>JAJEKV010000097.1:2978073-3578073 GCA_021234155.1 Isoetes taiwanensis | reverse complement strand
CGCCTCAACCTCCTTATGTTTACCCATTGCCACCACTTTCCCATGTCTACCCATCGCCACCTCCTCCTTATATCTATAAATCCCCCCCCTTCTTTATCACCTTTGCCACCACCTCCTTATGTCTATAAATCACCCCTCCTCTATCACCCTCGCCACCACCTCCTTATATTTACAAATCCCCCTTCCTTCATTGCCCTCATCCCCACCTCCATATATGTTTACCCATCTACCCCAATGCCCTCGCCAGCGCCTCCTTATGTCTATAAATCACCAGCTCCTCCATCACCTTCGCCACCACCTCCATATGTGTATAAATCCCCCCCCTGCACCATCTTCGCATCCTCCTCCATCGCCCTTGCCACCACCTCCTTACGTCTACAAATCTCCGCTTCCTCCTTACATCTACAAATCACCACCTCCTCCATCACCTTCGCTACCACCTCCATATGTCTATAAATTCCCCCCTCCTGCATCACTTTCGCATCCTCTTCCATCGCCCTCGCCCCCACTTCCTTATGTCTACATATCCCCGCCTCCTCCATTGTCTTCTCCTCCACCTCCATATTATCAGTCTCCTCCATCGCCCTTGCCACCTCCTCCTTGTGTCTACGAATCCCCCCCCCCTCCTCCATCAGCTTCGCCACCACCCAATATATAAATCACCACCTACTCCACCACCCTCGCTCCCTCCATACAAATACCAATCATCTCCTTCCCCTTCTCCCTCACCTCCTCCTCTACCACCTCCTTATGTGTATCCTTCACCATTAACACTTCGGCCTGTGTACAGGAACCCACCTGGTTGTGGGTGAAGGGGCCAGACTGGCTTAGAATGAGGTTCGTGTTCTGACCCTTGACCGATCCCTCTGGTGTGTAAGGCCTACCGGGGATCAGAGTGACTAGGTCTAATGGCTTGCCACTGAGTGTGGGTAAGGCATGGGCTCGACACCCGTGGGGTGGTGTTCACCTTCCAGTGGGTTAAGTCGAATAAGGGCAGTGGCCCTCTAGTCACCTTGGGTCAGCATGTAGATCTCTGGAGGGAGCGATCCCTACCTGCCCCATCGGGACTGGGGAGATGTAACCCAGGAATAGCCCCTTTGGCTATGCACACGGCGGGCTACAGTCAGGTCCCAACACTTTCCAACCTACTCTGCAAAGTGTGCACAGGAGGGGCGGATGGAGTGGACAATCCTAAGCCATGTTCTTATGCCAGCCCAATCCATTGTCATGATTCTGTCTGCAATGAACTCTGGAGACCCAAGCTTGTCAGTCACCCCCTGGAGTCTGAGCCTTGGGTAGGAACTTCCTTTGTATTGTGCTGATCTTTGTCTATGCAGATGTTGATGTGCCACCCATCGAGGTGGATATATGATGTTATGTTACTGACGTGTATGTTTACGCTTCCGCAGCTAGGTAGACCCTGAGGGAGACAGGGTAAAATGACCCCTTCACTCTTCCCACTGTGGACTCTAGACGGTCACAGTGATATGTGGAGGGCCCTGTATCAGTGTGGAGCTGGTACGGGGGATGAACTCCTGTTTGTATACGGTGCGGGCATCGTATACGAGTAGGGGACGTCACAGATGTGATATGTATTTGCTTCATGTGGTGCTGCAGAGTTGGGTAGATACCATACTTGTTCTTCAGAAATGTGACCAACTAGTATTACCAAAGCACGAATTGGCTCTTTTTCACCACTGGGTATTCTGTTCATAATATTTGTATACATTCACTAAGAAAATAAAAGCATGTATTCATACAGGGCCTGTACAATTTCCATTACTGATGTAACTACACGAAGCGTTCTTCATGAATCGCTAATGTGTTTTAGACAAAGAACATAATCACGTCAATCCCAATTGGTCTAGGCACTGAGCTTCGCAAGCCTCTTCTTAGTCCATATACAATTCATAAACAAAAGAAAACAAAATAACACAAAACAAAACCCCCATTCAAACCATTAATAAGCCTGACACATGAAATGATCTAACAAGAACCATGAAAACGAAACGACAACAAGAAACATGAAAACACACTTTTCGGCCACCAGAGGGCAACCCGTCGTGCGTAGCACCTTGTTTGGGTTGCCCCTAGGGAGGCAAACCCTCGTTTATGTGGGTATGTGGGCATATCCAGGTATATGCCGGCATATGCCTAGCATATACTGGTGACTGCTAAAAACTGGCTAGTGCCTGTAAGTGGTCGGTCATCCAGCCCATTCCTTCGCAGGCGTGGCTATGGCGCACCTTGTCGGACTTCTAGGAAGTTAAGCTCTCAAAGGCTTGGTCTAATTGACACGCAGATGTTCTGAGATATCTTGATACAGATGCTCTAGAAATCTGGGGTGGATTAGATCAGTGAACTCGAGTCAATGGCAAGGTTACTTGCAAGATCAATTGACTGCAAAGGGATTTGTACATTTCTCGGCTGTAAAGGGCCAGATTTAAGGTGCAAATTCGTCTGGACTGGGAATCTTGTAGATGGTGCAAACACAGGGCTAGACTGGGAGCTTTGCAAATCTGACAGGTACAGTGCCGGGGGTGATTTCTCAAGATTTGGACGTGTTTTTACAGGGCTTGGCTCGGATTTGCTGTTTGTGTCGTGTTTGCGGCAACAAATGTTGCCGGATTTGAAGTTTGGGCGTAGCATTAGGGTTTGGATCTGCAGTTGTGTCCTAGGTCTGTTGGTCGGCTTTACCAGATTGCATCTTGCCACGAGTTTCTGTATGCCATGTGGCGTTAGTTTCTGTTCATTGTTGTGATGTCATAATGCACTTGCAGATTCCTACAAGTGACCAGGTTTTTGCCGTGACAAAAGAGTTACAAGCTCGAGCAACAATTCCAGGTTTGTTACACAATCTTAGCATAACATCATAGGTCTTTTCTCTTGGTTGCTGAAGTAATTTAGAAACTTTAGTTCAATTCATTGGGTGAATTTTTTTCGTACCTGAACGAGCAGCCTAAGCTTCTAGTACGTGAGATTATCCATATGTATCTCGATTGGGGCTTTATCTTCTTACTGAAGCTTCAGTGTTCAATGCAGGTTTTGTGTTTGATACTTTAAATAAACTTCCAAGCGCATCCCATGACTCAACTAACAACATGCATCATGGCTCTTCAGGTTGGCATCATCTTATATTCACCATTAGTACAACTTACCATTTATTTCTCTTCGTCGCAAGGGACAAACTTCACACCATGAGAAAAGTTCAATATTGTATGCTGCTTAGCAACTATGCATCTAAAATGAAGGGATTAATATGGTCTATCTAAGGTTGTACTACATTGAAGGAAGCTAAAGGAGATGTAAAATCACCTGTGCATGTGTTTTAATTTTGGAACAAAGTATAGATGTATTTGACTGCTCTCCTATTCTGTAGGATTTACAAAGAAGGGAAGCTAATATCCTCAGACTCAACACTTGATTATGGGGCAAACTTTGCTCACATCTTGGGCTTCACTGATCCAAAGGTGCATGAATTGATGCGTCTTTATTTATCCATTCACTGGTAAACCTTTGCTGGAGTTCTAATACTTGCGACATTAAAATTAAGAAGTCAAATTTTTTTGTACTTTCCCAGTGATCACGAAGGAGGAAATGTCAGTGCACATGCTGTTAGGCTGGTTAGTTTTCCCTCTCTAGGTTATGAAAGTGGAAATAAGTCAGTGCTGATATTGCCTTTCATTTATTGCGTTAGGTTGGGAGTGCTCTCTCAGACCCATACCTGGCATTTGCAGCAGGCATGAATGGGCTCGCTGGCACGCTTCATGGACTTGCCAATCAGGTAAAAGAGTGTTTTTCTTTTTTATGTCAGCATTGAATGAGAAGATAGTGCTGCCAAAGCAGTATGCTTGCTGATACATGTGTTAAAATCTTGCAACAGGAGGTCTTGCGTTGGATAAGGGAGCTAGTTGCTGAAATTGGTGTTGATGTCAGCAAAGACCAGCTCAAAGAATATGTTCTGAAAACGTTGAAGGGTGGAAAAGGTGGCAGATGTTTATTGTGGACTGTCTTGTAGATAAGCTCTCCAGTTTAGAGAGATAATATTGTATTTCAATGCAGGTAGTTCCTGGTTATGGGCATGCTGTGTTACGCAAGACAGATCCGCGATACACCTGCCAGCGTGAATTTGCATTGAAACACCTTCCTAACGATTTAAAAATGGTGAGTTCTTGGTTTATTACATAATTCTGACTAGTGTATATTAAGTTCGAATTTTGGTTCAAGTATTCTAATGCTGTAATTTACGATACTTCCAGCTATTATACTGTACTTTTTGGCGTGTCGCGTGCCCTTGGTGTTCTCTCACAGGTAAGTTATTAGATGCACATAGTTGAAATAAGATTGTGAGTTTGATAATTATGTGTGTTTGAAATAAGATTGTGAGTTTGAGAAACATGTGTGTTTTATGACTTATAGCTCATCTGGGATCGTGCTTATGGACTCCCAATCGAAAGATCAAAGAGTGTGACGACAGAATGGATAGAAAATTTTGCAAAGAAAGCAGTTCTAGAGAAGTGAGCATTTCTTGTATTTCTATACGAATGCAATAATAGGAAAGCATGATTTCCTTGGAACCACTGCACAAATTATGCTATTTCATCATGTATCCCATATGTGAAATAAACAAAGAGGGGATTTTGGCTATTATCAGGGAGTCCCACAACCCAGAATAGTTTCATCACTATTTCTACTACAAGACAGATAATGCGAATCAAGATTAATCACTTTTCATTGAAAATTGCATTCATTACATTAGATATCGGCAGCAAAGACGCATGAAATGAAGCTTCATGTTAACCAGACCATTACATCTCCTTTGCGAAAAGAGTACTATCCATTGTGTGCGAAAAGAGTACTATCCATCAACACAAAGACGCAGTTTTTTAGTTGTGTGAACCTTTTGTTTATGTAAAAAATGCTCTCGTGTTATTTTTTGTCAAAAAATATAGATGATATTTTATACATTCTAATTATTTTTTTGGTCTAATGGTAACATACTAGTCTAGTACAATATATATTTCGAGTTTGAGCCGCGACAAAGCGCCTTTAGCACTAGAGTTATACGAGAGACTTTTTGCGTCGATCAACTTATACGGGTCCATCAAATATCTATACACTTTAAGGGATGAGTCTATGTAATAGTTATGAAATTTTAAATGTTGAAAGTTGGATTGTACATAATGGTTGCCTTAAATTACTGGAAATTATGGCTTATTTTCTCAAGCGTAATTACCTCCACATTTTATCGAGCGGCGCCGCCGATGTTGGCAAGAACAGATGTTCAAACCCTATTCTCGTGTCCCCATGGCCATACACCATTCTATCGCATTGCTTCTGTTCTAGCATCGCTTTTTCAGTATATTTCGAGCTCGCAGTCACATTTCTTAACAGCTGGACCTGCGAGAACTTCATCTTCATAAGCCAGCAGAGCTTCATCTGCATCATCTTAAGCACGCAAAGCTTCACCGAAGGTTTGCAGCTGCTTCTTTGTATCTCAGTTATTTGTGTTTGATTGATCTCAGTTCTTATCTTTTCTTTTTAATCTCGAGCGTTCTGTCTCAGAGTCTTAAGCTGCTTCTTTCTCAGAGCGAAAGATCATCAGCTCTGAAGCTCCTACTGCTTTGCCATCTGCGAGTCGCCGCCGAGGCTAGCGGGGGTGCCGAGAAAATTATGGCCGGAATCTCTTCCGGCCGTGCATTATGTAGTACGTAAAGTCAACTCAAACCACCATATTCAATAACAAGTTCAAAGCCCTCAAGGTTTTAATATAGTTGCATCTTGAAGTACGCTTATCTTTTATATTCTACAAGACCTATAGTAGCAGTTTATTTTTGTATGTCTTTTTCTCTTCTAAAGTGATCACAACCGATTTAGATTTTGGAAGTGTACATTCCAGTATAGTACTTGAAGAATATGCTATTATTCACAACATGAATGCCTAAGCTAAGCAAAATGCATTGGACCTCTATCATTACCAGCATAAAGTACTGACAGCTGCTTAAATGTGTGCCAATATTGGCTACTGGTTCTTATTCTTAGCTTAAACGTTTTGGAACGTCCAATCTTATCATTCCTCGCCATATCTCGTTTTAAAAAGTTTGGCATTCTCTAGTCTCATTATGTACATGGTTCTTGAAATAAACAAGATTGTTTGGAAGTATAATGTGTTTAACAAGTGTTGCCTTATGCAGGTTGCACCGATTTCTCAGGGACTCCCTTCCTTGACTTAATTCCCAAAAAGCCCTTCGTATTTTTAAAATTCCCAAAATGCCCTTAAATTTTAAATATTTTCCCAAATAGCCCCGTATAACTTTATAGTTCTGAAATTCGTGTGTTCTTTATTTCACAGGTTGCTAAACTCATTACCTGCATTTTGGAAGATAAAGGTAGTTCGTTGTCTACAGAGGATTTCGTTTCTAAATGTTCGGGGTTATGGTTTTGAATTGATTGTCAAAATATGACTTTGAACTATGATTTAAGCCACTTCACCCTCCGGCCATGGAGGGCAACCCTCCGTGCGCAGCACCTTGTCAATAAACCATGGAGAAAGTAGAAAGTTGTCTATACATGGCAAGATATTATTGGTGGATCCTTCAATGACGATGTCTTATTGATACATAAAAAGTGGGTTGTATTCAAGTGGATATATAAATATGTCTGTCCAGGGTTGAGCGCTCACATAAACATGTGACCCAAACTTTTATGCAGCCAAATTTGCGCGGCAAAACCAGGCATACATTAGTTGGAGATCTATATATTTTATTGAAGAGTTGCATATCTGTAGTAGGTTATATAAAGTAGCTGCTATTTTTTTTAATGACACAGGAGAGTTTTCGACTGAAGCTCTGAATGTGGAGGAATATCAACAGCCTATGATTATAAATGCGGCCCAAATGGTGTTTATTGTTTCATTTCGAGATCCCAGCTAGATTTATTGAGCATTCCTACATAGCTAAGTTGGCAGGGTCAAATTGCGGTCTAACATCTTTGTTTTGGCAAAGCTGGAGGTCAATTCCTCAGCTGGAGCTTCGCATTTTCAGGCTGGCGCCTGCTGAGGTCGCCGATGCAATGCGTCAAGCTGCTGCCACTCCTGCTGCTGCTGCTGCCAGTACCCCTACTACACCTCCTGCTCCCGCTGCTCGGCGCTGCTTTCGCCGCTGCCACCGCCCCCCAAAGCGGGGCAGATCATCGGCGTCCACATCGAATGCCAACAAATAGGGCGTGCCTCGGGATGGTGTCTTGGAAGTCGCCGGGGCTTCCTTTGGCGAGAGTCTCAACTCTATTGCACCGGATATGGATCTCATTTTCCTCATGGAAACATGGGAGCATGCGAGCCTGAACTACCGGACCTCGAGGCTATCGCATTTCTCGGTGTTCAATGAGTGCATAGGCAAGCGAGGGGCATGGTGGCGGGGTTGCTGCTACTACCCTGCAACCTTGAGGGCTTTTCGGTCTCGTTGCACAAAGCGAGACGGTACAATCGCTACTTGTGGGTGCGTAATGATGGCATGGCGATGGCGACACAATCCTCATAGCAAAGCATGCTACTTTCCACATCCGAGAGTAACTTTTATAACACTCATTGGGATGTGGATCGATTGAGCCCTATGTCGATCTATATGATGACATCAAAAGAACACAAACGGTTAGGCGGGATTATGTTGTTTGGCGACTTTAATGCCGCGATAGGAGCCGGCGAGGTTCCAAAATTTGAGCCCCTGGCAGAGGACGTCTTGCAGTTGAACCCCGCAGAGGTGGCTTGGTCAAGGATATCGGGAATTACGACCATATTCACGCTATGGCGGCAGTTGTTGTTGCTGGGTAGTATCTTTGACCTGGTTATTTGTAATGGGTTGGCACAATGGCCGTCTTCCAGCTGCTGCACTTGTAGACAGGAGAACCAAGGGAGCGGCTCCAGTGTGGTGGATTATCAGCTGGTTGAGGAACGGGATCTGCACCTTGTTACTCATTTTTCCATCGGGATAGACACTCGGGACGAGGAAGTAGACTCGGACCACCGGCCCCTGTTCATGCATCTCCATTGGGAGGCTCCCCGTGCATCTACTGCCTCAGCACACCAGGTGCCCCATTTGCGCTGGACTTCTACCCAATGCATGGACCTATGCCCGGTTGCTTGAGCATGATGCGGCGGGACTGGCGCAACTCCCCACACTTCAAGAGCAACCGCTGCTCGGTGACTCGCGCCCGGCGGCTGCGGAAAGATGCTTTGGGAGAGGCCGCTCACGGCGAACCTCGGGCACTACCACCTTTTCCCGCAACAGATGGTTTGATGATGAGTGTCAAGAGCTCAAACGCACACTCCGGCAAGTCACTGATCTCATCTCTCGCCCACAAGCCGTCAGCCAATACCGCTCCTTTCTCAAGAACAAGAAGGCCAGATACCTCGCAGAGCATCAGCAATAGATGTTTGGTCTCCTGGACTGGCACCCCAGGACATTCTGGAGAAGGGTCTTGAGCAAGCCCCGCACCGACCCAGGGGAACATCACCTGGGAGCAATGGGTGCGGTATTTTACAGCAGTTCGGTATGCGACCGGCTCGGGGCCGCACCCATCCCTCCCTGAGATAGGCATGGCTCACGGTTATCCGCAGGGGGATGTCATCATGGACCTACAACATCTAGCTAATGGGAAGGCAGCATATTTAGATGGCATGCAGGCAGAACTTCTGAAATGGGTTGGGCCTCCACTGGTGCCTGTCCTCACGGCATTGTTCAGTAAAGCATTGCGAGAAGGCTTCCCTACGCAATGGACCACTAGTAGAGTAGTGCCCATATACAAAGCAGGGGACCCTCAATGCCCGGCCAACTACCGTACTATTATGATCAGCTCTCTCTTTGCAAAACTGTTGGCTGGCATCCTTGAGCGGCCCGACAATATGGGCGTGAGGAACCGAGGTGCGAGCTCTTACACAGGCAGGTTTCTGGCCCAGACATTCCACCATTGATCATATCTTCACTCTGCGCACATTGATTGAGGATAGCAAGAATCGCCGGCAGAACCTGTACTGTTGTTTCGTGGATTTTGCAAAAGCGTTCGACACAGTACCCCGCAACAAGCTATGGGACAGATTGCGGCAGCTCGGGACTCCCCTGGACTTGCAGAATGCAGTATATAGGTTGTACGAGGCATGCTCAGGCCGTATCACATCGGCAGCACAGCCGGTGATCAGTAGCATTGGAGTGCGTCAGGGTTGCCCCCTCTCCCCCACACTCTTTGGCCTATACATTGACAAGTTGGAAGATTGGCTCTCTGAGCATGGAGGTGCGGGCGCACATCTTATGCATCACACAATCCGGCAACTCATATATCCGCGGCGATGTCAACCTCATGGCCTATGCTCCGGAGGACATGCAACATCACACGGATGCTCTTGACACTTTTGCCAATTCACCGGCATGCGAAGTTAACTTGGCCAAAACTAGGGGTCTTGCTAGTTGCATCATCCGTCGACCAAAGGCTTCCACATTCACTTACAGGGCAAGAGGTAGAGGTGGCTCCGACCTACAAGTACTTGGGGATTGAGTTCTCAACTACCACCCATTGGGATCGCGGCTATCGGGTTGCGGGTCGGGCGGGTTGGAAAGCACTATATGCCATGCGAGAACAACGACCACAAAAGGGGTTATATGCACAGGGCCACCGATCACATTTGTTTCGGGCCTTGGTTGAGCGGTCCTTTTGTATGGGGCAGCGGTATGGGGTCCGGTGATATCCCTCAACACACAGGTGACCTCGGCGGTGCGAAGGCCTTCTTGGCACGGGCCACGGGGGTGAAGTCCACGGTTCCGTACCGGATCCTACTCGGGAGGCGGGCTTTCTACCCCTTCAGCGGGCTGCATTGGAGCGCCATATCGTTTACTTCCAAAAGGTGGTAAGCTATGGCTGATACGCTTGCCCCACCTTGCTTTAGCCGCGGCGATGGGTCCCCCACGCCTGAAATCCTCTTTGGAAAGACAAGCAAGCTCAGTGGTTCTCATGTTGGGGTGTGCAGGCAAACATATGCATCCAGGTCAGGACAAAGAAAGATCGCGAGGCACTTAAACGGTACCTAGATGCTACTTTCCGCCAAGCTCACGGGATCTGCGAGGAGGCTCGGCGCCGCGTTAAGGCGGCACACTATCGGTAGTGCAAGTCAATCCAAGGCTCACAAGAGGCCCACACCGATGCTTGTACACCCGGCTGCCCATGAAGAAGCCTTGCAGACTTATAGCTTCCATTATACGGGTGCACATCACCTCCGCATTGAAACAGGGCGTTGGGCTCGGGAAGCATGAGAGCAAAGGCTTTGCCAGTGTTGCCACCAGGGCGCGATTGAGAATGAATGTCATGCCCTTCAGATCTACCCAGCATTTGCCCATATCCGAGAGCGATATGTTCGATTACTAGTGCCTGGTCAGCCGTTGCATCAGTTATTGACTACGGCGTCAGTGGGTTTGTTGGGGTCATACCTCCAGGAGGTTATGGATGCACGGACTCGTTGACGGTATTGAACTGTCCTATGCAATTGTATAGTGTGCCAGCATGCTTATTGCTGCTAAGGTTTTTCCCTCGAAAACCCTTCGGGGCGGGGGTTTTTTAATCCTGTCAGTAATACGCTTGCTGCTCTCTTTTTGTTTGGGTCCCATAGGTCAATTGGTCTCCGTGGAGCGCTAAAAACCTATTCTATTCTATTCTATTCTATTCTAACATTCTTGCTTTTAATGTTCTTTCTTTAACATGAAGTTCTTGCAGCAACTGCTAGGGATGCTTAACATTTTTTTAAAGGGTTTGGTTTCTCTATCTACTTATTTAAATTGTGGTTTTCCGGCAGTGCTAACGCCGGCGCTTACGCTTTTTCCGGCGATGTTACGCCGGTTTCTTCATTTTCCGGGCAAAATTTTTTCTTCCTTCATTTTCTCCTCTGAGTTAATTTTCGATGGCAGTGTGATGGCAGTGTGGAGGCGTTATTCTCGATGGCAGATGAGAAGATCGTGGGCGGCAATCTCCTCCGCCATCCATGATTAGGTTTTTAGGGTTTAAATCCATCATCTTTGCGCGCCCGAATCTGCCCCAAACAATCTCTCATTTTTTCTTGCTCCTATCCTGCTACAAAAAAAAATCGGTTCGGCCGGATAAAGCTTCGATTCACGCACTCGTGCCTGGGTCCCAGAGCTGTTCTCAGATTAAGGTTTCTTCTCAAAATTTAAGGGTTTCTTTGATGGATGTTCGTTGGGCAAAGATTGAATCTATTTCATTTTTTTTCGTTGTTGCGGACAAGCCACCATTCTTTCAAAGGTCTAGGGCTTCGGAGCTTCGACATTGCTGGCTTCTTGATCTTGACTTTGCTTACCGGATCGATTGCCGGTTTCCTTACCAGGTCGGCTTCCCTTTCCGTTGCCCGTTCCTTTATTTTCTTAAACAAAACAAAGATCCGAGGGCAAAACAAAGATGCCCAAGTCCGTTTTCTTTATATCCCCTTACTTTTCATTGGTTTTTTCACGCCTGCTCTAAAAACGTAGAGGGCACAGGTTGGGGGTTTCCCTGGAACACTTATTCTACTGATTTCTTTCTCTTAACCCTTTGTCTTGGTTACGTTTTACTTCCGGTATACACTCTTAGGTTCATGGTGGCCATAGACTGTCTCTTAGATGTTTTTCAGCCAATGGAATGGTATGCTAGATGCTAGATGTTCTCAATCCACATGGCTACTAATGTCGACACATCTTTCTACTTCGTCACATGATAGAGCATTTCGGCAATGGATCAATACCCATTCGGCTGCCGGGCTCTCGTGTCTTCCTCCCCACAAGTTTTTGATCCCATTGGTATGCTAAATGCAAACTCTCGAAGATGCCATTCTCTTGCAGCCTGCATTCCCAAAGATTGGCATCATGATCTTCTCGGCGGGAACATTTGTTTGATGATTTGTTTTGTAAATTAGATACATTTACAGCAGGAAGTTGCTCGATAAGGAATTGTTAGACAGCCTCAAGGTGAGCATTTGGTGAGCAAAAGCAGCTTCTCTTGCATCAACGTTTGTCTCGGGTGCAGACCAACCACCACAAAGTGCTCAAATATGAGGTTGGTTCTTTATTAGTTTTCTTTTCCTGCAATAAAAAGTTGATTTTAACTATATGATGACATGCTACCCCATATTATATGCTTTTGTATTCGTAAAATATGCTCTTTAAATAAGGTGTTTGAATACATTGTGGTATATTTATGTAGGCAATCTGGAGTTTGGACTGTCATCATTCGGGATACAAAGCACGTAAACATCTCACTTAGCATGCAAGGACCCTATTGTTCGCCAATATATGCATCTAAATGCACATTGTCCTGTAAACCATAATCCATGCTTACCAAATTCTTTAGCTGAATCCATGTTTAAAGGGTTAACATTGCAATTGCAATCTTCCCTTTGAAATGAATGTACTTTCGTAGTTTAGATATACACGGGGTTTAATATTTGTGATTCTCCCTAATTTCCATTAAGTTAAGTTATTTCTTTTTTTTTTTTTCTTACCGAGTCTCGCTTGGTTGCCCTAGATCGGTGTGTGATCTTTTAGAAGGTATGTCATTCCAAATATTCTCTTACTTCCATTGGTTATAGG
Source organism: Isoetes taiwanensis (assembly GCA_021234155.1). NCBI lineage: Eukaryota > Viridiplantae > Streptophyta > Lycopodiopsida > Isoetales > Isoetaceae > Isoetes > Isoetes taiwanensis. The sequence continues at coordinate 3,565,456 of JAJEKV010000097.1, read as the reverse complement.
CTGCATGAAGTTTTGTAGTCCGACAAAATTTTGGAATAGAGCAGAAACAAGAATTAAGCATTAAAGCGACCATTAAATTTATGCAACATGATTGAGTGGCAAAGAGAGGTTTTACGTACTATATCATCAATATCATCATCCTGTAGGAGCAAAATGTTTGATTATGTGGAGCTGTAGGTGCTTAGTAGAAGGCTCCTAAGCTAATTTCTTTAATTGCTTCCTTGCGGATGTTAGAGCCCGGATGGGCACATACATGAACTTCAACTGGCCATTTGGAACTTGAGGTAAAATGATTCTGCAGACTATGTCATCTTTTTTTGTCTGTAGCCCATTTTATCGTAAAAGCAAGAAAAGCAGACCTAAAGAGGCCTAGGATTCTTAATCATCACGGTTTTTGAAACATCTCTGTTTTTTAGATTTCGTGTGCAACTAGATGAACCTATATTTTGGAAGGAAAGCGAGTTTCGAAAGAACATTCCGATAGAGAGGATTGTTGTATAGAGATGGCTTTTGAGGTTTTTGCCGTTTCAAAAATTTTGTTTATTGTGGAGAATTTTGTGGGGAGTTTCATGAGTCTAATCATAACACAAATGCACAATAGAGCTAGATGCACAATGGAGCTGCGAGTTGTGGATCTTCAAATCCTTTGCCGGAATGAAGACCATGCCATTGACCACGGCGGTTGGTATCTTTTATTTGTGCATCCCATTCCAACAGTATTTGTGCGGACTTATGATTGCACTTTGAGATATTTCTACGTCTTGAGATATTTCTACTTTTTTATTGTGCACCGGGTCAAATCCAGTAAACCCCGTTCGGTGACCGCATCTTCAGATTCATTCATCATATTGAGGATAAAATATGTTGGTCGTAGAACCTATATTATCTTTGGATTTGAGATTTGATTCTTTTTGAGAAGTTGTTGGGAATTTTGGAAAGCATCTAAATAGTTTGATTTGGATTAGCTACATCTTCAACAATACGCCTTGCTTTCTTCAATCCCTAGATGTATTTATTTTTCTACTATCCTTGTTCCATTCTCGTAGACTTCTATAGGGTATAATGTTTTGTCTCTTTGAGGTCTAGGGAGATATAATTGCTGATGTGATTGCTTCTGCTTTTTTTAGAGAAATTGCAGCGGTGTGGAGAAGAAGATATAATGTTTTGCGTAACATGATATTCGCATATTTGCGTAAACGTTATCCGATTTGCACCTTGAATCATGTGTTTTGCAACTCATCGGAACTGCAACTACCGAAGCGAATCCATGTTTCGTTGGGATAAATTATTACCGTCAACCTAATTTTGTCGGGTTGGAAATTCTAACCCAAAGCTACCCACAAAGACGATTGTGATCTGAAGCTGTTATAGTGGATTGGTGTGTTTCAGCTATTAGTTACTACTAAATGTAATAAGCATCAAGTGTCCGCAGCTTGATACTATAAGTCCTCATGCATAAATATGTTGATAAACATCATCAAAGTCTAATATGTTTGCTTCAAAGACCCGAGTCCATATCTTGCTTTTCTTTTCATCATGCATGCATTTGATATGGGATGTTTTTTTCGTTTAGCTCTATTCTTGCAAGAAAATTTGAGGAATGGTTGGATAAAAGGGTTAACCCGATATATTTGATTTCCTCCAATGTGGCAATTCTTACACGCATGTCATAGGTGGCATATGTCTATTCCAAAGCCCACTTTTATGATTACCATTTTGTTGTTGTATCAATTAGTGGCTACCATATGCATGAACTAATGGAAGTTTAGCCCAGTCGTATAGGATTTAATGCCAATCATCATAATGCCAATCATCATGCCAATCATCTTGAGAAGATCGCTTATCCAAATTTCAATAGCCTTCCACATTCCTTATAAAGCACCATTTTCTTTATTGAAATCTATAAATACATTGATGATGTTGTTCTTAGACAATTTTAGTAACAAAGATAATTCTTGCCAATATCAATACGTGATGTTGTCGAAGTTGCACATATGAACGTTAAAAGGCCAAGTAAAAACACATGCCAGGACGTTAGCCCGGCAACGCCGGGCACCCGTTTACTAGTATTGCTTCAGAAGAAAATCTTGCAAGACCAAGGGCCCTGCTAGTTCATCATCTTCAGGTAAGGTTTAGGCTGGATTTTGCTGCAATGGACTTCCAGACATCGGATAGTATGATTTGAAAGATCTTTTAAAACATATGTTTTAGGATCAGAAATTGTACGCACAATGCTTGAAAATGGATTGACTCCATACTAAGCAGCTTTCATGTTATACAACTTGCATATATAAACGATATTACAAAGGCAAGATACATGCAGATCCATATTGAAAGCATCCAAATTATCTCAATAGCTAGACACTTGATTTATTTGATTATATTGTCAAAGTTATGTTTAATGGCAAACTTTGTTGCTGCTAGCAATGCATCCTTGGATATAGATAGCAAATGAACTCTAGCTCCATAGTATTTTTTGTTCTTTGGTCAAGCCATAGCGCTACAGTGAAGTGGAATATTTGTTGTTAGGACTTTGATTATTCATTTCAAATTTTGAAATTTTTCTTGATCTCAGTGCAATGTATTCTCAACCTCTTAGACAATCAAGTTGTTAGAGTTTGACAATGTGGATGGGTACATAACATTGGATACAACTTGGAAGCAAAATATTTTGTTACTACGCTTGCAGTTGTGAAAGATTTTGCATTGGAATTGTTAGTAGTTAAGCAATATCTTGAGCCAAATACACAAATCTATCAACATTTTGAGCCAAATACACAAATCTGAATCATTTGCATGTGTACCAAATATTTCCAGTTCCCTATAACATTATTGCAACATTCTAAAAAGGAAGATCACAAGCTTGATCTGTTCTTCCATCTTTGTGTAGGGTTTAACAAACAAGGTAAATTTAACACATATATCCAATTGTTTGCATTCATAAGTTTTGAACTGGCACTTCCTCGCATTGCATACCAAGAGCCACCAAAATATACGCAAATACATTGTTATAAAATGGGCAAAACAACAATAACATCATAAGGTCTACTGAAGGGGGCCATGGCGCCCAATATAAAGCCAGTACCACTAGTTCAAGAAAATCAACTGTCAAAATAGTTTAAAATACCCCATTATATTGTAAACTGCACATTGTCATGCATATGCTAGTGCATATGGTAACATGTGTTGGTATCAATGCAAGCCTGTTTTGCCATGGCAAGCATTCATAAGCATATGGCATATGTAAAACAAATTCAATTCCACAAAGAGGGAGCATCAATACAAAAGAAATAGCAATCATAACAAGGTATGATTTAAAATCATCCCAAGCTGCCAAGATTGCAAATTCTTCTCTGGAAAAACCATATTATGGCAATCTCACAATAGTTTTATAGCAAAGTTGGGCAATCCCTAATGGTTGTAGCACTGTAATGTGGGAAATCCATCCTTAGTCACGAGCAACATAATACATTTGGATAAAGCAACCAAAACCCTATTCAAAACCAGCTTCTGTAGATGGAACTGGAAAAACAAGGTCTGTCGTCTTGAAAAACAACCAATCAAAACAAGATTTATAGCATATGATATCGCGTTAGAGTACCATCTAGGAAGGGCATAGAACAACATGGGAGAATGACCCGAGTAGACTGCCCCAGAGCAAAACCAGTTTTGAGAGGTCGTTTGTGCCTTCGTAATGAAAACCCTAAGTTTCAAAACCCTAAGTTGGCCTGCCAACAACTGTCTTTCTGCCCTGCTCGCCATGTTAGCTTCTATATAATCACACCACATAAAAGATAACAGAACTGTTTCACACCACATAAAAGACAGGAAAGATCTGATAGAAGAACCTACCTTGTTGTGCTACACATAAATCTGGAAAGCTCTTAGAGAGCCTGATTCACATATCAAAAGAAATTGATAGCATCACGTCACAGCTGCTCCATAGACTCCCTGTAAAAAAATGAAAAGTCTTACCTCCTTGAGTCTGGCCTTCTCTGTTCACAAATGGCACCCATCCTGAAACCCTAGAATAAACGCAGAAACGTAGCCTACAAACCCTAGAATCAAGGTCCTAGATCCTTGCATGCCTTCTTTGTTTATATAAGGGAAAAATATTCAATGCAAAAACCATTGCAAAACCATAGATAACATGCAATTCAAATATGACAACACAGTGCGCACTCTAGATGTATTGATTAGTACGTCTTATACAATACGGCCATCAAATCATATAAAAACCATAGACAAAAACGTACAAAAATACAAAAAAAACCCATGTTATTGTGCTACATATTGCTTTTCTCGATTCAAAGTTGAAGCCAGTTTTAGTTTTGTAGATGAGAGTGCGCCGAATAAGGGAATTATGTAGTGTTCATAATTTGCAGCAGCTGCAAGAGCGGCAATTTGTATGGCTGCAATGGCTTTTCTATTTACATGAAAAAAAAAACCTATTTTGGATCCCGTTGCAAAAAATCATGTTTTGGTCTTGCAGCCACAAGTTGCTCCATTAATTAGGGTTAGCTTCTTCTGAGATTTGGGGAGCAAGCAAGCGGGGTTCTTATATTTTGTTTTGCATATCCCTTATTTCTTTAACATTCCTGCTCTGAGTTAAATTTTCAAAGGTGCGTACTCGGATTTTCTCATAGAGTATTGAAAGCACAAAAAGCGATAATCAATTATAGGATTTGGTTCATGATTTTTTATTACTGATGATTAACCTGTTGTAGGATCGAGAAGCCATTTGAACTTTTTATACTTTGTATCAGTAAGCAACCGTTCCATTTGCATAAACAAATATATGAATATTTTGTCTGTTCTTTCGGTTTTTCGTTCTGTTTGTTGCAAAACAAAGTTGCATTCTCTTCATGACAATCTGATAGATAAAATTGTCGGGCCAGGTAAAAGAGCGTTGAATTTCCTTTCGATGGCAGCATAGATCATTCGGTAATGTTGTATTAATTCCTGATCCAAAATCAATCTATATCTTACAGGAGACATCTAGCATATCTTACAAGAAACATCTAGCATATCTTACAAGAAACATCTAGCATATCTACTTGCAACGGTTTTTCCCTCGTAAGGGGGTTTTTTAATCCGGGTAGCAATGGGCTTGCTGCACCCGTGTAATTTGGGTCCCATAGGCCGATTGGCCTCCGCGGACGATAAAAGAACCTTCCTTCCTTCCTTCCTTCCCATATTAATTGACGACAGAGATGAATAGTGGACATAATTTGAAGAAACAGATCTGCAAATCGGTGTGAAAACCAGATATGCTTGCTCAATACAATTCTTCAAACTCTGATTGTATGTGTTCCGTGGAAACTAAAAGGGGTTCTTTGTATCAAGCTGCTTCATGCTAAAATCTCTTCTTCTTCTTCTTCTTCTTCTTCTTCTTCGACATATCTTCACCAGGATTACTTTTCATAATATGAAAAACAAGTTCACATATATGAATTTGGTTCAAGGTGAAAATGATAGACAGACAGACATATCCACCCTGGCGTTACCCAGGCCACAACTACACAAGAGTCATCTTTAGAAAATATTCATAATCAATATAGTTCTAAATTCTATCGTACCATCAATCTACATGCATAGTTCCATGACATTTCTATATTTTGTAAAAAAATAAGGTTTACATTTCTATAATTTCATATTTCCATAATTCTAAAATTTTATCGTCAACATATCAGAATGTACATATAAAGTCAAAATTATTCAACTATAAATGCAAATTCAGATTTTTTAGTAGTATTGCTAACTTTCATTATACATGTTTTTCATAGTCATAAGAATCAAATTTATATGTAGCTTTTATCTTAGAATCAGATAGATCTCACCAACTTCATGCCATCCAATAATGGATCAGATAATGTCAACCCTGCAAAGCTGCAGAAGAGACTCCAAGTGCATTAACACGTCCAGGAGTTGCATATCCAGATATTCCATCTTCCTTCAAGTACGCGACACCTAGCAGACAAAATAGAGACAATTGGAGGAGAGAACCCGTACCTGCAGCCAATCAATACACAATTAGCGTGAAAACGGTAAATGTGCAAGGGCCAAAAGGTACATTGGGTCTCTCAGTTTATCACTGATCACCAATTGTATCCTTTTGCCCTGAGGTGACGTTAGCAAGAAAGAATAATGGAATCATGTTTTAGAGCATCAAGTATAAGTTATCATAATCAATTTTATGTCATAGATACATGTTCATATCATAATCAGTTTTATACCATAGCTCCAATAAAATCCAAATCACCTGTGTCAAAATCATTTTTCTATTTATGTAGTTCTCATAAAAAGTCCCGGTTTCCAACAAATAAGTAGAACCATAGTCCAAAAATTCTTCATTTAACATCTACAATCAAGCCTAAATTTATGCAATTCCAAATGCATTTCATAATTACAACATTGTTTCAAGATGTAAATCTGAAAATTTCATTCTATTCCATAAGCAAAGCTCAAATACTTTTTATAGGACTTCTTTAAGCACCTATGCTAGTATAATGAATTTTACGGAAACATGAATCTATAGAAATTAGTAAAGCACAAGTTACGCGTTGTTTCAAGATGTAAATCTGAAAATGTCATCCTATACCATATGCAAAGCTCAAATACTTTTTTCTAGACTTCTTTAAGCACCTATGCTAGTATAATGAGTTTTATGGAAACATGAATCCATCGAAATTACTGAAACACAAGTTAAGTACAGCAATCCATGCCGGACTTACATCTCCATATATTTTCAAAAAAAACTTCAAACCTGAGAATGCATCCTCCATGTGCTGGTTGACCATATTGGAGCTTTTTGCATCATGTCGTCTCAATAGCATCCAATCATGTCTTAAATCACCATAGAAAGGCGCTTGTGTATGTATTTGCCTTCAATCTTATCTGTAGTATAAGGCAGAAAACCGTGTTACAGCAAAATGCATTTGCTTGATACTTATTTGCAAGTTTTATATTTCCAATCCATGGGTAGCATCACAGAATCAAGCTCATATGCCTTTATATCTGAAATATCACATGGAATCACTAAAGTTTACATCGACTTTGAATGCAAAGGAAAAAACAAAGATTAAATCAAAGTTGAACAGCCACATTATTCACAGATTAGAATCATTTTATGCGCCATATTCACAAATCTGAAGCCAAATCAAACCTTGCATTACTAGTTATGTGCAATAAAGCATAATCAAGCAAGATTTTACTTTGTATTTCTAGTTTTATACCAGATTACTTTGCATGTCCATAAGCTCTCTCTGTTTCTATACATCCAAAGATGTCGGATCTGTATATCCTGAACCTATTTTGGCTGTACGAAGTAATTTACCATACAAGAATATGACGCCATGGTCATCTGACAAGTATGAGGCAACCTTTTAAGACTGAATCTGTATAAGGCAGAATCGATTTGGCAGTGCCATAAACAACCTCCAAAAGGTATTTATAGCTATCACATTTTGAATAGATGGATTTTCGGCACGAGCTACAACAAATATCTATTTTTTGCATAAGAAATCTACATGCAAATATAAAATAGGCACACGAATTTGCACCTGATCAACCATAGCATAGAGACTTCCATTTCGAAATGCTTAATCCAGTTGACATCTTAAACTGCTAACTTCCTTCAACGGCTATGCATATGGCTCCGAGAAATGTAGAATCAGGGTTTCAGATCCTGATGACGTCCCTGATGCCAGGATTATTCTCAAAGGAAAACGTCATCATTTGTAGAACTTGATTTCCCATCTCTGTTATCCATAACCACTGTGATATTTCCAGACCAGGCTGGGTAGGAACTGCCTTTTTACAGCCCGAGGCTTAACCCTGTGCATAAACCAACTGCTAAAAAGCCACGAACCATACTCTTCCAGAGATCAGTCAAGTAGTATCGAGCATAAGCGGCGGTTTAAGGCGCCAAAGCCAGAAGCCCCAAATGCAATATCGGCTAAAATTTCTATACCACATTATTTTCTTAGAAAAATCCTTGAAGGGAACAATCATAAGGGAATATTGCTTACAATAATATCCTTAAGGGGATTCCCAAAATGTATATTCTTCCAACTACAAGAAATTATTTGATGTCATCGGCTCCTTGCACCATCGTTACCATTACTTCCGCTTTTTCTATGCCAAGAAAATATCTTCACAAAAGTAACGTATAGATATTTCTTTTTCTATCATCAATTTTTCGTCCTATACTAATAATAACCTTGCCAACCCTTGTACATGGTTATTTTCCAACTTGCCCATATGCCAAATGGCATCCCTCAAAGCATTAATTTTTTAGCGATGTAAATATCTCAAATGGTATTTTAGCAAATGTATAGTCAAAATGGTAACATACAATATTAAACCAAAGGTACATATCTTATTCTTAGCCATGTCCAAAATATCTCTAATGGTATGTTACCAAAATTATAGTCAAAATGGTCACCTATATCATTAAACCAAAGGTACATATCTTATTCCCCCTTTAGAAGGCATTTTAAGTCAAATCACAACATATGTATAACTATGGCTAGTTGTTCAACTTGTATGTAGCATTCTTGCATAGTCTTGCCATCATTATTCTAATGATATGAAGATTCCAGAAGAATATTCTCTTCTTCTTCTTCTTCTTCTTCTTCTTCTTCTTCTTCTTCTTCTCCCACAATCCCTCCCTCAGGATGTAGGATACCTTTTTTTATAAGGAGAGTAGGACCCCCCCTATAAAAAGAGGGGTCCTACTTCCTTACACCAGAAGAAAAACGATTAATAGAATCATTACATTAGTCAAGTTATTGTATTGTATACATCTAAGTAGTATAAGGTGCAATGGACCAAATACCATATCCGCTGTAGCAGATAATTCAAGAACTAGCACAGTGGACTAGTTCAAGACCTGAAATGTACTCAGGATTTCATAATTGTGAGGTACATGGGGCAAAGTGGGCCCTAAGTACCATGTTATGCATCTACCATAACAACTAATATCAAAACCTCAATTGTTAACTGAACGTAATAAAATATCTACTAACCTGGTTTGTGCAAGAGTTCCGTTTGCCGGTTTGCCAGATGATTCCGTCAGGAAAACCCCCATCCCTATATGTTGGGTTCAATGGACCCAGTAATTGGGACATGGCACAATGGGCCAAAGTCCTAGTGTGCAGTTGTGTTTGCCAGATATCTCTAACAAGTGGAAATCACAGTTTCTTCTTCGACATATCTTCACCAGGATTACTTTTCATAATATGAAAAACAAGTTCACATATATGAATTTGGTTCAAGGTGAAAATGATAGACAGACAGACATATCCACCCTGGCGTTACCCAGGCCACAACTACACAAGAGTCATCTTTAGAAAATATTCATAATCAATATAGTTCTAAATTCTATCGTACCATCAATCTACATGCATAGTTCCATGACATTTCTATATTTTGTAAAAAAATAAGGTTTACATTTCTATAATTTCATATTTCCATAATTCTAAAATTTTATCGTCAACATATCAGAATGTACATATAAAGTCAAAATTATTCAACTATAAATGCAAATTCAGATTTTTTAGTAGTATTGCTAACTTTCATTATACATGTTTTTCATAGTCATAAGAATCAAATTTATATGTAGCTTTTATCTTAGAATCAGATAGATCTCACCAACTTCATGCCATCCAATAATGGATCAGATAATGTCAACCCTGCAAAGCTGCAGAAGAGACTCCAAGTGCATTAACACGTCCAGGAGTTGCATATCCAGATATTCCATCTTCCTTCAAGTACGCGACACCTAGCAGACAAAATAGAGACAATTGGAGGAGAGAACCCGTACCTGCAGCCAATCAATACACAATTAGCGTGAAAACGGTAAATGTGCAAGGGCCAAAAGGTACATTGGGTCTCTCAGTTTATCACTGATCACCAATTGTATCCTTTTGCCCTGAGGTGACGTTAGCAAGAAAGAATAATGGAATCATGTTTTAGAGCATCAAGTATAAGTTATCATAATCAATTTTATGTCATAGATACATGTTCATATCATAATCAGTTTTATACCATAGCTCCAATAAAATCCAAATCACCTGTGTCAAAATCATTTTTCTATTTATGTAGTTCTCATAAAAAGTCCCGGTTTCCAACAAATAAGTAGAACCATAGTCCAAAAATTCTTCATTTAACATCTACAATCAAGCCTAAATTTATGCAATTCCAAATGCATTTCATAATTACAACATTGTTTCAAGATGTAAATCTGAAAATTTCATTCTATTCCATAAGCAAAGCTCAAATACTTTTTATAGGACTTCTTTAAGCACCTATGCTAGTATAATGAATTTTACGGAAACATGAATCTATAGAAATTAGTAAAGCACAAGTTACGCGTTGTTTCAAGATGTAAATCTGAAAATGTCATCCTATACCATATGCAAAGCTCAAATACTTTTTTCTAGACTTCTTTAAGCACCTATGCTAGTATAATGAGTTTTATGGAAACATGAATCCATCGAAATTACTGAAACACAAGTTAAGTCTGTACAGCAATCCATGCCGGACTTACATCTCCATATATTTTCAAAAAAAACTTCAAACCTGAGAATGCATCCTCCATGTGCTGGTTGACCATATTGGAGCTTTTTGCATCATGTCGTCTCAATAGCATCCAATCATGTCTTAAATCACCATAGAAAGGCGCTTGTGTATGTATTTGCCTTCAATCTTATCTGTAGTATAAGGCAGAAAACCGTGTTACAGCAAAATGCATTTGCTTGATACTTATTTGCAAGTTTTATATTTCCAATCCATGGGTAGCATCACAGAATCAAGCTCATATGCCTTTATATCTGAAATATCACATGGAATCACTAAAGTTTACATCGACTTTGAATGCAAAGGAAAAAACAAAGATTAAATCAAAGTTGAACAGCCACATTATTCACAGATTAGAATCATTTTATGCGCCATATTCACAAATCTGAAGCCAAATCAAACCTTGCATTACTAGTTATGTGCAATAAAGCATAATCAAGCAAGATTTTACTTTGTATTTCTAGTTTTATACCAGATTACTTTGCATGTCCATAAGCTCTCTCTGTTTCTATACATCCAAAGATGTCGGATCTGTATATCCTGAACCTATTTTGGCTGTACGAAGTAATTTACCATACAAGAATATGACGCCATGGTCATCTGACAAGTATGAGGCAACCTTTTAAGACTGAATCTGTATAAGGCAGAATCGATTTGGCAGTGCCATAAACAACCTCCAAAAGGTATTTATAGCTATCACATTTTGAATAGATGGATTTCGGCACAGAGCTACAACAAATATCTATTTTTTGCATAAGAAATCTACATGCAAATATAAAATAGGCACACGAATTTGCACCTGATCAACCATAGCATAGAGACTTCCATTTCGAAATGCTTAATCCAGTTGACATCTTAAACTGCTAACTTCCTTCAACGGCTATGCATATGGCTCCGAGAAATGTAGAATCAGGGTTTCAGATCCTGATGACGTCCCTGATGCCAGGATTATTCTCAAAGGAAAACGTCATCATTTGTAGAACTTGATTTCCCATCTCTGTTATCCATAACCACTGTGATATTTCCAGACCAGGCTGGGTAGGAACTGCCTTTTTACAGCCCGAGGCTTAACCCTGTGCATAAACCAACTGCTAAAAAGCCACGAACCATACTCTTCCAGAGATCAGTCAGTAGTATCAGAGCATAAGCGACAGTTTAGGCGCCAAAGCCAGAAGCCCCAAATGCAATATCGGCTAAAATTTCTATACCACATTATTTTCTTAGAAAAATCCTTGAAGGGAACAATCATAAGGGAATATTGCTTACAATAATATCCTTAAGGGGATTCCCAAAATGTATATTCTTCCAACTACAAGAAATTATTTGATGTCATCGGCTCCTTGCACCATCGTTACCATTACTTCCGCTTTTTCTATGCCAAGAAAATATCTTCACAAAAGTAACGTATAGATATTTCTTTTTCTATCATCAATTTTTCGTCCTATACTAATAATAACCTTGCCAACCCTTGTACATGGTTATTTTCCAACTTGCCCATATGCCAAATGGCATCCCTCAAAGCATTAATTTTTTAGCGATGTAAATATCTCAAATGGTATTTTAGCAAATGTATAGTCAAAATGGTAACATACAATATTAAACCAAAGGTACATATCTTATTCTTAGCCATGTCCAAAATATCTCTAATGGTATGTTACCAAAATTATAGTCAAAATGGTCACCTATATCATTAAACCAAAGGTACATATCTTATTCCCCCTTTAGAAGGCATTTTAAGTCAAATCACAACATATGTATAACTATGGCTAGTTGTTCAACTTGTATGTAGCATTCTTGCATAGTCTTGCCATCATTATTCTAATGATATGAAGATTCCAGAAGAATATTCTCTTCTTCTTCTTCTTCTTCTTCTTCTTCTTCTTCTTCTTCTTCTTCTTCTTCTTCTTCTTCTTCTTCTTCTTCTTCTTCTTCTTCTTCTTCTTCTTCGTACATGTTCTTGCCAAGACTACAGTCACAGTTATGTAAACAATTACATTAAAAGAACCTTGTTCAAGGCAAGATCACTTATCCCAATATCCACCCTGGTTTTTTAGGCCAGGCCACATCAGGCACTCTACAAACTTTAGCCCATATAATTTACTATATTGAAAAATATATCCAAAAATAAAAATCTTGAGTAAAATAATTCATATCATCATTTCCATATTAGCATATCCAATTTGTACATAACATTTTTGAATTTAAAAGTATAAGGTAATCAATCTTACAACTATAAACTTAAATCTTAACTTAAATCTTACAACTTGAATTTGAAAGTATGAAGTGTAAAGTAAACTTTGAATCTTGATGTAGCATATTCCATCCTCTTCTGCGTTAACGCCAACTCTAACAGCAAAATGGAGACAATTAGAGGAGAGAACCCGTACCTTTAGAAAGTTCGTCCACCTAGTATTGTAGTTGCAATCTAGCATTGCATGATCATGTCTACGTCACCCAGCTTCCACCATTGGCAGCCTGAGTTCTTGGTCTATCTGGCCTGCATCATAAATTTATTGCCATCAAGCCTATGTAATACTCATAGGATAATAGTTTGGCACCAAAGCCACTGCATAATCATTAGCATGAGCATGAATCATATCATCTTTGTCATGGCAATTGAATCATATCACCATTGCCATTTCCAAAGTTGAGAACAATTTCAAAATCACCAGATCAAAGACCAAATCTAAAGCATCAACTCAAACCACGATTACATGTATTTGGTATTTGAGTCCTTGATATTATGTATCGGCACAAGTCTTCCAGCCAAAATAGCATAAAGTAAGCATCATTCAAAAATCACTTTGCAAGAACAATCTGACCCGACCACTTTTGGATCACAAAATCTATTGAAAGAAAAGCACAATGGCGACCAAGAACTTTTGTCATAGTAAACAAGCTCTTCCTATCTGTCTTCGCACTCGAAAGAGAACAAGCGGATGCCTAGTAATATCACCTTAGTATTTCGTCCATAGCTAAAGCACAGCTAAGAAATTGTTTTCTGAGATAGTTTTTTTTATTTGTCACAATGAGTTCCCATTCATATGGGTCTAGCAACCCATTTCGACCAGCAATATGCTTCCACGGCCATCTCTTCTATAGGCATACAGCCTTGCTTCATTGGCCAAGCTTTACAAGACCTTGCTTCAAATGGACCATGCATCGGTTGCTATTATGCTTGGGCACAGATCTTTCCAGCCTGTGGCATAGATATTTGTATGTATGCAGGCAAAAATCACCAGCAATATCCAGCATCTTCTTATATTCGAAATGGATAAACCCAGGTCACATTTGCCCTGTTTCGGCTCTGAGATATCAACAAAAATGCTATTAAACATTACCAGATATCGGGCAACTAAATACTAGAGCAAAGAAACGACACTCTTAATCGCTATTTGCGTGATCTCAGATGTCCGCTATTGCATGGTTTCTTCCCGATACAACCACCACGAGGTTTTAAGTTTCAAAGCAAAGATTCTTGACAAAGAAATTGCTTTAAATGAACTATTTTGAATTCCATGTATCCGTCCATAGCTCATAGAGCATTCTCCATATACTTGCAAACTGGCCATGATAATTAGTAGACTCTATCCAAGAGCATTTCAACCAGCCTTAACACAGCATCGATCCACTTTAAGGCATCAATTTGTAGCAACCATTTACTGTATTGCTATCTTAGGCTCCAGCATCAATCGGAAAGATCTGCTATTACAAGCCTCCAGTATACAAAGTGACCTGCAGATAGCCGAAATCGTCTAAAGAAGGTCTTCTGTTAGCAGCATGGATCTAAACCGTGAAACCCTAAAGGGCTTTTGCCCTTTACTCAATATTCCTCTTAAGAAAGATTCGTTTGGCGCCAGAACACACAGATGAGTTTCTAGCTAAAGCACCAAATATTACAAGGCAAAATAAATGTATAAATGGACTCTCGTCAATTTATCACATGTGACAAGTATGGAGACATTTTTTGAGAACCAAACTCATGTATTCGTGAAATAGAACTCAAATAAGAGCTAAACTTGTTACCTCGAAATAACTTTGTAATTGGTTCCCAAACCGGTAGCCAAGTCATATTGTGATCACATAATAAAAGCATAGCATCAAATGGTTCGTAAATAGTACATTTTTCTTAAAGATAAAGACAATATGTGGCAAACATGCACACTTTCAAAAAAGAAACGAAGTTGAAAATCCCAATTTAAATACCCAAAGGAATTTCGTGAGTTACCACATCTTAGCCACTTTTGCAAGCCCACAAATCATTTTGCATAGACTTTCCCAAATGCAACAATATTCCATATCCTAACCATTGTGACCATTAAATCATATGGCCCATATTTAAACCATGTAGACCATATTTTATATTATGATATAAATGAATAGTTTTCATAGTTCCAAATCATGGATTTGAAAGATATTTCATCTCCTTAGGACCCTTATAAGAACAACCATGCCTAGCAGCAAAATTCATAAAAACTCATCTTAAGACTCAAAAATCTAGAGAGAATATTCTCTTCTTCTTCTTCTTCTTCTTCTTCTTCTCCCACAATCCCTCCCTCGGGATGTAGGACACCTCTTTTTATAAGGAAAGTAGGACCCCCCCATAAAAAGAGGGGTCCTACTTCCTTACACCAGAAGAAAAACAGATTCAAAGAATCTTTCAATCAGCATCAAATTATTATATCATCTTTATCTTATTAGTATAAGGTGCATTGGACCAAATACCATATCCGCAATAGCAGATAATTCAAGAACTAGACAATGGACTAGTTCAAGACCCAACAAAATGTCAGGGTTTTAAAATCTTGAAGTACATGAGGCACAGTGGGCCTTAAGTACCATGGACAGCCTGATATAGTATAAAACACAATATCATAATAGGCTATGGGCCATTTACCATAGCATATGGTAGCAGAACCTATTTTACTGTCCAAAAGCAATAATATTCAAACTAACTTTGGTTTGTAGAAGTGATCGTTTGCGGATATCTCCAAAGCAAGTGGAAGTCACGATTTCTTCTTCGTACATGTTCTTGCCAAGACTACGATCCACATTATGTAAACAATTACATTAAAAGAACCTTGTTCAAGGCAAGATCACTTATCCCAATATCCACCCTGGTTTTTTAGGCCAGGCCACATCAGGCACTCTACAAACTTTAGCCCATATAATTTACTATATTGAAAAATATATCCAAAAATAAAAATCTTGAGTAAAATAATTCATATCATCATTTCCATATTAGCATATCCAATTTGTACATAACATTTTTGAATTTAAAAGTATAAGGTAATCAATCTTACAACTATAAACTTAAATCTTAACTTAAATCTTACAACTTGAATTTGAAAGTATGAAGTGTAAAGTAAACTTTGAATCTTGATGTAGCATATTCCATCCTCTTCTGCGTTAACGCCAACTCTAACAGCAAAATGGAGACAATTAGAGGAGAGAACCCGTACCTTTAGAAAGTTCGTCCACCTAGTATTGTAGTTGCAATCTAGCATTGCATGATCATGTCTACGTCACCCAGCTTCCACCATTGGCAGCCTGAGTTCTTGGTCTATCTGGCCTGCATCATAAATTTATTGCCATCAAGCCTATGTAATACTTGCAGATAATAGTTTGGCACCAAAGCCACTGCATAATCATTAGCATGAGCATGAATCATATCATCTTTGTCATGGCAGTGAATCATATCACCATTGCCATTTCCAAAGTTCAGAACAATTTCAAAATCACCAGATCAAAGACCAAATCTAAAGCATCAACTCAAACCTGATTACATGTATTTGGTATTTGAGTCCTTGATATTATGTATCGGCACAAGTCTTCCAGCCAAAATAGCATAAAGTAAGCATCATTCAGTAAATCAGCTTGCAAGAACAATCTACAGCCAGCCACTTTTGGATCACAAAATCTATTCAGCAAAAGCACAATGGCCAGCAACTTTTGTCATAGTAAACAAGCTCTTCCTATCTGTCTTCGCACTGGAAAGAGAACAAGCGGATGCCTAGTAATATCACCTTAGTATTTCGTCCATAGCTAAAGCACAGCTAAGAAATTGTTTCTACAGATAGTTTTTTATTTGTCACAACAGAGTTCCCATTCATATGGGTCTAGCAACCCATTTCGACCAGCAATATGCTTCCACGGCCATCTCTTCTATAGGCATACAGCCTTGCTTCATTGGCCAAGCTTTACAAGACCTTGCTTCAAATGGACCATGCATCGGTTGCTATTATGCTTGGGCACAGATCTTTCCAGCCTGTGGCATAGATATTTGTATGTATGCAGGCAAAAATCACCAGCAATATCCAGCATCTTCTTATATTCGAAATGGATAAACCCAGGTCACATTTGCCCTGTTTCGGCTCTGAGATATCAACAAAAATGCTATTAAACATTACCAGATATCGGGCAACTAAATACTAGAGCAGCAACGACACTCTTAATCGCTACAACTGCATCTGTATGTCCGCTATTGCATGGTTTCTTCCTGATACAACCACACAGGTTTTAAGTTTCAGCAAAGATTCTTCAGCCGAAATTGCTTTAAATGAACTATTTTGAATTCCATGTATCCGTCCATAGCTCATAGAGCATTCTCCATATACTTGCAAACTGGCCATGATAATTAGTAGACTCTATCCAAGAGCATTTCAACCAGCCTTAACACAGCATCGATCCACTTTAAGGCATCAATTTGTAGCAACCATTTACTGTATTGCTATCTTAGGCTCCAGCATCAATCGGAAAGATCTGCTATTACAAGCCTCCAGTATACAAAGTGACCTGCAGATAGCCGAAATCGTCTAAAGAAGGTCTTCTGTTAGCAGCATGGATCTAAACCGTGAAACCCTAAAGGGCTTTTGCCCTTTACTCAATATTCCTCTTAAGAAAGATTCGTTTGGCGCCAGAACACACAGATGAGTTTCTAGCTAAAGCACCAAATATTACAAGGCAAAATAAATGTATAAATGGACTCTCGTCAATTTATCACATGTGACAAGTATGGAGACATTTTTTGAGAACCAAACTCATGTATTCGTGAAATAGAACTCAAATAAGAGCCAACTTTTCTATAAGAGCCGTAAACTTGTTACCTCGAAATAACTTTGTAATTGGTTCCCAAACCGGTAGCCAAGTCATATTGTGATCACATAATAAAAGCATAGCATCAAATGGTTCGTAAATAGTACATTTTTCTTAAAGATAAAGACAATATGTGGCAAACATGCACACTTTCAAAAAAGAAACGAAGTTGAAAATCCCAATTTAAATACCCAAAGGAATTTCGTGAGTTACCACATCTTAGCCACTTTTGCAAGCCCACAAATCATTTTGCATAGACTTTCCCAAATGCAACAATATTCCATATCCTAACCATTGTGACCATTAAATCATATGGCCCATATTTAAACCATGTAGACCATATTTTATATTATGATATAAATGAATAGTTTTCATAGTTCCAAATCATGGATTTGAAAGATATTTCATCTCCTTAGGACCCTTATAAGAACAACCATGCCTAGCAGCAAAATTCATAAAAACTCATCTTAAGACTCAAAAATCTAGAGAGAATATTCTCTTCTTCTTCTTCTTCTTCTTCTTCTTCTTCGATTTATCTTTACCTATATTACTCACTATATTATGTAAACAAATTTACATTAACAGCTTTCAAACAAGGCAAAGACACGACTCACATATCTGCCCTGGATTTTAACCCAGGCCACAATTTCACATTTTTGTCCTATATTTATATGAATATATCCTTAGTAGACTCATCTATGTATTATCAAGTCCAGGAACCTATTGCATTCATGTTTTTCCATTTCCACCAACTTTCACTCCACCTGCAATATCTACATACAAATATTTTCCCCTTGTTTCTATACCCATTCATTGAATATGTATCTACACTCGATACTATTATCATCATAATTACATTAGTTAAACTGTATACGTATCTTATAAGCATAATGACATCTTCCTAAACAGGAAATAATTATATTATAATACTGGTCATCAACATAAGAGTATTTATTTCAGTATTTTATCCATCCTATTAGCTATTTTTCCTATTATTATGACTGATATCTACCTTAAGCTTATCTGTTTCAAATCATCAGAGATATTCATCTTAGCTAAATTCCTTGAGTCTGATTCATAATAATACCAGCCAAATGATATATTTTTTAGAAGACAAGTGTTTTAAAAAACCTGTTATCTGTGCAGTACACTCCGCTTGAATCATTTATTGAAATGATCTCACCAATTATATTTTTGGAGCTCCATTTTTGCTCCAATCAGTGAGACATGGAACGAACCAACATACTTCAACTCCTAGGAGGTGTAGTTCAGGTTACCTGCATCCAAACATTACACTAGTTAGCAAATACATGGTAACAGTGCAAGGGACGTCAGGTAAGCTTTTAAACTACACGGCTCTTCGCCCTTCACCTATTTGTTAAAGCCTGATGCTAAGATCAGCTTGTTAATCACAATATAAGCGAATGTAAACTCTCAGCTATGAAACAAATATATTAAGACTTCATGGCTCATTTTCAGCCTTATTATGCCCTGAAGTCTAATCTAACAGCCAAAATAAGAATCTAACAAAACCGAAATGCACATCGCATCCCATATGTTGATCCTGCATACAACGTCCACATCCCCTAAGTTATTTCTGTTTAACTTTGTAAGCCATAGCGCATCCTCTGCTCATATATTCCTGCCCCAAGCCATACTAAAAGCCTTTACCAAATCTGCTCACATACCAGCAATAAGCCTTTTTCCAGAAACTTTTAACCATTTATCTAACTACTATTTTAGCAAATACATGAACCATTTATCACTACCAGTCAGCCTTATTCATCATAAATCCAGATCTATGTATCTCCCTTAAGCTGCCGCTTTCCACTTCTTTACTATGCCTTAAGGACTCCCATTAAATCATGCATCCATCTATCTCTCTCATTCATCCACATGTCTTCCTGTTTTTTATGCAGTCATAATAATCTAAATGTTCCAAACGACTACAACTTCCTTCTCATAACTACATTATGGTATTAGCTACTGTTTATTCCTTGCAAGCCATGTAAGATCCCATCATATTTTGCTCTACTTATCCTGACAAAAACCCATATTTTATTGTTCCAACATTCAACTTAACCTCTTAAAATCAATAGACTTAGGACAAATCCATATAAAAACCTGTTTGTTAGTGCCTCCAGGCCCAGCTTGCTGCACCGTACTATTGTTAATCTTCTTTCCAAAGTTTGCCTTCCCAAATTTTCGTGGAGGTCCGTTGCCCGCCTCTTGAGCTTTGCTCTTCTTTCCCGGCCCTCTAGCATAGACACCTTTAGGCATGATCTTTAAGCAGTTTGCCTATGCTCAGCACCAGAAATAATCAGAGCGGGCATTTTAGAATAAACGCCCTTCTGTATAAATAGAACTGCCACGTATGCAAGCACATATTCTGGATAGATTTTCCCACCAAATATGCCTTGAATGCCAGCGGCTCACCTGCACCAGCCTTGACCATAATCCGGCGCCCTTACTAGCTAGGCCGGCGGACGTAACTGCCAAGCGCACTAACAAAAGAGCTTCGACATTTGGTCTGGAAAATAGGGCATGCTTTCGGCCAAACACAATCGCATTTGCTTATAAGCATTTTTAGGGCAAAGCATTTAGTGCTTAAAGAAACCCTACATGGAATATCTATTTCTATGGTCTACATATAAAGCAATCGGCTTTTCTCCAAGCCATTGGCTTTTCTCCAAGCCATTTGCTTGGACTTTAAGTCTCATAATGATGCACCCAACAATTAATATTGAAGACCCAAGATTTTTCTTTCCCATAATGCTCCACCCAAGACCATGGTAATAATTACCATAATTAATTCCATATCTTACACAATGGTACCCATAGCTTTTAGCCTTTCCATCATAAGTGCATTGGTCCATGGTGTCATTATTACTAGTATACGTACCCCATAAGTAAGATAATACAATGTGTAGACATAAAATACTAACTACCCATAGGTCAAATAGAGCATATTTATCCTTTTAGATCCGCCATTGTATGCACCAATTTAAAATATTAAAATATAATCTTATTCCATAAAGCCATGCCCCTAACACATCTTTAGCAAAAAAAAAAAATTTTGCCTTCAAGTCCATGAGCCATTTGCAAACTCCCATAATTCACATATTTCTTCTTCTTCTTCTTCTTCTTCTTCTTCTTCTTCTTCTTCTTCTTCTTCTTCTTCTTCTTCTTCTTCTTCTTCTTCTTCTTCTTCTTCTTCTTCTTCTTCTTCTTCTTCTTCTTCTTCTTCTTCTTCTTCTTCTTCTTCTTCTTCTTCTTCTTCTTCTTCTTATACAAATTTACATCTAGACTTACACTATACATGCATTCAAATGCAAACATACAGTTCCGTTCAGGATGTAAACTTAGCCCCATATCCATCAAGGGTAAAACCCAAGCCACAGCCAAAAGGTAACCTTTATTTGGTTGTATTTTAGCATCTAAAACATCATGAAAACGTGTAAAGGTAAACATTAACATATAATTACTACATATGTTTAAAAATTACAAGGTATCAGCATAATTTATCAGTTCCTTTCCTGTCAAATCACCATGTAGATTGTTTTTTTAAAAAACTTATAAAGTTTAGATCTTATTTCTCGTTCTTTGCAAATTATAAGGCTGTTAACAAAGGATAACTGTCATGTTGGATTATGTACAAATGCAAAGTTACTCAATACAACATTTTTCATTCATATTAAACCATTTCATACATGATTCATGTTTCCTATACTGTTGTAAAATAGTAATCGGAATTCATCTTAGACTTTTCATATTTTATTTCCAAATAAGCATCTAAACAGCAATTTAAAGATCCACACATTCTAATAACAGCTCAACAGTAGCTCAACAGTAGCCTATCTGTTATAATAATCCAAGTTCTTGCTGGTGACATTCACATTATGGAAGGATCTCACCAAAAACGTATTATTCCATTCATAGGAACTCCACAGTACGATTTCAGATTGTAGTCTCCATAAAACAGCAATAGAACTTTAACAACAAAGAATAGGAGATGATGTCTCGGTTACCTGCACCCAAACAGACCAACATTAGCATAATAATGGTAATGAGGAGAGGAGTGACAGGTAAGCTATAAGACATCATGGCTCTTCGCCCTTCACCTATCCTTATCAAATTTTGTAACCACATATAGATCTATCAGTTCACCCTTTACAGTAGGTGATCCAAAGCTTTCTCAAAATTCAGATGTAATGCTGCTTACCCCAGCATATTAGAGTCTATAAATCATTGCATCATGTATAAACCAGGGACAAATATCTGCTTAGCCATAGAAAATCAATGGTAGGACTCAGCTTATCCTAAGGAATACTATATTGTATGCCCTGGCCTGTTAGAGGAGTTAATTTAGCATAAAGTAATCAACATATATTGGTATCATCTTGAGCCATCATACAAGAATTATAATCGAAGGAGACACCATTGTAATTGCTGTCCCCTGCCTCCTGCCATTTTACCTCAATCTATTCAGTGCATGCCACTTACCACACCACCTGACTGTTCTAAAGGCCAGCAAGATGGCTTAGACTATCCTAAGGTCTATGAAACTATCTCATTCTTCCCCTGTTCTACTCAATAGTTCATAGCATAAAACCATGTTAGTAACATCATGTGACACCACTCATTATCCGCCAGCATCCAGTGTGCTGAAACATCATGTGACATCACTCAGTATCCGCCAGCATCCAGAGTGCTAAAAAATGTTAATAAAAGCTACATGCACAAGGCATGGCACATGCCGAATCTATTGCATGCGCGCCCAGTTTAGGCAATGCCTAAGCTACACTTTATTTCAGATCATATTTAGCATCTTAACTGTTATATTAAAGCTCCATGATTAGTCCATAGATTGTTCAAGAGGTTAATAATTATCTCTAAAAAATTACAAAGCTTATCTACAACTTATCTTAACGTCCATTCTTTCATTTATCCCTGCTTTAATTCCAGTAATTTAGGATCCGCCATACCCTAGATGGCAACCTTGATAATCATTGCCAATTTCACAATATAGCATAATATTTTTATCATTTTAAACTTTTCCAGATCGATCTCAGATTTAAACATAAGCTATGGAATTTCATATTCAATCTATTTTAATCCCAAGATAAATTTTCACTCATCAAGACTATTTATATTGATCATATGTTAAGCATCAGATCCCTTATTTAGTTCATATCCATCATTCATATTTCATGTTGATAATTTGTTCTATAGCACGATAATTTCCTTGCTCTTTAAGTATCAAATCTTTGACATTTTAAACTTCCTCAATTTGACTTGTTAAACTTTCTCAATTCGATTTTAACATATCATTTTAGCATATGATCTACTCCATTATTCAACATAAGATTTAGAACATAAGATTCAGAACATAGGATTCTAATAAACTCAAAATAGCAAATATATTGCTTTTTCATCTAGCATTGTATCAAAAGAACGCTTTCAACATGAATAGATGAATGCACAAATACATCAAGATATCAACTGCAAATAGCAGTGAATACTTCATTAATACATTCCAGCATGCAATACAAGTCAATGCTTGTACCTACTTAAAATTTTGTCTTAATGAAGTAGCATAAGAAAATATTTTATGGATGGAAATACCAAACAAGATCTTGCTTTATTTCTATCATCAATAATCAGATCTGACCTGAATAAAAGCGTCCAGATATCTAGCATCATGTCTTGTCTTGCCGCCATCCAGCATATGAGCATATTTCCAGTTCAAGATCAGTTGAGAATCAGAATGGCATATGCATATCACGATGCCAATCATTTCTTAATTTGGCTCCTTCCAACCAGATAAATGCCAAAAGCTTTTTCCATTGTCAGAAGCTTCCTTCATTATCTTGCTTCATTCGACCACAGACCAGACTGCTATAACAGACCAAAATCAGTGCTCAATGGAGAACTATGATTAGATAGAAGGAAAATATTACAACCAGCTATAGACCTGTCGCAGCATCTTCAAATGCTCCAGCCAGGTTGTATTTAGGCTCAAGAAGTATGTTGCTAAGTTATTTAGCATGCCTAGCGTATACAAAAGCATCTGCAGAGCCATTCTTTTGGTTTTGCCTGCTAAGCTAGCACCAAGAAAGGAAGTATAACAAAGTAAAGCCTTTTGTGGCCATAACAACATATTGAGATACAGACCCATTATTTTCAGATGAACAAGGATTCAAACCTGATAATAAGAGACCAAGAAATATCGTGGTATATGGAGCAACTATTATATGACATCCTTCTGCAATATCGAAGCTTGTAGAGCTAGAGCCTTATTCTTCAGCTTTTCATCCAAGCTAGAACCTTGTCTATGTAAGTGGCTTTGGGCTCCAATACTGTTCAACCAGCAAATCTGAACCCATTTTTGCATATCATGTATCGGGGCTTAGTTGTGACTGCTTTCCAAAACGTGGCACAAAAAGGTCAAGCCTGCGATCATCCAGCAAATCCGACCAGCTTATTTTTGGCCTTTTATTCATATTTGCATCATTTTTGCTGTATGCATGCAGATCCGAGATGCAATAGCAGGCAAAATCTTTTCTATATCTTGTCCGGGCAAAACCACATACATACCTTGTTCTAACTCTATCTGTTGGAAATCCACAGTTTATTTTAGCACAAAGCCCACATCGCAGCCATGCTTTTGGTACAGTCGATTTGTGCTGAGATAAGCAAGCACTATGATCTTTGAGCTATTTCAGATATTTTGCCCTATTTAGAAGTGAACAACCAGTTCTTGAAGGCGCCGCATTTGGCGCCAGAGGTTCGTTAGAGCCAAAAAAATATGACCCCAATTTCACAATAGTATGCCAGAAATTAAAATTTCAAAAACTTATGCAAAATATGCACCTTAACCAACATAGCTTTTGGTATCAGAACCAACAAGCCACAAAGGCGGCCCTTTTGGGCGCTAAAAATATGTTGGGAAAAGCCCCAAATGCATAAAGCCCTTGCATGTTGCTTGCCGTTGGATTTTCGGCACTTACTCTCTTCAAAACAAAGTTTGTCTTAATATTATTGAGCATATCAATCTAAATAAAATGCCAATGTCGCTTTTTGCCATCACCCATGGTTTTCTTTTAAATAGTCACGTCTCCCCTTGCTTTAATATTGTCCAAGTACAACCATTAATATTGGTATAACCATTGTCATTTTCTCACCTTGTGAAAGTCATCCATTAAACTATTTTTAGAACCATCAAAGAGCATTTATTGGGCTATAAATTCATGTTTGCAACTAAAGATAATCATCAGTCTTCTTGCATTTTTCTTTTTGCATTTTTGCCTTTTTGGATGGACCATTTATGACCCATTACCATAGGGTCTACAACCTTAGAGGAAAATAATAGCCCCCATTGTCCCCTTTTGGTCATATTTTATTCCAATCAAAGGAATCATCCATATGGAATGGCTCATGCACGTTGTTCACACTTAGTCCATTGAACACCATTAGACGACTTGGAACACACCACATCAAATATCAAGAATGTGGAAGGATCAAGTTTTTCATTTACAAAAGGTATCCATAAACACAATTGTCAGTGAGATTCCATAACCATATAGCATTTTTGTCATAGATACTTATGCCTGTCTACCATTGGTATCTTCCATTAGAATTATTTTGCAATATATAAAAGAGATTAGAAGAATCAAAGAGAATATTCTTTTCTTCTTCTTCTTCTTCTTCTTCTTCTTCTTCTTCTTCTTCTTCTTCTCCCACAATCCCTCCCTCGGGATGTAGGACACCTCTTTTTATAAGGAAAGTAGGACCTCCCCCTATAAAAAGAGGGGTCCTACTTCCTTACACCAGAAGAAAGTAACTTTGTCTAGAATCTTGAAACATAGAGCATTCTGTTCATTAGACCCAGAATCTCTAAGCCTTGGTGCAATGGACCATAGGCTTTATTTAAATTTTGAGTTGTACTACAGGCACAATAGGCCCTAAGTACATGCCTTAGCACAATGGGCCAAAGGCAATTTACGAATATAGAGTATCTTGAAACATAGAGTATTCTGTTCAATAGACCCAGAATCTCTAAGCCTTGGCACAATGGACCAGGCAGCATTTAAAGTTTAGATGTACTAAAGGCACAATAGTCCTTAAGTACATGCCTTGGCATAATGGACCAAAGGCAATTTTTGAAGCTATAGATGTATAAAAGCTTACAATATATTTGTGGCCTTTCTGAAACATCCATTAAGCCTGAAGATCATAATTATGGGGTTCTCCAACCTCCACATAACCTGCATTCAAGAGATGCAATATCCAGATAGTCTTTTTCTGTACATCAGAAATGAGAGACAGAATATTGTTAGTCCCAAATAAAAGATCTCATATGAACTTCAATATCGTAGATATTGAAATCATTCTCAAATCCATCACCCCATCTATGTGAAGTTAAAAAGATGAACCAGAGAATCAACCAAATAAAGTGGAGCTGTGCTAGTTAGAAGACTCTAACTAATGGAAGTCACATTTTCTTCTTATTTACATATTTACATCTAGACTTACACTATATATGCATATAAATACAAAATATAGCTCCATTCAAGATGTAAATGTTTCCCAAATATCCATCAAGGGTAAAACCCAAGCCACAGCCAAAGGTAACCTTTATTTGGTTGGAATTATGATCATATATAGCAAAATAGATGTATAAAGATTATATCACAATAAGTATTTTTCAGTCTAGTCAATTTCAAAGTTTTGCATCCAGAATACAAGAAATCAGATAGCCATCTTAAGAATGTATAAAGTTTTCCATTTAATTTTCAAGTAGTAATCAAGTACAAAATATATAGAGTACAAAAGACGAGAGAGTATACTTGCCATCTTGTATAAAACACATTTGTATACATATCTTATCTGTGTCACTGTCAAAGTGCAGCTTGTTCCATTTACGAATCCATCTATTCCAATTCCACGTTAACGCCAACTCTAACAGCAAAATAGAGACAATTAGAGGAGAGAACCCGTACCTGCAGCCAATCAATACACAATTAGCGTGAAAACGGTAAATGTGCAAGGGCCAAAAGGTACATTGGGTCTCTCAGTTTATCACTGATCACCAATTGTATCCTTTTGCCCTGAGGTGACATTAACAAGAAAAAGAAACCTGGAATAATATTATTTTAAACTTCCCCTTATGATTTCAAGCATTACCATTAGACGAGAACTAATTTCTTAGTCCCAACCCTAGATGGCAACCTTGATAATCATTGCCAATTTCACAATATAGCATAATATTTTTATCATTTTAAACTTTTCCAGATCGATCTCAGATTTAAACATAAGCTATGGAATTTCATATTCAATCTATTTTAATCCCAAGATAAATTTTCACTCATCAAGACTATTTATATTGATCATATGTTAAGCATCAGATCCCTTATTTAGTTCATATCCATCATTCATATTTCATGTTGATAATTTGTTCTATAGCACGATAATTTCCTTGCTCTTTAAGTATCAAATCTTTGACATTTTAAACTTCCTCAATTTGACTTGTTAAACTTTCTCAATTCGATTTTAACATATCATTTTAGCATATTATCTACTCCATTATTCAACATAAGATTTAGAACATAAGACTTAACATAGGATTCTAATAAACTCAAAATAGCAAATATATTGCTTTTTCATCTAGCATTGTATCAAAAGAACGCTTTCAACATGAATAGATGAATGCACAAATACATCAAGATATCAATCGCAAATAGCGTTGAATACTTCATTAATACATTCCAAAGCAATACAAGTCAATGCTTGTACCTACTTAAAATTTTGTCTTAATGAAGTAGCATAAGAAAATATTTTATGGATGGAAATACCAAACAAGATCTTGCTTTATTTCTATCATCAATAATCGATCCGACTGAATAAAAGCGCCCGGATATCTAGCATCATGTCTTGTCTTGCAGCCATCCAAAGATATGAGCATATTTCCGGTTCAAGATCGGGTTGAGAATCAGGAATGGCATATGCATATCCACGATGCCAATCATTTCTTAATTTGGCTCCTTCCAACGGATAAATGCCAAAAGCTTTTTCCATTGTCGAAGCTTCCTTCATTATCTTGCTTCATTCGACCCCGCACTGCATCGCTATAATGCACCAAAATCGGTGCTCAATGGAGAACTATGATTAGATAGAAGGAAAATATTACAACCAGCTATAGACCCTGTCGCAAAGATCTTCAAATGCTCCAGCCAAGGTTGTATTTAGGCTCAAGAAGTATGTTGCTAAGTTATTTAGCATGCCTAGCGTATACAAAAGCATCTGGCAGAGCCATTCTTTTGGTTTTGCCTGCTAAGCTAGCACCAAGAAAGGAAGTATAACAAAGTAAAAGCCTTTTGTGGCCATAACAACATATTGAGATCTGAGACCCATTATTTTCGGGATGAACAAGGATTCAAACGATAATAAGAGACCAAGAAATATCGTGGTATATGGAGCAACTATTATATGACATCCTTCGCAATATCGAAGCTTGTAGAGCTAGAGCCTTATTCTTGACTTTTCATCCAAGCTAGAACCTTGTCTATGTAAGTGGCTTTTGGGCTCCAATATCTTGTTCAACCAAACAAATCTGAACCCATTTTTGCATATCATGTATCGGGGCTTAGTTGTGATTGCTTCCAAAGCGTGGCACAAAAAGGTCAAGCCCTGCGATCATCCAAAGAACCGACCCGGCTTATTTTTGGCCTTTTATTCATATTTGCATCATTTTTTCTTTGTATGCATGCGGATCCGAGATGCAATAGCAGCAAAATCTTTTCTATATCTTGTCGGGGCAAAACCACATACATACCTTGTTCTAACTCTATCCGTTGGAAATCCACGTTTATTTTAGCACAAAGCCCACATCGCGACCCATGCTTTTGGTACGGTCGATTTGTCTTTGAGATAAGCAAGCACTATGATCTTTGAGCTATTTAGGATATTTTGCCCTATTTAGAAGTGAACAACCGGTTCTTGAAGGCGCCGATTTGGCGCCCAGAGGTTAGTTAGAGCCAAAAAAAATATGACCCCAATTTCACAATAGTATGCGGAAATTAAAATTTCAAAACTTATGCAAAATATGCACCTTAACCAACATAGCTTTTGGTATCAGAACCAACAAGCCACAAAGGCGGCCCTTTTGGGCGCTAAAAATATGTTGGGAAAAGCCCCAAATGCATAAAGCCCTTGCATGTTGCTTGCCGTTGGATTTTCGGCACTTACTCTCTTCAAAACAAAGTTTGTCTTAATATTATTGAGCATATCAATCTAAATAAAATGCCAATGTCGCTTTTTGCCATCACCCATGGTTTTCTTTTAAATAGTCACGTCTCCCCTTGCTTTAATATTGTCCAAGTACAACCATTAATATTGGTATAACCATTGTCATTTTCTCACCTTGTGAAAGTCATCCATTAAACTATTTTTAGAACCATCAAAGAGCATTTATTGGGCTATAAATTCATGTTTGCAACTAAAGATAATCATCAATCTTCTTGCATTTTTCTTTTTGCATTTTTGCCTTTTTGGATGGACCATTTATGACCCATTACCATAGGGTCTACAACCTTAGAGGAAAATAATAGCCCCCATTGTCCCCTTTTGGTCATATTTTATTCCAATCAAAGGAATCATCCATATGGAATGGCTCATGCACGTTGTTCACACTTAGTCCATTGAACACCATTAGATGACTTGGAACACACCACATCAAATATCAAGAATGTGGAAGGATCAAGTTTTTCATTTACAAAAGGTATCCATAAACACAATTGTCAGTGAGATTCCATAACCATATAGCATTTTTGTCATAGATACTTATGCCTGTCTACCATTGGTATCTTCCATTAGAATTATTTTGCAATATATAAAAGAGATTAGAAGAATCAAAGAGAATATTCTCTTCTTCTTCTTCTTCTTCTTCTTCTTCTTCTTCTTCTTCTTCTTCTTCTTCTTCTTCTTCTTCTTCTTCTTCTTCTTCTTCTTCTTCTTCTTCTTCTTCTTCTTCTTCTTCTTCTTCTTCTTCTTCTTCTTCTTCTTCTTCTTCGAATATGTTCTTACAAAGACTACAGACAAATAATGCTAAAAACTACCATTAAACGCTTCGTTCAGAGTAAGACCATGTCTCCCAATATCTATCCTGGTGTTTTAAGCCAGGCCACATCAGGTACTCCTACTTCCATTTAATCTTGATTTATCATGACAAAATGTACACTTCCAGTCAAATTTTGATCCATATATCTTTTCTTTCTTTAACTAGATAGCTTTAAGTATTACATTTTGGTCTTTAACTTGAACTTAAACCTTAACTTGAGCTGGAATCATTTATTATTAGTCAAAGGAAAACATTTACTCCAATATATGCATAACTTGTACGTGAATTCAAAACTGTGGAACATAACATTCATAAGCAGATTTTACGGACTTTATTCTTAATATGATTGAATACTCAAACTCATTCCTTTGTTACTTTCATGATCAGATTTTCATAATCGGTTTTTCCTATCATATCTTAAGCTTAAGTCGACCATTTGAATACATAATCCATTGGTCCGACCCCTTTTAACCATGCTATAATATTGTTCAAAGAGCATAAAAATGCAGAGAAGATCCAAACAACTATCCGGATTCTGCGGCCCTTGATTCATAATCCCAAAGTTGGAAGGATCTCACCAATAATTTGCGTTCTCGGCTTTGGTTATTCCATGTTTAACAACCTTGCCACAAAGAAGTGATCTTTTTCGAAAATAGAACCGGGAGAGAGAGTCGTGGTTACCCCGCACCCAAACAATGCATAAGTTAGCAAAAACATGGTAACTATACACGCGGGCGTCGGGTAAGCTTTACAACTCTCGGCTCTTCGCCCTTCACCTACTATTTTCAGAAATTAGATGAAATCTAGAGCTATACTACCCTGACGAGTAGAAGAAGCCAGTTTGATAGAGGATAGACTGCCAACTACAGCACTAACCATGACAATTAACAAACCATGTTAAACACTCATAGTATTCATAGAGCTTAAGCACCATCACAACCATGTCATAATATCGCCTAAAACAATCATTTGTATGGGATGTACCTGCACTAAGTATTTCTTTCAGGCCAATCGATTGGGATTAAACCCCGAGAAATCTACCTTAACAGACTAAGAATATCGAATGCAAACATTACGTCCAAAGAAGATGCCGCCTCTTGAGATACCCATTATATTCTGAAGTGGCCAGCCCAAGCCATTTACAAACACCTATAGTTACCCATTTAACCATTTAAAAGTTTCAGCTCAGTAAACCATGGAAGTTATTAGCCTTAATAATAAGCATGCCTTCACTCTGGCCATACACAGAAAACAACCTTAACTTAAAAGAGACAAGCAATATCTGAAACAAGCTTGTATCTTTAATGGGAGAAAGGCAAAAAGCAGTGATAAACATTCTGCAGATAGTCATCTTCATATTAATTGGTCATTTCATTAATAAACAATTAAAGATAGTAGCCTGTAACTAAGCTTATGTGCCAATCACAGTTAAATAGACAAGGCGGTCAGTGAGCGCTATGCAAGACTATGCATAAACATGTAAAAGATGTAGGTCACTAAGCATCAAAGCTGGACGGATCAGCATAAGCATCAAAGGCAGGTTTACTACCTCTGTTAGGCCACATCATACAAGGGTTACATCTGAATCCCAACAAGCCGTTTCAGTCAAACATCACCAGCATTTTAGAAGAGAAAGTGTACTAAACGAAGCTTACAAAATCCTCAAGAATGTAAACTGCCTCAACATTCCTTCCTATTCTGCTGTACATGACCCATTTTTTAAGCCAAACAAGCTTTTTATCTTGGACGGATTCAACCAGATCCCTTAAAGATCCTGCATTATCTAAAAAAGCATGAACCAGGATGTATTTTACCCATTTTAATAACTTGTTAAGCTAATACGAACTCCAAATCCGGCCTTGCACAAATTCTTAGCTTGAAAACAGCCTCGCCCTTGTTAAATTGGAAAATAGGACACCACAAAAGGCTAACCGATTTGAAGCCTTTCTTTTTTTTGCATGTTGGAAGTAGCTCCACCAAGCATTGGGTCTTTTGTTGAAGCTATTCCTGTCATACCTCTTCTGAGGCACGCCGGCATCACTGGGCCCCTTACTTTTCTTTCCAGGTCCCCTCTGATACACACCCTTAGGCACGGCGATGAACTGAAACGGCCACACCAGCAACAAAGAAATTTTTTTCGTAGCTCAAGCGGAGGGGCCAAACAAATTTCTGAGACAAATTATGTATCATCCCGGATTGTATATGCCCGGGAATATTGAGCAACCAGGCTTTAATACTCCCCATGGTCCAAGTAACCTGCCACCAAATTCCTAATTGGGAAACAGGGGCTCAAAAATTCCCCGACAAAATCTAAGGACTCGCACCCGGCCGGGGCTTATTCTTTGGTCGATGCGCCATATAACTCACCTTTTTTTTCAAACCCTAAAAGTAGGTAGAAGGAAAGGTAACCAATATTCAACTTATTATTATTGCTAAATATTTGCATAACACCCAAACATACCAAAGCATGTTTAACACATCATACCATTATGCACTAAGGCAAAAACCTTTTTATAAATCACCTTTCGATGCAAATAATAAGGTATCACCCATTATACCCATTATACCATTATGCACTAAAGCATGTCTTTTTTCGTCACATATTTAACCATCTCTTATGTTAGGCCATCATACCCGTATGTTCTCATACATCAGTTAACCCATTGAGGCCTTTGTAAGGCCATTATAAACTATGTCAAAATTGGCAGCCACTGAGCACAAATAAAAGCAAGCACTCAAAATTGAAGATATGAAGCCTCGAAGAGAATATTCTCTTCTTCTTCTTCTTCTTCTTCTTCTTCTCCCACATCCCTCCCTCAGGATGTAGGACACATCTTTTTATAAGGGAAGTAAGACCACCCCTATAAAAAGAGGGGTCCTACTTCCTTACACCAGAAGAAAATAGATAGCTCTAACTATCCTTATACCAGAAAAAAAGATAGTTCAAACTATCTTATTACTCGAGAAGTTGAAACAATTAATATTATTATTATTATTAGGCACATTGTGCCAAATATCATGGCCATGGCACAATGGGCCAAGGTCAATTTTTATTAGACTAGCATTTGGACAGTTAGCACATTGGGCCAACATCCATAATTCTTAAAAGATGTAGAGGTGTTATGACACTATGGGCCACAAGCCCCAATCAGTTAAGACCATCCTTATATTATATTTTTATACCCATAGCTTTCAATGAATCAAAAGATGGTGAATCATATTTTCTTATAATAAAGCAAATAAACTCAATCTAACCTGGTTAGCAAAAGAGATGTGGCTGCCAGATCTTTAGTTTAATTTCAGAATACCTTATGTATTACTTTGCTGGCCATAAGGTACACCAGAGATAAGACAACCCTATTAGGAGCATTACCCCAGCATATATTCCAACTCAGCTAATAGTATTCACCAAAAACCTTCCAGCTGTAATAGATCATAATAACAGTTAGTTGTGCTACATCCAAATAAGGAATCAGCATTGTTTAATGGTTTCAGAAATGATGTGTTTGCTGAATACCTCCAGCAAATAGATGTCACAGTTTCTTCTTCGAATATGTTCTTACAAAGACTACAGACAAATAATGCTAAAAACTACCATTAAACGCTTCGTTCAGAGTAAGACCATGTCTCCCAATATCTATCCTGGTGTTTTAAGCCAGGCCACATCAGGTACTCCTACTTCCATTTAATCTTGATTTATCATGACAAAATGTACACTTCCAGTCAAATTTTGATCCATATATCTTTTCTTTCTTTAACTAGATAGCTTT
Organism: Isoetes taiwanensis; assembly: GCA_021234155.1. NCBI lineage: Eukaryota > Viridiplantae > Streptophyta > Lycopodiopsida > Isoetales > Isoetaceae > Isoetes > Isoetes taiwanensis. The sequence continues at coordinate 3,531,892 of JAJEKV010000097.1, read as the reverse complement.
AAGTATTACATTTTGGTCTTTAACTTGAACTTAAACCTTAACTTGAGCTGGAATCATTTATTATTAGTCAAAGGAAAACATTTACTCCAATATATGCATAACTTGTACGTGAATTCAAAACTGTGGAACATAACATTCATAAGCAGATTTTACGGACTTTATTCTTAATATGATTGAATACTCAAACTCATTCCTTTGTTACTTTCATGATCAGATTTTCATAATCAGTTTTCCTATCATAGCTTAAGCTTAGGTCAGCCATTTGAATACATAATCCATTGGTCTGACCCCTTTTAACCATGCTATAATACTGTTCAAAGAGCATAAAAAATGCAGAGAAGATCCAAACAACTATTCCGTTCTGCAGCCCAGATTCATAATCCCAAAGCTGGAAGGATCTCACCAATAATTTGCAGTCGGCTTTGGTTATTCCATGTTTAACAACCTTGCCACAGCAGTGATCTTTTACTGAAAATAGAACCAAGAGAGAGAGTCGTGGTTACCTGCACCCAAACAATGCATAAGTTAGCAAAAAACATGGTAACTATACACGGGGCGTCAGGTAAGCTTTACAACTCTCTGGCTCTTCGCCCTTCACCTACTATTTTCAGAAATTAGATGAAATCTAGAGCTATACTACCCTGACGAGTAGAAGAAGCCAGTTTGATAGAGGATAGACTGCCAACTACAGCACTAACCATGACAATTAACAAACCATGTTAAACACTCATAGTATTCATAGAGCTTAAGCACCATCACAACCATGTCATAATATCAGCTAAAACAATCTGTTGTATGGACAGCCTGCACCAAGTATTTCTTTCAGGCCAATCAGTGGGATTAAACCTGAGAAATCTACCTTAACAGCCAAGAATATCAGAATGCAAACATTCTGTCCAGCAGTATGCCAGCTCTTGAGATACCCATTATATTCTGAAGTGGCCAGCCCAAGCCATTTACAAACACCTATAGTTACCCATTTAACCATTTAAAAGTTTCAGCTCAGTAAACCATGGAAGTTATTAGCCTTAATAATAAGCATGCCTTCACTCTGGCCATACACAGAAAACAACCTTAACTTAAAAGAGACAAGCAATATCTGAAACAAGCTTGTATCTTTAATGGGAGAAAGGCAAAAAGCAGTGATAAACATTCTGCAGATAGTCATCTTCATATTAATTGGTCATTTCATTAATAAACAATTAAAGATAGTAGCCTGTAACTAAGCTTATGTGCCAATCACAGTTAAATAGACAAGGCGGTCAGTGAGCGCTATGCAAGACTATGCATAAACATGTAAAAGATGTAGGTCACTAAGCATCAAAGCTGGACGGATCAGCATAAGCATCAAAGGCAGGTTTACTACCTCTGTTAGGCCACATCATACAAGGGTTACATCTGAATCCCAACAAGCCGTTTCAGTCAAACATCACCAGCATTTTAGAAGAGAAAGTGTACTAAACGAAGCTTACAAAATCCTCAAGAATGTAAACTGCCTCAACATTCCTTCCTATTCTGCTGTACATGACCCATTTTTTAAGCCAAACAAGCTTTTTATCTTGGACGGATTCAACCAGATCCCTTAAAGATCCTGCATTATCTAAAAAAGCATGAACCAGGATGTATTTTACCCATTTTAATAACTTGTTAAGCTAATACGAACTCCAAATCCGGCCTTGCACAAATTCTTAGCTTGAAAAACAGCCTCACGCCCTTGTTAAATTGGAAAATAGGACACCACAAAAGGCTAACCTGATTTGAAGCGCCTTTCTTTTGCATGTTGGAAGTAGCTCCACCAGCATTGGGTCTTTTGTTGAAGCTATTCCTGTCATACCTCTTTTTCGAGGCACGCCGCATCATCGGGCCCCCTTTACTTTTCTTTCCAGGTCCCCTCGATACACACCCTTAGGCACGGGCGATGAACCGAAACGGCCACACCAAAGAACAAAGAAATTTTTTCAGTAGCTCGCTGAGGGGCCAAACAAATTTCGAGACAAATTATGTATCATCCCGGATTGTATATGCCGGGAATATTGAGCAACAGTGCTTTAATACTCCCCATGGTCCAAGTAACCCGCCACCAAATTCCTAATTGGGGAAGCGGGGCTCAAAAATTCCCCGACAAAATCTAAGGACTGCACCGGTCAAAGCTTATTCTTTGGTCAGATGCGCCATAACTCACCGTTTTTTCAAACCCTAAAAGTAGGTAGAAGGAAAGGTAACCAATATTCAACTTATTATTATTGCTAAATATTTGCATAACACCCAAACATACCAAAGCATGTTTAACACATCATACCATTATGCACTAAGGCAAAAACCTTTTTATAAATCACCTTTCGATGCAAATAATAAGGTATCACCCATTATACCCATTATACCATTATGCACTAAAGCATGTCTTTTTTCGTCACATATTTAACCATCTCTTATGTTAGGCCATCATACCCGTATGTTCTCATACATCAGTTAACCCATTGAGGCCTTTGTAAGGCCATTATAAACTATGTCAAAATTGGCAGCCACTGAGCACAAATAAAAGCAAGCACTCAAAATTGAAGATATGAAGCCTCGAAGAGAATATTCTCTTCTTCTTCTTCTTCTTCTTCTTCTTCTTCTTCTTTACATTTACACCTAGATTTACACTACAATTACATAAATGTAAATTTATAGCTCCATTCAAGGTGTAAATTTAACACACATATCCATCAAGGGTAGAACCCAAGCCACAGCATTAAAGCTTTTCCTTGGTAGAAAATGTATATGTATTTAACCAGATATATTTCACTATTTAACTCTGCTTAAGAACTTCCTTTATACTGTTAAACATAATAAATTTCGCATTTGTAGTCAAATATTTCAGAAAATCTGCTCAAGAACATCCTTTATACTATTAAACATGATAAATTTAGCATTTGTAGTCAAATATTTTAGAACTTCATTAATCACATTCAATATTTAGTCTTACAGAATTTCTGATTTCTCAAAAAACAGATGTATCATTATTCCATTATCTCAATATATCATGAGTCAACCACAAGTATTTTCATAACCAAAATCTTTCATTATATTTATCATCAAGCTTTATCAACCTACTATACACAACCATTTTTCATGTTTATCATATCATATTATCCAGCCATCATATTTATGCAACCATAAGGTAGTCATTTACTGTCATCATTTCTATAGTTCAAATACGGAAGGATCTCACCAAATAAATTCTTGTATGACCTCCTTCTGAGATCTTGGAACATATTCTTAACGTCATATCCATCAAATAATGACAAAGATGAAGAAGACAAATAAGAACGGAGATAGTATCTCTAAGCGGTTGCACCCAAACAAAGCAGGCCACTATTAGCATAAACATGGTAATAAGGAAAGGGGCGTCAGGTAAGCAGTGAGATACTATGGCTCTTCGCCCTTCACCTATTCTTATTCATATTAGAATAGTTTAGTGCAAGCAAATAGAGCTCTAAGTTCATAGAAAATCAGAATTTAAATTAGTCCTTTCTCAACAATGAAGGGAAATCCATTATTAAGAATCAGATACTATTGTACGAATGCTTGTATCAGCAATCTGTTAATACCTCCAGCCCATAAAATACCCATTATATCATTAATCTCTGCTCTAACCAACTTCTGATCACCATAACCACAAGCAAATCCGGCCTCATTGTATATTTTCTCACTACTGTGGAATTGATTCACCATAGAGCAGTATTAATATTTATTCATTTCATGAAGCCTAATCACCTATTTACCAAGCTGCACATTAGTTCAGCATCTCTCTTGATCATAATATATCATAATATTCAGCAAAATCTTGCTTTATCTAAGACATGCATTATGACAAGCACTAAGAACTTAGGATCTCTATTCATGTATTCTATCATATGTGTTATTTTATAAGGGTACCCATAACATAAAGCATACCTCAAAGTGTAACTAAGATGTAAGGGAAAATCCCGTTTTTCATCTTTAAAAATCGCTCCTCAGAGGCAAGGTATATATTCTATCAAGCTTCCTTAAAGACTAACCTGATTAGAAGCGCCACGACCACCAGAGCTTGATCTATTATTGTTAGATGGTCTTCCACCACAGCCAGAGCTTGATCTATTATTGTTAGATGGTCTTCCACCACAGCCAGATCTCTGGAACTTTTTATAGTGGAATACGGTATGCCCCAGATCTTATGCCAGATTCCCAGCATCATTCCGCTCATAGGATCGTCATCAGCAATGCCGCTTATGCCATTTATTGATCAGGCCGCTGCCTTCGGCATGCCATGTACGAAAAATGATATGCAAAAGCACCATATAACCTAACTCTATTAATATAGATAAAACGGCTCTTTGGTTATCATCGATTTTTGAGCCCCAAATATTTAATGTGTCCTCTTTCTTAAAAATCGATTCCATGCCACAAATATCTCAATTTTTTCTTTAAAAGGATGGCCCCTCGTTGCCATGCCACAAATAGGATGGCCCCACAAAAATATCAAGTATTAGATATTATTTTTTAAGTCCTATTACACTTACACCTTTACAAAAAGCCTTCGCATGATACCAATCTATTTTATCTTATAACTTTGTTAACTTTCCAACTAGCTTTTCACATATGCCCACGTATTTTGATTAATACCAAACCATTTAGACAATTCGGCTTATACCTCTTATAATTGAAAACATGTAAAGTATGTCATGTTGTCTTTCCTCTATGGATAAATTCTCCATTCTTCATACTCCATTAGCTATGTAACTTCTTTATCAACTGCATATTAGGTTCATAACAAGTCAAAATTATAGGCATCAATGATTTGAAGACTCAAAGAGAATATTCTCTTCTTCTTCTTCTTCTTCTTCTTCTTCTTCTTCTTCTTCTTCTTCTTCTTCTTCTTCTTCTTCTTCTTCGCCCACAACCCTCCCTCGGGTAGTAGGGCACTTCTGCGCATGGAGTATAAGGAGTAGGACCCTTCCTCCATGGGAAGAAGGGCCCTACTACCTTACAGCCAAGAACACTTGTATTATGAATGTTTTAGTTCAGCAGATCATCATGATCAAGTAGTAAAGGCACAATATGCCAGTAAGTATATTTGAAGTAGGACGAGGCACATTAGTCCAACATCCTTATCATTTAATGGAGAGAGAGGCACAATGTGCCGAACACCAACAGGTGATAAATCTCTTTTGCTTATTTAAAAATCATAATATACAAGCTACCCTGACCTGCAGGCGAAATGCCCTTGTGAGATATCTCCAGCATGTATGAGTCACCTTTCGAAAGTCAGCTTAGACAACATACTTCAGGCTTCCCCAGTCTCTCCATTATCCTAAGGAATCAGGTTGGTAACAGCTTGGACACCATAGTTCAAGGGGTCCTAAGTTTCTCCATCATCCCGCATCCAAGAGATGCAATATGCACCACCTTCTTTGTTTTACATCAGCAGAGAAATTAGTACCAAATAAAGGATATCATGTGCACTTAAACACCGTAGACCAGATGTAACATCCACGATCCATAAGCCTGTACATGCATAATGAACAGGAAAGAGAATCAACCAAGTAAAGCATAGCTGTGCTAGTTAGAAGATTCTAACTAATGGAAGTCACATTTTCTTCTTATTTACATTTACACCTAGATTTACACTACAATTACATAAATGTAAATTTATAGCTCCATTCAAGGTGTAAATTTAACACACATATCCATCAAGGGTAGAACCCAAGCCACAGCATTAAAGCTTTTCCTTGGTAGAAAATGTATATGTATTTAACCAGATATATTTCACTATTTAACTCTGCTTAAGAACTTCCTTTATACTGTTAAACATAATAAATTTCGCATTTGTAGTCAAATATTTCAGAAAATCTGCTCAAGAACATCCTTTATACTATTAAACATGATAAATTTAGCATTTGTAGTCAAATATTTTAGAACTTCATTAATCACATTCAATATTTAGTCTTACAGAATTTCTGATTTCTCAAAAAACAGATGTATCATTATTCCATTATCTCAATATATCATGAGTCAACCACAAGTATTTTCATAACCAAAATCTTTCATTATATTTATCATCAAGCTTTATCAACCTACTATACACAACCATTTTTCATGTTTATCATATCATATTATCCAGCCATCATATTTATGCAACCATAAGGTAGTCATTTACTGTCATCATTTCTATAGTTCAAATACGGAAGGATCTCACCAAATAAATTCTTGTGGCGACCTCCTTTACAGATCTTGGAACATATTCTTAACGTCATATCCATCAAATAATGACAGCATGAAGAAGACAAATAAGAAATCGGAGATAGTATCTCGGTTACCTGCACCCAAACAGACCACTATTAGCATAAACATGGTAATAAGGAAAGGGGCGTCAGGTAAGCAGTGAGATACTATGGCTCTTCGCCCTTCACCTATTCTTATTCATATTAGAATAGTTTAGTGCAAGCAAATAGAGCTCTAAGTTCATAGAAAATCAGAATTTAAATTAGTCCTTTCTCAACAATGAAGGGAAATCCATTATTAAGAATCAGATACTATTGTACGAATGCTTGTATCAGCAATCTGTTAATACCTCCAGCCCATAAAATACCCATTATATCATTAATCTCTGCTCTAACCAACTTCTGATCACCATAACCACAAGCAAATCCGGCCTCATTGTATATTTTCTCACTACTGTGGAATTGATTCACCATAGAGCAGTATTAATATTTATTCATTTCATGAAGCCTAATCACCTATTTACCAAGCTGCACATTAGTTCAGCATCTGTCTTGATCATAATATATCATAATATTCAAAGCAAAATCTTGCTTTATCTAAGACATGCATTATGACAAGCACTAAGAACTTAGGATCTCTATTCATGTATTCTATCATATCTGTTATTTTATAAGGGTACCCATAACATAAAGCATACCTCAAAGTGTAACTAAGATGTAAGGGAAAATCCCGTTTTCATCTTTAAAAATCGCTCCTCGAGGCAAGGTATATATTCTATCAAGCTTCCTTAAAGACTAACCCGATTAGAAGCGCCCCGACCACCGAGCTTGATCTATTATTGTTAGATGGTCTTCCACCACGGCCGAGCTTGATCTATTATTGTTAGATGGTCTTCCACCACGGCCCGGATCTCGGAACTTTTTATAGTGGAATACGGTATGCCCCGGATCTTATGCCGATTCGGCATCATTCCGCTCATAGGATCGTCATCAGCAATGCCGCTTATGCCATTTATTGATCAGGCCGCTGCCGGCATGCCATGCCATGTACGAAAAATGATATGCAAAAGCACCATATAACCTAACTCTATTAATATAGATAAAACGGCTCTTTGGTTATCATCGATTTTTGAGCCCCAAATATTTAATGTGCCCTCTTTCTTAAAAATCGATTCCATGCCACAAATATCTCAATTTTTTCTTTAAAAGGATGGCCCCTCGTTGCCATGCCACAAATAGGATGGCCCCACAAAAATATCAAGTATTAGATATTATTTTTTAAGTCCTATTACACTTACACCTTTACAAAAAGCCTTCGCATGATACCAATCTATTTTATCTTATAACTTTGTTAACTTTCCAACTAGCTTTTCACATATGCCCACGTATATTTGATTAATACCAAACCATTTAGACAATTCGGCTTATACCTCTTATAATTGAAAACATGTAAAGTATGTCATGTTGTCTTTCCTCTATGGATAAATTCTCCATTCTTCATACTCCATTAGCTATGTAACTTCTTTATCAACTGCATATTAGGTTCATAACAAGTCAAAATTATAGGCATCAATGATTTGAAGACTCAAAGAGAATATTCTCTTCTTCTTCTTCTTCTTCTTCTTCTTCTTCTTCTTCTTCTTCTTCTTCTTTCTTCTTCTTCTTCTTCTTCTTCTTCTTCTTCTTCTTCTTCTTCTTTCTTCTTCTTCTTCTTCTTCTTCTTCTTCTTCTTCTTCTTCTTCTTCTTCTTCTTCTTCTTCTTCTTCTTCTTCTTCTTCTCAATTTTGGAAGAAAGTAGGAGTGTATCAAACATGTAAAACTTGAAGGTACCGGCCGTGGAAACTAAAAGGGGTTCTTTGTATCAAGCTGTTTCATGCAAAAGACAATATTCAGCAATTTTTGGATCAAATATGCAAATATGTAAGACTTAAATGTGCTCTCAATTTTGGAAGAAAGTAGGAGTGTATCAAACATGTAAAACTTGAAGGTACCGTCTGATAGATATTCCACAACTAGTTCTACATTTACAGGCGAATCATTTTTTGAAAATACCAGTATATCATATTACGGTGTTAGATAATAATGCTTGAACATGTGTCCTCGTGAACATGTGTTTGTTCTCTACTAGAAAATGTATAGCCAGTTAGCAAATTAATAGAATGTAATATTAAAACAACGAAAAGCATGAAGATTGAATAACAATTATGGGTTAGAAACGAACCTCTAAATATGTTCTTGGGGTGCCTCTACAGCAATTTCATTTGGAGTAATTATACGCAATTTTTGGGAATGGAGTTGTTCCAATTTCAATATTAGGCAGCACTTTGTGGGTTCTCTCTGGCACACTGCTCCTTTAGTTGCAGGTATAGGTTCTGATCTTTGTTGATAATCCTTGTGTTGGCTTCTATATATTTTATACTCTTTGTGCACGAATTTTATTTTATCTGATCTTATCTATGAAGCTCATGCTCATTCTATACTCTTTATCAACATTGTGGCTCATTATCTGAAGCTTAGGTTATGTGTCAGGCATACCAAGCAAAAATATGAGAGAAGTGGTGTTTCTCCGTCTCTTTGCACAATTGCCTTCTATATTTAAAATATTCGTGAGTGGTATATTTTCCTTCCGGATTTTAGGGTATTTTCCTTCCCGGATTTTACGGAAAGCTGTCAAAAAACATAATCGAGGAAATATTATCATGAAACTTATTTGGAAACCTACTCAAAATAATAGACTTCCTCAATCATGAGTTCCTTATAAAGACATAGATTCTTATAAAGATATGGCAAGCAAACCTGCTACTATAAAGCAACTAAGCTAGCAATATTTAGCTTTCGAAGAAATTCATGAAGCATTTTTTTAAATAAAGTAGTAAATGCCTAGTTAGTTTGCAAATTGATCGATTGAATTCAAAAACAATGAAAAGCATCGATATTGACCAAATAGAATATAAAGTTCTAGAACAATTTTGATTGGGGTAAATATGCGCAACTTCTAGAAATGGGATGGGATGTAATTGAGCTAATCCATCTAGATGGCATATTTCTCTTCATCTCATTTAGGGAGTGCTAAGTCTTGATATAGTTCCGATCAAGGAATATAAGCAAGATGACAGGCTCCCCAATTATAAGTTTGTCGTTTTGACATAGCAAGGGAGCCTGACACTTGATACTGCAAAACAACTAAGCCACAAATATTAAGATGCTAGAATCATGAAGTCCAATCACTGATGTTTGTAAGAACACGCGCTATAGTCCTGCTTCAACTCGCAACTGCAAGACAACTAAGACAAAACTATTAAGATGCTAGAATTATGAAGTCCAGATATTGATGTGAAAAAATGCATATTTTGCTCTATTTTGCTGGTGTTTAGGTGTGCGTACCTTGCGAGTAGAACAATTTTGATTGGAGTAAATATGAGCAACTTCTAGAAATGGGATGGGATGTAAATGAGCTGATGTATTTGGATGGCATATTTCCCTTCGTCTCATTTAGAGAGTGCTAAGTCTTGATATAGTTCTAGTCAAGAAACATAAGCAAGATGACAGGCTTCCCAGTTATAAGTTTGTCGTTTTGACATAGCAAGGGAGCCTGACACTAAATATTAAGATGCTAGAATCATAAAATCCAAACACTGATGTTTGTAAGAACACGTGCTATAGTCATGCATCAACACGCAACTGCAAGAAAACTAAGCCAAAACTATTAAGATGCTAGAGTTATGAAGTCCAGACATTGATGTGGAAAAAATGCACAATTTGCTCTATTTTGATGGTCTTTAGGAAAAAAATGCACATTTTGCTCTATTTTGGTGGTGTTTAGGTGTGATATACCACAAGTCCCCATCACGAGAATGTACATTTTGCACTATTTCTTCTTTTACCCTCTTATCTCATTATCAATTCCAAATTCCATGGTACCTTCTAGCACACAAACTAAAAAAGCACAAAATAGCGGCAGCGAATTGCCGCAATAAATTCTTGTAAATGTAATTGCAATTGTACTCACACCTTATAAACATGCCTCCAGGCCCTTATGAACCTTCATCAACCTTAGTAAAAGTTCTTTCCATATTTTCATTATTATTTGGTTCTTCTGTTGGTTTTCTTCCTTCCTTCCTTCTTAGAATTTAGTCTCCTTAGTATTTCTAGAGTGCACACTTTTGTCAGCCATTGATTTTAGAGAAAGGGAAAAATCGTGTGGTAGAGGCTATGGGATTCCAACCCAAACTCATCTCTCTCCTCCCTCTACGCGCTCCTCTCTCTAGGCGCTCCTAATGCCGGTCACATGTTTTTTATCACAACTGGCGATCCCGAACTCCATTTCAGCTGAAATTTGGTGCGTTGCAAAGCTCTCTCAGATAGCTTTCTGAAGGTATGCGATTTGCATATGCTAGAATAGGGTTCCTATAGCAAAACAGCAGTTTTCCGGCCTCCATCTCCAAAGGCGCTCAAACCCTAAGGCGGTGGTGCTAGTAACACGTTTTCACTCATAACAGGAGATCCAGAAGTCCGTTTCAGCTGAAATTTGTTGCGTTGGAAAGCTCTCTTAGCAACCTTTCCGATGGTGTGTGGTATGATCCTGGTTGGCTAAGTTATTTCTGTCAGAACAGCAATTGTTTGGCCGGTTTGCTCTTTTGGATTCTGGATTAGGGCTTCACATATTCCCTTGCCTTGCCCTAATTTGTTGGTCAGCTTGATTCAAGTTCTGTCTAGGTACTCATGGACACTCTCAGGACATCCCCAACCCAACTCGAGAACCAGACCCAGACCCAGACCCAGACCCAGACTCAGACACATCTGCCTGACATGCCCACTTGGGAGGAGCATACAGGCGGCCCACCGCGCAAGAGACCTAGACCTAGCAGTCAGGCCAAGGGAGAAGCCTCTTCCATGAAGAAGGAGGCTCGTGCAAAGGCTCAGGTGACAAGCTCAGCTCAGCCAGCAGCACAGTCGACAGACCCAGCTTTGCAGACCTTAGACTCTGATTCCACAAGGGTGGCACACCAGTCATGCCATGAGAGGTGGAGACAAACACAGGCGATGGTTGAGGATCACACCACTCAGATCTCATACCTGGTAGAAGAGCAACAAGCCTCCGTCCCCCAGGTGCTTAAGAAGCAACTGGCTATAGTAAAGCAACACTTTGCAGGCATTGAGACCCAAGTGCAACAATTGCTTGATAGTATTCGCTTGTTGCAGTTTGAAAGGGAGCAGGATAGACAGACTCTTGTTGGCCTCCGGGCACAAATAGATACCATGTCTACCAGAGATGAAGTTATAATGAAGGACAAGGAGAGAATTGAGCAGGAGATGGTCACTGATATCTCCCGTCTTCGATCGGACATTGCGGATGTCATTGCCACTCAGGGGGCATTTCAGATAGCAACTAAACGAAAGCCAGTTGCTACAGCAGGCCCTTCAGAAGAGGGTCAGCGCAATGGAGATCACCTTAACATCGGCAGATGATGTGGTTGCCTCTAGGATACAGAAGTTGGAACAGCGTTCCCTTGTTCAAGAGCAAGAGGCACACGAGCTACGAGAAGCTACAATACAATAGGGGAAAGGACTCCATGCCAATGCACACGAGGCCTTGCAAAATTGTGTATACGAGTTGGAGCGGCAGAAACAATTCCAGCAGGAGCTGAGCTCTCGGCTTCAGAAGGCGGAGGCAATCTCAGGCACCTCAGCTGCCACCCATGCTCAAGCACCCATGCGAAGTCAGTCTGGGCGGGCACCACGACGCCCTACTTCACCATTCCCTCCACGCCAACAGGACCCTCCTGTTCATGGACACCGTCTGGCGCCTTCAACTCCTGAGACAAAGAAGCGGTACATGCTGTCCCAGCAAACGTTGATCCACGTGAGCTTAGTGAACGCAGACGGAGATGTCATAATTTGGTGATCCGTGGCCTCCCAGAAGAAGAGGGAGAGAATCTCATTCACCGACTCCAGATGCAGATCATCAAGCCTAGGCCTGTACACATTGCTCGAGCCAGCCATCATGGTGCTCGACGTTCTGCCTACAACCGTATTGTCATATTCACAAGAGTGAGATATGCAAATGCACGGGGATGCCATCTTAGCGCCCGGTGGCAAACAATTGAAGAGAACAGCCTTGTATGTGGACCGAGACCTCACCCCAGCGCAACAAGAGTCCCGCAGGCGTGAGCTCACCAAGGTTCGAGGCATCCGCTGGCAAGATGCACATTTTTCACTCACCGAATGTTGCTGCAGACCCTCCGGGCCATTCAGCTGCATCCCCCACCTCCACTGATCATGCTCCTCCACCGTCTGCTCCAGCCCTGGCGCCACCGCCACTACTCTTTAGTCATATGCCACCCCAACTCCTCTTGCTTCTCCTGCGCCCCAACCCCTCTTTGCTTCTCACTGGGTCTGTCGTGGACTCAGTTTGCTACCGCTTCCCACTCTTCCACCACAACTCAATCTGCGCATGCCTCTGCTACTAACAAATAGGGAATGTGCCTTCGGGTGGTCTCCTGGAATTGTCGAGGTTTCCCATGGCAGAAGGGGGATAGTCTCAACTCTGTTGCTGCAGATATGGATCTCATCTTCCTCATGGAGACATGGGAGCACGCAGGACACAGGCTACCCGATCTTCTAGGCTATCGACATTTCTCAGTCTTCAATAGCTGTACAGGCAAGAGGGGACATGGAGGGGTTGCCTGTTATTACCAGGAGTCTTTGACACAGTTGATCTTCCTGCACAAGATTGACAGACACAACCGGTACTTGTGGGTGCGGGTGCAGAATTATAGTGACAACCCTCTCTTCTTGGCTGCTTGCTACTTTCCACATGCAGAAAGTAACTTTTACCATGCCCACTCAGATGTGGACAGGCTAGCTCCATATGTCGATCTATATGATGACATACAACAACATAGACAGTTGGGTAGTGTGGTACTCCTTGGGGACTTCAATGCACGGACAGGAGCAGAGCAGCCCATGAGACTTGATCATTTGGCTCAGGATGTGTTACAGTTGCGCCCCGCGGAGGCGGCTTGGCCACGAACATCAGATGATAGTCAGGTCACGCGCTTTGGCAGGCAGTTGCTTCTACTATGTGGTGTCTTTGACTTGGTAATTTGTAATGGCCTGGCACAGTGGCCTTCCTCCTGTAAGTGCACCTGCAGACAAGAGAATCAGGGTGGAGGATCTAGTGTGGTGGACTATCTATTAGTCGCTGAGCAGGATGTACATTTGATCAACCACTTTCGGGTAGGCACAGACAGTAGAGATGAGGAGACCGACTCAGATCACCTTCCACTCTACCTGCAGTTGGCTTGGCAGGCTGCTAGAACCCCTTCTACGGCAGCTCCTCGTATACCTCACTTGCGATTGGATTATGAGCAGGCAAAGGATTATGCTGATATGCTCATAGATGACCTTTCAGGAATTTTGCAGGCCCCCACGCTAGAGCAGCAAACATGTCAGCTGATTGAGCTACTTGGTACTGTCGCAGAAAGATGTTTTGGAATAGCATGCCCGAGGAGTATCACATGAACTGCAACATTCCCACGTAATCGGTGGTTTGATGCTGAGTGTAAGGAATACAAATGCCGGCTCCGCCAGATCACAGATCCTGCAATGCGCCCACATGCCACCACACAGTATCGTGCTTTCTTGAAGGCAAAGAAATCTCAGTACATTGCACATCATCAAAGGGAAATGTTTTACATGTTGGAAAGCCATCCTAAAACCTTTTGGCGCAAGGGCCCAGCCTACGGGGAACATCACTAATGAGCAGTGGGAACAATACTTGCAGCAACTCTATGATCCTCAAGGGACACGAGCACTCATACCCCCACAGAATGGTCCGACATTAGAAATCACAGAGGATGATGTTACCCAGGGTCTGCAGCGTTTGGCCAATGGGAAAGCAATGGTCCTGGATAGTATGCAGGCAGAGTTGCTCAAGTGGGCAGGGGAGCCTATGGTACCAGTCCTAACCACTATGTTCAATAGAGCACTACAGGAAGGATTCCCCCAGCAGTGGACCACAAGCAGAGTTGTCCCCATTTACAAGGCAGGAGATCTCCATAGTCCAACCAATTACCGAACAATCATGGTCAGTTCGGTGTTTGCCAAACTACTAGCTGGCATTATTGAGCAACAAAATTGACCAGGTGGGCAGAAGCAACAGGTGTGCGAGCTCTCACGCAAGCAGGGTTCAGACCCTGGCATTCAACCATTGATCATATCTTCACATTGAGGACTTTGGTTGAGGATAGCAGAAACCGTCGGCGGGACCTGTATTATTGCTTTGTTGACTTTGCGAAGGCTTTTGACACTGTGCCTCGTGAAAAGTTATGGGAAAGATTGCGGCAACTGGAGTTTCCTGTAGATATGCAAAATGCAGTATACAGGTTGTACGAGAGTTGTTCAGGTCAGATGCGGATGACGGGACAACCATTCACTAGCAGTATTGGGGTCCGCCAGGGATGTCTTCTTTCCCCAACATTGTTTGGTCTGTACATTGACCAGTTGGAACACTGGCTCATGGACAATGGGGGTGGCGGGACCCAACTTTTGCATCAGGTCATCAGGCAACTCATCTATGCAGATGATGTTGACCTCTTAGCTCACACTCCAGAGGATATGCAGTCTCACCTAGATGCTCTGGATACATTCTGCCAGGCCACAGACATGAACGTCAACCTGGCCAAGACTAAGGTGGTCCTAATCTCATACATCGCGCCATCCAAGGCCCCCTTCATTCACTTACCGAGGGCAACAAGTGGAGGTGACACCCACCTACAAGTATCTGGGAGTGGAGTTTCCTTCTACACTATGCTGGGACACTTCCATAAGATTGCATGTAGCAGCAGGCTGGAAAGCGCTTTATGCAATGCAGAAAAATAACCACAGAGCAGAATTGTATGATTGGGGACATCAGGCACATCTGTTCAGGGTATTGGTAGAGCCCGTTCTTTTGTACGGGGTTGAAGTCTGGGGCCTAGTGGTGTCCCTTGCTACTTGGAGTGACTTAGAACAGGTGCAAAAGGCCTTCTTAAAGCGGGCACCGAGGAGTGAAATCCCGCGGTCCCATATCAAATTTTGTTGCAAGAGCGGGTTTCACCGCCACTTCGGTGGCGGCTCTTGATAGACACATCGTCTATTTCCAGAAGGTGGTAAATATGGATGATGATCGTCTACCGCACTTGGCTTATGCAGTGGCAATGGGACCACAACGACTCAAGAATTGTTGGAAGGATAAAAGACTGCAGTGGCTAACTAGATGGAATGTCGAGAGCACATGTGCATCCGGATAGAAAAGAGGCGGTCGTGGCGGTACTGAGATGTTACCTTGATGCTTGTTTCTCCCGGCAAGCTTTGGGATTCAGGGGCCACGGAGCAAGTCAAAACAGCACATTACAAGCAGCACATAAATCCCACATTAGAACGAGGCCCACAATGCTACCTACGTTCACATCTGCCCATGAAAAAGCGCAGGCATATCGCCTCCATTCGCACAGGTGCCCACCATCTCCGGATTGAGACAGGTCGATGCATTGGGGAGCCACGTCAGGATAGGGTTTGTCAGTGCTGCCAGACAGGATCTATAGAGGATGCGTGTCACACTTTCCAGAGCTGCCCAGCATATGATCAGATTCGGACACGCTATGCTCAGTTGATTAGACCAGATGAGCCGCTACACATGATACTGGGCACGACTTCGGTGCGCTCACTCGGATCATACATTCAGGAAGTACTGGACTTGAGGGCTCAGATATGCCCCCAGTCAACCATTTAATCGTTGTCAGCAGTCTTATTGCTGCCACGGTTTTTCCCTCGAAAACCCTTCGGGGCGGGGGTTTTTTAATCCGGGCAGTAATGTGACTGCTGCGCTTTTTATATTGGGTCCCATAAGCCGATTGGTCTCCGTGGACGATAAAAACAATTCTATTATATTCTATTCTATTCTATAGAACTCCCTTTTCCAACTATTGGCTAAAAGTGTTCATCATAGCTTTTTTTTTTTTTTTTTTTGAGGGAATGAGATTTTTTCCATTAATTATAGATAAAAAAAAAGTACATATTATTCAAGTATTTGACCAAAGTAGATCAACATACTAGAATAAAAGGTGAGCAAAACATAAAATAAAGTTTGTAGATATTCCAATGCATATCCAAGTAGTAGTGGAGTGATATGCATCTTAGAACAAAATTATACTGATAAATACTGCCTTATGTCTCTATAAGATAAAAATTGGAATCCTGCTTCTTGATAATCTGAAATGTTTGAAGGTCCTTGTGACAGCATAGAGTCGCCAATTACCTGAAAAATTGGAGATGAAATATGACAACACAATAGCAGATTAGATGTGGAAACAAAGTCTATGGATCAAGGAATGGAAAATGATCAGAGAAGGTCGACTTCAGGATAAAGTTGGTTTGCCTTCCCCAGTCCAAACATTCTAGTAAATCAGAAACAGAGGATGTGGCCATTAAGATGAGCAAATTCCCATATGCATCTGCTTTTCCCCTGTGGTAGTAATAGCATTCCCTGTAATATGTGAACTGCTTCTCTGTCATTTGCATGCTGGTGGTTTGCAAAAACCAGAATAAGGTGTACATCTGGTAAGTACTCTTGCAAAACTTATATGCCCACTGAATCTCTGAAATCGGGAATTCCTCAAGCCTTGGGAAGATTCTCTCATGAATTTTGGATTTCCAATAGTAATCCTGATAAGCATTAACCTGTGTGTTGATCTGACCCTTATATCTAATAGCTTCTTTGTGATCAAAGCTGGTGTCCAGATCCCTCTTGCAAAACTCCAGATATTCTAGCATAATCATAATAAAGACTGTTAGTATTTGAACAATGCAATTTGAATAAATTAAACTTTCCATAGAATCTTCCAATACTATTCCATTTTTCGCTTAATGAATCATTCTGCCCTTTTTGAACAGTAGCAGTACTTTGCAATTCATGAATGATGTTTATTTTAATCCAAAAAATGGATGTCAGATGGTTCCCATATAAACATCTGTTCCTGTGTTCCCAAATATTCCATAAAATAATGAAAAGAAGAGTGTTATAGAACGCATCATTGGTTAAAAAATAATCAATGAAGGAATTAGCTTTTTTAACATTGAATTTATCCTCACACCAATTCCATAAGTCATTTAGCTTCCTACAATGGAAAATATGGATCATTGACTCAGCTGAATCTTGACATAAAGCACAAATCGAGGATATAGGGACCAGACCATTATGAAGTCTGCTAGAATTGTAAAGTTTGGCAGCAGATTCCAAATTAGGAAGGCTTTTATTTGCCATTAACCAAATGAAGAAAGAAATTTTAGGGGTACAGAATGAAAGCCAAATATTCTTGCAGAGCTTAGAGTCGAACTCATCATTGATATTCCAGTAATGTTTAGCTTTAGAAGGCTTATCATTGTTTGCTAGCAGGCTGTATACAGTGGAGACCTTATATTTAGGCTTACCCTTACAAATCCAGTCCATAAGCAAGGCATTAGTTCTGAGATCAGAATTTGATAAAAAGGCTTTTATGTAGTTGTAGAGCTTTTTATCAGACAGAGTACCATTCAATTTCCTCTTTAGAGCTGTCCATGTGATCCATCTATTATTCATTTGTAGATCCCCAATGGTATTAATTCCAGCATTTTTCCATTTCCTGTAAATCCTAGGATGCTTGAATGCTAGGGGAGTATTTCTAGAATTTGAGAGAGTAGAATTCCAGAAAATTGAAGTATGAGTATTAAAATTATTAACCCCCTGATGTTCATAGCAACCAGAAATTTTATTCCAAGCAATGATCATATTTCTCATAATTGGTGAGATGTCAGGTGCAAGCTGGATTGAAAAGAAGGAAAGATACATGGACATATTTAAGCTTGCAGATGATGAATCAAATGAGAAGAGAGATTGAGAGATGCAAAGGGTTCATCTAATCTCTCAAAGAATCTCCTTATGTACTTTGGTTGTCAATTGATGGTTTATATTGTTCAATTCCTTATTTAATTTATCGCAAACTAGAAATATATTACCTCTGCTTTTTTTTTTTTTTTTTTTTTGTAATCTATATACTCCAAGCTGTTAATTACAAATTCCCATGATGTTACGCATTTCCACGAGTTTTCTGCTTTAAACTGAGCTGGAAGATCATTTCTAGACTACTCACATGTAGTGATGAAAATGTAGGATGAAGTTGTTATGTTAATAAAAAATCTCATTTTGCCTCAAAGGGCTTGAAGTGCAATACTTTCTTATGAAGTAGCCCATCACTAAAACGTGACAAGTTTTCCGGAGCAGTAGAAAGTAGAGACTACCAATTAGTATGTGAAACTCATGATGAGTATTTTATCTCAGTTATGTTATTCAAATGTTCAGGTACAACCATTAATAACTTACATAGCCTGATTTGTTTGTATGTCCTTCAACTAGCATTATTCATTATCTTTGAGATAGATCTCTTGCGTTGGCAAAATACTAGCAGAAGTTGAGGGAAACACTCCAGGCCTCTTAAGTGATGTACAATTAAACTATAGTAAAGCAACACGAATGAAGAGAAGGGGGGGGGGGGGAGGGACCAAGAAACGTAACATAGAAAAAAAAAAAAAAAAAAAAAAAAAAAAAGCCAAAAGATGTAAAGGAAACGATGAGATTCACTCCTTGCACGAATAACTATCATCAAAAACCTTATATCAAAAGGAACATGGGTATCCTTATGTGTATCCTTCACCATTAATACTGCCACCTTTTCAGTGCTCCTCCCCAGCCCCGTATTACCATTACTATAACTCCCCACATCAACCTTTTATTTGCCAGTGCACATGCTCCATGAAATTAACATACATTGTTTATTCTTTTTTAGAAATTAATAAATAAATACATAATTTTTATGTCATCTTTTATTTCTTTAGCAACATTGCAAACGTTTTTTTTGGGACGTGAAATAGAAATTTCAAATTGGAATTTTATTTGAGGATGCATCTCACATAGTTTTCCCTTTTCTTTTAAGCACACTAACCCTACTAGACCCCTAGACCCTTTTGCAATTCTAGCCTATCCAAGGAGCGCCATCACTTCATCAAAATATGAAATAAAATGAATTAATCTAGCTCTTTCGGACCTTAAGTTCATAGAGCCTAATTACAACTGTTAAAGTCTCATGAGTAGATCACGGTATGACTCTACTGTTTGAATATAAATATTGAATTTTTCCCGTGTATCAAGATATGTTGGACATTGCAGAAGGGAGTGCCTTTCATCTTCAACCTGTTGTTGAGTACAAACAAGGCACAACCTTTCTTCCCTAGGAGTGCCACTCCATCTCTCGGTCTCAATGCGTAGATGATGCGAGCTACACCTGAATCTTGCTATCGTCGTCTTCATATGAGGCGAGATCCTATGTTAAGATAGTCATGTTTTGCATATATCAATATGGGAAGCAATGAGATTCACTCCTTGCATGAATAACTATCATTAAAAGCTTATCAAAAGGAACATGGGAGCATATTGAAGATAATGTCATTATATGTGAGTATCTAAGCCTCTAGTAAAGATGAAAAAAAAAGAGAGGATAGCTAGATGAGTGGAGAGAGCAACATATACGAAGATGCAGAGTGCAGATGGCTCAAATGTCACAAGCATTTTGACAGAAATATATAGAGTGCAGACGGGTGAACATCACAAGCATTTTGACATAGATAACAATAATATGATAATTATAATGTTACACACAGCTAATAAAATCTGTTAACTAAATTGTTTTATTCTGAACAATGAACGGCCTGAACTTAAAGTTATATTTAAAAAAAAAAAGTAATGGTGAGAAACTTTTTTGAAGGACATACAAACAAATCAGGCCATGTATGTTATTAATGGTTGTACCTGAACATTTGAATAACATAAATGAGATAAAATACCCATCATGAGTTTCATATACTAATTGGTGGTCTCTACTTTCTATTGCCCCAGAAAACTTGTCACATTTTAGTGATGGGCTACTTCATAAGAAAGTATTGCGCTTCGAGCCCCCCCTTTGAGGCAAATTGAGACTTTTTATTAACACAACAACTTCATCCTACATTTTCATCACTAGCGAATAGTCTAGAAATGATCCTCCTGCTTAGTTCGTGGAAATGCATAACATCATGGGGATTTTTTATTAACAGTCTGGAGTATATAGGTAAAAAAAGTTGCAGAGCTAATATATTTCTAGTTTGCGATAAATGCATGCGATTCGACACCGTCGGATCACCATTTTGGGGAGAGACGAGGCTATATATACGTTGTTGGGCTCTTTCTTCATTATCGGCGTCTTCTCACAATAGTTTTTTGGTCTTAGTTCCACTTTCATTCCTCTTGTTCATTGGAGATTTGCCATGTTGGTTACCTTGTATGCTTTTCTCGTTATGGCGCTCGATGCTTCTCTTGGTGTGGTGATAGCACCTAATCGTTTGAGTTCATTCTTTTCTCTGGATGTTCAGCAATGCTTCTTAATTTTTTTCTATCTCTACATGTTTTTTATCTCGCATGAGAAATCTTTGGTTGGCAATTGTGGGCTGCTGCTTCCGTCGGTTGTGCCAAGCATCGCTTGCTGCTTCTTGTTCTATAGCTATTTTGATTGCATCATCATAGCATCTTCATATTCGTTATTGTAGGGCTTTTCATTCTTTATCCTATTGTTCAATTAGGGTTGTATGTTTTTCTCTGAATTTGACACCAGGTTTATCACAGTGAATCTAAACCCAAATCAAAATTTCGTTATCTCATATGCTTTGATCAGATCATCATCTCCTTCTTTCTCTGTAATTGTAACATAGCTATGTCCTGACTGCTTGTAGGCCTATTTTTTCATGCTTTTTCACGTTTTTCCCTGTTGTATCCCACGTTTGTACTGGTGCCTGCTTCCTGGCATCAAACTTCTTCCTCTTAAACACATCCGTTGTCGTCAATCCCTGCTTGTTCCGCCGTTATATTTTCTCGAATTCGTCTTTCCCTGTTTTCCCTTTCGCATGCTTCTTTGCATGCTCCGCTTCTTTGCATGCATGCTTCTTTGCATGCTCCGCTTCTTTGTGGACATGTGCATGCTTCTTTGCATCCTCCGCTACTCGAATAATATATACAGAACGTAAATTGCTTGTTATTAATGCCTGTGGGTAATAGTGGTTAGCAGGCAATGCTCTTTAACTTATGGTGACGGGTTCAAATTCTTGTGTTGACATAGTTTATTTTCTTTTAGGTACATTCATTTCTATTTTCTTTCGAATATGTTTTCTTTTCGAGTATATTTGTTTCTATTTTCCTTTTCTTTTTGAATACATTTGTTTCTATTCTTTTGAATATATTTTTCTAACGTACCTTGTCTTTTTTACGCCATGGACGTTTGTTACCAACTTAGGATATTGTGTTTTATTGGTTTATACGTTTTTTCTAGTAACGTAATATTTTTCACCCACATATGCTTGACACCATCACATTTAGATATTGTTTCTTACTATTGTTGGTTTATACTAGTTGATACTAGTTGGTTTTTACTATCGAAGCCGCCTTAAATAGTCTACTTAGATTGGTCTATTATGTTTATAACACCTCAAACTTGGTTTTTCTTGGAACTTATATTGATAGCACCTAAGCCTAGTGTTGACTTTTTTAGCATTTTAACCTTGAGGAATTGTTGTCTTTATTCCCTTTCCTTAATGTATTTAACTCTTCTTTTTCCTTTTTAGATCCACCTTACCTATTGTTCGACACCATCTTCCTTTTGTGCCAATGCTGACTTGATATCCCTGTCTCATCACCCTAGGCTTTGACATGGAAGTTCTCTTTTGATCGGCCGGTTTCCCCCCTCCAGACAAGTCATCACCAAAATGCATGTGATTTGACATCGTCGGATCGCCATTTTGGGGAGAGACGAGGCTATATATATATGTTGTTGGGCTTTTTCTCCATTATCGGCATCTTCTCACAACAGTTTTTTGGTCTCAGTTCCCTCCCTTCCCACCCTAAGTTGTTTGCATTCATGTTTTTTCATTTTTTGTGATTCTATATCGCCTGGCTCGCGTGACCAGCCCCTCTGTAATTGAGAGGTTATGTTGTTTTTATGATGTTATGTCGCGTGGCTCGCGTGACCAGCCCCTTTTTTATTCTTGAAGTATTTATCATTTCTCGTGTGGCACGCGTGTATAGCCCCTCTGTGTTTGAGAGGTTATGTGGTTTTGCTGTATGATGTTATATCGCGTGGCTCACGTGACCAGTCCCTTCTATTATTGAAGGAATTGTGATTTTTTATGGACCAGCCTCCGTGGGGGGTTTTGGCGAGCCGGCGTGATGGCTTATATTTTTGAGTTATGTGCTTTTTTTTACATTGTTTCTTTTCAAGCCATCTCATCCAACTGTGGGGAACTCGAACTTTTTTGAGTTACTTCTCTCTTATTCTATTCTAATGTCTAATGCATTTTGTTCATTTTCTTTAAGTTTTTCAGGTGATCATGACCATTTGTTTCTTTCTTATGGCTCTCGTGTTGGGTTCGAGAGGAATCGTCTTAGTTGCGACCTCCATCTTGTGCTTACTCGACTTTTTCATCAATGATCTCCACTTTGATGGCCCGGGCTTTTCCTTTAGAGCCATCGGGCGAAGGTTTATCATTAGGATTTTTCTCGAAAACCCGAAAGGGCGGGGTTTTTCATCCCGGTGATAAACTTTCGCACGTTGCCTCCTATTTGCCTTTCTTATTTTACGCCATCTTAAAGGGGCTTGGGTTGTTCCTATGGCAGGTCCCCTTTTATTATTATTAGTGTGTAGTCAGACCAAATTGGTGTGGTCGTCTAGCCCTTTAGATATTTTTCAAAATGTTCATACACTACTGTGATGAAAGATATGCCTATCTATCTATCTATCTATGGTCGGGTTTCCCCCTCCAGACGAGTCTCTCACCAAAATTAAATAAGGCCTTGAACAACATAAACCATCAATTGACAACCAGGGTACATAAGGAGATTCTTTGAGAGATTAGATGAATTCCCTTGCATCTCTCAAGCTGTCTTCCCATTTGATTCATCATCTGCAAGCTTGAATATATCCATGTATCTTTGAAAAGTTCGATTGGACTACATTTGAGTCAAGTTGTAAAAAGTTTTCACAAGATAAGAATACACAGGACAATGGCATTTGCGTGCAATGAAATTGCAAAGGATATCTAGCTACAATGTTTGTTTGTTAGTGAGACTAAAATCAGTATGCCAAAGTTTAGCATCTATGCATGATGGTCTAAATCTTGAAAGCTACCTTCGATGTTTAAGGATTTTTTTATGTAAGTTAAATGTGTTTCAACACTATGTACAGCCTAAAATATGCTATAACGAGCATTTTTAGCCAATAGTTGGAAAAGGAAGTTTTATAGAGAAGGAGACTAAATTCCAAGAAAACAAATAGAAGAACCAAATAACAATGAAAGTAGCTTTTTTTTTTTTTTTTTGAGAGTAAGAGGTGTTTTTTCCATTAATTAATTAAAGCCATACAAATATTGTGACTGATGGGAAAAATCCATATCAGCAGCCACCAGAGTTAAATAAGTTTAAACAGGAAAATGATAATATGATAAAATGTATCTTCAAGTTTGTGAACAAAAACAAGAAACTTCACACCAGCTGCACCAAGTTTGAGAGATAGTGTGAGACTATGAAGTGCCTTGCCCCTTGTGAGAGGGCAGAAATCACAACCCCCTGCTGTGACCAGAAGACCAAAACCTGCATGAACAAAAAGCCAAGCAAAATGCTAGAGCTTGTAGTTAGACAAGCAATAGATACAATATTGAGTACTAGCAGATGAGCTGTTGACAGGAGATTTGGTGCCAATGAGAAGGGAACTAAAGATATTTGAAGCTCGGGATGAAAGTTTTGGCTAGGGAGTGATCAAATATGGCATTGTAGACCCAGTAGAAGCCTTTATCTGTACCAAAGTGATAGCTGTTATATTCTGATCCATTCTCCATCAGCAATGAGTGAAGATCACCTTTTCCCATGAGGAGGAGCAATGTGCCATACAAATCTGCTAACATCTTATGAGAGTAGTATAACTCCCTATATCTGCTGAGTTGTCTATCAGTCAAAGAGTAGTGATACATGAACAAAAAGTTGAAGATGCAGTACATCTGTACGACTTCTCTGCAGTAAATTTTGGCCCAAGAGTTTTCATTACTGTTTAATCTGACCTGGTAGAGTTTCAATTCATCTGCTGATGCATTAGGCCCTGGAGGCTTCAAATCTGTAACACCTGTGTTGTTGCTGTATAGAGTAGCTTCATGATAGCTTAGCATTGTATCAAATTTGGTCCTGCCTTCCCCCTTGAGAAATTCCAGATACTCTATCAATGACATCAGAAAAAGGGGCATTAGAATTAATGACATCAAGTTTTGAAACAAAAATATTGAAGCCACCAACAAATTTACCAACTCCATCCCATTTCCTGTCATAAGAATCTGCAGCTTTACTTTTGTGAGCAGTACCAAAAGCTTCTAAATCTAATTGGAAATGCATTTTGATCCAGAATATGGAGAAGTTTTTATGACCATGCACAATCCTATTCCTTGCTTTCCAGATGTTCCATAAGGCAGTGAACACAATGGTGTTTTTAAAAGCATCATTATTCTGTATACACTTTAGCAAGTTAAATGGATTTTGCATATTGAATAAATTACCAAATTTACTGTAAAACCATTTCCAAAAGAGAGAGAGCTTGGGGCAATCAAAAATGTGTTGCATGGTTTCCTCACTCGAACAATTAGATTGACACTCAGGTCTAATGGCAGAATTTCTCTTTGACAGAGCAACAAGATTTGGCAGACTTTTCTGAGCAACCAACCACACAAAGTAATTTACTTTGGGAGGACAGTAGGATTTCCAAGTATTGTTGAATAATCTATTACATTCATCCTCTGTTAGAGACCACTTTGACCTAGCTTTAACATGAGTAGTCTTGTGATTTAGTCGAGCATAAACTTTATTGACTTTATATTTACTGATTCCGTCAATTTTCCAGAGAAGACCATTTCCATCATTCAGTGAAAGAAGATTCCTATTGAGGATATTTCTGAGATGAGTATAGACAGATTTATCACTAGATGTGCCTTGAATTAATCTCCTAAGACTGGTCCAGGAGATGAGATGCCCATTGGAAAACAGATTTTTGACATGAGTGATATTATGATGTTGCCATTTTTTATATATTTTGGGATGTCTAATAGCCAAGGTATTCCCAAAATTATCCCTGAATCCAGCAGACCAAAACAGAGATGAGTTCATGTGATGATCTTCCAAGTTTGGTTCATCAAAACAATTTTGCACCACATTCCAAGCTCTAATCATGTTTTGCATAAGGAGAGATGTGTTGCTGCCTGGATGTAAAATGCAGAAAGCAGACTCAGGAAGAGAATGATTAATGGTAGGATGTCCATCTGGATAAGAACATTTCAGCCAGTATCTGATGAAAATTGAAGCTAAAGAATTGTTCCCATTTAAGGTTCTCCAGATAAGATGAAAGTAGCTTTGACTAACAATGAAAGTAACTTTTACTAAGGTTGATAAAGGTTCATAAGGGCGTGGGGGCATGTTTATAAGGTGTGAGTACAATTGCAATCACATTTATATAAATACATCATTGAACAAAACGTGATAATGACTACCATAACAATTGAACTTCCTCAGTATAGGCACTGCATTAAGAGATACCCCATGCCCGTTTTGCATATTTGCAACATGGAGTGAAGCCCATGCATGTTTTCCCATCTTGCAGCATGGGGTCCTGGCAAAATAAATGGATGACGGAAAGAAGACGACCGAAAACATGAGTCTACAGCTTTAGTTCTATGGTGATTATGATGAATGCATCTCTGGGACCTATTTTCTTGGTCTCTTCTAATTTCCCTAGCGATTGATGTGAAAAGGTCGAGATCCGATGGTGAGGATCCATATACCACATCATATTTTGATGAGGATTTAGAGGTCTAGTAGGGTTAGTGTGCTTAAAAGAAAAAGGAAAACTATATGAAATACATCCTCAAATAATTCCAATTCGAAATTTCTATTTCACATCCCAAAAAAAGTTTGCAATGTTGCTAAAGAAATAAAAGAAGACAAGAAAAAAAAAGGAATGGTAGAACGAGAATAGAATAGAATAGGGTTTTTATCGTCCAAAACGGTAGTTGTACGAGACAAGATTTGAACGCACAACCTAATAGTTGCGAGCCATGCACCTTAGCCAAGGAAGAAAGTGATGGTGGAGAAGGGGGAGGGGGGGAGGGTGTTGAGGGGCATAAAAATTGTGTATTTATTTATTAATTTCTAAAAAAAAATAAACAATGTATGTCAATTACATGGAGCATGTGCACTGGCAGGTAAAAGGTTGATGTGGGGAGTTATCGTAATGGTAATAAGGGGCTGGGGAGGAGCACTCAAATGGTGGCGGTATTAATGGTGAACGATACACATAAGGAGGTGGTGGAGGAGGAGGTGAGGGAGAAGGGGGAGGAGGTGATTGGTATTTGTATGGAGGGAGCGAGACTGGTGGACTAGGTGGTGATTTATATATTGAAGGAGGTGGTGGCGGCAAAGGTGATGGAGGAGGGGGGGGATTTGTAGACATAAGGAGGAGGTGGCAAGGGCGATGGAGGAGATGGAGACTGATAATATGGAGGTGGAGGGGAAGACAATGGAGGAGGTGGGCATTTGTAGATATAAGGAAGTGGGGGCGAGGGCGATGGAGGAGGATGCAAAAGTGATGCAGGAGGGGGGAATTTATAGACATATGGAGGAGGTGGTGGCGAAGGTGATGGAGGAGGTGATTTGTAAATGTAAGGAGGAAGTGGGGATTTGTAGACGTAAGGAGGTGGTGGCAAGGGCGATGGAGGAGGATGCGAAGATGGTGCAGGAGGGGGGGATTTATAGACATATGGAGGTGGTGGCGAAGGTAATGGAGGAGGTGGTGATTTATAGACATAAGGAGGTGGTGGCGAGGGCATTGGGGTAGATAGGTAAACATATGGAGGTGGGGATGAAGGCGATGAAGGAAGGGAGGATTTGTAAATATAAGGAGGTGGTGGTGATGGTGATAGAGGAGGGGGTGATTTATAGACATAAGGAGGTGGTGGCAAAGGTGATAAAAGAGGGGGGGATTTATAGATATAAGGAGGAGGTGGTGCGGGAGATTGAGGAGGTGGTGAGGGAGATTGAGGAGGTGGTGATGGGTAGACATAGGGAAGTGGTGGCGATGGGTAAACATAATGAGGGAAGAAAGAGGGGACTCGTATACTAAAGGTGGAGGTGGGGATGAGTAAACCAAAGATGGTGTTGAAGATTGATAAACATAAGGTGGAGGTGGTGGGAAGGCACTTATGAGGGGTGGAGGCGGAGGAGGAGATGGATACTCAAAATTTGGAACTGGGACAGAAGGATGAGGATATACGGATTGCCGAGAATGTAACCAGGAGGGCAACCAGGGGAAAGGACGAAAAAAGAACTTGGAGCTTTTCTTTCTAATCTCCATACTTGAGTATGCAGTGCCTTGGTCCGAACCATCTCCTGCAACCCAAGTCCCAATAATGAACACAAACAACAGTATGACACCGCTTAGTCGCCTCATATTTTCTTCACTGTTCCAACTTGTTTTTTCCAATGTGAAAGATGGATTGTATAGGCCTGTTGGCCCTATTTTTTAGG
Source organism: Isoetes taiwanensis (assembly GCA_021234155.1). Classification (NCBI taxonomy): domain Eukaryota; kingdom Viridiplantae; phylum Streptophyta; class Lycopodiopsida; order Isoetales; family Isoetaceae; genus Isoetes; species Isoetes taiwanensis. The sequence continues at coordinate 3,503,938 of JAJEKV010000097.1, read as the reverse complement.
TAAAAATAGTCTTTATAACTTAATATCTTTGAAAACTTAGTATGGCATTATTCATTATCTTTGAGATAAATCTCTTGCATTGGCAGAATACTAGCAGAAGTTGAGGGAAACAAACCTCCAGGCCAATGATCTTCACAAGAACTCCTTAAGTGTTGTACAATTAAACTATGGTAAAGCAACACACCCGAAGAGAAAAGGGGGGGGTCAAGAAACGTAACATAGAAAAAGAAACAAATAACTATCATCAAAAACCTTATATCAAAAGGAACAGGGAGCAGATTGAAGATAATGTCATTATATATGAGTATCTAAGCATGTAGTAAACATGGAAAAAAAAAGGGATAGCTAGGTGAATGGAGAGAGCAACAAATACGAAGATGCAGAGTGCAGATGGATGAAATGTCACAAGCATTTTGACACAAATATAAGGTGCAGATGGGTGAACATCACAAGCACATTGACATAGATAATATAATATATGATAATTGTAATGCTATACCCAGCTAATAAAATCTATTCACCAAATTATTTTATTCTGAACAAGGAATGGCCTGAACTCAAAATTATATTAAAAAAAGGGAATGGTGAGAACTTTTCAAATATATTAAGCTAAAAAGACTATTTTTACCTCAAAAATAGGGCCGACAAGCCTACATAATCCATCTTTCACATTGAAAAAAACAAGTTGGAATGGTGATATGAAGCCCCCCTGGTTACATTCTCAGTAACCTGTATATCCTCAAAGTCGTATTTAATTAAAGTGGGACTCATTCCATTCCCATTTTTTTTCGGAACCCTGTTAATTTACACGAAAAGGAGCACCCCGACCCGAGAACTATCCTTAATTCGAATTTTTGTCTAGAACTCTGCATCGAAGCTTTCCTCCAGTTTCCCTGGATAGCGAGTCGAGAACAAGAACAATGCAACTGAAACAAAGGAAATTCATTAAAGATTGAAACCAAAGCTGATGTTGAAAAAGAATTTTTATTAATAAATTGAATAGGTACAATGTATTTTACATCGGACGCAGAGACCATGGCGGTCTTCTTTGTCACCTGATTACATCATCTTGGTAGGTGGTCCACCTTAGGGGATTAACCGGCGGCTTCTTCTTCACTTTGACCGTAAGCCTTGGGGGCAACACGAAGAGTGTGGAATGCCTCACGTGGAGGTGCCCTCTGGAGCTACCCGGCCGACTGTCCACCCGACTTCTCCACTTCGCCTCCGCAGACTTTTCATCGAATATGCTCCTTCCCCAACCTCAGGTGGATGTTATGCAATGCTTGCAAGATGCTTTGAGCTTCCTGGACTGTCTCAAATTTCTTCGCGTGTTCTTTATCCCCTGGGTGTGCATGGCGTCTAAATTCACGAGCAACCTTATCCCAAAGGCCGGGCAAGAGTGTAACGTGAGCGGGATTTGTGCCAGAACGGTATTTCTTCTTTTGAGTGGGATGCGTGCCGCCTGGGGCGGTCTGCGTGATGATGGCGGGATGCGGACTGCGGCTGGTGTCGGATCGTGCACGAACCACACGGAGCAAGGAGAGTCTATGATTAACAATTCACGGTGCCATTAGTCAAAGCGAAGAAAAGAATGTTGAAATCAAATTACAATGGAGAGCATTCATTCCACACAAGCGCATCCAATGACGTGGGAAGTAGTGTCTTTTCGACTCATGAGTTGAGAAAGGCGGGAAAAGTCAAAGTACAACCATTCTCATAAGAATATGGTTGCATCCAATCATACTAAAGCATACAAATGGTTTAGTCAGCGAGTTTAAAGAATTGCCTTTTCGACTCGCTGAGTCGAGAAAGGCCGAAACCCAATGTACAACCATTATCATAATAGATTGTGGCTGCATCCGGTCCACACAAACAAACATACAAATGGTTTCAGCAACAGGACAAGCATGCCTTTCTCGACTCGCGAGTCGAGAAAGCCTGCGAAAACTCAATATACAAGTATATTCATTACAAAATGTAGTACATTTGTTCACGTTTGTTTACAATATTCACACAATTTGACTATCTGAAAGCAGAGGTCACTCTTCTTGATCACCATAATATTTGTCGTCCATAGCTTTCATGATCGCCTTGCTCTCTGGATCGGGTTCCGTGAGGCTCGGATAGTTCCTAATCACATCGGCGACAAGAATGGCAAAAAGGGATTCTGCCAAGACAGGACAAAGTCCGAAAGACAACCACCTATCCGTCTCATACTCTTCAGGTCGATATGCCTTAGCAAGGATTGTATTTTGCGAGTTATGATAGCACTTGTAGGCGGAGTCGTTTATGATCAGCGTGTTGTGTTTGCCATAGTCCGGGAATTGCTCATAAACCCTGTCCAGCCTTTTCACCATAATAGGCTTCCCCTTTGTGATGGCTGGATCGAGGTCTGACACATGCTCGACCCTTTCGTTTCCCCAAACGAACTTGAACTTCAAAACTGGAAGGCCGATAACACCAAGAACATTGACAATATTTTTCTTTGCCATACAAGACCATATGCCCACTTCGAATCCCCGTTCCAGGCACCATTCAACAATTTCCTTTGCTCTAGGCCTCGGATACACGATTTTATGCTCCGTTTTCGTCGGGATCTGCGAGGTGTTAAGCTCGGGGACGTCTTTATCGTGGTATACTGCAGCTAATACTCCATTGACGTCAAATATTACAAGCTTGGTGGGACCAGCTGGATCCCAGTTGGAGTTTGGCTCTGGCCATATTTCCGGTTCGTCGGGATCCATATGGGATCATTAATTTTTCGGGGACCTTCGTCTGTCCGTCAGGTGTCTTGCTCTTTATTGTCTTTGGGGTGTATAAAGTGTCCTCAAGATGTGAACCGCCACTAGATATTGACAATGATCCGAGTCGCTATGCTCGATGTTTCCGAAATAATGAGAGATGTCGAGATAGGAACGAAGTTTTTCGACTCGCGAAGTCGAGATTGGAAAAGTTTTTCGACTTCGCGAGTCGAGAAACACGAACAGAAGCAAAGTGAACTCACCTCAATTTCAGATTCTCAAGAATTTGTTCCGCAAAGATTCTCGTCTAAACCCTCGAGATTCTCGTCTCCGCCATGTTTGTCTCCCTCGCCCGGGTTTGTCTTCGTCATCATCGTCTGCTTCCATTTGTCTTCCTCCCTTTGAAATGCTCATGAAGCAGATCCAGGTATGACCGAATGGTTTCAACCATGTCCTTATTTCCAACCACGGATATAGGTTTCATTCCATACAGCATAGCCCCCTGAGAGAACAGGCCATTCATGTACCACTCGCATACAATTTGATCTTCTTCGACCAAGCTGGTTATGAAGTACTTGATAACCCTTGGCCGGATAGGAATTCTATGTATAGGACCCGCCGCACCATCATTCTTCGACTTTGTCCATCGATGGCACATCCTCCATAAATCTGCCGCCCTTCCAGGGTTCCATCTGCTCTTGAGAAATCATGAACCTGTCGAGATAATGATGTTCGCTAGACCACCACTTGTCCAGGTCTACAGCCGATCTTGAAACCAAAACCAAAACTATATTGGCAAAGCTTGGTGCCTTCGGCAAGCCAAGTCTACACTCATGTTCAAGCTCGTATATGGAGTACAAGATCTTGTTGGTGAAGTTAATATCAGCTGCCCATTGGGAGAGCGGCGGTTGTCCGGGATTGCCCGGCATGCAAAAGACAAGGAAACTGAAAGTATCCAGGTCGGTCATGTCCAGACACGTCTTGTACCACTGCTCTATGTCAGCTTTCTCATAAAAAAGGGTGGGGTCTTCAATCATATTGATGGCAAATAGTGCCACGGGCCCAGGTGCCAGTTCCAGACCACCAAATCCCTTGTGCCCCAATGTTACCAGGAATGGGGGGGAGCTATCATCGGCGTTAAAGGGGACAACCCCGAATCCAAGCTTCCTCTTCAGAATTGCCATAGCACGTTCAGGGAAGGGAAGGGTTTTGACGTTACGCTTTAGCTTGGTGTTGATGTAGGGTTGACATAGACGGTTCAATTCCTTCATGTCTTCCTCATCAAGGGCAGCCTTTTCCTTGTAATAATCAAAGTCATGGTATTCATTGGAAGCAACATTTGCGAGAACTTCAAGTGATGCCTTCCTCCAACGCACTTGATCTCTTTAGGACTGTGGCATAATCCTTTGCATCCCGCATTTTGAGCTTCTACTTTTCCTTGGCGGGGATTGTTCCATCCGTGATTTACGCCTCGTAGATCAAGCATTTCCTTGTCGGTCGCCCCCGTATCCTTTTCATAAATCGCCTCGTCGAACAACTTTGGGTCCGCCTTAATGGGAATTCTCCATTTGTCCTTCCTTGCCTCTTGTCCATTGAGCCCATATCTCGGTCCATTTCTCCCAGACCGCCTCAGTGCTAAGAATGAGGTCATATTGGTCTGAGAGAGACTCCCTGCCCTTTCTTGGTGTTCTCTTCTTCTTTTCCTCTTCATCCTCCCCTCATCATCTTCACGGCCTTCCAGTGAGAACATATCTGCAGAAAGTGACTCAAAGGTCTTCCACTTATCCGAGGGAGCCCTGTTTCCTTTAGGACGCTGAGGACAACCCAATGCTTTCCACTGCGGCCGTGTATGATCTGGTCAGGATATGGGCTGCATTCAGTAAATGTCCCAATGTTAGAGCATGAAAGTATCTACTAACATCCGAAGTAAACACTAAATAGGAGGATGCAGGGGGTTTCTCGACTCGCGAGTCGAGAATGCCCCCAAGGAGAGGAGAAAACATAGGAGAGTCGAGGCCAGAGCGAAAGCATCGCGCATTCCCAAATCTTTGCTTTCACGCCTCTTCGAACGATGCAACTTAGGATATAAACTAAGTGACATTGCCCGAAGAGGCGGGGAAAGAAAGATTGGGAAGGCTCGATGCATTTGCTCTTCAGCCATTAATCTCCAATGTTCTCTCTATTACACTGGGGTTTCTCGCCTCGCGAGTCGAGAAAGTGAGAGGAGCACAAGTAAGAAGATTCAAGGGACTTTCTTGACTCGCGAGTCGAGAATACCCTCGGGAGAGGAGAGAACATAGTACGAGAGTGAAGGCCAGAGTGAAAGCATCGCTCATTCCCAAATCCTTCCATGTCGCCTCTTGAGCGATGCAACTTAGAATAGAAGCTAGCGACATTGCCCTCAAGAGGCGGGGAAGAAAGGATGGGAAGGCTCGATGCATTTACCGCCGACCATTAATCTCGAATGTTCTTTGCGCTTCGGTTTCTCGACTTGATCGAATGTCCCTTGAATGTTTACTTTTCTTTACTTTATGGTTTTTTCGACTCAGCGAGTCGAGAAAGCTCCGCATCCTTTGACTTCTTCGGTTTTTCGACCGCGAGTCGAGAAACCCCAGTGAAAAACGAGAAATGATAGGATGCTAGGGCTTTCTCGACTCGCGAGTCGAGAAGCCGCCGAATCAGAGAATTCTTTACCTTATGTAGCTGGCACTCGCTGCTATTGTGTTCTGGCAGTGGCTAATGCTGGCCAGCTCGGTTGCTGGCGTCTCCGCTGCAAGAACTCTGCACTCTCGCTTGGCATATCTATCCTTGATCCTTTGCGGCACCTCCTTCTCCGTCTGCAATACTTGCGCTGCCCTCACTGAATGCTGACCGTCTACTACCCAGAACCGGATGTCTTTTCCCTTCAGGTCTTCCTCGGACTTCCAGCTGAACAACTCACCGGTCGATCTGCTGAAAGGTATGACATCCGCAGGCATTGGATCTGCAACAGGATGTCGCACCATCAGGTTCAGAATCTCCAAAGATGTGTCTTGGATTAAATTCCCCGTGGTTGAACAAGGCGGCATCTCCCGTGCAGACCTTCAGGCGTCTCGATGTCCAAGAGCAGCTTGTGTGCTATTCCCAACGGATAATCTTGAGCCAGTAAGCTCCATTTTACGTGCCCCTCTCGTGAAATCCTGATGCGCTCATCACGGATCCATTAATTGGGAGTCGACCATATCTTCGATCGCTTCATCATCCGATTCCTCCCAGGTGTGGTGTCATCTTCTCCATCTTTGGTCTTGTATGGGACTTCTTTCTTTATGAACCACAACTTCCCTACCCACCGAAAGTGTTGTAGAGTCTTCAAAGACAGCTGGAGGTGAAGCTCCCCGTGTTGAACAGTTTTTCCCCGACTGAAATCTCCATTCCAAGCTCCCCGGATGTTAGGGTTCCCGCCTCCTTCATCCCTTCAGATCCTTCCATCCAAGGTTACGACAATTTAAAAGCGCCGGTCTTTTTGTCGGTGCCCTTCGCCTTTGCTCATTGAAGAGTGAGAATAATTTGAAACCGATAATTTTTTCGTGTGGTAGAACTTACTCTTCCGGGAGTCCTCCACATGAAATGTTAGATGCTTCGAACCGGGCTGGCCGAGATGGAGAGCACAACAAAAACCTTCTTGTACTTGTCTATAGGAGCTCTTCTTGTCCCTTTGGTGGGAGAAACAGATCTTTCTCCTTCCCACTTGCCGATACCTCGACATACCACCAAGAATCTGCCGGTGTGTCAAGAAGCTCTGTCTCCGGCCCCTCGATGACGAAGAACGAAGTTAGGCCGGTGATCACTAGTGAGTCCGGGCGGTGAATGCCGCAAGACCAAAGGATGGATCATAAAGGTATTCGACCAAAGAAAAACCTCGAGCTCACCCGAGCTTGTCTTTTTTTCTTCTTTGCCGCTAGAACCCAAATTTTCTCGGGCTTCTTGGACGGAGTCGTCATGTCAGATGCCCTCAAGATCTTCTTCCTGCTCGAACCCTTCTGTAAATTAAGTTTCCGCCGCGCGTTGTAGGTTTTAGGACTGCACGTAAAAAAGATCGGGCGTGTTCTTTAATTTGAATTTAAGGACATGCAATCATTTAAGAAAAAAAGCGGGCTAAGGATACAAAGACCGGCCGGGCTTTAGCCGCCCAAACACCATTTCGAAATTGAATCACATCCGTGGACTTTAGTGTAGATTATCTTCATTGGCATTGGCGACTTTGAGTTAGGAGGCGAGCATCGACTGTAAGCGACTTCCGGAATGGCGCCGCGACGCGATTAGCTCCTTGCAGTGCCTTGCTCTGTGTATTTTTTCTGATCGCGCGTGTTATTGCAAGCAGTTGATTTGATCGATGAGCACGGAGCTAAGGTAGGAAGCGGATCAGAGGAGCTGCCAGACACGGAAACTCTACACTGCTGCGCCATGGAACGGGGATACACGAGAATCGCATTGCTACAAGTATTAGATGCGAATGCACTCTTGATGAGACCGACAAAAGAAGCAAAGACTCTCGGAGAGGCTGTGGGATATGTGATACAATGGCCCAAGGAATTACTGCGTGAAGAGGTGAGTTTCAGAGATGCCTGTGTTATTTTGTATAGAACATGCCGTCTGTGTTTAGATCATGGAACTGCTCATAAGCTCGACGGATTTATTGTTTTGTTGTCGAGCATTTCAGCTTCGAGATGAATTACCGGATTGAGAGATGCCTCCAACCTTAAAACAATGGATCGGGGGTAAACGTGAACAGTTCCGTGTTGTATATTTTCTTGGAATGTTGTATATAGATCAGGCTAGGTCTAAGGCCCAGGAGATGCGGTTCAAATGCATCCTCCCCGATGGTTAGTGGAGAGGCCTCTACCGGTGAACCCTCCTCTTCGCAATATTCGAGGAAGATGGTTCGAAGGAGAGTGGCTCAGACAGGCTAGAGGCACTTGGGACTAAAGACAGGAGAATACAAAGTGCTTAGTTGTAGAGACCTGTGCTAAGACCCAAATGCCTGCACACAGTCAGGGCCACTTCCCTTCGCAATATTCGAGCAATATAATTTGAAGGAGAGTGGCTCATGGCTCCCAATAGCAGCACCGGAGAATGCAGATGGGACGGGCTAAGGGATTCTCGAATTTGCGAAGTCGAGAATGCAGCCCCTTGGTTTTCTCGCATTCTCGACTCGTAAGTCGAGAATGCGTTAGCCATCGAGAACTCCAGATGGTACACATGTGGTGCTGGCTGGTTGAGGCATTCCCCGACTCAGCGAGTCGAATGCGCAGTGAAGCTCGCGGGTTTCCCCTATGGTTAGTTGTAGAGGCCTTCCACCCGGTCCCAACCCCTCCCTTCACAATATTCGGCTAAGATGGTTCGAAGAGAGTGGCTCGACCGGGTCGAGGCCACCGCGACCATACACCGGGAGAATTGGTCGCTAAGGGATTCTCGACTTGGCGAAGTTAGAATGCAAGTGTTGGTTTTCGTTCTACATTTTTCGACTCGCAAGTCGCAGAATGCCTTAGCCATCGAACTCGAGATAGTACACATGGAGTGCCGGTGGATAAGGCATTCTCGACTCAGCGAGCCGAGAATGCGCATGCAACAAGCTCACAGGGTTTCCGCGTGGTTAGTAGTAGAGGCCTCCAGCCCAAGCCCATCCCTTCGCAATATTCGACGAAGATGTTTCGGCGAGGCGGTCTCGACCGGGTAGAGGCCATCGCACCATACAATGTGAGAATTGGCTTGTTAGAGTTGGCCTCATAGACAAATAAAACCACTTCCCTTCGCAATATCCGAGCAAGATAGTTTGAAGGAGAGTGGTTAAGACCTGCCCGCAGCACTTGTAGAATGCACTAGAGCTCGTTTTCTCGACTCACGAAGTCAAGAAAGCAGCCAGCAAGACTCGGGTGGTTAAGTCGCTGAGGCCATTCCAACCGGAGCCCTCCCCTTCGCAATATTCATGATGGTTCAAGGAGAGTGGCTCTGACCGGGTGGAGGCACCGCGACCGCACAAAGGGCCATTGACAGAGAATCACATTCTCGACTCACGAAGTCGAGAAGGCCGCAGCAGGCTGGAAAAGAATGTGAAGGTCGCAGCAGTGGAAAAAGAATGTGAAGACGCTGGTAGTCGGGGTAATGCACTCGACCATGAAGTCGAGAATTTCAACCAGCCAACAATCCGAAAGTGTATTCCTCTTCCGGGCCAAGGAAGTCGAGAAATTCTCGACTGGGCGAGTCGGAGAAGAAGGCCTCAGATTCCTAGATTGTTGGCAAAGCCGAGGTATTCTCAACTCGCCACCGAGAAAGCCGGATCCCTCTCGCAGATCTCTCCCGCAGTTGGAGGATATGCTGTTAGAATTGCAGATTCTGTGAAGCAATTCCTATTCTTAGTTGATAGTTAGGAAAAAAGATTCCTAGTTATGTTCTGTTATTAAACATTCATAGACAGTTTAGCAATTTCTTTTGTGAATCATTCCTAGTAATGTTCTGTTAATGCTCTGCAATATCTTACTTCCTAACACCTGTCTCTGATGATTTCTATCTCGGTTGCTTGCTACTACTCTTACCACTATTCTCACTTGTGCCTGTGCAATGTATTCAATTCAACAACAACTAAGAAAAAGATAACAAAAACAGAAAACAATACAAAAGGAAAACAGATAACAGAGAGATTAATGAGATTAATGAGAAAACAGAGAACAGTAGAGACAAATAAGATTAAAAAAGGGTATGATATTACAAAAACATACCTGGAAGATTTGCTGGATGAGGAGGAAGCTCCCGTGTTCGATTCCATGTGGCTACAGGCGTTCGCAAAGCGTGAATAAGGATTTGTCGGGCTGGAAATTGTATCAGGCAATAATAAGAGCAGTAAAAATATAAGTAAAAATATAAGAGCAAAAATAAGAGCAAAGAAACAATGTAATATAAGTAAAAATGCATGAAAGGACTTACGTAAAAACTAAAAAAGAAGCAAAGAAAAGCCTAAAACTTACAGAGAAGAACCTCACTTTCTTCTCTCAGCAAGAACGCCCGCCGAACACTCAATCAAGGCTTAAAACTTCTGGGCTACTGGATGCGCCCCGATCCGTCACCAAGCCGCCATATGATGGCCTTGGAATGGCTCGGTTCGGCCGATCACCGATGGGGAAAATCGGGCTTTAAGGAAAACAGAGAGCGCTAAGAGTGATCGAGAAAGCGGGGGAGGAAGAATGGTCTGGGGAGAGGAAGAGGGTGCAAGACTGGGCCGCACCCTCGAACCCTCGTGAAAAGTGCAATAATAAGGATCTGTCACGTGTGGGCCATGCCCTCCGTGACGTGGCAGTGCGGGTTGCTGACATGGCCATCCTATCAGCCTCTAAGGAGGCGCCACGTGGCCATGACAAGATATTAAAGGTTATGTTGTATGTTTATATATGTTATGTTATGTTGTGTATTTAATATGGTTATATAGTTTCAATGGTTATATGTGGTTTTAATGTTTACATATGGTTTACATTAAATATGGTTGTATGGTTTAATATGGTTATATGATTTTGGTGGTTATATACGGTTGTATGGTTTATATTTAATATGTTTGTATGGTTTTATATGGTTTATATGGTCATATTTGTGGTGTTTGGGGCTATATGGTTTTAATGTGTGCTTTTTTCATTCGTGGAGCATGTGAGATGAGTAAAATGGAGCCAAGGAAGTCCAAAGACAGCCATTGCCCTAGGCTCCAATGGAGGAAGATGGGTTGTTTGTTGTTGTACCCTTGCAACGAGATGGTATTTTGCAGAGGGCATAATAACCGCAGCTTGATCCTTTTGATAGTGTGAATGATGAAAGGTGGGAGATGATCATCTTGGAGTTGGCATTGTGAAGCTTCTTATCGGTTGATACAATCATGTCCCGTGGAAGCTCTAGTGATTGCATTGTGTGCTCGGGTTGCCGGAGTCCCAAAGTCAGCTTGAGATGGCCAATTAGATATATTACACACAAGAATGGTGATAGTCCGAATCCCCCTACTCAACTACATACCCCAAGACCCACTCAAGGCCATGTGGAAGATTTGGTGGTCGATGAGCATCCTTTGATCACTAGGAAGAGACGTTATGTTTTTCATAAAAGGCAGCCAAGGGTGCCCAAGAGGCCTAGAAGTGACAAATATTTAGAAAGGATGGAAAGTATGGCCCCAACCAAAGAAAACCTAGAGGCAATTAGGGGACAAGAGTGTTGCAACCTAGATTGCACAGTGCAGTACAGTGTGGATGACCTCGTGCAGATAAGGTCCCAATACATTGGACAGCTTCAAAAAGATAGGATTAATTTCATCTACTCCTTGTGTAAGAATTCCAGCTATGATGAAAACACAGGAAGGCTACTATATCAATTGAGGGGCATGAGGGTATGTATGAGAGCATTGAGATGGATTCTTGGGGTGAGCAAGTCTTCATTCTACAGATACTGGGACAGAAGAATGAGTCATCCTTCTGTCCCAGTTCCAAATTTTGAGTATTCATTCCTCCTCCACCTCCACACCTCGAATATGCCTTCCCACCACCTCCACCTTATGTCTATCAATCTTCAACTCCTCTGTCTTTGGTTTTCTCATTCCCACCTCCATCTTTAGTATACGAGTTCCCTCTTCCTTTGCCACATTATGTCTACCCTTCACCACCTCCCCTATCCCCCTCGCCTCAACATCCTTATGTTTACCCATCGCCACCACTTCCCTATGTCTACCTATCGCCACCTCCTCAATTTCCCTCACCGCCTCCTCCTTGTATCTATGAATCCCCCCCCTCCTTTATCGGCCTCGCCACCATCTCCTTATGCCTATAAATCACCCCCCTACTATCACCCTCGCCACCACCTCCTTATATTTACGACCCCCCTTCCTTCATCGCCCTCGCCCCCACCTCCATATGTTTGCCCATCTACCCCGCCGCCCTCGCCACCACCTCATTATGTCTGTATCGAATTTTTTTCCTAAATCTAAAGTTTCTTATGTTCCTTTTCTTGTCAGGTTCTTGTTGAATATGACGCACAGCAACAGCTGGTGGGTAACTGGCCTTTGGCACTGGGAAGGGACGTGCAATCACTGGCAGATGCTGGGGCTTCTAGTGCAAGTAGTTCAGGAATCCGGTTTGTTGATAGACTGAGTTGTTTGCGGACAAACTCTCGAGTTGAAAAATGGAGATGAAGGGGCTATTATGCTGCCTTTTTGGGTATTTCTTTTCTTGCTCTATCAATGTTTATGTGCTTTGTCGTTGATCTATTGAAGCTTTTGGAGATCTTGCTTTGATCGCATATCCTTTTCTTGCAAATCTTGTTTTGGTCGCAGATCCTTTTCTTGCAGATCTTGTTTTGACAGCAGATCTAATGTAACGAGCCTGGCGGGTTAGCAGACGATTGATGTAAGTAAATTAATACAATTTCGTATGATTATAAGGGACCATTAAATTGATTCTGGAGTGGAAAAATATATACATGGTATGTATCTGGTGTTTATACATGAAATCTATAAATACTAAATTGTAGAGGAATTGGGGTTTTTGCTTTGAGGCAAACCTTCTGAGGAGGAGTTTTTGTGAAGGAGATTTGGAGTGTCAGCAGGACAATTGCAAAGATAGCGTAATCAGGTGGGTGGTTTACCGCTTACACCGGGGATGTTAAGATGATTGAATTTGAATTAGGCCAAGAAATGCTTATGGCGCTATTAGAGTATGAATTATGAATTATGGGAATATTAACTGTAAGCAATAGATGGTGGCTTAATTGGTATTATGCTTGATTAAAATTTGAAGGGCTCAGTTTCACCTAGTTCTTAAGGAAAAATCTATTTGGATGTTGGGTGAACCACAGGGAAGAACCAGATGTGAAAGACGAGCCAGAGGTGAGTAAGAGGGGCTCAGAGTTAGTTAAAAGCAATCAGATTGGAATAACAAAAAAAAAGTATTAAAGTGAGAGAAGAGCTGGGACGACCTTAGACAGGTCGGATTGGTCTGAGAACAGGCCGAAATTGGCCCAGAGGGGTGAACTGACTAGCGAAAGGTGCAGATTAAGCCTGAGTTGGGGATTGCCATATCTGGGTCTGTGGAGAGGTATTGCCACAGCCTGAAAACGACCTAAGGAGGTCGGAACTGAGGCCAGGAGGGAGGATGAGGCTAGTGTACAGGCACCAGAGATTATCCAGAGCTCAGAAGAAGGCCATCCTTCCGTGGTAGAGACTAGTGTGGGATCTACCCCCTGTTTTGTGGAACCTTCTTTAGAAGGCAATGAAATCCACCTTTATGCAGATGAAGGGGATGACCTCCATTGGATTTAGGAGATCAGGCGGCTATAGATGCTGTAATGAGTGAACCTTCTGATGATAAGAGTTCTTGTATTGAAGACTTTTCTCATAATCAAGAGTTAAGCTGATTGTGGAATTGACATTGTTAAGGTTTTGGATGTATATACATGTACTATGTGATTTGTCTTCAACACTTGTTGGATATCTAATGTGAATATAAAGATTGGATTCTTTACCGTGTCATATAGATTACAAGTTGCATAAGATATTTAATTAGCCCAACCTCCCTTGTCAAGTGCTAGTAGTAATGTAATGGAATCAACAGGATCCCAAGTTGCCTCGGAGAGGCCAGCTTGGCAAGCCCGTTACAATTGGTATCAGAGCATAGTTGATCTGGAATGCCTTGAGATTAGATTGAACATCTTGAGGGGGTTGGCTAATGATATTTTTGTATTATGCAGAGAGTAGAGGGAACCATGGAAGCTGGTGATGCTAGTGGTGCAGGTGGAGTTGGACCTGAGGGAGCTCCCGATATTACCAGTATTTTGCCAGCGATTCAACAGGCTTTGCAACAGACTGCATCCCATCAAAAGAGTGACGCGGAGAAAGCTATAGAGAAGGTGTTGAAGGATACCAAGAGGGAAGTGTTCACTAGGGAGAACACAATCGGGGATGATGCGGATGCATGGCTCCGTGGAGTGGAGTTTTATTTTGACCTGATTAAGGAGGATTTGCACGTGTTTGGTGGAAGACGTGTGTGATAGATCTGGGGAAGACTCCTGTATAGGCTACCTGGGCTGAGTTTAAGAGTGCATCTGAAGGTTATTTTACACCGCCAGTGTATAAGGTGGAGAAGATGAATGAGTTCTTTGATTGCATGCAGGTTGGCACAGTAGCTGAGTACAATGAGAAGTTCAGGAGATTGCAGCCTCATTGTCCTATAATGGACAAGGTTAAGTTGTGCTCTAGGTTTGTGCAAGGGCTTCAGGTGGAAATTAAGAGCACGATGTCTGGAGTATCTTATACAGATCAGGAGGAGGTTGTAAGAATTGCGAAGCATCGGGAGGTAGATCTAGCAGAAAAAGCAGCACTAGATGCTCAACGGAAGTGGTAGGCTCAATCTTCATGGCAAACCGGGAATTCCTCAAGGAGAGGAAGGTATAATAACAGAGGTGGAGCTGCTGCCCGCTCTATGGATGTGCAGGCCAGCAAGCCAAGCGCCACAAAATAGATCATCCCGGATGTCTGCAGAGGAAAGGGATATGTGCATCAATGAGAGGCGATGATTTAAGTGCTGAGAGCCTGGACATTGGGCACGAGATTGTCCTAATACCAGGACATATAGTGGATATACTGCCTCCACAGGATCTGAAAATCAACGAGGCGGAAGGCAGAATCAGCGATCAAGGCAATCGGAAGACACTGCACCTCGACGGGGTCAGGAAGGGGTGGCCCATGGCGTGGGGACCGAGGTGGCCGTGGTAGAGGCTATGGAAGGGAAGATAGCAGGTCAGGGGCAGCAAGAGATCAGGGAAGAGGAGAAGCACGGGCTGCCACCATTCGAGATCTGCCTACTGAGACTATGCACATGTACGCTGCGGTGGAGCAAGGCAATGTGGATGGCCAAGCTGCTGTGTCGCATCCCAGGTATTATTGATGGATGCTCAGTTGTTTTCATTATTGATTGTGGCAGTACCCATAGTTTTATTTCGCCAAGATTGGTTGCTAAGTTAAATTTGCATGCGATTGAACGGCCTGCGAGGTATGTAGAACTAGCTGATGGCAAGGTTAAGCCATCGTATGCTATGGTCGAGTGCCTTGAATTTAAGGCGGGGAATATGGTGTCCCATGCTGATTTTGAGGTTATTGGCCTTGGAAAGTATGATGCCATACTCGAAATGTCATGGTTGAGACGGTGGGGTGCTCGCATTGACTGCGCTAGGCAACTCGTCCGTTGCTCTAGTCCAGACGGGGAAAAGCATGTACTAGAAGGGCTAACTTCATTGTGTGCCATCATTCCATTGACTTGGAAGGGGCTTAAGAAGCAACTCAGGAGAGGTTGCTCCAGAATGGGATGTGCAGTGTTACGAGATAGCTTGCTAGGCTCGACAGAGTTGCAAGAGGAGACCATTGCCCCTGAAGTGCAACAAGTGTTGGATGAGTTTAAAGATGTATTTCTAGATGAATTGACGCAGTTGCCTCCTCATAGATTGGTAGATCATGAGATTGAGCTCATTCCAGGAGCAGAGCCTACATCGAGACCACCTTATAGGTTTCATGCCTTAGAAATGGCAGAGTTGAAAAGCAATTGGGCGGATTCGCTGGATCAAGGCTTTATAAGGCCTAGTACATCTCCATTTGGCGCTCCTGTTTTATTTGTGAAGAAAAAAGATGGAACATTGAGACTTTGCATTGATTACAGGATGCTTAATCAAATCACAGTTAAAAACAGGTATGCATTGCCCAGGGTAGACGAGTTGTTTGATCAATTGGGTCAAGCTAAGTATTTTACTAAGATAGACCTTCGGGCCGGATACCACCATATAAGGATTAAGGAATCAGATATTTATAAGACAGCCTTTCGGGCACGTTACAGCCATTATGAGTTTGTTGTGATGCCATTTGGTTTAACCAATGCATCTCCTACCTTTATGCGGCTGATGAATGATGTTTTTAGGCCTTTCCTGGACAATTTCATACTAGTGTTCTTCGATGATATTCTAGCTTATTCTAGAACCCTGCAAGAACATGTGGAGCATGTGAGGCAGACCTTGAGTATTCTGAGAGAAGAGAAGTTGTATGGAAAAATGTCTAAATGCTCTTTTGCACAACGTAAATTAGTGTATTTGGGCCATGTAATTTCAAGAGGGAGTTGCACTGATCCCGCTAAGAAGTCAGAAAAGATTGGCCAAAGGCCCCTGCATCGTGAAGGAGGTAAGAGCTTTTTTGGGACATGCAGGTTACTATCGCAAATTTGTCCCTAAATTTTCCAAAATTGCTGCTCCTCTCATATCATTGTTGAAGAAGGGGATTAGTTTGGCTTGGAATGATAAGTGTCAAGAAAGTTTCCAAGAATTGAAGGACGCATTGATTCGAGCTCTTATTTTGAGGATATTTGATATGGACCAGCCCATTCAAGTGGTTACAAATGCCTCCCGAAAGGCTATTGGTGGAGCTTTGATGAAATGGTAAGGTTTGTGCCTATATACATCTCGGAAATTGTCGCCAATTGAGCGTAATTATCCAAAGGCATGATTTGGAGATGTTGGCAATTATACAAGCATTATGCGGCATGGAGACACTACCTATTAGATCGTCATTTCTCATTGAAGACTGACCATCAAAATCTGATTTTTTTTTGTGAAGCAGCCACATTTGAATAATAGGCAATGGAGGTGGATGCAATTGCGAGAAGAATACGATTTTGAGATTGAGTATCAGCCAGGCAAGGAGAATGTGATAACAGATGCTTTGTCTAGATCCTTTTTGACCTCTATTAGTGTGCTCTAGGATCAGTGGGATGCTCATCTCATGGATAAGGTGGCAAGAGACCCGTATTTTGGGCCAGTGGTTGCCAATATTAAAAAAGGGTCTATCTAATCGAGTCTTGTATTATAAGGGTCGGATGTGCATTCTCGATAGTTAAGGATGAGGCTCTTGTATGAAGCGCATGATAGTCCATTAGCGGGACATCCCTGGGTGCACAAGCCTCAAAGGAAGGTCAGATAAAATTTCTTTTGGTCAGGGCAGAAGAAAATGGTTAAAGAGTATGTGGCAAAATGTCTAGCATGTCAGAAGGTCAAAGCTTCACGGTCTAAAGTCCCAGGGGAGTCGCAACCATTGGAAGTTCCTTCATCCAAATGGGAATGCATTGGCATGGACTTTATTGTAGATCTACCCGGACGAGAGCAGGATATAATGCCATTTATGTGGTGGTAGATGATTGACTAAGCAAGCACATTTTATGCCGACAAAGATGACGCCTACAGCCTACGGATATCTCAAGTTTTTGTTAAGGAAATTTTTAGATTGCATAGTATGCCACGTACATTACCTGAAAGATCGAGACTCTAGGTTTATGAGTCATTTCCGCAAGGATCGTTCCTAATGTGGAAACTAAGCTAAATACTAGCACTACATACCATCCCCAAACGACGGGCGGGCAAGTGGAGTGAGTAAATCGGGTTTTGGAAGATATGTTAAGAATGTATGTGCCAAGCCAGCCTAAGAAAGAGTGCCGATGCCCGCTGAATTGGAGGGATTCTACTTGCAATGTGGAGATGGCCAATGAGGTGGCCCGTGATCGGATGCACAATTGAGAAGACTTCGCCGAATCTCGCAGTTGGCTCGTAATAGGCGGAAGCAATATACTAACAAAAGGCGTAAACCTTTGGAATTTGCCGAGGGCCAAGATGTATTTTTACTGGATTAATCACAAGCGAGCTCATTGGCATTTAAGAGTGTGGGAAAGTGGGCTCTAAGATATGGGACCTTTAAGATATTGAAATGCATTGGCAAGGTAGCTTTACAGTTGGAATTACCTTCGCATGTTAGGGTGCATAATGTGTTCCATGTGAGCAACTTGAGGAAGTACGCCTTTGATCCGCTGCATATGCTTGCCGACGATGATTTGGTAAGCAGGGATGAATTTTTGTATCCCCGACCAGAGCGTATCTTGCAAACGGAGACACACAAGCTTCGAAGACGGACAATCACAAGATTTTTGGTCTAATGGTCAGGTTGTCCAATTGAAGACGCAACGTGGGAGGATTCAAAGTGGATTCTTCGCCAATTTCCTGAGCTCGCCCATGAGGACATGGGTTAAAGATTTGAAGGGGAGAATGTAACGAACTTGGCGGGTTAGCAGACGATTGATGTAAGTAAATTAATACAATTTCGTATGATTATGAGGGGCCATGAAATTGATTCTGGAGTGGAAAATATATACATGGTATGTATCTGGTGTTTATACAGGAAATCTATAAATACTAAATTGTAGAGGAATTGGGGTTTTTGCTCTAAGGCAAATCTTCTGAGGAGGAGTTTTTGTGAAGGAGATTTGGAGTGTGAGCAGGACAATTACAAAGATAGCGTAATCGGGTGGGTGGTCTACCGCTTACACCGGGGATGTTAAGATGATTGAATTTGAACTAGGCCAAGAAATGCTTATGGAGCTATTAGAGTATGAATTATGAATTATGGGAATATTGATTGTAAGTAGTAGATGGTGGCTTAATTGGTATTATGCTTGATTAAAATTTGAAGGGCTCGGTTTGGCCTAGTTCTTAAGGAAAAATCTAGTTGGATGTTGGGTGAACCACCAGGGAAGAACCAGATGTGAAAGACGAGCCAGAGGTGAGTAAGACGGGCTCGGAGTTAATTAAAAGCAATCAGACTGGAATAACAAAAAAAAGTACTAAAGCGAGAGAAGAGCTGGGACGACCTGAGGTAGGTCGGATTGGTCTGAGAACAGGCCGAAATTGGCCCAGAGGGGCTAACTGACTATTGAAAGGGCCAGATTAAGCCTAAGTTGGGGCCGGATTGCCATATCCGGGTCTGTGAAGAGGTGTTGCCACAGCCTGAAAACGACCTAAGGAGGTCGGAACTGAGGCCAGGAGGGCCGATTTGCAGGTATTCAGATCCAGAAGAAACCGAAGGCTCTAAAGCCTTCGTTGGAGCTGGCCGCGGACTCGTTAAGGTCAAGAAGAACTCAAAAGAATGATAAAAATACAAGCTAGGGTTAGAAGTTAATAAACTAATAAGGTTAGAGTAATGCTAACATAAAAATAACAATATTAAGCAGGTATTCAGGTACCATGGGGGTTGCCATGGGATTAAACCTGGGGAATGTTATGCGGTCATATTTGTTATGCATGTTATATGTCATTATCATATGTTAATGTGGCATGGTTATGGGCCTTTGGTGATGCATATGTAAAAGATAATACATAGGATTTGCATTCGAGTTATTTTAGCTTGGTATTACCATCATGCATGACAATGTTAGGAAATGTGGTTATGATGGCATTTAAAGCATGTGGAAATTTAGCATAAGTGCATAATCTCCCGGCCGGAGTCCATGTGCGCATGGCTTGACTGGCGATTGTGTTTCAGGCGTGACATCGGGCATTGTTATCCTGGCTGGATTCTTTGTCGCGCTACATGGCAGAAGTGGTCCTCCAGTGCTGGACGCAGCGTGGATGGGCGTGTACACATGAGGCAAACCCCGCCCATATTGGCTACATGTATGATCAGCCAGTGCCATGTTAGAACCGAGTAGGCAATCAGATGGATGAGATTGCTAATGCATGGAACATGAGGTGTTATTGTGGTATATGTATGCATACTAACTGGTTGGTTGGATGCCAAGGGGACTATTGGTGGTAAGCTTGCATGGATGCTATGTTGTAAGTTGTTATGCATGAATACCGAGTGCAGTAAGGCCGCAGAGACCCGGGGTTAAAGGCCCCGATAGGATCAGAGAGTTGGAGGCCGTGTTCCCCCGGTGAGCGGAGTTTCGGCTGTGAGGAGGTGCTCGATTTCCTTCGTGAGCCGGAGGACGAGGCTAGTATGGCTGTGCACCGAGATTATCCAGAGCTCAAGAAGGCCATCCTTCCCGGTAGAGACTAGTGTGGGATCTACCCCGCTTTGTGGAACCTTCTTTAGAAGGCAATGAAGTCCACCTATATGCATATGAAGGGGATCCATTGGATTCAGGAGATCAGCCGGCTATAGATGCCTTAATGAGTGAACCTTCTGATGATAAGAGTTCTTGTATTGAAGACTTTTCTCATAATTAAGAGTTAAACTGATTGTGGATTTGACATTGTTAAGGTTTTGGATGTATATATGTACTATGTGATTTGTCTTCAACACTTGTTGGATATCTAATGTGAATATAAAGATTAGATTCTTTACCGTGTCATATGGATTACAAGTTGCATGAGATATTTAATTAGCCAACCTCCCTTGTCAAGTGCTAGTAGTAATGTAATGGAATCAACAGGATCCCAAGCTGGGTATTTGCTTGTGTAGAGGCTTCCCAAAGCCGATTTGTGTAACCGCATGCTTTAAAAAACAAAGAGCATTTTTCCTTTGGCAAGGCAAAGAGGAATTACTCCGTTTAAATCTTTTTTGAAAGGAATCCGTTGCTGGAACTTTGGTCTCACCGAGATTCAACTCCTTGGCCATTAAATTAGAAAAACGATTAGAATGCAAGTAAAAATCCCAGAATGCAGGTAAGAGCTCAGAATGCAAGCACAATTCACAGAATGCAAGTAAAAGTATAGAAAGTAAAAGTATAGAATGTTAAGTAAAAAATCTAGAATGCAACCACACATGACATTCTCGAAAAGAATACATGCCATGTGGCATCATGCTATTAGCTTATAACCCAGAATTTATCCTAAGCAAACTGAACGTACAAGGGCAACCTATTGTTTTTTTGGGGGTATATTCTGAGGATTATTTTGTATTGTCGGTGTGTATATTCTGAGGATTAAATCGGATGGATTGCTTGGCTATCGTTTTTGACCGAATTGGAGCACAGTCCGTGGGTAGGAGTTTTTCGTCTGAGAGTTGCAGAAGCTTGTAAGTCAGCAGAACAGCAGCGGAGATAACAGGTTTGGCTGATCGCTTCGAGTCTAAATTAGGGCATGACAGAAAGTTCGAAAAGATAAATATTGTAGGTTAGGAAATGGTACCTCTTAGTGTAAGGGTTATTTTAAGGAAGGTAAGGAATTTATGATACTAGGTATGGTCTGGAGATAATAAAGGCAAAACATATGTATCTTTGATTCAGTGTAAAGATTCTTTATTTTTTTTTTTAATTGCTAACTGTATAGATGAGCTTAGAATAGAATTTAAGGAAATGAAGCAGTGAGGGAGTTTACATTTGAAGGTGGCTATTTGTTCATATGTGCACTTATGCTTAAAATGAAAATTGTTTTTGACAAAACATCAGTAAAGACATTGTTCTCATTTTGCAGGTAAAGCTTTTAGGATTCCTATATTCCGTAAAGATGTTAGCAATTCATGTCCCTCAGGTGAAATCAATATTCTGAGCAAATGGTTTACTCTTATTAATACATGATAAGCACGTACATTGAGTGGTTTCTTTGTTTTGGCTATTTGTTATGCAGATAAAATGTGTAGCAAATCTTGGTTGTGGTCAAGGTGATTATCCAGGTAAGAGCCACCATATCCAAGATTTTTTCTCCTGATCCTGATAGTCCCTTTTTCAGATTTTTCAGCTTATTGACATGTTCTTGCATTCATCCAAATGTAATTGCTGAATTTGATGTTCGATAAGAGACTATTTTCTAAAACCAGTGTAGAGTTGTTTAGGTCTTTCCTAGCTTAGAACCGCAAATGCTTATATATGATCCAAGGCCTTCTTTCATCTTGATTGTCTTCCTAGCTCAGGATCTGCTAATGCTTTTAGACGATCCCTTGTCTCTTCAGTGGCTGGATCTGATGCTGCCTTCAGAAGTTTTCATCCTGATTGTTGAATCCATCAATTGACTATGAGATAACTGCCAGGGATAAGGGAACCGTTGATAAGAGGAAAAAATATTGCTCTGAAAGATTTTTTCTAATTAACCACGGGGATATCTGCATGGTTATGCAATGACATGGTCAGAATTAAGTAAGATGTATTACAACATCGAACGATGCAGTCCCAGGGATCGAGGAAACCATTGATAAGAAAAAGTATTGCAAAAGCTTTACACAACTATCTTTCCCAGACAACAAAATCACACTCTTAAATCTGGAAAATATCATATCAGAATAATCTATCAAATTTATCAGCAGAAAGATGGCAGATCTAATGTTAATTTATCAAATCTGGAGAAGGCAAGTGAAGACTGATTGCAAACAGGCCAGAAATGGTTAAAATATATCAAGGATGCCTGAAGAACTTATGCACAAAATGTAAGACTGATCAGATCACCATTTAGTTCAAGTCGACCTGTCTCTATGGTTTAGGGTCTAGGATCATATATATGAAAGTAGAGCTAAATGATGATGCAATTTGCAGTCCTATAGGTGTAGCAATATTTGACCTAACGAACATAAATTTTTCTGAACCCGCCCTTTGGAGACGAGGGAGCTGTTTCATCTAAAGGACACTACCATTATAGTTGAGCTTGGCATGTTGTGTATCTTTTATGCTATGAACTAAATAAATGGACACATGGTTGGTTATTAATAAATCTTTCTAAGTTAAGCATCATAATCCTGGCTTGTATTGATTCAATTGTGTAAGCCCAAGGTTTTACAAGGAAACAAGGAAAACATTTTTAGCAGCACTTTGAATGTAATGCTACGGGCATGCTTTGTTAGCAATGAAAAAATAGTTGTATAACTAATAAAGTCATGTAGAATACACTACAGTTATTTCATATAGGTGTATTGATCCAGGCACCATAAAAGTATAAGGAGCAGCAGACGGAACGCTTTTTTTTGAATATGCATGGCGACAGCCAAGAAGATTACTACCTCAAGTCTCTGCTATGATGCCAATGGGCAGTGCTGCCTCAGTAAGTTTGTACCATGCTTCTGACATTTTAGTTTGATCCAACTATAGTCGCCAGTGCTGAAAATTGATTCTCTAGAATACCACCAGGGGATCCAGCTTAATAGTGCTGTGTATGCTGCATCAGTAACGATACACAGATTTGCATAATTGAGTGCATACTGAGTGTCTCCCCCTATTACAAGAGTCTATAGTTTATTCCTCAGGGTACAGTTCCTGTTCCCAACATTGGTCCCAGAAACAGAATTGAGCCTTTAAGCAGGTTATGTTGGTACCACTAGAAATTGAGTTTAGCTAAGGATGCTTCCCTATCATAATAAAAAACAACATATTTGATGTGCATTGTTGAATATACAACGGTATAGCCCTTTTTTTTTTTTTGCTTTATAGGCAACGGTGAAACCCAACAACAGACTATACAACATCAATCTGCAGTTATTTCAAAGATTGCTCCAAGTCCAAGTAAGATCATTAAAGCCATTTTTTTGTATGGTGATGGTTTCAATTGTAAATAGGTTAAAATCTCCTTACTGATAGACATTGGATGGCTATTGTGCATACATAGAAAAGGAGGATTTTGTGCCAAAGATCGATGATGGAGGTCCTGGAGGTGGGCCTGGAGGTGGAGATGATGGTGGCGGCGTGGGGAGGGGTGGGGGTGGCGGCCCAGGAGGATTTTTCTATTGGGGATTGCTTGCGTTGGTTGGTCTTTTGAAAAATGATGATGACGAGGAGGATAATCAATCAAATGGAAGAGGAAGGAGGATGCGACAAAGAAATTATTGATATCTTATTTGACTTTTGGAAGGCAAATATAATTCAAATTTTATCCATGAAGATTGTTGGTCTTAAAATTACCCTGTTTGTTTGAGCCTTTGATTTATGTGTATGTAATGTGCAAGAGCCTCTAATGCTCAATGTGGTCCATTAACTAGCTTTTTAATCAGCGCAGGGATGGCCAATGTATGACTTTAGATGGCTGCTCTGCCTTCTGAACGTGCACTTAAAGATTCAAGTATGCTAGCTTTTGCCTCTTTGATCCTATTTTAGAAAGCTAAAATAAGAGTTTTAATGCTGAATGCAGATCTGTTGCAGCAGATGTTAATATGCTAACCAAACATTGTATTGGCTTCACTGGTTGCTTCTGAGAATTGATATCTACATGTATTTTGCCAAGGACAGTTGTCACAAATTTCCAGCCAGACATATATACCTGTCATTTCCTTCTGAAGATCAGGAAGAATAAAAGCCTCAGTTCTGCTTTTCATGCCACAGGACTCATATTTAGTGTTTGTAAAGGAATGACACCAGAATAGGAATTGCCTCAAATGTTTGTCCTTTTGGGCTGTTTCTGCATCATTGCATACATGATTCACCAGATTTTTCAAACTTGACTTCAGACACTATTAGAACAGTTAGATTCGCTGTAATTATTTTGCATTGTGTGCAGTCGCAGACGTGACCTATAATCTGCATGCGATATAATTCACCGGTGGGACATTTTGACAAACTACAAAAATATAAGGTTTTTTTTTTTTTTTTTTTTAAATTGAAAGATGTTTCTATTCATTACAAAAGTATAAGGATTTTTTTTTTCTTTTTTTTTAACTGAAAGATGTTTCTATTCATTATAAGTTTGCAAGTACAACTTGACTTTGTGATATCATTTCATCCACATAGCCTTCTCGGGAATGTGGAGGTAATCACATAGCGAATATATATTACAACATTACAACCGACTAAAGAAATTTTTCCAAAACTATTGGCCTGTCATTTCATCGGCCATAGCACTAACTTGCTTGTTAAGTTTGGATCTGAGAGATACCAAGATCCTAGATGAGTGTAAGTAATTTTGAGAGAATACAAGTGTTCTATGCCGCTTCTATATTATCCAGAGAAACCAACATTTGAACAAGTGTATGGCAGATTTCTTCTGTTCGGACCATCTCAATATAGTCCTAACACAATATTTACAGCTTGGAGTGGGAAGAATCAGCTCATGGCATATTGCAAACCATGCGAAAGCAAGGTCATAAGAACATTTGAGGATCGGCATGGGCATTGTTTGAAGTAGGAGGATCAGAAGGGACGAAGGATTTAAAAAGAAAGCCGCAACAGATCTCCGTTGTAGCAAGCCCTTCAGGAATAGAATGGAACAGAGTTGGAGCGGCTCTTTCAACCGCAAATTCGTTAAGGGCTGCGTGTATGGCGCTCCATATTCAGTGTGGTGAAGCTTCACTGTAACGGCAAAGAAATGGCGATAGCAACATTCCGTAAGCCCCAACCTTGAACCCAAAACCAAATCGACCTTCTTAGGATAGTTAATCCTGGCCCCGTGCATGTCCTGCAGCGTGAGTGGTCTAAAGGAAAGGACAATGGTGCATGCCCCGAGCCCGGGTGCTCTAAAGGAAAGGGCAATGCGGGCTATGGGGCCTTCATTTCTCGACACCAACTTCCCGCCAACACCTTGAGATGTTTTCTCACGCACCACAAGAATAGGCTATAGTACTATCAGAATTCCTGCAAGCAACAAACCCTTTTTTTTTTTGCAATTGACTATGGCATGCATCCGGCCCATGGAGATCTATATGCAAAGGAGCAACCCCTCTTTTTTTCTCTCATTTCAAGGCAATGCCCTCACGGTCATGTCGATTTTAGTTGTAGTGGCACCAACTTCCAATGACATCCCGGAGACATTTCCTACCGCACCACTAGAATATACTATGGCGCTTGTAATTCCAAAGAAATTAGTATGAGATATGGTGCTGAATATTTGAAGGATGGCAGTTATCAGACATTCAACTACAGATAGAAATTATTCTCGCGGACGCCCTGTAATCCATAACGATGCCCCCATCGCATAAATACGGAATTCCCTTCCGTGGTGACTACATCACCATAGGATACCTGACCACTTGGGATGGCCAAGTGTCCGGGCGAGGAACACTAACGGTCATTCGGCCCCACGCTCTTCTATGGAAAATCCTATACGGAAGCGCATATACATGTTAGCATACAATAAAGGTGGCCCATCCATCATCATCAACGAAGAGACAATACAACCATAAATAACATGAGCAAAACATCATAACGAGGGCGCTTACCGAGGCTCAGACTCCATGGGGTCAGCTGACGGTCAGGGCCTCAAGATATCAACAGACGGAAGTATAACATGGCATTGGCTGGCATAAGACAATGGCTAGGGTTGTCCACTCCATCCGCCTCCCCGCGGAACACTTTGCGATAGGGTCGATCATGCTATGACGGTTTGTAGCTCCTCCAAGACGCAATCCCAAGGATGGTATCACATTTGCTTTATGGTCTTTTAGTGCTTAGTATGGCGGTATGCCCATGATGCCCAAGTAATGACTACTAGATTTGTTCTACTTTCACATTTTTTGCATTGTCCATATAGTGATCGATAAAAAATATGATTAAAATAGCAATGTATGAGATGCACATGGATGAACTGGGCCTCAGAAGGCAAGGGGCCCGATGGGAGCCTTTGACAAAGGCTACGTAACTCCGTGATGGACGGCCATAGCCCCAACCGACCTTTTGTTGTAGCTCAAACAGCCAGATTAAGCAGATAGAAAAAGAGGCAATTGGCAAATATCCCGCTACCTCAAATAGAAAAAGAGGCGATCGCAAACAAGGTGAAACACGTAAGAGAAGCGAGAATTTAACCGGATTGGGACAAAAACTTCCTTCTTTTAAAACCAAAACTGCCAGAAACACCGCCTGGGAATGATTTCTTCGCCATACTTAAGTCTGTACGTTAAATGATCAATGAATCAAGAACTTTCAGTGTTGGGCGATATTTTGAGGAAAAAATGAAGTGTAACGCTTAGATCTAGACCAAATGACCGTAATCGAGCAAAAATTGGAAGAACAGACGCCGCTTATGCCGCAAATAAAAAAAAATAATATTATTTTGCTATGTTCCCTCCTAAGATTTGAAGTGTATATTTGGCCCCATTTTTCTGGACTCTTACCTCTATTTCTAACACCTTCCCCATCAGATTTTTACAACTAGGGCCGATAAAATTAAATATCTATACAACAAGCATTCAAACTATGGAATTTAACTTTCACAATGTTCATAAACATTTTTTTAAAGACAATGAAGACAAATGTTCAAGGGCGGCCTTGGGCCGCTGATAAACTCTTTTTGTCTTCACTAATTAATATATGAATAGAATGTTAGGTCATATTTATATTGAAAAAGGACCCATTGTGGTGTAATAGAATATTCAAGATATAACGAAAACTACCAAAAAATAAAATGTCCTCAACACTTGCTTAAAAGTGTCTAAAGCTTGCTCAAAATACATACCTAAACCAACAGACTAAACCAACAGACTAGGATGTCTCATGTATCTGAACAGGCTAATGATCTACAATGAAGGAACCAATTTTCATTACAAAGGCATCACTTCAAAAAAATGATAGTCTTAAAAATAGAGTCACATGAGCAAGAAGCTACAAATTATACACATTAAAAACATATCTTGAGTAGAACCATCACTCTACTCAAGATGACATAATTTGCATGCATGTTAAGAGAATTTGCATATTGGTAAAGAGAACGTGTAGCAAAACTTTCATTATCCCATACCACCTTTTTTCATTTGTGCAATGCTCTCAACACGAATTCACAAAAAAAATGAGGTGCCCCTATGTGAAAGGATCATAATGATCAATAAATCGCTATGTGATCAAATTTATTAGAAAATAGATATCCGTACAAGAAAATAAAAACTTAATTATATGGCGATGCAATTATAATGAGCATGTTTTTTTTCTTGTTCATTTTTCTTGTGCCTCGTGATCATAAATTCCATGAAACATAAAAATTCAAACCATCGCTAGTGATCTATTGTTTAAAAGACAATAAACATAGTTGTATAATATGACATGGAAAGGGCCGTGGGATCTTTTACCTTAGATTAAGTAAAAAATAGAAGTACATTTTTTTTTTGAAGGTATGAGATGATTTTTTCATTAATTATGGAAAATCATACAAAGTTTTCTTAAGTCCTCATATGGGCTTAAACAGCTTAATTACTCTAGCAGGAAGTTTAATTAGAATCTACTAGTTATGGTGCTTTCGGCGTTGAAGGGTTATCGGCTTGTAGTCGAACAAAGCGAGTTGCACTCAGTGAACAAATTGTACTTAGCAAGTGTGTACAGAAGTTCACATGGAGAACAAAGGTAGATGCTTATAAATCTTAAAAGAAATAATGTTCTGAAAGTGCAATGGTCAAAGGTGGGTAAATTTTACATATGCATTAGGATAATTGAGCGGGAGGCTCGAAAACTTGATGGACACATGGGATATATGCAAAGGAAGATGGCTCAATTTAGAAGACTTTATGGCTCTAAGCAGCCGTGATTCTTGGATAGAATGGTTGGAAGCTATATTAAAGGGGTGAGAGAGAAGATGTATATAAGGTAGATCGGGAGCAACAAAGGAGGAGCGTGGGCGAATGCTTTTGCTATGTTGCTCTGATGGTTTATTTTATGCCCGATCATAAGTATCAATATAAGCACCATGGTTAAAAAGGACGTTTAATGGCTGAAATTGCCTTTGAAAAACTATTGACTCCATTTCTATGGTACTTGGTGTTTGATTCTTAGGAAATGAGTGATGACCATAATGTGGCTTTCTATTGAATCCTTGATTGTAGCGAAAAATTTATTGACTTGAGGTTGTAAGTTGATTTGGTATTAAAATCTTACTAGACATTACAATAGTGTACATTTCTTATATCTCTCAAACTTCGTTAGGTGGTATGAGCTAGAAACATGTCTAGTAAGATTTCTTTGCAAACTGCTAAACACAATTGATGTTTACAAGGGTGGCCCGAGGATTCCAAGTGGAAAGATGCCATCAAATATGTTTTAGAGGTAGAAGACCTGCACGGGATGCAGTGGATCAAATGGCGATGCATGCTGGGGGGTCTTTGGGCTGATGATTACGACTAGGCGAGATTCAGCAAGGATCGACATCGGTGAGGAAGTTGATCCGCTGCGGGGGCTGCGGTGGTGGAACTAGTGGTTCCGGTGAAGGCAAGTCGGCAGCGGGGCTGCGGTGGTGGAACCGGTGGGGAGGCAAGTCCACACCCAAGCGGGGCTAAAAAGCACAAGGGATCATTTCACCGCAAGGTTAGTCCATCAATTAAGCCTTAGCTTAGATCTCTTGGGCCTGAAATGTGAAAATATTTGTTGAAACATTATGAAAAAAAAACCTCTTCAGAAATAGACTTGCTTGAAAATGAACTAAGAATTTGAAATGAGAGAAGATGAAGATGTAGGAGGAATTCTTCAACAAATTTGATAATTTGATAGTAGATCTGAATGGTCTTTGAGTAGTTATTTGAGAAAAGAAGTCAAGTGTTGCAAATCTAAAGGCTATAGGTGAAAATGAAACTGGCAGCCTTTGTTTATCGAGAATTCTTGGATCAGGGGAAGAAGGTGAGATTACATTAAGGGTGAGTGGGAACAAAAAGAAAATTTTAAGGCAAAATGAAGAAGCACACGAAGTTTGGTTGTCAAAAGAAAAGACAAGATTGTGTGTTACAATTGTCATGAGTCGAGGACATTTTAAAAATGAGTGTTCTAAATTAAAAAGGAGTTTAATTGCTACACACATGTGGAGGGAGGGACATCTTTGCATCAAAATGTCAACTCCTACAGAATTTTGGTAAGCAAGGGGAAGAGGTGAATCAGATAGAGAGGCAGATTTGGAAGAGGAAGAGAGCGTGATAAAGCATTTGTGACTCAAGAAAAAGAAACAACTAAAAAGGCTGGCGGGGAAGAAGATGAGGATGGTAATAAATGAATTCTTTGTTATAAATGGAGTATTGTCACTAACAAATCGATCATTTGGTAGTTGATAGTGGAGCTGAAAGATCCCGGTAGTACAATCTTGAATTTTTGAAGAACATATCAACTACAAGTTCGAGGAAAATCAAGTAGGAAATGGAGCACTTCAAAGTTAAAGGAAAAGGGCTCTTGCAGCTAGAAGATCTAAATGGAAATGTTGTGAATATAGAAGATGTGTTGTGTGTACGGCAATAATAAAAGAACTTAATTTCGGTCGGTCAGGTTATGTGATTTGGGGTTTTAGTGGTTTTGAAGGAGATAAATGCAATGTATATATGAAAGATGAATTGAAGTTTATTGCCAAGAGAGTTGGAAACTTATTTGAAATGAATAATGGAGTTCACCATAGCATAAATGCTGTCGAGAAGATTCTACGGATCTTTGGCATAGAAGATTAGCACATACAAACTACAAAAAGTTAAAATCACTATTGAGTTAGGCCACATTGATTACCATGAGAGCAAGGATCATAAGTATATTTGTGAAGGATGTGCTTTAGGCAAATTGAATAGGCTTCCATTTCCAAAAAGCAAATCTAGAGCTCAGCAAGTTTTGGGATTAGTACACTTTCGATTTATGTGGTCCCACGAATGTGCAAAGTAGAAATAATAAAAGGTACTTCATCACATTCGCGGATGACTATAGTAGAAAATGTAAAACTTCTTTGCTTAACAAAAAAAATCAAGCCTTGAGTGCCTTTAAGCGATATGTGGCGAAATGGAAAGGGAAACAAGTCTCAGAATTGAAATGTATGTCGGATCGATAGGGGAGGTGAATATCTTGCCAAGCGGTTCAAACAATTTTTGTATAGCTCATGGTATCATACATGTGGTGATTATACTTTTAAAAGCTTCGGTCCATGTGCAGTTGGGGACTTACATGTCCCATAACCCGGTGGGATAAAATTCCTTCCTCCAACGAATGGAGTTTACGAGAAAGGAAGAATAGAACTATAATGGATCACGATTAGAGCAATGATCAAGGGTAGTGGATTACCTAGCAAACTTTGGGAAGAGGCATTGCAAGCTGGTTCTAATTCAAAACATGCTGCCATCTACCAGTCTTAAGGATAATATTCCAGATCTGCTATGGAACCCTAACAAAAAAATTAATTATGACAGATTGAAAGCCTTTGGATGTTTGGTATACACTCATGTTCAGTTGAATTAAGGAAAAAGTTGGATGACAAAAGCTAAAATAGGATTCCTAGTAGGTTATGATGAGGAATCAAAGGGATATAGGATATATATTCACGAAACCAAATCTGTCATAGTCAGCAGGGATGTGTTGTTCAATGAATCCGTCCTATACAAAGACAGGTATAAGAAAGGAGTCAAAATTATTACACCAAGACCAGAAGTACAAAATCAGTTTGAAATAGATGATATGGACAATGATGAACAAGTTAACTCTAGTGCAAGTTCACTTGAAACAGAGATTCCAGAAATACCAAACATCGGTGAAGAACGGCAACAAAATTTGCCGACATTCCAGGCATAAAAAAAAAAGAACACAGGTTGAAAAGGCCCGATGAAGAAGCCAAGTTAGAAAAAAGGAAAGTTATATGGCGGGGATGAATTAGGCGAGTAGAAGAGGAGGTACATATGAGCATGGTGATTATGTCCATCTTAGAAGATGAGATTATCCCTCAAAGCTATGAGGAAGTGCTACAAAGCAATGACAAGGAAAAGTGGATTGAGGCCATGAATGATGAATTGAAGTCTTTTCGCGAGAAACCAATACTTATGAGCTTGTGAAATATGATGGGAAGCGAGAATGTAATTGGAAGCAAATGGTTATATAAAATTAAATTAAACCACGATGGCAATAAGAAATTTAAAAGCAAGATTAGTAGCACAAAAGGATATACCACGAGAAAAAGGGAGGGATTATGATGAGACCTATTCACCTATAGTGAAACTCTCAAGTATTAGAATCTTGCTAGCTATGGCCAATGCTAAAAACTTGGAACTACATCACATGGATGTAAAAGCCTTTTTAAATGCTACACTAGAGGAGGAGGCCTTTATGAGACAAGCTCTGGATACTCTCAAAGGTAAGAACATGATTTGGAAGCTTAATAGAAGCGATTATATGGGTTGAAAGCTTGATCACCAAGAGAATGGTATTTATGTATAAATCAGTTTTGCAAGAGCAAGGATTTGCAAAGTTACAAAATGATGGAAATCTTTATAGATTTGAGCAAAATAATGATTATTGCATAATTGCTCTCTATGTAGATGATTGTATCATGGTTGCAAGCTCCACAAACATTTTGGATATATGCAAAGGCATTTTGAAGTCAGTTTTCAAATGTCGAGCTTAAGTGACTTAAAAATTCCTTGGAATAGAAATGTCGAAACGAGGGAGCTAAAGTGGATAAAGTTGCATTAGAGTATGCATATAACAAACATGCTCAAAAGGTTTAAGTTGCTTGAGGCTAAGCCTACTAAGACTCCTATAACAGCTGGACATAGGTTGATTGAAGTGCATGATACAACAATGAATGAGGATCATGATATGGAAAAACTTCCTTATAGGGCTTTGGTGGGTTGCTTATTATTCTTGGCTACGATTACCGCGACTGATATAGCCTATCACGGTTAATATATTAGCGGGAGAAATCATGATGCCACCAAAAAGAACAAGAAAGCGACCAAAGCGTGTCCTCAAATATCTCAAAGGAACTCAAACACAAGGTATATGCTTTGATTCAAATGATCTAACCTTAGCGTACTCTGATGATCTGGTTGGGGAGGACACGCACACTAGAAGGTCAAACCGGATATCTTTGTATTTTTGGGAGGAGGAGCTATTACTTGGAAGTGTAAAAACAAGCTTGATGGTTGCTATGAGTTCTTTGAATATCTGAATACATCTTCTCTATCTTGCTAAAAAGACTTGGTGTGGTTGAAAAGGCTATTAGATGAATTAGGTTGCATTCAAGCGCCCTCTTGAGATTAGAGAGCCCGATAGTCAAA
The DNA here is from genome assembly GCA_021234155.1 of Isoetes taiwanensis. NCBI lineage: Eukaryota > Viridiplantae > Streptophyta > Lycopodiopsida > Isoetales > Isoetaceae > Isoetes > Isoetes taiwanensis. The sequence goes on along the minus strand of JAJEKV010000097.1, from coordinate 3,471,505 downwards.
AGCTGCATAGCAATTGTCAAAAATCATTTTACCATGATAGAACCAAACATATTGAATTGAGTATGCACTTCATAAGGGATTTGGTGAGAGAAAGGTTATACAAATGGTGTATGTTGACACCAATGATCAAATATGGATATTTTTACCAAGGCTCTACGGAAGTCAAATTTACAAAATTCAAACAAAGGGCTGAACATTCTTGGTGATACTATGGTGCTGGAACAGAATCATTATCTTTGAGAGGCAGTTCTGGACTTACAATGTCCGAAGGAGGAGTGAAGGGTTGCTCGACTTGTAAGTTGAGCAAAGCGAGTTACTTTCAGTAGACAAATTGTATAGCAAGTGTGTGCAAGTTCACATGGAGAACAAGGTAGATGCTTATAAATCTTAAAGAGAAATAATGTTCTGAAATTACAATGGTCAAAGGTCATTAAATTTTACATATACTGTGGGATAATTGAGCGGGAGGCTCGAAAACTTGATCAATTTTGTGGGATATATGCAAAGGAAGATGGCTCAATTTAGAAACTTATCGGCTCTAAAGCATGCGTGATTCTTGAGATAGGAATGGTTGGAAGCTATATTAGGGGTGTGAAGATGTATATAGGTAGATCGGGGGAGCAACAAAGGAGGAGCGTGGGCGGAATGCTTTGCTATATGTTGCCTGATAGTTTATTTTATGCCCGATCATAAGTATCAATATAAGCACCATGGTTAAGGGCGTTTAATGGCTTAATTGCCTTTGAAAAACTATTGACTCCATTTCCTATGGTACTTGGTGTTTGATTCTTAGGAAATGAGTGACCATAATGTGGCTTTCCTATTGAATCATGATTGTAACTTGAAAAATTTTATTGACTTGAGGTTGTAAGTTGATTTGGTATTAAATCTTACTAGACATTACAATAGTATTTGTTTCTTATATCTCTCAAACTTCGTTCAAGCGTTGCGGGCTTAGTAACAATTTGAAGTTGCGGAGCTTAGTAACAAGTTGAAGAAGGTGGTTGTTTAAAAAATTTGGAGCAACAATGGAGCCGAATTTGTATTGTCACCTACATACTAAGAATCTTCCTTCTTTGTCGGTTCGAATAAGCATTCATTGCTTGAGGCCTCAAATTTGTTGTCCCATTTTCATGCGACATAAGATCTAATGTTATGGTCTTCTTGAGACATATTTGGTTTCCAAAAGCTGTTCTTTGGTCACTTGCATGTTAGCATGCATTTTTTTTACATTTGTTATATGTAAATTACGTAGTATTGATTGAAAAGGCAATAGTGATCAAAGAGTTTCATTTATTCATTTTTAAGCGAACAAAAGGATTAGATTTACAATAGAAATATCTCTACAAAGTAGTTTGGAGAAAATCCATAAGTAAGTTGCAATGTAATGCTGCTTGAAAACTATACATATTCTACCTTAAAACACATCTTGTAGATCTGCGATGGTTTTGCTTTTGGATTTATCTTATTGAAACATCAAGGTTGATCACCCAAGTGCATAAAAGTTAACACTTGTTAAATCATAATATGAGTTTTGGGTTGGGGCCTGAAAGAAGATCTGATATACAATAGCAAACCATAGACATAACACATGGAAAGAAAGTTAGTTATGATTCCCCAGCGTTGCCAGTGATTTTTGTATGTTTAATTCGTCTTTAATAAAAGATCTGACATGGCATATGGATCTACCCAAATAGAGTTGTGTATACGGATGGGATGAGCCAACATAAAAAGTAAAAAGTAGCACCTCAGGGGCTTTAGCAATTTTGATTGTTGCATGCCATTTGTGCACGACCTAGTATATACGTATATAACTCTAGTATTACATCTAAGATACAATGAACATTTACATTCAACTACAAAATCTGACCAATTATTAATCAAGTAAGGTGATAAAATTCTAGGAGGGTAGTTATCATGTGCAAATGTAGCAAAAAATAAGATGTCCAAGTAGAAACTTAATATTTTTCAAAATATTTTCTTGCAAGAGAATAGAATAGAATAGAATAGAATAGAATAGAATAGAATAGAATAGAATAGAGAGGATTTTTAAGGATTACGTAGATACTACGGACATTGCTAACACATGTGGGTGCTTTGTTGTGATTCTAAATTGTGCAAAATCTATCAAACACCATGTCAAACTACAACACCCATGGAACACCAACCCGAAATAAGGCGAAACGAAGCACTTATCTAATCTAATGGGGATGGCTCATTGTCTTTTTTTTTTGAATGCATGGCGATCTTTGGCATGTATGAAACTTCTGGGAAAAATGGGGTTTTCCTTGCAAATAACAAAGAACATTGTGATTAGAAACTATTGAAGCCCAAAGAAATCTTACTCTTATCGGTCAGTTGTGAAACCCGGATAAAACCTCCGACATTCAATGACCCAACCAATTAGGTAGCAGTCGAATAATTTGACCAATTCTTATGGACCAATTCTTATGCTCTGCCAGTTATCAGATAATTTATTCATCCTAATTGTTTCATGTCATTTGAATAACTTTTATGGAGGATTGCACTGCCAGATATCAGATAACTTGGTTCAGCCTAATTGCTGCATATCATTTTGAGCACAGACCATGGCTGCTAATTCATCTTGATTGTTGCATGCCATTTGAGCACAACCACCATCAAGCCTGACCATGGCGATTATAAAGTAGCACAAATAAATTCTTTTTGTGGAGACAAATGGCATGTCAAATCCTGCATGTCTCTATGCTCTTATTCTATTCTATTCTTATTGCGACAGAATTTAACATTTGAGACATTAACCCCCTGCCTGGATAGAGTGAATGAATAGCACAGAACTTGCCATCTAGGTTTGTATCTACAACATAATTACTCACCTTCCATGCAGTATGGTAGCAATATTGTATCAACATAAGTTGTCGGTGCTATAGTTGGCGTTGCATGAATAATTCTCCTGCGTTTTCCTGATATATGATGTTTCCTTGAAGAGGATCTTGAGGATGCTTTCCTTGAGAAAAAGAAAGAGAGAAACTCATTATCTTGGCTATATCTGAGATCTTCTAACAAACTCACTATATTTTGGTTATTTAAAGTATATCAAATCTGGATTCTTAGCAGAATAATAAAGGTTCAAAGGAACTGTAATAATGATACTTAAAACTAAGTGCGATCCACAAATACATACATACATTGCGGGTTCTTAGAATTGAGACATAGCATTGAATATGTACAATATGTATCAAGATCTTATCATGGGCATGGATTAGGAAATAAAATTTCAAACCAAAGGTCCTTGTCCAACTAAATGGAAATATACAGCGGTGCATCTTGAGGAAAAAAAACACAGGAAACAATAATGAAAGCTCTTTTTTGGGGAAAGCGAAGGGCTAAGTTGCATAAATGACCAAGAAAATATTAACACAGGATTACCTTGTTCACATGAAGTTTGAGGCCAAAATCCTTGTCCAATGAATTATGTACTAGGTAATGCGTCAGGAGGAAAAATTCCGTGCTATAATTTTTGGCGGCCCGCTAGATGCGTAGGTACCGCGGGTGAACGCTTGAAGAGTGTCTTCTTAGAGTCTGGCAACCGAAAAAAATTGTGCGAACCTGACCGACATCACAATACCTTATGTAATAAAGCGGAGGTTGAAATTACGTTTGTAAATAGCTATGGCGGACGGAGATGGCTTCCTTTGCTATGTAGCCGATCTTTTCTTTGAAACACACCTATCTAGGGCTATGCATTGTCACGGCAATTCTGGCAAAACCTTGTTATAGGATACAAAGCCGCTGGATCTGCTTGAAAAGCTTGAAGGCAGGTGAGACAAAGAAGCCCCTCGGCAAGAATCTTGAAGCTCTGTCTTAGATGCGATGTTGAGGTATGAAAATGGAGCAATTTTTTTATATACAACGATTTTTGCTTTCTTGGCCACTTTTCCGGATCCCATTGAGAACTTTCTGCGGAAGCCTAAAGGGTTTTCAAGTACAAAATGAGAATGATATTATCTTTGCTGCCAAATCAATGTAAGGCTTACCAATTTTATGAATCGAACTCACAACAAATGAAACAAAATGTACTTACCATGACATGTTGTGGCACCCATTTCGTCCGGAATTGGCAATGGCCTCTAAAAGGATCATTCATGCTTTGGGGCAAAGATCAACACATTTAGTCAATGCGTATATGTGCGGCTATTTGGCGTCATGCTTATAATTTCATAGTCCAACAAGCGGGTTGCTAGAGCTTGAATGCTGCAACGCCATAGCGAGGAGTTGCAAAAACACTTGGGAAGCCATAGCCAAAGAGGGAAGAGCTTAGTAGCGAAAAAAGGGGAGAGCTCAGGCGGTGCCGCTCCGTCATTGTCGGGGACAATTACATGATTTAAAATAAGCATAATCTAACAGTAATTTCAACCTCCACATTTTATTCTGGCGTATGCAATGGCCCACATAGTAAATGAAACAATAATGAAAAGTTCTTTGGAGCTTAAAATAGTGCACCAAAATAAAAGTAATTATAGAGGTTATATCACGAAAACTTGAAACAAAAGCGATTTGAAAAACACGGCTACAACATACATATTGAAAAACCCTACGATAGAATTAATTCGGAGAGATGTCCATTCACAAAGACCGCCAAGCAAAGATATAGATTCAAAGCATATTCTGACCCTACAAACAAAAAATAAATGCCTTCATTGAATAAATCTTGTATGAATACCTTGGAAGTTAGAAGCATCAAGCAGAAAACGGTCTCCTCCTTCCTTCTAAACCAGGCAAACTGCATCAAATCCGATACCAATGTCGCATGCCGTTTCTCGCCAAATGCAGGAAAACTTATACATGAATCAAAACCTCAGAATCATAAGACAATAAATTAAAACACAAATATAATAAACTCAAAATGTCATACTTATGTAAGTCGACAGAACTTAGAGCCACCAAAAGAAGAGGTTACAAACTCCACGACTTTGCCCGATTAGGTTATGGCGAAAAATAGAGAGCAATCTCAGAGCACAACTATGGCATCCCACCATGCTGCACATAAACCTTGGCGAAATCGTGGCAAATGCATGCAAAAATTGAAAGGGGCAGAATCGATGTGCTGAAGATTGGAAAGGGCAAAATTGAAATCAAAATTGAAATCGTGCCTTCCAATTTTTGGAATATCGGTTTTTTTTCCCAGCGGCCAAAGGCCCCAAAACCTTAGAGAAATCACCTAAAAGTAAATCCAAAAATGTTTTCCGGATTTGGAAAATTCCAAATTAACAATATTGATACATTGCACTTGTACCACAAAATGCAGCTACCTAATTAGAATATGAGAATATAGACCCCATTGTTTGTACGCGTAACAATTGCTTGAGTTTGTACCTTAATTTAGAAATGATAAATGTTCATAAAAGTCCACAACCATTACGAATTATTCATAAACTAGTACTTAGTGTTGCGACATTACCCGGGCATGCATATGGTTCTCTTTACTTGAGGCAACCATGGAGTTGCATACATAGTTGCAATATTAGTTATTTTTAAAAGAAGCTGGAGGAATTGGGTGGGGAAGGGGAGGAGGTTTGAGGTCTTGCAAAAACCAAATTAAACAACAAAGAACTACCCAACATACACAAGGGTGTAGGCATATATAGAATTTCTTTAGTCACTGCATATATAGAATTTCTTTAGTCACTCGTATCTTGAGAAATGTTATGTAAATCCAGAAAGACATATAGAGGACATGCTTACGCCCGTTATTCAAAGTTCCATATAAAAGAGTTTCAAAACTATGGATCTACATCAAGAAAATCTACTCGCCATGTAATAAAAAAACATGTAAGTAGCAAATGTTGATGCACCAAACGTGATGATACAAAACCACGGAATCTCAATAAAATCCAAGAATTGGCTTTTCGATGCAGCTTTTATTTTGTAAGGTTCATCATACAACTTGAAAACTTCAACCAATGCAAACATGATCTTGTAGAAAGAACAAAACACCACTAAATAAAAAAGTCCTAGGGGCGAAGAAGCTCAAGACTTGCAAATATTTCTTTTCTTGCTCTTCTTTCTTTGCTTGCTTGATTTTGGATAATCAAAAGTTCTTTCATCTTGGAAACCTCACAACCTTGGAAAAACCAACCCCAAAAAGGTTTCCACCTAAAGGGAAAATCAAAATTACGCCCGATGTAGTGGTGGAATAAACACGAAATTTGGACAAAGGCTTCCACATAAAAAGAAATTTTGGAGCTATAGTAGTTAAGTTAATTTAGAATACCTGGTGGAACAAAGAACATAGAACTTGGAGGGGAAGATGACAAAGGCTTCCAAAAGAGAGCTACCAAAGTCTATGTTGGTAGTAAAGATGAGACCATTATTTATGATGTTATTTGTGACAAATATATATGGGGAATGACTCTAAAAGTTTGAACACTTGAATCTAAAAACAATGACATAGTTACTCGAGAAAAGCCGCGTGCTTTTGTGCAATAAATTGCCTACTATCTTATGGCTATGTAAAATAAAAAAATGCATAGAGACCTTGTAAAATAAAATGAAATTCTAGAGGTTGATATGCAAGTCCATAAAGCAGAGATGTAGCTTACTTCATGTTTGTAGTATGCTACATGGCAAGAAATGCACTACAAAGGTCCATTTTTACACACGTTTTTATGCATCTATACTGTGCACAATGACTTTATGAAATAAGACAAATAAGGTGTACGTATCAGATGTAATATAAACAGTTTATATTACATCTGATATGTACATCTTATTTGTCTTATTTCATGAAGTCATTAATATGAGAATATAGATACACTTATATATTTCATATGTGTATGATTTACAAAGGACATAGAGATGCTTCATACTGTGTAGAAGAACACTCATTATGACAGCAATAAAAATTGTTAATAAAAAACAAAAATCACTCTTGCTTGTAACATCCATTTATATAGTTCAAATTAGGCTAGAAACCCTTAGTCTTGCCTTTTGGAATATGGATATCAGTCCATCTTTTAAATAAGCCCATTATAAAATTTAGTACCTCCTTTACGATGCCACCAACGTGATGGTTGAATTAACATTCACAATTACCTGTAAATTCAATCTAAGTTCGGCCAACTTGCAACATAAACTAATGTCTACCTCTTCTAAAAATGCCACCGACATGGTGGTTGAAGAACATGAGAGCCCAAGTTCAGCTAATATACCATATAAGCAACTATCTACCTCTGCTAGAATGTGAACAGAGGTTGTTGTTGAAGAAATGAGAGCTAACCATGCACTATTTACCATCAGCTAATTTGCGACATAAGCAAATGTCTTATCTCCTCTAGAATGTGAACCGCAAGGTTCGGGTTAGATCACTGGTCTCACCTGAAGTTAGATAAAGCGTCAAATGTCACTAAGCATCATTGAGGATCCTCCCTCCATGAAGTATAAAAGCTCATTGTTGAAGAAAATATACAATTTCAATATTTTTTTAGCCAAAACAAACTAAAAACATAGTGTTCTTGCAAGTGTATAAGTACAGACTGTGAAAATCTTAAATGCCTGTATTGATGCAGTTGTAGCATACCATCATCAGTTTACTTTCTTCTGCAACTGTTCTGATCATGTGATATAGGCATGCCACCTGGGAAGACATAATAAATCAAAGTAGTGCCACTATAAGCTGAGTTTGAACAAATTCCATATAGTTGAATAATCTGCAGTTCAAAATGAACGCAATTTGCAATCTGCTAGTGTTTTGTACTCCATCATGACATGTCTGATACAAAGCATTTTTAGCATTCAAATGTATAACCAAGAGCTCTAGGCATTTGACAGAGTTCGAAACACTTCACAACAAAAGTAACAACACCCATTTGCAGAAAAGTTCATTTGTTGCCTGCAAGGAGTTTGTACTAAAGCCAAAGAAAGCTATTATCAACTTTCCGCCCTTTCATCGTCAGTGAAGGCAGATGCATCAAGAAATTGAATTGTGATCAGAGCCATACAGCTAGTTTTAAACAGAGCATAAAACATAGAAATAACAGAAATCTAAAATAGCTAGAAGAGAAGCAGATTTGCAGTTATTATTTACCATGTGCATCAAGGGGAACGTAGCTTTGCAATATAAGTTGGAGCAGAAAGGAGGCAATCCTTGGCATGTCAAATGTGTTGGCCACATCCTAGATCCCATCGAACCATTGCATCAATAAAATGAAACCACATTCCTCTTCAACTTAATTGCTTCTAAATGCAGCAAGAGCAAAGATAAAGATTATCCGATGCTTGGTAGTAGCATATTAAAAAGAATATAGAAAAGAAATAATACATGGCATGGCAATATGCCATTGTTGCCATCAGAGATTGGCAAATTAAAACATCATCTGCCTTATGCTCAACATCATCTGCCTTATGCTCATGTTATTGTGCATAAGACAATCAGTTCGGCCAAGGACGTTTGTGCAAAGATATTACTACATTGCATGATGCCCTAGATAAACCATTATAAGGGTAAAAGCATGTTAGGATGTCCCTTAAAAAGTATTATTTAGTGACCAAAAAAGTACCTAAAAAGGTACCCAGGACTAGGTACTGGGTACCTATGCAATATGTCAATAAAAGGTACATTTTAGAGCTTTTATATATATTTTGGCCTTCGATAGCATTATATTTATCTTAACTTTGAATTTAACATGTCCTTGGCTTTTATTTTGAACTTTTGTACTAGTTCTAATGAAAAGAAAAATGAGAAAGTACCAGTTCTAAAGTACCTAGTGTATGTACTTTTTGCGAGGTTCCAAAAGTGGTACACCTTAGCATGCTTTTACCCATAAGTGGAAAGGATTTCTGATTGCACCTTATAATTCTTCACACGGTGGACCTCTTGAAAAAATATTAAACCTCTTGTGTGAATTTGGGATGATGAGATCGAAATTTGAATAAGGAAACTAGGTGTGGAGCAAGAATGATAAGAAAACATTTGTATAATCGGAAGCAACAATAAGAGAAAGCTAATTTTATATGTCCAAACCCATACAAAGAACCCAAATATTCTGAGTAAAATATATTGTTCTTGCCTCATCGTTCTAAGCGATGTGATGTCTTACTCACAATCAATACCATTAGAAGAACAATCACTCTCCTAGGCATAAGCCTATATGCAAGAAATGTAATAATAAGAAACACCCAAACAAGCATATCACGGGTAATTAAATAAATCATATCTCCATTTTAGGAATCATGGCTATCCTAACCCATGCATGCAAGCGCCTACACGATTTATCATGTTGCACTATCCCATGCTTGTTATCCGCTCATGTGGCCTTCTTAAAGGCATCAAGCTCGAAGAAGATCATATCACGGAAGAAGGCAAGGGTCGACATATTTGATTAAGGATCAGTCAAAGGCTCCCGAAGGCCAAAATAGAAGAAGCAAGAAAGCCAGGAATCAGATAAGCCCGCAATCGGAAATCAGATAAGGATAGCCTAGAAGGGTTCCCACATGACAAAACTAGGGTATCATGAAATTGAATGCAATCGGATATAAGGACAAATTCTCCACGGATAATCCAGAGAATATGAATGACGATCTTCGAATAGATGTCGGATCCGGACATGCATGAACCAAACCATAAACCATAAGGAATTTTGTTTTCGATTCCTAGGGAATCGAGAAATTTATCCGGGAACTAAAAACCTTCAGAATCTTAAGAAAATAGCCTTAGCAAAAGTTCCAAAAGTTTCCTACCAAACCGAAAAATCGAATTTAAACAATAGATAGATTGTGCCTAGGCTCCCAATCCATATAATTGCATTTGACTTGATGAGGCTATCTCCTTTTTGCCAAGGAAAACCCCTATAGTTTCAAAAGACCATTCTGAAGCACAATTCCTATTCACATCTTGACATTGTGATAAATATCACAGCAAGATAAAATAAAATATACACTCATTATACATTGTCGACTATACAACTATATTTTGGTTCACAATTCCCTTTAAAATACAACAAAATCGCTATAAACTTTGAGAACATTGCCACATACATGATCAAAGTGGTAATTGCCATATTTAAATTCACAGATGCTTCAATATGTAGCATTATAACAGGGGGTTTTTTTTGTGATTTTATACGTTTTTTGGCATGGTTTTCATATGATTTCATGGGCGTATTACACGAGGCATACTAATCAGTATATCTAGAGTGCATGCATATTTTAATGGCATATTATCTATGGTTTTACAATGGTTTTGCATTGCATATTTATTCCTTCACAAATAACTTTATCTCTTTTACTCCCAAAAATACATGCAAGTATCATGCAAGTATCGAGACCCTTTACTTTAGGGTTTGTGGAAGTGGAAGAAAGGATTTTAGGGTCAAAGAACAGAGCAACGATTATTTTTTATGGGGAGAAATCCTTGTTTGTCTATGGGTGATGATCTGCAAGGAATCAAGTTTTGTGCCTTTCATACATTGGACAGGAAACCATGCAGTTTATGTATCGCGATCCTTCCACCGGACTAGGGGTTTAACCTCTGAAGATAATGGGTGTCCGTATGCCATTGAAGGCTTTCATTGCCATAGCTTTTCAAAAGCCGTGAAGTTGGTTGATAGACACCTTGGGTTTTCTGAGGTTGTTTAATAATCCGCTATTCTGAAGCTTAATTGGCTAGTCAGCAGTTTCCTTATGCTAGGATGGAAGCAAAAACAGCTGCTTACTCAGTAGAGGTATTGTTTTCAAAGCTTGAAAGTCAGATTCTTGCTTGGCTGTGCTCGGATTTGTGCATGATGGCTCCGGTGCCTCTGATAGAAGGCTCCATCAAGGAAATGGGTGGAAAAAGGCGGATAGTTTGGTGGCACTTCTCTCTGAGGCTGTTATTTATGATCCTCCTTGTAATTGCATTTGTGACTATTTTGGCGGTGCCAATGTTTTTAGTTGGAGACTTTGATCAGAAGACAGCAGGCTCAAATAAAACACAGTCAAGTTATATTCTTTCTATACGTTTTCTGAACCGCCCCAAGAAGTATCTTGCTATTGCAATTTCCTGATAACAAATCGTGTATGTCATATCTCGTTTGGAAACTGATAAAGCAATCTTGATGCAGAAAATTCCGTGGAAAGGGATGTCCAGAACCCCAGCTGTATGGGCTATGACATATGCTCATTTCTGTGGAAACTGGGGGCATTACACACTTCTTTCTTGGCTTCCAACCTATCTTAGGTTTTGCTACTTTCCCGTCTGATTTTAGAAAGGTTTATGCTTTTGGTGTTTTGGAGTTTGGTAGATGTCTTAAATAGATTTTTAGAGCACCCTCTTAATATCTGCAGTTCAAGGATTGTACATTAATATTCTATCATTTCCAACAAATTGCTTTTTCCAGTGATGCTCTAAAGTTCAACTTAACGGATGCGGCACTGGTATGTTAGACTTGCCACCTCTGTTAACGACTTCTTGTTCCCCTCCTGTATATTTAAAACTGACATGCTTTAATGGGTTGCAATCCAGGTTTCCATTTTCCCTCTTTTGGCATCCGTGCTGGTCTCATCCATTGCAGCACCATTCGCAGATAGCTTAATATCTTACGAGTCGAAATCACCATAGTAGGTGCGGCACATTTCACCATCAATTTGTTTGACAATTCTTTGCCTTGGATATAAATATATCTCCCTACGGTCACTATCCTTATTCTTACCGGTGGTATTGGTCTCTCGGTTTCGGTTTGTCGAGTAAAAATTGGTGGCGGAGGTGAAACAAAGGTATGTTAAGTTTTTAAAATGTGTTTATGTCATTAAAATAGGTTATGGGCTGGCTTAGTGTATTGATTCAAGTGCATTCCTTTTCTCTTTTCAATACCAGGGATAGAAATAGTGATTGTAGTGATGAAAAGATACTAGGACCTGGCTGAAACAATCGAACCAGTTAAGTCTTTGCTAGAGAAAACGGACATGAAACTTGAATTGGATTTCTTGGCTTACAACCCGGACTTCAAAGAGTGGGAAAAGTTCGATTGGAATGAGGCCTCTGGTTTTAAAATTAGAACTGTACATGATAGTCTCACATGGTGCGACTTCTTTCAGTGGATTGATGAAGAGGAGCAATGGAAAAACAAAATTGTCTGAGCTTCCTTCACCCACCTCTACCAGAAGGCATGAAACTTGATATGGTAATTGCAGGCATGCCATATACTGGATATAGCTAGGAGAGGGACATAAAGCATCTTCAGCTGCTTTTGTCTGCTGCAAAGATTATTGTGCAAACTGTTTGGTACTTTGGACATGAACATGAACGTCACCATGTCATATCGGTATACGATTCAATATTGGTTATGGTTTGTTCATATCCGATTATTTGAGTTCCATATTGAACATTTGACATTGCACACCACGCGTTTTTTTAGTGGCCCGATTGTTGTTGCTCATGCAGATCAATATGTTCGATTCATTTGCTATTTTTAGTTATTAAATATAAACATATGAGTAAAATGTTTTAAACATGGAGTACAACATCATTACAAATGTTTTTTACTATGATGTTTAGCTGTGTTTACTTGTCTTTTTGTATCAACACTCTCTTATTTTATTGCTCCTATGTTCTAAAATATTAACAATGTATTGTATGTTTGTTTGTTACTCATATTTCATTTTACTATATTTCCTTTTTTCTCTTAATGCTGTATATTACATAACACATATTGCTACATGTCTGTTATATTCTCACGTCTGTTTTTTTTTATGGCCCGAAGGGCCAAAAATTTTAGTATAATAACCAACACATAACTACCATTGACATTAATAAATATAACCATTGGATCCAACACATTTAAATTAAAATCCCCCTTAAACCCCCTTTGGTTTGGGTGCATATTCACGAGGGGTGGCGTAGAGGCGGCGAGAGCCCTCATAATTGTATTTTGCACGCGTCTGAAATCAACACCATATAGTATTAGGTTGAAATCTTATAGTATTTTGCGAATCTTGTTATCTGATTATAGCAAATGTTGTACTTGCATACCCCACAAATGAGGAACTTTACGTACGGTCTAGATTAAGGAATATGGGGCGAATATGCCAATCAAGCGACTCTCGATGCGAGTCACCCAGGTGTGAATATACCCAAACCAAAGGGGTTTTAAAGGATTTTAATTTAAATGTGTTGGATCAATAATTATATTATTAATGTCAATATAATGTGTTGGATCATCTGAAACCAAAGACAATAAACAATACAAACTCTTGTACTCATCAGCCCTCTCCACGTTTGTTTTTAAGTGGCCCGGCAAGAGCTTTAAGCCTTTATTCTCTGAGTTACCTTTCATTTGTTGTAGGTCTCCGTAAGCAATATTGAGCTTCAGATGGAAGAGATCTTAGCATTCAGATCTCTTCCAACATTGCAGAAGCCGTAGACTGAATCATTTTTTACACAAAACGTGAAATAACAGATTTATTATTTTTAGAACTCCTGTAGAAACACTTGCTTATCTTGGTCACATGCTCAACTAAGAATTTCATGCAACACACTATAGTCCAACTCTAATTTGTCCTAAGCTTCCTAAATAACTGTTGCTTTCTTTACTATATTACTAATCAAGAGAATTATATGAGTACTTCTTAGCACAGTCTACAATTTCATAGAATTCTTCAGCACCACCAAATAGCTACTTTTGACCAGTCCTGCTTTACGCAAATTTGCACAAGCTGCAAGCCATAGTTTAGAACATGTAACAATTTGCCACCAACAGCCAGCATATAGTTATGTGAAGAAACACACATTTCCATCATAGCTCCGCATAACGTGATATATCTGTCAGGGATGTTAGCACAACACATTGCTTATCATTTATTATGTTGATGCTGCTATCACTTGTGGGTAACAGTCTGTGGAACAGTTTGCATGACATCAACATCCATAGCTTGCCTATGATGCTTGAACATGTGAATCAACTACTAAATGGAACACAATTTGTATGCATAATAATTATGTAATATAATTGGTCAGATTGACACGATCAGTTTGGATAAGGTCAACATTCATGGCATGCTTGGTAGGCTGAAGTTTTTTTTTTTTTTTTTGAAGGACGTCGTAGGCTGAAGTTTTATGACTGTGCATAATTGATGAGCACAAATGAAACTTAATCATGATGAAGTGGAGCAGTACCTGGCAGTTGTCATTGACTCCCCTTTCAAATGGAAGTCGAGCTTCAGACATTATGTTGCATTATTATACCATAATAAAATTTGTACTCTGTGGCATCAGCAGGAGGTCTATTGCTTGGCAAAAATAATGATCATGATGCACATGCCTTAAAGATTACAAAGGTTTTGGAGCTTTTTAACATTCGAATCGTGACAAATAGATATTGGATGCCATTTACTCCAGTTGCAAATGTTGCTCTGCACTCTTCAAAGACAAAGTCTGTTATGGAAGTGGCAAAGTTGGACCCTGTGACAGCAAGAGTAAGGGGTCACAATAACTAAACATGAAGCAATGAAGACATCCTAATGATTCTCAAATCATGTCCACAATGTGTGAAATATCGGTTTCTTCGCTTTACAAACTTATATGCAAAAGAACAGACTCTAAGAAAAAAAATAAAAACAAAAATAAAAAAATGCAAAGAATAAAAAAATTAAGTCCTTGTTTAAGAGAGCCCCGGCACAACATGTGAACACTTAGCAAACATTTGGGGTAGATTAATCTTTGACATAACTCAAATCATATGCCTTGATTAATCATGTGTCTCGAATTCAATTATAAACCGTATTCTCAAGTTTATGAGACTCAAGTGGTTAGAACATCTCTTGAAGTTTTTGCAACACTACCGACGAAATCTAAAGGCATAATCAGTTACGTCTTTGAGTACTTATTTGTTCTCAACCACTTGTACCATTCCCCTTATGTTACACTACATCTTTGAAGAATTTATACAATATAGTGTTCAAGTTATTAAAAGCCATCGCAAAATATACCTTGCAAAAACGATGTCACACTGGATGCCAAGCTATAGCGGCAACAACTCCAACTTCTGCGGAAACAACACCACCCACAAAAGTGGTATTTGTGATGGCGCCATGTAGGGTCTCGGCGGTTTTCTTCATAACTTATGGCTCGAGTGTCAGATTCGGGTGTTCTTTAGTGCGTTGGAAAGCTAAAGATGTGAGCTTTCCATTGGTTTATGATTCATACAGTTTTGTTGTGTCTATCTGGGCCGGAATTGGAGTTTACAGATTTCGGCTACCATGGCAAACCCTAGTTTGCCGGCTTAATTTCGTTCGTCGACCAAAGAAAGTGGTAAGTGGTGCTTCTGCTTCTTCTTTTGCGCATGATATGAATTCTTCTTTGCCCCTCCTAATTTACCTGATAATTCTCGCCTCAATCCTCTTGCTTTTGACCCTTCTCTTGTTAATATGAGTACAGGCTTGCAACACTTTCCCCCTCTATCTAAATCTGCACCTTTGTCTACTTCTCAAGTAGAGACCCTTTGTAAATACTTCTCTTTGTTGCTTACGCCTCCCTTGTGTCTACTTTTTTTGGGTGTGTATCTGCTCATACGCTCAGTGGGGTTCTTACGATCTTTGTGGCTAGAGCACCTTCTACGATTTAGTGATTGGATCAAGCGTGATTTGACATCCGATTGTGCAATCTGCTTTCGTGTTTCCTTTGCATTGAATATTATGTTCTGAGAATAATAAGAAAAGAATTGAGCTCATATCTAAATGAGTTACAAGCACAAGATATTTGTATGGATGTTCAATTGCCTCGAGGGTGTATTCTATGAGGCACGCGGCGGTGTTCAAATGCTTTTTACACGGGCTGGTCTACGGTTGGCGAAATTGATCATAATGCTCATTTGCGGTGTGTTTTAGAACCTTGTGTCTCATGCAGTTGTTTGCCATTTCACTGGACAGTTTTGGGATCTCAAGAGAGTTGGATTCTGGTTAAAACATCACCTTCAGAGACTGGGTCTCCCTCATTATGCGTCTCTAAAGGTTTTGGATAAAGATAATAATTTCTTCTGGTTATGTTTGACTCTTCTCTTGCGGTTGACAGGCTTGTGGAGCATGGTGTTGATCCTTTGTGGGGACATTATCTTCTATATCAGGTTTATTCTCTTGGATTTTTGCCAAGTAAGTCTGGTGCATTGCGCATGCCTTGTTGGCTTGCCTTAGAGGATTTTCCACTAGAGCGCAAGTGTAATGCGATTTTATGATTGCTATTGCCAATGGATTGGGTATGCATCTTGCCCATTCTATTGTTAATGGTTCTCGAATTTGTGTTATCTCTTCCTACTTGTGTCTCTATTCCTCAGTCACTAGTGGTGTCGATCCTCTTTGGGGACATTATCTTCTATATCAGGTTTATTCTCTTGGATTTTTGCCAAGTAAGTCACGGTGCATTCGCATGCCTTGTTGGCTTGCCTTAGAGGATTTTCCACTAGAGCGCAAGTGTGCGATTTTATGATTGCCATTGCCAATGGATTGGGTATGCATCTTGTCCATTCTATTGTTAATGGTTCTCGAATTTGTGTTATCTCTTCCTACTTGTGTCTCTATTCCTCAGTCACTAGTGGTCAAAAGTGGCCCACTTTTTTTCAAAAACAAACTACGTCTGCTTAATGGACTCGAGCTTGCCAAGATGTTTCCCAATGTTGAAGCTTTCGCTACTTACAGGTCCAGGCATATTTTTGTCTCTACCTCCTCAACTGCTCCTATCCCATGTCATATAGCATCCACTTCACTTGAATGTCGTGTTATATCATCTTCTTTCTCATCTGCCTCTGCACTAGTTAATCTGCCAGTATTACCAGCCCCTGTGCCTCCTTCTTTAGCTATTTCTGCACTATCGCCTTCTTCTATTGCATCTCCATCTCAATCTATCAGTAGACCCTCTTAATGAGGAACAACACTCTCGTCTTCAGGACATCGCTCAGGAGCAAGAATTATTGGAAGAAGGATGGTCCACTCCACGCCTGAAGAAACTTGCACGTCGCAAAAATAGCTCGGCTCCTCAATCTGCGCTGGTTCACTCTGTAGCTCCAATATCTACTACGATTGTTACAGTGGATGTCCCTGATTCAATGGCATTGAGACACCAGGGGGTAGATCAAGTTGCTGTTAATGATTCTATGGATGTGGAAGTTCGACCTGGTTAAAGGAACTTTTCTAAAAATATGATTATATATTATTCTTCTCTTTCTAGGAGATGAAAATAGTGTGAACTCCATTATATTGTCATGCTTAGGCGGTGGCCACCTTTCGGTTGGATCTGATTGTCCGCTGAGTTTTTTATTCCTGTCTCTACATTGTATTATGTATTATGTTGGAGTGTTATTAATAAAAGTCGGCGTCCTTCAAAAAAAAAAAAAAAAAAACTCCAACTTCGCCAAAACATTATCCAAATAAGAATGACAAAAACAACGATTTTGAACCGATACAAAGCTTCAAATGTTACCTTCCAAGACCAGCTCAAGAAGAACTCGAGTCTACATTTTAAGAGTCGACTAAGAAAAAAGAGAAGATATAAAACAATATAAAACTTCTTGACGATGGTGTCTGCTGAGATTTTCAAGATCCGACCTAGTTGAGACGCCAAAATGAGAATCATATGAGCTGAGGCGCCAAAATGAGCTAATGAGAATTGCAAAGAAAAATTACCTGAGGAAAATCGAAAAGCAATATAAAATATTTTATAGAGGAGCAGACCATCGAGTTGACAAATAAATCTTTGGCTTTCGAGTTCAAACTCGTAGATTAACTTCGGCAACTCAATATCGCAGGGAGAATTTGGATCCTGCAGGGGGACCGCAAGATGGAAGGTAACGCCGCATGCGGCGTTACATACGGCGTTCCAGGCTAAATAACCAATGCCCTCCCAAAAAAAAAAAAAAAAGATTGAACTTATAACAAGAAGAAGGTGGATTTTATATTCACATATGCGAGAAAAGAGTGAAACATGTTCTTGAGATGGCATATAAGGATACCTGGGATTAGAAGTTTGATAGGAATGAATTGGTGTAACACGAACGTGCTATAAGTTCCTTGGAGGTTGCAGATATATATTGTTGGAGCATGATCGTGAATATAGTGTTTACAGTCATTTAGATGCTTCACTGACGTACTTACTACAAAATACTGCAATTTGCTCAAGATATTGTTGATTCCAAAGCAGAATGATGAAAAGAATACAAAGAGTAAAAGGAAAAGAACAAAGAAGAATGGAGACACCTAAGCAAGCATTGAATGCTATATGATTCTAACCAATTCAATGCATAGCAAAATGAAATTGGTGCTTAGTTTTTCTCCTTTTGCTTGTCCATGTAATACTTTTCTTTCAATGTCATATCCAAGTGTTTCTCATCACTACTTTATGCAGAACTATATTGTTTTGTCACACTACCAAGTGCCAAGTGAGTTAATTACTTCATTGATTGTTATTTTAGCATGTCCTCCAAAATCCACCAGAATTTTCAGATCCAATTCATATATTCACAACAATGATAGCATTAGAAACAAGTTAAAAATTAAAAGGATGTAGAAATATAGGTAACAATTCGTTATAATTTGCTAAATACATTTCAACAATACTCGTGAGTTTTTGGGAGTTGAAGACCTTCTAGTGTTCTTTTTCCTGTCACTAATATGAAGTTAGTATTTAAGTGTAATATAAAAGATTGGTTTGATTAAAATATCTAAAGACTTCATTGGAATTTCAGAGGGCTAAGCTTGGCAAACTTAACTGGATTTGATTTTCCATATCAATGAACTCTATATTGTGATTTTTCACATTAGAATAGAGAATGAGAATGAGAATGAGAATGATTTTTTATCGTCCACTGAGGTCAATCGGCCTATGGGACCCACAAGGCCTTGACAACAAACTTATTCTTGTCGGGTTAAAAACCCCATACGAAGGGTTTTAGAGGGAAAAAGCGTGGCGATAATAAGAATCTTTGTCAAAGCGTACAAGTATACATCAATGTATATACACATGTCAAGTGTGTGCGAGGACATAGCTGATCTCGCATGTCCATAACCTCTGAAGGTATAATCCCGACACCGTCACGGATCTTTGTGCTCAATGTCACATGTAATGGTGGCCGGGCGACCAACTTCGGCATAAGCAGCGTCGAATTTGATCATATCTTTGGGCAACTTTTGAAGGGTATGAGATTCATCCTCAATGACTCCCATTTGGCGGCGTGTTGCCGAGAGCTGTCTGGCGTGGCTCACCAAGCCCGTCTCAATTCGAAGATGATGTGCCCCGTCGCGAATGGAGGCATTGAGTCTGCGCCTTTTTCATGGGCAAGTGGAGTGCGGCAGGTAGCATTGCGGGCCTCGTTCAATGTGGGATTTATGTGTGATAGTGTCTTTGTCTTGACATGTTCAAGGGCATTGGCATCCCAAAGCTTCTTCGAGAAAGCAAAAGCGTCAAGATATTGCCTCAAGGTATGGACGATCTGCCTCTGTTTGCATATGTATGCACCGTGCTCTGCACATTCCATCTAGCCAACCATTGAGCTCTCTTTTCCCTCCAAAGGGCCTTGGTATTTGCGGGCCCCATTGCCATGATATAAGCTAGTTTGGGGAGATGGGCATCGTCCATATTGACCACCTTAGAAAATAGACAATGTGGCGATCAAGGACCGCCCTCTGAAGAGGCAAGAATCTCGTCTCTGCGGTAGAATTTGATATGGGACTGTGGACTTCACCCCTAGTGCTCATTACTAAGAAGGTTTTACGGACTGCTCCAAGTCATTCAAGTAGCAAGTGATACTCTTGGGCCCCATACTTCCACCCGTATAAAGGGACGGGCTCTACTAAGACCTTGAGCAGTGTGTGATGGGCCCAATCATACAACTCAGCTCTATGACTATTGTTTTGCATTGCATATAGTGCCTTCGGACTGCCATCACTTTCGTAGGTATGGATGTGTCCGGTGCATAGTAGAAGGAAACTCCACTCCCAAATACTTGTATGTGGATGCAACTTCCACATTACGGCCTTGGTGGCTGAAGGAGGAACCCTCGGTGGCGTAAAGATGATATGAAAACCACCTTAGTCTTGGTGGGGTTGGCCGCATATCGATTCGCTTGGCGGGAATGTGTCGAGGGCATCGAGATGTCGTTGCATGTCCTTTGGTATGTAAGCTAGGAGGTCCACATCATCAGCATATATTAGCGGTCGATGATCGATAAGAGAAGGTGAGCTCCATCGCCCCCATTATCGGCAAACCAGACTCTCCAATTGATCAATGTAAAGCCCAAACAATGTTGGGGAGAGAGGGCATCCACGGACGAACCCGATACTACTATCAAATGGTTGGCTTATGCTGCAAACCGACCCGAGCATCTTTCATATAGCCTGTACATCGCATTTCTGCAAATCTACAACAACCCCAACTGTTGCGATCTTGCCCATAGTTTTTTCGAGGGCGGTGTCAAACGCCTTCGCCAAAATCCACAAAGCAACAATATAGATCCCGACGGTTCCTGCTGTCTTCAATCAGAGTTATAGCGTGAAACTGTGGTCAATGGTTGAGTGCGGGGTGCGAATCCGCCTGGGTGAGAGCCCGCTCTGGCCCTGTCCGCCCGTCCAGCCGGCTGCTTTCGAGAATCCCCAAAAGCGGTTTTTGCAAACACCGAAGTGACCATGATTGTTCGGTAATTGGCTGGCGATTAATGGGTCACTGCCTTATAGATGGGAACAACTCGCTATTGGTCTGCGTGTGGGAAGCCTTCTGTAATGCCTTGTTGAACAAAGGCGATTAAACCTTGGTATTATGGGCGGCCACCCCCTTAAGCAATTACGCACGCATACCATCCAAGTCACGGGGCTTTCCCATTGGCAAGGCGTTGTAAGCCTTGTTCCGCGTCAGAATCTGTGATTTCCAACAACTGGGCCTTCTTGCAAGGGTAATCTTGCATGTGCACCACGAGGGTCGTGTAAAGCTGTTGCAAATATTGCCTCAACTTTGCTTTCGGGAGTGATATTCCTGTGGGTTATCGCGGCTTTCTAAGAACCCTTGGCGGAAGGTCACGGGAATTGGCGTTCGGAGGTAAAACATTTCCCTTTGATGTCTTTGCAATGTACTGGCTTTCTTAGCTTTAAGGAAGATCACGGTATTGTCATTTGCATGTGGCGTAAAGCGGGTACGTGACTTGGTGGAGCCGGCGTTTGTGTTCCTTGCACTCGCATCAAACCATTGATTACGTGGGAAGGTTGTGATCTTGGAGGTGCGTCGCGGGCGGCTTATCCCAAAGCACCTCTGCCGCGCTGATCCTAAGCACATCGGTCGGCCCATTTTGTCTATTGCTCTAGTGTAGGATATTGCAAAATTTTCGCGAGGTCATCTATAAGCATCACGGGCATAAAGCGTGCATGTTCATAATCAATCGCGGTGAGGCATGTGAGGAGTTGTTGCAGGGGGTTTGCACAACACGCCAAACCAACTTCAAGTAAAAGTGGTAAAGTGGTGCGAGGTTGATCTCTTCATCGATTAGTTGTTCCCACCGAAAGTGCTTGATGACATGCATATGTGTTGCTTTCGAGGCACCAACACATAGTCCACCACACTAGATCTGCCCCCGGTTTTCACGCCTACAAAGTGCTCTTGCGGGTGGAAGGCCAGCGTGCCCGATCCATTCGCAGTTACTAGGTCAAAGATCTGCCGAGCAAAAGAAATTTGTCGACCATAGCGTGGACGATTGTCATCGATGTGGTGGCCAAGCTCCTTCGGGCCCCTTAACTGCAATATATCATCAGTCAAGGGATCAAATCTCATGGGTTGTTCTACCCGGTTCGCGCATTAAAGTCTCAAGGGTATGGCACCCAACTGCTTATTTTTGTATGTCATCATATAGATTGACATAGGGTCCAGCCCTATCCACATCCAGTGGGTGTGTTAGAAGTTGCTTACGCATGTGGAAGCGTTTGTGCTGCCTAAAGAGGGTGCGCTTCTGGGCGGTTTTGCACACGCACCCACCAGGTCCGGTTGTACTTATGCGTCTTGAACAAGGAGATTGATTTACTTGCCAAGGTTGTTCGGTGGTAGCGGGCAACCCCCATGCCCCGGCTTTCTGTGCAATCATTGAAGATTGAGTAGTCTTTGGTATCACGGCAAGTCGGGTATCTGTGTCTGCATGCTCCCATGTTTCCATGAGGAAGATGAGATCCATGTTAGCGGAATCAGTTGAGACTATCTCCCCTTCACATGGGAAGCCCGACAATTCGAGGAGACCATCGCGGAGGCACAATTCCTATTTGTTGGCAGGGGCGGCCAGTGGGGATTCAAGGCGGCACCGTGAAGGGGTGAAGTGGAAGCAGCTTTGAGATGTAGAGCAAATTTAAGGTGAGGCAACAAGCAACCCTCGAGATGTGCGAGAAAGCAAATGGAAGGTGAGGCAACTTGCGGGAAGCGTGGGATGCAGAGGCAAATGAGTAGTGGCCCGGAGAAAGGTCTTTGGAGGGTTAGCAAGACTGTAGCGGCATTCGCTACGAAAATTTGCATCTTGCCCCAATCAGTCTGACTCCCCCCGTCTGTATCGCGCTTTTTAACTTTGGCCAACTCGTGCTCGGCGTCTTCTTGTTGGCCGAGGGTCGTCTCGGTCAACATCACGAGAGGGCTGAGTTTCCTTTAATTTTGCCTACCCGCGCAGATGGCTGCTTTCACTTGCGCATCTAAATGCGTGAGCGTGACCACCCGTATGTGCGGGTGCTGAAACGCCATGGCGTCTCGCCCTAATAATGTTTACCAGGCATGGGGAATGTCGTTCGAGCAAGAATCAACATTTGGAACCCGGTTAATGAGTATGAGGTCCTCGCACTCTTACGTCGGGCCCGCATTACCACCACATTGTGGCTTCGAATCTCGGCTCTTGGAGCTCTCGATTGTTGGGTCAATCACGCCCGGCTTGGGAGTTGTTTCTTTGTCGGCGGGGCATAAGCAATGGGCCTACGTTGGGGGCGGGGGGTGGCATGGAGGCGGCTTGGGGTGCAGTGGTAGATGGCCCTGGGCGGCGCCTTTGCCGGACTCTTGGGTGTGGAGATTTGCCATGGCGGTATAGTGGTCTCTCCTTTCGAAGTCGAGCTTAGCTCTGCTGAAATTATTCTTTGCCCCTTGTCAATTCGCGTATGCACCGTTGCAATTGCTCATGGCGTGCATTGAGGCCCTTGCCTTGTTTAGCAATGGCTGCCCTCACCGGCTCTGCATCTTCCGATCTTGGGCTGCGGAGCTATGCTCCAGTTTCTGCAAGCGAGAGTCCAGCATAGGGTTCATTGCAGATGAGGCCACTTCTTGTGTCTCGATCCTACTTTGAAGGGCTCTCAATTGTGACTAGCTCTCTTCAAAAGCGACCTAGACTTTTCGCAAGTGCATAAATCAAGCGCAGCCTCTAGTGCAACCTGCCACCTGGCACGGCGCTTGTCTGAAAGCCTCCAAGCACTTTGATGATGCACAACCTCTTCTGGGGCCTTGGTTTGAAAGCTTCCACGTGTCGAAGCGGTGCGAGGGCTTCCAAGTGCAAGAAGCAAGTGCAAGCTCTTTCACCTTCGGGCATTGTGCGAAAGTGTTCAAGTGCATAAATCAAAGCGCAACCTCTAGTGCAACCTCGCCACCTTCGGGCTTGTCTGAAATGTGGTTTCCCCCCCCCTACGGAGGCCCGTCGCAGGCTTCAACATGTAAATGCTTTAAGCCAAGGTGATTGGATGGTATCACACCCTCGGATCCCGTCTTAAAATCGGGTTGCAAAAACTTGTTGTTTTCTCCTCTCGGATCTTAAGCGAATGTGTACAAACCACATGTCTTTATAATCATCACGAGAACAAGAATTCCAATGATATGCATTGCTCCCAAAACAGACAGCTGCGGATCAATAAATATGAAGAAAAGTATATATCTTCTTGAAAAAAATCGAACAATGGAAACCCTAAAGCCAGCACTGAAAATCTGTTGTTTTTGCTCGACATCCTGTCTAAACATTAGCAACATAAAATATCTTTAAAAAGAACTCTGAGAGAGCTTTCCAAAGATATAAATTTCATGAGCCCGGAGTCCACGAGAGAAAGAGATATGAACAAAAATGTAATATGAACCACAAAGTGGTGGTGCAGGCTAATAAATCTGTGTTTTGCTATGGAAACACCATTCAAACACATGCAAGTCATATACCTTCAGAAAGATCACTGAGGGGAGCTTTCCAAGCGTGATAAATTTCAGCTGAAAGCGGGTTAAAATCCGCCCGGAATACGATAGAAAATATGTGGACAATACCACGAACACTTCAGGGTTTTTTTTGCGCCCTCGATTTGCAGCCAGAAAGTTCGAGTTTTTGCAGAGGAGAAATTATAGAAAACATATACAAATTACATACCAATAGGAAGAAATCTGAGATGACTTTCCAACGCAATAAATTTCAGCAAAAGCGAGTCCTTGATCTCGGATATGATCAAAAAAGTGTGTAGGCGACACAAAGACGCCGGGGTTTTGGGGGCCCCAATTTGCAGCCCGAAAATATGTGTTTCTGATGTAAAATAATCAGTGAAACATATGCAAATCACATACCGATAGAAAGAACTCTGAGATGGCTTTCCAACGCAACAGATTTCGGCTGAAACGGACTTCTAGATCTCCAGTTATGATTGAAAACGTGTGACCGGAAAAAACATTTTATAAAAAGGTTTTGAAATGCATAAAAGAAAATAATATTAGTTACCCGAAATAGTTGTGTTGCGATGATAGTGGAAATAAATATTCGACCAGAGATATATGCTTTGAGTTTCTATAAATGAAGAAGCCCCCCATTAGCCTCAACTCATATAGTATTAGCGTTGATTCATTTGGTAGATTTAACAAAAGCAAGATCCACATTTTCATAAAAAAAGATGCATCCTCACCACATCATCTGATTTAAATGGGAGCGAGTTTATAAGATTGTTTTTTCAACTCTTCATCATCAGCATGCATGATATACCTTTTTAGCCACAAGGGATATGATAGTTCATCAAAAAGTAGCATGGCTACATTCAAATAGAGGAGAAATATACATTACATCATTTTCACCAAGAAATAATGAAATCAAGTATCAACAAAAGTAGCATGGCTACATGCTGAAAGAGGAGAAATATACATCGCACCATTTGGTACATTTGGTTGTAAACCATCCTACTGCATTCTTAAACCTAGTTCCTTGTGGTTCAACATGCATTTTACCAAAAAGTCTCGAGTTCTCTATGCCATCTCCATGCAGAGCATGGTATTCCATAATATAATATCCTTCATAGACATTTTATCAACGAGCCTCCCTAACATTTCCAAAAATTTCGGACTGCAACCAGCTTTAACACTATAGTGGTCAGATGATGGACCAGAAATGGTCCATTTGAAGTGTTCACCTTTAAATTCATATAAAATCAATGGTACAAGATCTATTTGAACCCTTCCTAGAAGTTTATATATGGCATTCGTGGTCCATTAGAAAAATAGCTAAAATTATATATACCTCAATTCTTGTAAGTTATGCTCTAGCAAACTCAGGGGGGTCAAGTACCAAAAGCTTCATGTTTACATAAAGTCAAACTGTCTCGACAAAATGATTTTTTCAAATTTTTTGATTACCATGATATTTTTCTAAACTAGATAAGGAAAATAAAACAAAAAACCACATGTCAATTTGAAGTCTGTGAAGAAAGATAGGGCCATTCAAACATGACAAGGTCAAAACTGCTTTCTGCCTCCTCAGAACCAATTATGGTCTGGTCCCTTCACCCACAACCAGGTGTGGTTCTTGTACACAGGCCGAATCTACAGTGTGCTAAGGAGGCTAGCTAGGAGCATCAACTACTAAGCTTTAAGTCTCTACCCCCCTTCCCAATACAATGAGTCCACAGAATTCAACCGTCCATCACATCATCATAGAACTAAAGAATAATAATTAATCTATATCATAGAGTTAGGTTCTTTAGTTAGGGTCAATCTGGGGATCTGCTTGGCTACTAAGGGTAATTTAATAGGCTAAACCTATTGGTTCGATGGCTGGAATACGGTTTAGGCTATTAAATCGACTAAATACCTGATCCCTGGTTCACTCCTCTTGATCCGAAGGCGTCCATATCGCTGTTCTGCTTGGGGATGCGGTCGAAAGGAGAATCTGACGAGCTAGGGCGCACGGGCAGATCTAGGGAGTTGCATTTGACTCCTCTGGCGCGCGAACTGGAGCTCGGAAGGTTCGTGGACGAAAAGGAAAGAATTAGGGTTTGGTTACCTTACATAGGCTCTCAGTTAGGTTTAGGGTTTCCATGACCCTTGGTCTGCCTTTAATGGGTTAAAGGTTTAAGGTGTGCACATTGCTAAGTGTGCGCACCCTTGCAAGTTGCCCCCTAGGGCGCCCTTGCTTGGTTACACGTTGGCGTACACATTGTTTGAAATGGCGTGTACGCGTGATGGTGCAGTACGGTATACGTCTTGAGACCGTATATCGTACTGGAACATCACATTCTCCCCACCTTAAATTGATGCTGTCCGCAGCATCGTGGGTCTCCCCACCTTGGGATCTTCTTAACCTGCAATCAACTTGATGCATACGATATACTATTATCATAGTTACATATTTATTATGATTACCTTGAGGTAATATTTTTAGAACATTATTATACTATTATTCAATCAAATACTTATCAATTCGTATGTCATTACAACAATTACCCATTAGTTTTACTTATCATAATGTTTTAGTTTATCAATATATATACAATTATTCTCGAGGTACTCTTCATTCCTTGCAACACATTACAACAAAATTTGTGTTTGCAAGTCTTCAATAACTTCGACCTCCTAGCCCTCGGCTCTATTGCCCACTTGGTCAACACTACGTTAGTACCATTTTTTAATTATTTATAAATTTGGTTATAAAGGGAACCACCCCAACTATCTACATGAATGCATGGCTAATCTGGCGTGGGAAGAGGGATGCTTCTTCCAGCATTGGTGGCGTGGAGACGACACCCTATAATGCCTATATGGTGCTCATGCCTACACCTTTAGTTGCCGGCGTGGAGGATAGAGTCCTTCTCGTATATGGGCGTGAAGGATGGTGTCCTCCCCGTAGGCATTGGCTAGAGGTGCTTTCCCTATCAATGCATTCTGAATGACCTCTTATCTCTCGAGGTCGTCTACTTCAGGTAGACGTAGTAGACTTTCCATGGAACCGCGGTCATGCCTACATTGACATTACACCCGTTCTAGAGATCACCATAGTGATCTCATCATCGATAACTGCGCATGCAACCCATACCTCATAGGTTGCATCGTGGAGATTATACTTAACTATGCAAGCTATAAATCTACACAAATCGACATGCACGGCGATTTCTTGGAGATGACCTTGTCGTCCCCATTGCTCCATAAACTATGGGTACTGCTTTATCAGATCTCTTTTAAGTACCCATGTCGCATCTTCCACCGGCAAGTGTTTCCACTTGACCAAGTATTGGAGAAACTCCGATCTCCTTGTTTTCTTGAACGCTTTATCAAGAATTAGTTCTGGAACTATTTCTATCTGCTCTTCTGTCATTTCCAACATCGCTGGAGTGTCCAGGACTTCATCTGGATTGGGAGTGTGCTTCTTCAGCAAACTCACGTGGAAGACTTTGTGGATCTTAAGTGTGCTGGCAATTTTAGCTTGTAGGATTGGTTACCCACTCTTTGGATTATTCTGAAGGGCCCATCTTGGAGCAAGCTTCTTACAATTTCCGATGCGGAGCTTCGCCTGCTTTACCTTGATCTTGAGCCATACATCATCTCCAACTTGGAACTCTCTGACTGTCCGATGTTTGTCGGCGATGCTCTTTTGTCGACTTCTTGCTGCGAGAAGATACCAATGATGACTTTATCATCCTCTGTCTACTTCTAAACCATAGAAATGATGGTGATTATTTTCTATTTTTCTAACTTCTTTTATTGGAACGAATAGAATAGAGTTAAGATGTCTTACCAAAAAGTAAGATCTCCCACTATATAATGTCCTTTAATTTGGCAAATATAGTATAATTAGGATGCAATATTATCAACTTTTGGCGATTTTATAAATCTTTTGAGCTAACGCATCCTACTAAACAATCGAATTGAGATTTATAAAATTTGTGAAATATAGCATTTTTACGATATATCACACCTTAAAGTCATCACTGGAAGATACCCTCGAACTTCTTCTACGAGTTGTTGCATAATAAGCCCAACATTTCTTTGAAACTTCTACTTTGACCACGGGGTTGTGCAAATTGTGCGGAGTTAGGCATTGGTAGCCGTAGTTGATCATGAACGGCGACATTTGGGATGATTCCTGCTTGGTGCTATTGTATGCAAACTCTACCAAGTGAATAAATTCCTCCCACATACCTTGCTTGTTCCAGACATAGTTTCTTAGCATATCCTCCAATATTCTGTTGGTACGCTCCGTTTGCCCATCCGTCTGGGGATGATAAAAGGTCCTGCCAAAAGGCACTGATGAACTTCGGATCTCGGTCGGAGATAATTTCCCTTGGCATGCCATGGAGCCCGAAGATTTCTTTGGTGAAGAGCTTTGCGCGGTATCCATAGCCGTGTCCGTGGTCCCGCAAAGGCACAAAATGGGCCATCTTCGACAACTTGTCGCACCACCGACCATCAAGGCATCCTTCCCTCTTCTTTGTTCTTGGAAGCCCCGTTATGAAGTCCATCTTTGGCGACCTCCCACTTAGCGTTTGGCACCGCCCAATGGTTCCAATGCACTGGAATTGAAGCCGCATTACGCCTTCATTTCGACATAGCCGACATTCCTTGATGTGGCGAGCTACCGCTTCTTCATTCGGCCAATAGTAGGCTGCGGCGCACTTTGAAGTATGTCTTCATTAATCCTGGCATTGGCCAGCTATTGGGCTGTTGTGGGTGTCGTGGAGGATCAACTTTCTTACTCCGGATGATTGCACGCACAACTTGTTCTTATGGTACGAAGGTTACCTTCCTTCTTAAAATTTTTGAAGGTTTCCCCTCTCCTTATCGTTCTCGCTTCCTTGCACAAGCTTGCCCATACTTCTTTGAAGTCCACATCCGTTGGCAGCGTTTCTTCAATCATCTTCCGAAATTCTTGGAGGCGTCGAAATTGCATTGCAATGCACTCTAGTTGTCGTGGATGCCTTGAAAGTGCATCGCTACCACATTAATCTTCAGGGCTTGTAGACTATATCAAAGTCATACTCTTCGAGAAACTCTATCCACCTTGACGCCGCCGGGGTTAAGGTGTGGTTGCGTGAATACATATTGGAGGCTCTGATGATCCGTGTCCAACTGGAACTTCCTTCCTAAGAGGTAGTGCCTCCAATTTCTTAACGCCCTGGCAACTGCAAGCAATTCTTGATCGTGCGTCGGGTAACGCGTTTCGGCGTCGTTCATCTTCCTGGAGTCATACGCTATTACCCGCTCTTCTTGCATGAGCACTGCACCTGTGGCTATCTTACTTGCGTCTGTCGCCACTAATTTGTCCTTCTCTGGGTTTGGCAGGGTCAAGACGGGGGCAGTTGTTAAGGCTTCCTTCAACAATTCAAAGCCTTCTTGGGCTTTCTTGAGCCAATGGTCTGCCCAATTTTTCACCTTTTCCGCCTTCGTCAAGTCTGTTAATGGGGCTGCTATCTTTGCGAAGTTCTTCACAAACTTCCTGTAATACCCTGCTAGGCCGAGGAAACTTTTGACCTCGTGGACGTTCTTTGGTGCTGGCCATTGGGGGTAAAAGCATGAAAGGGTGTCTATAAATGTAGCCCTTTTTGTACATATACATATGTACCGAATGCACATTTTTGGCATAACTGTCATCATGACCCGCTAGTAACTGCCATGATTAATGGCTATCCACCACTCTGAAACCGCACAATTATCGGATTTTGAAATTCTTTACCAAATTCTTTCTTGGTTTGCCTCTTGTTCACTATCCCACCCCTGCCTTCTCTGCTTGAATTCCGATCACGAATTCTTCATCTAGCTATGGCCCCAAAAGCCCCAAATCGGTGCTTGCTCATCACCACGCCCAAAGCAAAAAGTCGATTGCTTCCGGCCGGTGGAATCTTACCTCCAAGGAGTTTACGTTTGGGTTCTGATGTGATCCAAGCCAAAGACCTCCGTGATAAACATGCGAGAGGCCCACATACCCAACCTAGAGATGGTTATGAGCGAGGTATGGGGTGAAGCTCCAAAAATAGACGAGGATTCAAGGAAGGGAGAATCCATGGAAAGATGATTTTTTAAATATTATGAATTGGTTTATGGCAAGAAACAGGTTACAAACATTATATTTCTACCTATTTTGCGAGCATTTGCTCTTCACTTGAAGGGACGGCTTGTTGATTGGATGATGTGGCTAGGACCGCCAAAGATCTTGCCAAAACTTCAGAAATTACAGAGGTCCCTACAGCGGGTAAATCCTCAAATATCAAAGCGGGACATCTTTTTTGCAGCCAGAATATTAGAGCCACAGGTTATTCTAGATCGGATGTTGACACAATAAAGCGATTACTTAAGCATGGGTTGGAGGAGAAAACTAACCTATTGAATGAAGTAGAAACCTTTGGAAGAAAAAAAAGGAGGGATGCATTGAAGGTCATCAATTTGGATTAAGGGTAGAAACGATATGCTATCAGAAGATGCGCGGCGAGATCTGCCGTAATTTGACAAATGAAAATCTTTGGAAATCAAGTTATCTTGGTGTTGAAGTACAAGTTGGAAGAC
Organism: Isoetes taiwanensis; assembly: GCA_021234155.1. Classification (NCBI taxonomy): domain Eukaryota; kingdom Viridiplantae; phylum Streptophyta; class Lycopodiopsida; order Isoetales; family Isoetaceae; genus Isoetes; species Isoetes taiwanensis. Next base: position 3,440,787 of record JAJEKV010000097.1, on the reverse strand, counting down.
TTGGTTATGAATAGACATGCGAAAAGAGCAGCACTCTTCTAAGCTAGAAATTGGTTTGCGAGGAAGCAACTAAAGAAATTGAAAGGCATGAAATCTCAATTGAACAAGCAAAGGAAAAACTTAATTGCATTGAATTGGTTGATAAAAAGGCATTCTGTATTTTGGATTTCATGGGGGAGAGCAGGACCTATTGTTACGCACCCGAGGCCTACCACTGTAGGAGCTACTTCTATAAGCGAGTTCATCACATTCAGTTCATGTACTGTTGTGGCCAAGGCTTTGCAAAAGCGGTTTGTTCTTTGCTAGCTCCATCAGAGATGCTTATTGCCTCTTACGCTTGTGTTATCTGGTCCATGAAAGGCAATTGCATAAAGGTTGCATCTGGGATGAGGGCATTGAATTCAGCTTGGTTTCCACTTTGTGAAAGGTATGCATTGCTCTCAACTAATTTAAACTTATATTTCTCTTAATTCATATTTGTTATTGTAATCTACATAGTTCTACATGTATGGCTTTCGATTGCATTGCTATTCCTTGTACATGTATAACTTTTTAGTGTACATCTGTATGTGAGGTACATAGGCATATATTTGCTTGTTTATTGATGCTTTTATTTTTGAGCATGGAATTTGCGGTTGTATCGGGTGTACATGTATCTAATGGAGTCTACATCTGCAAATAGATGTACATGCATTTATTTGTAGAGTGCATCGTAGATGGATTCATAAGTATGTGCATATAGATCTACATTCCCTAATTTGGTTACTGGGTACATCGGGTACATCTCGGGTGCATTGAGGTACATCTATGTACATTGAGGAACATGTACATGTACATTTGGCTCTGATTAAATGTAGTTACATTACATTTGGTACATTTTTATGTACATGAAATGTACATGTTGAAGCGAGAATGTACCGGATATTTCTCATTGTTTAAGTTACTTTTCATGTTCTTTTATGTCTATTGAAATTTAGATCATTTGTTTGTTTTGCAGATGAAATTTGTTCCTATCCTAGAAGCGGCTTTAATGGTGATGTTCTTGAGCCATGCATCGACTCTCTTTCTGATTTTATTGAGCATAAGCGGACCCGAATCTGTAGACCCTCAACCTTCCAGCTCCGGATTCACCAATGACATTTACGATTGCGATAATAGAACCATCGCAATAGTGCCTCCTCGAACATGGCCAAGTGAAGTTGAGGAAATAGAGAGGATGGCACTTGAGAAAGCTAAAGCGATTCGCAGGTGCAGAGCCTTCAATAGCTGCAATGAAACACTTTCATCACCAAGTGCTAAATTAGTAATGGCTGGAGAAGCTCCTAAGAAAGATTCAACTTACGTCTCGGCATCATCTGCAGGTGCGGGCGGACACATTACGAAGCTACAAAGGACCGCAGATCCGATTTTATCCCGGGAGATACCGAGGGAAGAGGAAGTTGAGTTGATAGTTGAGTCCACTCCAAAGAGGAGGCAAAAGAATGCTGGTGATGTAACTCCAAGAGGAAAAAAACAGGCAAAATCTCCGGCAAAAAAAAATGTCCTCGAAAAAAAAAATCTTGGGCAAAAAGTGCCACCACCACCAAGAAAGAGGTATGTCAAGATGAACTAATTTTGTTAAACATCTCAGATTTATGATAATTAACCACATTTTTTTGTACATAGGACACGATCACGGTAGTGAAGGAAGGCGATCGATCTGGCGAGCCGGAACCAGGAAGAGGAAGAGGAGCTACAAGCAAATATTGATGTGATAACAAATAAGGTGCAGAGTCCCGAGAAGATCTTTGAAGCGGTGATGAATTTACAAGGTGAGTAATATACAATTGATTACAATAGATATATTCTTTTGCTAATCTTTGTTGTTTCCTTATGCCGGTTTAGTGAAGCCGTGAAAAGGTTGGTTCCATTCACTCCTTATAGGGATTTGTCCTCCTAAGCACGCACCCTCTATCTTTCAAATTGATGTTGATGAGTTCTCTTGGAAGCTGGACTTGACCTCTAAGATGGTAGATGTCTATGGGAGGTAGGCTAGCATTTCAACATATTTATGTTATTTCATTCCCTAAGTCACTCATCTTATGTATTAATATGTATTACGGATTTGTGTGCGAGGTACCTTTGTAGCGGTCTTCCATCGATTGGAAACACAAGTTTTTATGGTTCGATGGGACACCTTCAATTTTGTGAATTCCCTCAAGAAAGGGGAGGCGGATGCACGAACACTAACATAAAGGAAGGGCTGGATGGCATTTTGATTGCAAGATGCCAATACATATTTGTTCCAATTACGCAAGGCCCAAATGTGGCATTGGCAATACTACTGCTTCTTGCTGGTCGATGAAAAGCTCTTTTCCATCTATAGCTAGCCCAAGTATGAGATCCTCTCTCTGTCAAAGGCTATGTACCCGATGCTAAATTGGTCCGTAGTAAGTATGAGTTTTGTTTTGTTTTTATGATTTGATTATTCTCATATTGCAATTTCTTATGCTTGATTTATTCTCACATTGCAATTTTGCGGGTTTCATAAGCTTGTGATCAATAACATGATGCTCGGATCAACGGCTTAAGCCATGGTAGGAAGAACTTTGATGCTCACGTGTGTTACGTCCTAAAATGCGAAACTAGTACCGGCAACCCTTGCATGTACATTGTGGCTTACATGCACAAATTCATAGATCGTGGTTGATGCAGACCAAGCTCCATTTTTGTAAGTAGAACATGTTATTTTCCTCTTAGTTATTTGTTGGTATAGTCCTCTAATACTTGTGCACCATGCGAGATGACACCGGTTGGTTCGCGATGCCTATGCCAAGTCGCGGAGGGATCATCTAATGGAGGCATTAATTGTAGAAGGCGAGATGAATATACAAGCGATTGTTCCTACACGGGGTAGATAGTCTCTTTGACTTGTTTGTAAATTACGTTTTGTATGAGCCATGCTCAGAGCTTCTTTTGTACTCAATAAGTGATGAAAAAAATTAATTTATTTGTCTCACTTACACTGTGCAAATAACAATTGTGTAATTATCAATGTGTTTTCTCAATTGTGTGATCTGAAATGTAATTATAAATTGTGAATCTCAAATGTTTTCTTGGCGGTGAATCATCTAATTCGGTGAGAAAGCTCATTATCTTTGACTTAAATTACGTGTTGGGCAAGAGTGTGCACAAGAATGAAAATATTAACTCAAGATACCAACAGATCCAGAAAGATGAGCTTCAATTTAATATAGGAAGCGGGTTTTTTTCTGCGGGGCGGGGTTAGCATCTTTGTTAGCATTTGTAAGAGAAGGGTTTGATGTTGCCATCCGGTCTTCACTCACTTCTAAAAATCTTCACCCAATTGTGGAACATATTTGTGATGCTTTTTCCATAAAGTGAAGTTTGTTTCTGACCGGGAGCGATGTTGGACTCGCCACACAAACACCATCTTGAACCTCAAAAGGGGTTGTTTGTGAAACCATTAGGCGTGGTATGGAAAGAGTACCCCAGTACTATGGACATCTGATTACGATCGGCAACGAAGATACAAATCCACTTTGAATCCTATAGAAAGCTACATATGTCCTTTCTCTTGGACACCGATATTAATTTGGCGGCGGATTGCTTGTCATGGAGCTCATTCCATGGCTTAATGGATTCAAAATGGCTGAAGATGGTATAGTTTATGTGAAAGAGCATCCAATGACTAATCGTGAGATAGCATATCGAGGCGAAAGGTGGAGCGATTTTTCTTTGGCAAACTATGGCAGCAACTTGGGTCTCCTGCCTAAATTTAGTCAATATCACTGAACAAGGAATGGAGGAAGCGCCATCATGTTATTGGCCTCTCGGCCGCCCATTGTTGGTACAGACTTTGGTGATGTACAAATTCAAATGTTATGAATATATGTATCAAAGTTTTTGTTCATTGCACTTGAGTACTCTGTTTTTACTGTCTTTCTTATTGGTACAATTATGAGTGTGTATACATAATTAAGTGATCTTCATTTGCTTTGTAGATGTATGGACTGAAACACAAAAGACTATTAAGAAACTAAGAGATAGAGTTCTCTTTGCACCCGGAGGTAATACAAACCAACACAATTTTGCAAGTACATAGGGTTGGGGACCGATTATCGCCTCTATACGTTGTTCCTGACCTTTGGGAAAAGGTTGAGCATATTGAAAATTATGAGGAACGAGCAACCATGAAATGTATATTGGCAGCAAATCACTTGTTGCACAACCCTTGGGGAAGGCCGCGTGTCTGGAAGATGCGAGGCCATGTAGGATGGACAGGTTTGCGATGGCACGTGCTATAGAAACCGCATGGACTCTTGCTTTAGAGGATATCTCTTGACCTCTTGGCGGGCTGGAAGACATGATGCAATAGTCATAAGATATCAGGCTCCCCTTGATTTGAAGCTTGGTCATGAATTATGGCCATGCTCATTGGAAAGGTGTGTTGTATTTATGTCCACAATGTAAATATATCAACCATTTGTACATGAAAACCTGTCCATTTCTTATCTTTGCCATGATTTGAAACTATTTTTAATGTTTATGCAATTCAACTTTCTTATGTTCAATTCTAATCAACTTACACTTAACAAATTTTTATGGAATGTACAACGGATGTACATAAGATGTACATGTGTTGTACATCTTATGTACATTGATGTACATAATGCATACGAAGTAGTCAGTTCTTGGTTCTTATCTTTTATATGAACATTTAGTATTACAATATTTACGGAAAGTACTACAAATCGACTTAGTCCATGTCATCTACAATTCTTGAAAGTTGTGATAACAATGTCTCATGGACTTCATCGCAAGTGAAATCTTTGGCTTGCCCCCTTCGATTTTGTGTTTTACTTTCTTGAATGGGATTGAACCCCAATCACAGGTTCTGCGGTACCAAAACATTCTTAGTAGGAGGCGGTTTATACTTATTGTGGCAGCCTGGGATTAGTTCATAATATTGTCCTTCAATGACACTAGTGCCAGCAGAGTATTCATTTCTATAGTCATCAATTGAATCTTCTTCCAATGCATGCTTTTCCCTGGTGCACATGAGAACATAGTATGAAACACCTTCCACATTGTCTGGTGCTGCAAAAGACACAAATACATCTGAAACAGCTACAGTGTCATCTAAACCAGCCTCGTCCTCTGCATACAAAACATCCACATCATTTTCAGCTTCAACACGAGAGGCAATATGATCTGTGGGCTCCAAACTTTTTAGAGACCATTCTCCACAATGTTTAATGTTCTCACAATTCAACCAATTGAAGTTCATGCAAGCATCACAAAAGCACGAGAGTGGTCTGCATAGCAACTTTGTTGGATCTGCTGGGTTTATAGTTGACACAGAATGTATCTGCTGAGTACCAGGTAAAGTCTTGCAATTGAATGCTTCTTTGCCTGTTCACATCTGTTTTTTTCCAACCTCCCAAAACACCCTTTCACAATCTGGATTCCTTGGCCCTTAAAACTGCACAAAGCTGTTTACACTTTCATCTGGCATGCCATTTTGTTTTCTCTGCTTTCGGCTCTCAAGCCACAACTTTGCTATACCAGCCTCGCCATCATGTGTGCCTTTCCCATGGCCAGATCAAAGAAATTCCATATCACTTTCGAATTTTATATTTTCAACATGGTATCTGATTCCATACCATGCCCGTCTTGATTTGAATTGAGATGCACAACCATCCGACCACACATAATGAAGGTTTATGTGTCCACCTCCATTATTCTTAAGCCACCCCAAATGTAATTTAAAACCATGTCGCACAAAATGAGTGTCATGCTTCTGTCATCCGAAACATAGAAATGCTTTTTTTTTAAGCTTACCTTCTATTTTCATCATTGAAATATGGACCAAAATACTAATTTGATCAGGATTCCAATGCTCGGATTGCACTTCGTCCCCTGGTTTCAATGTGTAGTTCTCTGCCAAAGTCAACAACGGACAACACACTATTATCCAGGGAGTTTCTCAACACATCTTTTAAATTGTTTGCTCTGCCGATTGTCTTTGTAAAGTTATGATCGTAAACTTAGCAAGCTGATTTTTCATGTTCTTTAACAAAGCAGATGCTTTGTCATTTCGATCAACTAATCTAAGCCTACGGATGTACCTTTTTTGGATGGTTCATTGACATATGCAAATACTTGCAGTCCACATTTGAATTCCATCTTCCTCGTTTTGGACGGATGTCTAATTTCTTCACTCCACATTCATCACATTCACCTTTGATGCATTTTAGTTTATGCCATTCATCCGTCACATATTTCTCGCAAACTGTTGACCTCCACAAGATACTAACATTATCAAAAGTCTTCTTGTTTGCTTGACATACTCCATTGTTTTTTTTGGGATGCACTGAACCTCGCAGCAGCAAAGTGCAATTAATATGTAGGGATCTCCTCATGTCATTGAAGGCTTTTTGTGTACAGATCTGCTTGCTCATGTTTGACACAACAACATGTGTTTCTTTCCTTCAATTTCCTTATGCAATCAGGTTTCGATACTTTTCGAACCGTCGAAGGTGAATTTTGGTATCGGGGATTACGATATACAAAACCGTTGATAAAGCTCAGACTACAATAACAAAAGCATTAAAGACCATGTTAGCAAAATGATGTCGGCAACCAGATGCCAAAAGAGTATTGAACTATATTATTGTACATTTAATGTATGTTCTATGTACATAAAATGTCCATCCAACAGTTCCATTGATCTGTTACTGTACATCTAATGTACATCAGTACATCTAATGTACAGCCAACAGTTCCACTGATCTGTTACTGTACATCCAATGTACATCCAATTTACATCTAATATACATCTAATTAATGTTCCAATATTAGTACATCACATTAATGTTACAATATTAGTACAACTAATGTACATATGTATGATTTGTTTGGCTTCATTACCTGAAAGTACACTAAAATGTAAAATGATGTAATTTTGATATTCAAGTGCATGTAAATGCAGCTGCATGGACATGTAAGTGTTAATGGATGTACATCTAAAAAGTACCTAATAGCACATCCTTTGCAAGATTTCGCTACTATGTAAACAATGTAAAATGTAAACAATGTAAAATGCAATACATTTCATGAAAACCATGTGTATTCATTAACGGGTCACTCGGAAGAACTAGAATGTCTGAAGAAAGTCATGAAAGAATTTTTGGAAGAAAACATATCTCCAAAACTGAATTGATTCAATTACAAGAGCAAACCTGTGAGATATCAAGGTATTGTATTGCTTGTGTTCTCCTCTTCATGACATCTCTAACCTTTGGTGAAACTTTGGTATTATCAAGCCAAAATTCCTTAACCCGACATTTGATTGAATTATCGATTCTATTTGATCTTGGCATCCTTCCCGCCAAAGCCCATACATTTGCTCCACTTAATGACATTATCTTCCTTCTTCTTTGCAGCTTTGGATAAATTTCTTGGTCTGTATCTTTAGCAATTTTGAAGAAACATTCTTGTTTATATCTCCTTTTTTCCAACAATCATTGATAATGGTGAATGTTTTGCAGCCAATTTATCTTTGCTATTAGCAGACTTTACTTCTTGAAGCCCATCTTTCAAGTTTCGATCATTGATTTCATAACAATAACTTCGAAGGATTTCCAATTCTGAGGTTCAAAAAGAAAAAGCCCTGTCATCTTGCAACAAACGAGCACAAAAACTAATCTTTGATCTCGGGACGAAGTGTTTGCCGAGAATCGAGGATGCAATCCACCGAACATCAACACGTTGCTTTATTTGTTTTGTGGCATAACACCGGCCAATGTCGGCATACTTGCGCTTAGAACCATCACTTCCATTGGAATTCTCACCCTCCATGAACATTGAAATTGATTTGTATTTCTTGTAGATTCAATTGGCATGTGTTTGCTTTCGAATTCGGTGTTCGGCCCTGGGTGGAAAGGGGGAATTTCAGAAAGGGAGGGACGGATCCATTCGAATTGGTTCGGTGGTTCGGTGGTTAACCAAGAATTTCGGGGGCACTGTCAGGGATGATCTTGCAATCATTGCATACCTGACACAAAATGACAAACCATAGTATCTTGATGTACATCTAAAATGTACCCCAAAAAAGCACAAATTCGTCCTTCAATTCAGTACGACGTACGTACACCCTTTCATGCTTTTACCCTTGGATCACTGCTTCAATCTTGGCGGGATCCGTCGAGATTCCTTCTGCTGAAATCACATGACCGAGGTATTCCACCTTCTCTGTTGCGAAGTGGCACTTCGACAACTTGGCATACAACTGATGCCTCTTCAACTTCTCGAGCACCTTTCTTACGTGTTGTGCATGTGCTTCAATAGATCTGCTATACACCAGAATGTCGTCAAAGAACACTATCACGAAAGTGTCCAAGAACTCCCTGAAGATGTCGTTCATGAGTCTCATGAACATTGCTGGGGCATTTGATAGCCCAAATGGCATTACTGTGAACTCGTAATGCCCATACCTGGTCCTGAAGGCCGTTTTGTGGACGTCTTCTTCCTTTATCCTGATCTGGTGGTAACCTGACCTTAGGTCGATCTTGGAGAAGACCTTTGCCCCTTGGAGCTGATCCATCAAGTCGTCCGATCTGGGGAGTGCGTACTTGTTCTTGATGGTGTGCTTGTTCAATTGTCTGTAATCTATGCACATCCTCAAGGTGCCATCCTTCTTCTTGACAAAGAGGATGGGTGCCCCAAATGGTGAGACGCTAGGTCTAATGAAGCCTAGGTCGAGCAATTCTTGCAATTGTTTCTTTAGCTCCGTCAGTTCCTGCATCGTCATTCTATACGGAGCCTTGCTCGTCGGCTTGGTTCCTGGTTCGAGTGCTATCTTGCACTCGACTCCCTTGTAAGGAGGAAGTTGCTCGATCTCATCTAGGAAGAGATCGTGGAACTCCGTGATCAAGTTGGCTATTTGCTTGGGCAACTTGCTGAGCACTTTGTCTTCCTTGCTTTCCTCCGACTCGGGTTCTTCAATCTCAAGTTTGAAGATGTATGCTATCTGCTCGCTCTTGATTGACTTGAGCAGCTTCTTAATAGACATACACTGCATGATGGGAGCAACTTCTTTACCTGTGATCTCAATAACTTTGCCGTCGGGCGTTGTGAGGGTCACCTTCCGCTTTCCACAGTCAATGATGGCCCCTACTGGTCCAAGGTACTCCATTCCTATTATCAGGTCGTACTTGCCGATGCCCATTACTTCTGCTCCCATCGGGATATTAATTCCCGGCAAGTCAATGTCAAAATTAATCCTCTTCCCTGCCGTTTGTCTTATTGCTCCGCTCGCCAAGATTACGGGCCTTGGCTTGGACTTTAAGGGTTTCAACTTCAACATGTCGACCACCATCCTTGGGGGGAAGAAGTTGTGGCTACTTCCGAATCTATTAGGACTATGAAGGACTTGGTTTTGGCCTTCCCTATTGTGGAAATTACTCTATCTTGATTTTACGCACATGCTTCAGATCTATAGCAAAGCAAAGATGTGGCACTCACCCTCAATATAATCGCATACGCGCTCTGCGATCGTCGTCAGACGGAGTGTCCCATCCACCCAACTCCGCTAGCGCTGAGCTCATGACGAAAGGGCAATTCGCAGTTCTGTGGCCTGGCTGGAAGCATCTGAAGCAAAGCTGCTTCTCCATACACTCCTGCCTCTTTTCTTTGGGCATTGCTTGTAAGAAGGATCGCACTGCTTTCGAGTAGTTTGACCCTTCCTGCTTGTCCTTGAAGGACACCTGCTTCCTTTCCTGATGTCTCCCCTGGTTGCTACTATATGGGGATTTTGCTGGACTTGGGCTGGCTGCCCTAGGGCTATAACTCCCTGTTGCTTTGCCTCTATCCTAGTAGTACGGCTGTTTCTGCGCGCTGTTCTGAGGCCCCGATCCTTGCAAGCTGATTGCTTTGGATTCTGCTTCGGATACCGTCTTGGGGTCTATTGCCTTTACAAGTTTCCGGATCTCTTCGTTCAGTCCTTCAATGTAGCTCTCCCACTGCGTGCTTTTCACTCAATTTCGGCACATCTGACCTTAGTCTCATGAACTCCTCGATTGTATACGCTGCTGTTTTGTACCCTTGCTGCAATCTGTAAAATTGCTGCATCATGTTGGACTTGTGTTCCCGTGGAACGTAATGGCGCTTGAAGGCTTTAGAAAACTTCTTGAATCTGCACCCATCTCTGCTTAAGCCATGGGCCTTGGCATAACCCTTCCACCGGATCGTCGCGGCTCCCTTCAAGTTGGCTTTGCCACCGCCTTTGTCCTTGTCTTTCATTCCGTAAGCGTTGCCGTTTTCGCTCATCTCTTGAGCCATGCCTCGCTTCCAAGCCCGACCGTTTCTCGTCTGAGAACTGTTCAAGCTTCTGGGCCTTCCATATGTTGCCCAATGCTGAGTCTACCATTTTCTGGTAGTCCAATGCCTTAGCGTCCTTCTGTCTGCCATCTCTACGGTCCGGCACTTGCTCAGCCTCTTTCTCGGACTCAGAGTCCGAGAGCGAGCTTGAGTCGGAGGCTTCTGTACTAGGGGACCTCCTTCTCTTACTCCTCTTCTTATCCTTCCCCGACTTTCGAGGTGTCGTTTGTGGCCCGGATGATGCTTGTGCCGCCAGTAGAGCCTTTATCTGGTCCAGTTCGGTTCTCATTTGCGACATCTCCTCTTCTGGGGTCTTGGGACTAAATGCCTCGAATAGGTTCCTTGGGATGGGTTGCCGGTCAGGGGTCTCTTCGTCTTTGTTGGGCCTCCTGTTTTGTTTGACTGTTCTTTGTTCTCTATCTGCATACACAGTTGACCATGGCCTTACGGTTAGATTCATTTACTTTATTGTATTCATGTATTTGCCGATATAATTTTTGGAACCAAATACAGTCAACAAAGTAGTTTAATATTGACAACAAAATGTTTTTATTATATAATATTTTTAGATACAAGTCCTCCGGGATCAAGAGTTTAACTATTCTTGAAATCGTCGGTAGGATCGGTTATCCTCAAGAAATTTCTTAACTTGGGCCGTTCCTACCGAGCGTCCCAAGTTCCTAAGGACATTCGTTGACGTCCCGCCCTGTAAGGCTGTCACCAATTCCTCTACTCTGCGGTCGGAGGTGTAGGCCACGGTTACTGCCAATCTTCCCTGCCGTCGGTAGGGCACGGCGAAGTCGAAGATGTCAAGTGCCATCGCTCTCTTTACTAAGACATCATAGTTGACATTTGCAGCTATTCGAGCATGCATGCCAAAGCCAGAGAGTGCAATGAGCATAAACACTCCTTCTTTGCCCGGGGACTGAATTTGCGGTGTATTACCGCTATTCTACCATCCAGCAGCAGGGGGAGGTAGTACCTCAACGACCTGTCATTGTGTGTTGCTGATGACTCTCCACCTGCTTGGCCTCCCGCTCTATGCCTTCCGGCGTATTCATCGACCTCTACCTCAGTGATTTCTTGGTAGTCTCTAATTGTCGATGAAACTCGCCTGACGTCGATTCCTGCTCCTCTTGTGCGAGGTGGTGTCGAGGAGCTCAGCATCAAGATGCTCGTGGTCTTGTCACGGATCCCCATCCGTTCTTGGATGGCAGTTCTCGAGCTTCCATTATTTGCCTTATGTTGCTGTAGGCCTGGATGTCCGAAGTCGACTCCCCTGTATAGGTGTCGGCTTCTCTCACTTGAAGCGGGAAGTCTGAGACTCCCCGGATGATGAAGTCGTCCAAGTCTGATTGCTGCCGCAGTTGGTGCAGCAACTCGTCAAGCCAGAACTCCCTCTCCCTGCATTCGGGGAGATTCTGGATATCGCTGAGGAGTAGGTACTCCTCACCGTCAATGATGATGGGGGCTAGGCTTGTGATGCCTAGCCCTAGTGGGGGAGTGACTCTGAGGGTCTGGCGGCTTCGCTCGAAGTTGTGTAGCTCCTCTGCTTGCCGCCGTTCTTTTTCTGGGTCGAGCTCCGTATACTCTTCCTCGTCTGATTCCTCTTCTTCTGTTCTTCCTTCCTGCTCTCGCTGGTACTGCAAAAGCATCTGGTCTGCTGCTGAGGATGCTATGGGGTCCACCTCCATGGGAGGAATAGAGGTTTCCCCCATTGGGTTTTCATGGGAAAGGAATATGGCCAAGGCGGCGGTGTAGGAAAAGTACTTGGTCCTGTCAACTGTCAGGACCATGTAATCTGGCAACCTCTGTGCCTTGTTGGTCAAATACTTGGCAATGTTCGGGACATCACTCAAGGCTGCTTGTAGGGATGGGCGGGGAACAAAATAGCCCGTGCAAGGGGGAAGCTGCACTAGGGACTGACCTACCCTAGCTTGGAACTCAGCCAAAACTCGCCTATATGCTGGCGTTGCGTGCAAGGTTGCTTGGACATCAATCTCTTTCTGGAAAAGCTGGAAGATGTCGTTGGTCTCGGCTGCATGTGCACTGGCATTGTACCATCGCCTGAAGTCAGCAGTTGCCATTGCTCTGGGGAAGGTGTGACTAGCAAACAGATGCAGGAGCGCCTATGGGAGCTGGGAAATCGCCTAGAGGGTCGAAAGCAGACTTGTAGGGTGTCAAGTGGGAAATGGGGGCCTATTTATAGACAAGGAAAAAACCCTAATTTTTGGATGACTTGGAATTTTATTGGGGTTGGGCAATTCTGACCTATTAGGAGGTCCAAATGAGGATTTGAAGACTACTTTTGGGGTTTGAGCATGCTAAGATTAGCTAATGAACCTATTGCAACAAACTGGAGGTCATTTGGATATGGCATGGTGGAGAATTTGCTGAGAGGTCTCATACGTTGCGCCCAGACCAATAATGAAAGTTTCATTTTTGCTCCTGGCGCGACGTGTGAGACATTGACTCTAAATGGGTTAAACTTGTCCAATTTGGGTGATATACGGGTCTAATTCTGCTGGACTCATCGAGTTAGGCAGAATTGACCCCTTATTTGGTCGATTTGGAGCTGTTTTGGGCACTTTTGGGGCATGGTCTCACACGTTGCGCCCAGACCAAAAATGAACTTTTCATTTTCGCTCCTGGCGCGACGTGTGAGACATCCTCTCAATTTTGTTTCAAATGTCAGTTTTAACTAAAACAAAAGCTGGAACTCAGTAATTCAACTCAATTAAGCAAGATTACACATGTTACTTTGTCAAAAACTCTTTATATTAACAAAATTTTCCATCTTGTACAAAATTTTACGGGCGTTCTCCCTTGATGTAGCTGGCAAGATGCATGTCCTGCTTCATTAGTGTCACCCTCTTTGCATGGACTGTGCAGGCTGTCGAATTTTCAAAATGCTGCACTATTTTTTGTTTTGTTGCCTCTTGCAGTGCCAGCAACATCTCATCCGTCACCCTCATCTCGGACTAGTCGTGCGAACGGTGCACGGGGGATCAAGAACCCGAAGCTACGCTGAAAATGCCTGATCTCTCTCAGGGCTTTCCTCTCGCTCTCCTTTCTGCCGGTTCTCTTTTTGCCTGGTGGTCTAGGAGGCTTGGGCTTCTGTGGTGGTGGCTTTAGAGTCTGGTTCTTCGTCGGATGTCCACCTTCGATAGTTCTTACTCTGTTTTGCTGGTAGTATGTGTTGTACGCCTCCCACTTCGCCATGAAGGCGTTGTGCTCCCTTAGTTTCTTCTGATAGACCTTGACGGGCTCTATCACGTACGCCTCTCGGGCTGGCCGCGGCGCTTGTTTTACGTCCCCCACGCCGGGTATGGTGGGGCCTCTGCGCTGCTTTCGGGCTGCTCCGGGTCAATCGCTCGCTTTCGTTGGCAGGGTCCTTCGAAGATCCCGCCTCTTTGTTGAAGGGATTAAAGTCCTCATCCTCCGAGTCATCCGAGGAGGGTGGGGGTTGGTCTGCGGGCCGCTCTTGGATGATGACCTTGGAGCGTGGGGCCTTCTTGAGTTTTCTTTGGCCTCCCTCCACGAACTTTCCCTTCTTCACTCTCAGCTCCTCTGCTGCTTTGGCTTCCTCTTCGTCCCTCTTCCTTTTCTTCTCTTCTCTCTTCCTCTCTCGGCGTTCTTTTCGGCAGTGAGCGCCGCTAATTCCTCCTCTTCCATTTGGATCGGTGACTCTCTCTGTTCTTCCTGCTCCTCGGTCACCCGATCTTGTTCCTCCTTCTTCTTCTTTTCCTCCTCCATTTCTTCAAAAACCTGTTGCATCACGTCTGGCTCCTCATTGTCGAGGACTTCTGTCCCCGCGTTGGAGTGTCGTCCTCCTCCCTTGTCTCATCTCCTCACGGGTTGGTGGGGTTGCCGCCGTGCTCATCGACTCTGTTGCCTGCGCGATGCGGGCTGCTCTTGTCTTTAAAGCGGGGAGGCTCTCCGAAGCATCTCTTGGGTAGAGGCTGGGGAGTTGTTTCACACAGGAAGAACTCTAGCGGTTTGTTTTCGTCCAGGGCCATGTTTGACAGCTCGTCAATCCGACGTCGGGCGCCCAAAAATCACCTTAGCAAGGGGGAGCGATTTTTCTAAGGAAGAACGTAGAAATTGGAAGGGGGGGGGGGGTCCTAGGTATTTATAGATGGGCAATTTTAGGTCAAATTTCAAACTACTCTTTTGGGTGAGCCAAGACACTTATTAACCTATTACATGGCTCAATTTAGACCTTTCTAACCTCATGGTCTCATACGTTGCGCCCAGATCAATAATGAAAGTTTCATTTTTGGTCCTGGCGTGAAGTGTGAGACATGGTGAATTTTGATGCTAAATTTTATACTTTCTAAGCATGTTTTTAGGAATGTAACATACTAATTTAGCTAGTTTCTAGCTTCAAATTCGAATTACCATGTTACTTTTCTAAAATTCATCACTTTTCAAGGTGTTTTTGGCTCAATGTCTCACACGTTGCGCCCAACTCAAAAATGAACTTTTCATTATTGCTCCTGGCGCGACGTGTGAGACCATCCTACTTTTGAAGGTTTTGGCTCACTAATTTTAGTCTTTTATGTTCTAATTCACTTAACTGTTACTAGCTTAGCATATACTACAAAAATGAGAAAAACATTTCCCCATTTTTCGAGGTTTGAGGATCCTATCAAGTTAGTACTACTGGGAGCATGGTCAGTGCTTTGCTCTTGGTCTCCAAGAACATGGCTCTGATACCACTGTGACGTCCCCTACTCGTATACGGTGCACCCACCGTATACAAACAGGAGTTCATCCCCCCATACCAGCTCCATGCTGATACAGGGCCCTCCACATATCACTGCACCCGTAACGAGTCCCAGTGGGAAGAGTGAAGGGGTCATTTTACCCCGTCTCCCTCAGGGTCTCCCTAGCTGCGGAAGCGTAAACATACATGTCAGTACACATAATCATCACATATCCACCCCGAAGGGTGGCACATCAACATCTGCATAGACAAAGATCAGCACGATACAAGTGGATTCCTACCCAAGGCTCAGACTCCAGGGAAGGACTGACAAGCTTGGGTCTCTAGAGTTCATTGCAGACAGAATCATGACAATGGATTTGTCTGGCATGAGAACATGGCCTAGGGTTGTCCACTCCATCCGCCCCTCCTGTGCACACTTTGCAGAGTAGGTTGAAGAGTGTTGGGACCTGACTGTAGCCCACCGGATGCATAGCCAAAGGGGCTATTCCTGGGTTGCATCTCCCCAGTAGGTAGGGATCACTCCCACCAGAGATCTCCATGCTGACTCAAGGTGACTAGAGGGCCACTGCCCTTATCCGACTTAATCCACTGGAAAGTGAACACCACTCCACGGGTGTCGAGCATGCCTTACCCACACTCAGTGGCAAGCCATTAGACCTAGTCTACATTGATCCCCGGTAGACTTTACACACCAGAGGGATTGGTCAAGAGTCAGAACACGAACCTCCTTTTGAGCCGGCCGGCCCCTTCACCCCAAACCGTGTGTGGTTCTTGTACACAGGCGAATCTACAAGTGTGCTAAGGAGGCTAGCTAGGAGCATCAACTACTAAGCTTTAAGTCTCTCCCCCCCTTCCCAATACAATGAGTCCACAGAATTCATCCGTCCATCACATCATCATAGAACTAAAGAATAAGAATTAATCTATATCATAGAGTTAGGTTCTTTAGTTAGGGTCAATCTGGGGATCTGCTTGGCTACTAAGGGTAATTTAATAGGCTAAACCTATTGGTTCGATGGCTGGAATACGGTTTAGGCTATTAAATCGACTAAATACCCGATCCCCGGTTCCTCCTCTTGATCCCAAGGCGCCCATATCATTGCTCGCTTGGGGATGCGGTCGGAAGGAGAATCGACGAGCTAAGGCGCACGGGCAGATCTTGGGAGTTGGATTTGACTCCTCTGGCGCGCGAACTGGAGCTCGGAAGGTTCGTGGACGAACAGGGAAGAATTAGGGTTTGGTTACCTTACATAGGCTCTCAGTTAGGTTTAAGGTTTCCATGACCCTTGGTCTGCCTTTAATGGGTTAAAGGTTTAAGGTGTGCACATTGCTAAGTGTGCGCACCCTTGCAAGTTGCCCCCTAGGGCGCCCTTGCTTGGTTACACGTTGGCGTACACGTCGTTTGAAATGGCGCGGTAATGCTGCGTGATTCGGCAAATTCTCGATATCGCCTTAAGACCGTATATCGTACTGGAATGTCACATCAATTTTAGGTAACTTGTAATAATAATTAATATTTCCCCATATAGAGCAAAACTTACTCTATGATGTCCTCTAAAAATCATAGTATGAAAGTTCAAAATGATATGAAACCAATGCAAAAACAAGCTCATTAAAAACACAAAAAACATGGTCACAAGAAATCAAGAAAGGTTTCTGTACCTGAGCCCATTACTGGTCCATAGGTCCATTTAAAATCAATAACTTTCTTATGTTAATTGACCTCAAGTTGAATTTTGTGATATGGATAGCTTCTGATTTACTTTAATAATGAAAATATTTGTTGATCATAATCTTGAGATTTGGATTAAACTTTATAGCATTAAATTCAAATATGTCTTCTATATATATTCTAGATTTATGCCTCGAGATGTGACTTTGAAAAATCACATTCTCAAAATGTCCCATGTCATGAAATCAATGCATAAAAATTGAAAGAAAAATATGGAAGTTTATGACTATAAAAAGTCAAGTTAGACTGCTAGAGACAACTACTAGAGACAACACCTTAATCAATTTTGATCTCAATTTTAGAATATAGCTTATACGTACAATTCTCTATAGG
The DNA here is from genome assembly GCA_021234155.1 of Isoetes taiwanensis. Lineage (NCBI taxonomy): Eukaryota > Viridiplantae > Streptophyta > Lycopodiopsida > Isoetales > Isoetaceae > Isoetes > Isoetes taiwanensis. The sequence goes on along the minus strand of JAJEKV010000097.1, from coordinate 3,423,607 downwards.
ATAAAATTAAATGGTTATACGAGCTTGCATAATTTGGCAATGTTTAAGCACAAACAACCGTGAATTTATGCGGTACTTATTCGCCAATTGAATCTACATGGACTTCCACTCACACTTTTCAAAAAATATGATTATGAAAGGTAAGAAACCATGGTATCATTATGGGGACAAAATGGATAGGGCTAGTGAGAGATATATATGCTCCATATAATTGGTTTAGTTATGGACCATAAATGGTTCATGCTTAATTATATTCGTATCTTTCAAATAATACATTATTTCAATATAAAAATAGAGAGTTATATTGCAAAGGCAGGCCCGCACTCATGAAAAATATAGTGTATATGAAAGATGACCTATTTGTAACATTATCCTACTAAAACTCTAATGATTTGTAGCAACAATGGATATACCAGTTTTATACTAGTAAACAATAACCATGTTTCTCCATATGTCTTTGCAAGAAAGCCACAACCTACATAAGGAATCTATATATATGTCCCTTGTCATATTTTGAACCATTTGGAAGGCTTATTTGGAGAAATATAGCATGTTCTCTACAAAGCTGAGAAAGACGCATCAAAGGTAATATGATTTAATTTTTTATTCTTATACTTAAACTTCACGATCTTCACTTTCATTCATCAATAGACATCACTAGCTAGTAAGTGATGAGTTTTTAGCCTATAATTTTGGAATTAACTCAAATTTTTAACCTCTAATGTGTTAATCCTATGGATGTACATCATCTTTAAATATAGTTAATTGCATGGTTAAAGCCTAATTATTACACTATATACAAGTTGATAGAGTAATTTTTGATGTAGAAATAAGAATAAACCCTCATGACACCTACAGGTGGTAATTTTGGAGCATTCTTAATATAAAATTTTGTCCTAAATTCTGCATAGGAAATTCTCTTTTAGATTTTGAAGTTGATATAACTTATGAACACTCCAAAAAAACATAAGATTGTACTTCATATAGTTAAGAACCCATGGCCACAAGAACTAAGTCAAAACTTGTAATAATAAGAGAGAAATAATTCCTAAACCGCAAGCAGCATTTTTGAATAAAATAGGGTTTGTCCGCCTCCACGGATATTAGATGATAGCAACCAAAACGAAAAACATAGAAATCAATGTGTTCTATCATAAATAGACAAATACTTTCAATTTTAGCAAGATTTAGGCCTGTTTATGCTAGGAAAACCCAAGGATGCAGTTCTGGACTGTTGCAGAAACTGTCAAATTCTCTAATATTTGAACAATCACTACAACATATAGGGAAGTTCATTGGTCTTGAAATTCTCAAGGTCATTAAGAAAAACCCCATAATCATCATAGAATAGAATAGATTTTTTAGCGTCCACGGAGACCAATTGGCCTATGGGACCCAAACAAAAAAAGAGAGCCACTAGATCTAGATAGTATACTTATAATATGTCTATTCCAAAGTCAAATTTATGAAATGTGTCCCATATTCACAATGTGGTTATATTTATGTTAGACAAATGGAACAAATTGATGTAGATTTCAGGTATAGAAAACTTGAATTCATGTTATTGGTAGCTAAATGTACAGCTGACCAGTCTCAAGGTTTGCCACGGTACTAGTAAAAGTACATTTATTTGGTATCATGCCCTCCTGCTTATGCAGAAAATACTTCGAGTGCTCCCCACCACATATCTTTGCATGTCACATCCCATAATCCCATCGATCCGAGACATCGGATCGCCATTCTAGAATGGGACGAGCATGCATGTTTTGCATGCATGCGGGCGGCGCATGCCCGTTCTGGTTGGGACTTCGCTATTTTAGGCGCGTTTCTGCTTCGACTTCTCATCGGCGCTTCCTCTTCTCTCTCAGCAGTACCTTATTCTCTTTGAATTGTTTCGGTGCGGGGAGGGGCTTCTTCCCTACTGGTTTGGCCAATTTGGCATTTTTTCATGTCTTTGCCCATTCTTCCGGCCTTTTAGCCTTCATCCCGTGACCTTCGGCCCTCGATCCTAGTTTGTTAAGGAAGTCCTTTGGTATTTGGGCGGTTTTGGTTTCATCGCGAGTCCCATTCTAGAATCCCATCGATCCGGAGACATCGGATCGCCATTCTAGAATGGGACGAGCATGCATGTTTTGCATGCATGCGGGGCGATGCCCGTTCTAGTTGGGACTTTCGCTATTTTAGGTTGCGTTTACGCCCGACTTCTCATCGGCGCTTCCTCTTCTCTCTCAGCGGTACCTTATTCTCTTTGAACCCACCCCCCCCCTTCTTTGTTATTGTATTTTTATCGCGTGGCACGCTACAGAAACCCTCCACGGGAGGTTTGGTTTGTTTTGTTGTTTTGTTGGTGATGTGCAGGTACAGGTTAGCGAGCGGCATCTGTTTCGACTTTTCCATTCGTGGGTTTTGGGAGCGATTTTTATGCCTTACGTTTGTCCAAGCCCGTTTTTCCTCGAAAACCCAAAAGGGTGGGGTTTTTTAATCCCGGTGATAAGCTTTCGGCAGGTACACTAGCCCAGTCTCTATTAGCATTGTATTTTGTTGGGGTCCAAATGATATAATTGGATTTTCCCTTTATTTTTTATGGGTAGTTCGCATGTGTGCGGCTACCCACTATCCACCATTGTAGAAAATCTGCTGAGATGAATGAGAAGCAAGTCTAAGTCGGGCGGTTTGTTGGTTTCGATGCGAGTCCCATTCTAGAATCCTTGTTTTCCATATCATATCGTTCAATGTGGGCATGTTGTAAAATACTTGAGAAGCAGCTTCCATATTCTCACATTTTGAATTTGTGTATCTTTGTGTTACATATGAAGAAAGCCAGTCAGATGTGTTCTTATCGAATAGGGAGTGTAGGAGGTGATTCAATTGCATTGTGCTCAATAAACGTCTTGGATTGAAAGTAGAAGTATATAATCATTTCGAGAACGGAATAAAGAGCGAGCATACATATAAAAACTGTTGACATTTTCACTTGTCCGTCAATTTTCTTAATTCCAAATCCTTTACTAACCAAAATAAACTATAGCCAAGGGGCGTCACCTTGTGGAACCTGTCAAAACCACATGCATTAATGGGAGGGGGCAATTGTTTACCCTTTTTCGTATGTATACTAGGGGTCATAGATGTGTGAATGTTTTTCTAGTTATAAAACCACATGGAAATGGGTCAAATTTGCCTATCAGAAACACGTATACTAGGGGTTTTTCGGCTACTCTATGCATGAAGGTGGCATGTCCCATCTAAAGAAGGTAGATCCCCTAGGACTATAGCCAAACTATTCGCGGTTAAAGGAAAACAGAAAGAACCTCAACAGAAGAGCATCTTTTTGGTGCAGAAACTAGCAGGTTTTTGGCCGATCGAGGGTCCTATTTCAACGATGCTTTTGCATGATCATGTATATTTCCTTTTTATTTCATTCCATTCCAAATAATTAGGTTCCTATTAGAAATAAGTGTGGAATAAGGAAATGGTTATTAGTTGCTGAGAGCTATTCTTTAATGATTTTGATTATGGCATTATATTTTACTAGAGAAGAAAGGCTCTCAATTTAGCTTCCAATGTCCCTTTTCAATTTTGAAATTTCATGTCCTTTGTCTCTTCTTCCATGATTCAAGTCATGCATTTAAGATGTTCTCAGAGAAGAAACTCTCCTAATTCAGCTTCCAATTCTATTATATGCTATGATAAATTCGACACCCAAGTCTTGAAAATCACATATATGTATGGCTAGCCCAAAACTTGAAATCAAGAATGGAGATGAACACGTGAGGAAATATCAGATTATTCTTGCAATCTATCAAGAGTTTGAGATTGTATCACAAAAGTCTAGTCACGTGGTGAATTTGAGAATAGGATTTGCTCTTGCAATGTGTGGCAAATAAGTGGATTGCTGTGTGCACATGCAATTGCCGCTATTTTATTTAATACAAGGACTCTTCTAATTTAGCTTATTGTGTTCTATTTTGATGATAAATTTGACATCCAGGTCTTGGAGTCATATATGTATGTGGCGAGTGTAGCACTTGAAATCAAGAATGGAGATGAATATGCTAGGCATTATCAGATTATTCCTGCAATCTATCAAGAGTTTGAGATTGTATCACAAAAGTATAGTCCCATGGTGAACATGGAAATAGGAGCTTGCTCTTGTAATGTGTGGCAAGTAAGTGGATTGCCATGCGCACAAAGAGCATATCCAGTCATTTACGCGTATACATTGAGAGCATACTGTGACCCCTATATTCACATTATTCATCCTCTTCTTCTAAGAGAACAGTGGCAAAAAGAATAAGGGGATGAGAAATTGCTCCCACCAAAGACACATCGTCCTCCAGGATGTCCAAGGAAGAGAAGAATCTGGACAGAGGATTTTGGCACGGAAAAATGTCCTCTTCATTATAGTTATTGCAGCAAACCAAGGCATAACCAAAAGGGTTGTCGAGAGCGCATAAGTTATGTTTGGATCTTGTGCACTGAAGTTTGAGTTGAATCTCTAAAATTTTGATTTTGGGAAAGTATATTATTTGATTGTGCATTGTAAAACAATTCGCTCAATGAGTTCGTTGATGATTCAAGCGTTTGCTTTGGAATTCTAGAAAATATGAAGGTTAAAGTTAACGATGCTGCTCTTCTTGTTGCTGCTACTACTGGGGTCTCTCCTCACTCCTGGAGAGCATATCCCGCTCGTCGGTGTGCTGAGTCCCTTCGCTCATCCGTGGTGTGGTAGGTCTCGTCCGTGGAGTCCGAAGTGCTGGCCTCTTCACCCTCGCGCTCCCTCGGTCTTAGGTGCTCGGGGGTCTTCTTGCCACTCCCCGCACTGAGGGCTTCTAACTTTCTGTGCTGTGCACTTGATGCGTGCCACGTCTTATGGCTCAGATCGCTATTCCTTCTTATCGCTCATTCCTAGCCATTGATCATTGTAATATTCCTTCTCTTATTCCTTCCAACGCATTGTAGACTGTCCACTGAATCCGTGATGGGGTCAAACTGGCATTTCCACCTCGCCATAAGATTTATGAACCGTTGATACAAGTCAACATACAAGTCAATTAGACAACACCATGCAAAAAAGGGGACTTGAACCCCCTGCCATATGAGGCAGACCCAAGTTGAGAACCTTATGGCTTAATATAGCATTACACAGGATGCTTCAAAATATGTCTACTACATGTGTGCACTACATATTTCTACAAACTTAATAAAGAACCATACATTCTTTCAAAATGTACACAAGTGCTTTTGAATCTCAAGCTGAAACTGTGGAGCCTGATGTACTTGTCTGCCAATGGCAGCAACAGCAAGTGTAAAGTATGCAACATCTTGTCTGCACAAATTTGCAGTTAAAAATAAACTATGCATTCAAAAATTCAGAATGTCACTTGCACTTTTAGGCCAAATGCTAACCTTCTAAAATATAGATACGACCTGTGTGCACTACATATTTCTACAAACTTAATAAAGAACCATACATTCTTTCAAGATGTACACAATTGCTTCTGAATCTCAAGCTAAAACCGTGGAGCCTGATGTACTTGTCTGCTAACGGCAGCAACAGCAAGTGTAAAGTATGCAACACCTTGCCTGCACAAATTTGCAGTTGAATTCAGAATGTCACTTGCACTTTTAGGACAAATGCTAACCTTCTAAAATATAGACACGACCTGTGTGCACTACATATTTCTACAAACTTATTAAAGAACCATACATTCCTTCAAGATGTACACAATTGCTTCTGAATCTCAAGCTGAAACCGTGGAGTCTGATGTACTTGTCTGCCAACGGCAGCAACAACAAGTGTAAAGTATGCAACACCTTGTGTGCACAAATTTGCAGTTAAAAATAAACTGTGCATTCCAGAATTCAGAATGTCACTTGCACTTTTAGGACAAATGCTAACCTTCTAAAATATAGACACGACCTGTGTGCACTACATATTTCTACAAACTTAATAAAGAACCATACATTCTTTCAAGATGTACACAAGTGCTTATGAATCTCAAGCTGAAACCGTGGAGCCTCATGTACTTGTCTGCCAACGGCAGCAACAACAAGTGTAAAGTATGCAACACTTTGTTTGCACAAATTTGCAATTAAAAATAAACTATGCTAAGAAGAACTGTATATGGCGCTATTATGATAATACAAGTTCCTCATCAAAGAAGGGGCTTCTTACAGCCTGTGCATGGGCAGATTAAAGCTCCAGCTATGATGCCCCTTCTTCTAAGTCCCAAAACTGCTTTACTGGTGTTGTCTGGAAGGTCCATTTTCTGATGGCATCTCATATGTAATCGTAGCCCTGATCCAATTCAACACAAAGAACTTAGTCCGAGGGAGTTAACCCTCCTGTGAACCTCTGCCTTACCTAGATATGGCGCCATCTCCAGCAACTTCTAGCACAGCTTGAAAGAACAGAGCAGGATCGAGCTTAACTTATGACCTCTCAATCGTCTCCAGACTTTCTAGCAAGGCTTCCAAACATCACTTACCTGGAACCGCATGCCCTCTATAAATCTACGCCATGCCGGCCCCCTCGCCCAGACGCCAACATGCAGGCAGAAGATCGACATCTGTATCAGATAAACGACTTCAGCCTTCTATATTCCACTCCTCGCTTCTCTCAAAAAAACCAAAGTCTAGGCTCCACCATCAGCATTATACGTATAATGCTACGAATACCCATTCAAAACCTTTAAAAACCTTGTTATAACATACCAAAACCACAACTTTTACACCTTATGGCTAGGAAAACTGATTAATTTAAGTTGGAGATCAAGATAAGATAAGATAAGATGAATTTTTACGTCCACTGGAACCCAACGGGTTATGGGACGGCACATGCAAGGGCAACAGCCCATCTAAAACCTGGAGACTAGGCCCCGTCACCAAACACAAGAACCAAATATTAAAAGAATACCAAGAAGAAGATAATGCTAATGCTAGTGGTAATTTTGTGCTTCTAAAATTATCTAGACATAGCCTGTCCAAGGATTGGAAGGCCATTGATCTAGAATAATTGTTGCGCCTCCCCTGTACACTGCCCATTTCTTTTGCAGGTGGGCTGCCCTCACCTTGCAGAGCTCCTCTTTACGGTTACACAACTGAAGAGGGGAGAGGTCCTCATGTACTGAGAAACTAGTCCCTCTGAGATGGTTGCCATGCTGAAGAACATGTAAGCGACTAAGAGTGTCTTGAAACTGAACCAAAAGATGGCTAAAATGGTGTTTAAAAGGGAAAAGATGCTCTCCATGTTAGAGAATATTCCATTATCATTATTACTCCTATTAACTAGCCACACTTATTAATGGTTATTCCCTTTTCATCATTTTTTTTTTGAATTCTTAATTTTCTAATGGTTTGGGGTTTTAATGATGAATTTGCACCATTTTCACCCAGGTCTCGGATTTGGGTGATTCTTCGGCCCATCTTGCGTAAAATTTGATGCCAATGTATAATTTCCACTTAAATTTATTAGAATGCTCGTTTGACTCATTGTTTTCCCCTGAATCTATGATGTATCCTAACTCTATGACCCTGCTACTTGGGAAAAAAAAATTCCCACTTTCGAGGTTCAATGTTAGAATTCTCATTCCATACTCTACTAGGTCGGTCAATCTACTTAGTTAAGGTTCGAGCTCTTGGCCCATCAAGAACGTTGCTCTGATACCATTGTGACGCTCCCCTAAAGTATACGACGCACCGTCGTACTCTCTACGGGAAATCCCCCATCCAGTATCATCTGCTACATGGGCCCTCCGTCTGCCCCGTTCTTGGGATGGCCAGGATGCGGGTAGGGAAACACGGAGGTGTCTTTCATGCCCGTCCCTCTATGGGCTCCTATAACAGTGGAAGCATACTATAATGTTAGCACTGGCAACAATATAACATAATCAACTACCACGAAGGGTAGCATGTCCATCCATCCATAGGTATATCAATGATAACAACATATCGTAAAACACATAAGCTCCTACCCAGGCTCAGCTCATAAGGGAAAGATAGACTGATGACTGGGCCTCAAGATAAAGCAGATCGAGACATAACAATGGCAGGGCTGGCTATAGACAATGGCTAGGGTTGACCTCTCCATTTGCCCCTCCTGTGCATACTTTGGAGATGGGCTAAATCGGGCTCTGGCATGACTATAAACTGCCAAAGTCGTAGTCTCATGATATCACCCATTGGAAGTGATATCATCTCCCAAGTCTGATGAGATAGGAAGTGTTGCATCTCCCCTTCCTGGGGAACAATGGCTCCATGGACGGCTAGACGCCTGCAACTCTTGAGAGTCAGGGCGACCCCATTGATCCAGGAAGTGTCGGACCCATATCTGGCCTGCACGAAGTGACCGACTATAGGCCTAGCCCGCTATGGGTCCCCAGTAGCCGCGCTCAGCAGGAACCTCCCTCCACTTTGCCACTAACCCCGTTATGTGGTGCTTAATCACTCCATAGCCCCCGTAGCCAAGTGGGCTCTTATGCACAGGCCGCAAGGAGCATCATCTAAATAATGGCTACTAGGTATCTACCCTCCTCTCTAATACAAGAGGAGTAAACATGATCAAACAATATCATATATCCACATAACATGACAAATAATGAGAATAACATCTAATCCTAATCACATGCATCTAACTTACAGTTAGGGTTCATTCATTAGGGTTTGAGATCCAAACTAAGAGTTCTAGAATGGCTTTATTAGAGATACGAAATGCTAACTCATCTGGAATCTTAAATTCCAGATGATCTACAAGGGACTCTACTTCAAATACCTACTCTGGAGGAATTTCCACCTGCTCCTGGCGTCTCCATGGCCCTGCAAAAGGTTCGAAGTAGCTCCCACTCCTTCTGATGTGCCCACGCTCTGGGGGCTGCTGTGCTATGCTATGCCACAACAGACAGTTCTCGAAACGGAGTTTTGAGCGCGAACAAGGTTCTAGGACTGTTGGAGCCAAAAAAAATGGCATAGGGTTAGGGTTTGGCCATTAATATATTAGGGTTGTCATGTCATGCCTCGTGGCTCCAATTGGGTGCGTCCGTGTGGCAGGTGCCCAATAGGATGGGGCCATGTGGAAATGGTCCTATGCCTAAGGTTGGCTAAGTTATGTGAATAACTTAGCCATGCTCCCTTATCCACACCCTATGGTATAACAAGGCTACTAAGGTAGGATTGTATGGTGACATAGCCTAGAATTATATGTATTTATATTGTACATTTTAGAGGAACGTCACATATTCCATTTTTAAAACTGATGAAAATGGTTCTTTTAGGGTTAAAAGATGTAAAATAACATTATCGCTTGCAAATTAAATTGAAAGCCATTTTTCTATGATGAGAACATTACAAAATCTATCAATTGGTTTGATTATTTTGTAAAATAATATATTTTGGTTCATTGTAAGCATGTTGTAGGTCTGTGCATCCATTTCTATTAGCTATATTGTTATGACAATATTCCCCTTTTTTTATAGGTGAAACCATTTGAAGCTAATGGAGAATTATACCAGCTTTGCCAATGCACAAGTATTGCAGACCTTTAAAAGCATTGCAGTGATGAATGCCTTGGAGTTATACCTTCGGTGTTCACATAATCCATGATAATGTTTGCATCCGATGTCCATTTTTTGTGTTCTTTAGCTCATTTTATTCAAAGAACTTTTCAAAGTTATGTGATTTTTTTTTATGTTGGTGTCAGATCAGGGGCCGGATCCTGCTTGATTCAATTTCATTGCCATCAGTCATGCCGCTAAGGAAAGATGCAACAAGGGTTTCCAGCCAGCGAGGGTGTTGTGTGCCTTTGGTGATGCTCCTTCTGGAATTATCACTATTGTTTTGGATGCTTTACCTACTACTTAAGAGACTATAATATCTAAATCCATTATGGCCATCGAGGTGAGAAATATATATATTTTTTCCTTTGGGTGTGAGCGTTTCTTTGGCTTCGCAAGAGGGGTATTTTCCTGCTCTGCAAGGGTCTAGTAGCATGCCTGCTTCTACTCCTGTTATTTCACAACTCCAAGCCACTGCCACTACTTGAAAGTCTTCTAATTTATTTCTAAAGTTGTATACCAGGGGTTTAGTGATTGGATTTGCAAAGATATAGCCAGTGAATCCAAGAAGGCTCGAGTGTCAGCTGCCTTATATATGCTAACTGAGGGAAATATGGAGGAATTCATAACAATTATGGATGTGTCAAAATTTCACAAAACACAGCTTTAACAATAATTACCTTCACATGATGTGTTTTACGAGTCCGCCTATCAAAATTTGGTTCAAGCTTATGGCACATCAGTTTTTGGAGTCAATTGCTACGGACTCAGAGTGCATATTTCTCATTTCATCTACTTCCAATACTACCGTTATTCCTTCTTCCCTGAGTTCCTCTTCTGTACAGACATCTACACTTGTTGTTTCTTCTAACTCTCATGTTGATGGTACAATTGATGTATCTTTTCATCTAATTCAAATGCCTAAGGTTATCATATCTGATAGAGCACTATTCAGTGGACTACAAAGCCTTGATAGAGGAATAATTTGAAGAAGACTGCAAGGTTTAAGGTCTTGGCAGAAGGTTAATTTGGTTGAGTTTGGTCCGTCCAGTGTGAAAATATCAGAAAATGGCGCTTCTTATCTTATCTTATCTTATCTTCCTCTTTATAAAGCATTTTATCCTATATTATAAAAAGGTGATGTTTGTTTGTCCCGCCATCCCATTTGACGGCTTAGATTGTGTCACGTGAACTAATAGCTTTTTATGCCACATGGCAAAATCTAGACCTTTACAAAATAGAAAGGCACAAAATTTAAAAGCCACAATTAAATAAACTAAACGAATGAAACGTCACGAATATGAATCGTGGACCGTATCCAGGACATAGATTTGAGTCAAGTCTGTATAGAGTTCAGGTGTTTGACTAGTTTCGCATTTCATAGCAGTTTACTTGAAGCCCGTTATGCAAGATACTTCACAGGAAGACCAGATTCAGATTTTTACCAGATTAGAAAAATGAGAGGGTTTCTCAGGCATGAACTGAACAGTTGCTAGATTGGTAATTGGTGGGATTTATGATGAAGATATGCCCTTGCAGTTTTAGATCATATCAGTTCTCCATTTTGAAGCTTTGCAAAACTCTATAAACAGAGTTCTAGTCCTTAGCAAGGGATCAAAATGGCATATTATGCATGAATATTTAGCAGTTAATTTGGCAGATCACGTCGTTAAAGAGAGATTTTTACCTTATCTTCATGAGATTTGCACGTTTCTCGTTAGATTCAAATGCATTTGGTGATATTTGATTTGTGTAAATATTCATTTATGTATCTAAGTAAATATATTAGTGGACATAATTTGAAGAAACAGATCTGCAAATCGGTGTGAAAACCAGATATGCTTGCTCAATACAATTCTTCAAACTCCGACTATATGTGTTCCGTGGAAACTAAAAGGGGTTCTTTGAATCAAGCTGCTTCATGCAAAAGACAATATTTGGCTATTTTTGGATCAAATAAAACTTGAACGTGCTCTCAATTTTGCTCTCAATTTCCACAACGAGTTCTACATTTACAGACGAATCCGTTTTTGAAAATACTGGTATATCATATTATGGTGTTAAATAATAATGCTTGAACACGTGTCCTCGTTCTTTTATTATACTTGAACATGTGTTTGTTCTCTAGTAGAAAATGTACAGACAGTTAGCAAATTAATGGAATGTAATATTAAAACAATGAAAAGCATGAAGATTGAATAACAATTATGGGTTGGATATGAGAGAGAAACGAACCTCTAAATATGTTCTTGGGTTGCCTCTAGAGCAATTTGATTTGGAATATACGCAATTTTTGGGAATGGAGTTGTTCCAATTTCAATGTTAGGCAGCACTTTGTGGGCTCTCTCTAACACACTGCTCCTTTAGTTGCAGGTATAGGTTTGCTGCCTTGTTTTGGCTTCTATATATTTTATACTCTTTGTGCATGAATGTGATTTTATATGATCTTATCTATGAAGTTCATGCTCATTCTATACTCCTTATAAAAAATGTGGCTCATTATCAGAAGCTTAGGTTATGTGTCAGTGGTACCAAGCAAAAATATGAGACAAGAGGTGTTTCTCCGTCTCTTTGCACAATTGCCTTCTGGATTTAAAATATTCTTGAGTGGTATATTTTCCTTCGCGGATTTTAGGGAAAGTTGTTAAGAAACATAATCGAGGAAATATTGCCAGGAAACTTAAACGAAAACCTACTCAAAATAATAGACTTCCTCGATCATGAGTTCCTTATAAAGACAAAGATTCCTTATAAAGACATGGCAAGCAAACCTACTACTACAAAGTAACTAAGCTAGCAATATTTAAATGCTATAATTTCGAAGAAATTCATGAAGCATTTTTTTAAATATAGTAGTAAATGCCTAGTTAGTTTGCAAATTGATCGATTGAATCCAAAAATAAATGAAAAACATCGATATTGAACACAATGGGTTAAATAGAATATAAAGTTCTAGAACAATTTTGATTGGGGTAAATATGTGCAACTTCTAGAAATGGGATGGGATGTAACTGAGCTCATCTATTTAGATGGCATATTTCCCTTCGTCACATTTAGGGAGTGCTAAGTCTTGATATAGTTCCGATCAAGAATGTAAGCAAGATGACAGACTCCCCAGTTATAAGTTTGTCCTTTTGACATAGCAAGGGAGCCTGACACTTGATACTGCAAAACAACTAAGCCACAAATATTAAGATGCTAGAATCATGAAGTCCAAACACTGATGTTTGTAAGAACACGTGCTATAGTCATGCTTCAACTTGCAACTGCAAGACAACTAAGCCAAAAATATTGATGCTAGAATTATGAAGTCCAAATATTGATTTGAAAAAAATGCACATTTTGCCCTATTTTGTCGGTGTTTAGGTGTGCGTATATCGCGAGTAGAATAATTTTGATTGAATTAAATATGCGCAACTTCTAAAAATGGGATGGGATGTAACTGAGCTGATCTATTTGGATGGCATATTTCCCTTCATCTCATTTAGGGAGTGCTAATTCTTGATATAGTTCCGGTCAAGAAACGTAAGCAAGATGACAGGCTCCCCAGTTATAAGTTTGTCGTTTCGACATAGCAAGGGAGCCTGACACTAAGTATTAAGATGCTAGAATCATAAAGTCCAAACACTGATGTTTGTAAGAACATGTGCTATAGTCATGCTTCAACTCGCAACTGCAAGACAACTAAGCCAAAACTATTAAGATGCTAGAGTTATGAAGTCCAAATATTGATGTGGAAAAAATGCACATTTCGCTCTATTTTGCTGGTATTTAGGTGTGCGTATATGGCGAGTCTTCATCACGAGAATGTACATTTTGCACTATTTCTTCTTTTGCCCTTTTATCTCATTATCAATTCCTAATTCCATAATACCTTCTAGCACACAAACTAAAAAAAACACAAAATAGAGGCGACGACGGTCGCCACAATAATTTCTTGTAAATGTCATTGCAATTGTACTCACACCTTATAGACATGCCTCCAAGCCCTTATGAACCTTTATCAACCTTAGTAAAAGTTTCTTCCATATTTTCATTGTTATTTGGTTCTTCTGTTGGTTTTCTTGGAATTTAGTCTCCTTCTCTATAGAACTCCCTTTTTCAACTATTGGCTAAAAATGCTCGCCATAGCATGTTTTAGGCTATACATTATGTTGGAACACATTTAAATTGCTTAAAAAATCCTTAGACATCGAAGGTAGCTTTCAAGATTCATACCATGATGCACGGATGTTGAACTTTGGCACGCTGATTTTAGTTTCACTAACAAACAAACATTTTAGCTAGATATCCTTTGCAATTTCATTGCAGGCAAATGCCATTGTCCTGTATAAATGTATTCTTGTCTTGTGAAAGTAGCCCAACCGAACTTTTTTTTTTCTTGAAAGAACGAGCTTTTTATGTTATATGAAGTAAAGAATACAATGGTTCATTGCACATAGAGAATTACTACAGGAGTAATCTCTATCTGCTCTAAAAACCGATATACATTTAGCGCATAAATCCTCCAACTTGGTAACCGGATTATACAAGAAGATGCAAGGAAAGAGAGCTCCTGAAAGATTCAAATAATCTTGGAGATCTAGAGTAGAACATTTAGAAACAATGGGGAGGGAAAGAAGTGACGGGGACTTTGCTCGCTTCATGATCCGGTTGCACGGTATGAAGGGCAGCGATAGGCCTCACACACTAACAGAGGTGACTAATTTAAGGGCAATAGCAAATTTGGAGAAAATAACAAAAACCCACATGAGCGAGGGTTTGCCTCCCTAGGGGCAACCCAAAAAAGATACGTAACATAGATCCAATTATCCCCTAGAATGAGGCTTGGTTTGAGTTGTTACATCTTTTGAACCATTGCCAAACCATAACACCTTAAGTGTGGGGTAGGATATTGGTTTGCGCTATTGCATTTGCAATTCTTTTTCTCAAGTGTAACGTAAAAGCTTTGTTGTCACATATTTTTATGAATTTATTCTTGTAGCATGATGCATCATGAATATGTAAAATATGAAATTTTTCTTTATTTTTCCAATTTTTAATCGACATGTGTAGTATGTGATTGGTGACATCTAGATTGAGATTACAAGTAGATGGAAAGCCTGTCGGTTCATTAGAAATATAGCATGTGGGTGATTCAAAGTCATCTAGCAGTCAATGACACACCCACAACTTCCAAGTTTAGATTTATCATTTGTGGACATTGGTAATTGGCGAGGGTCACGAGTATCCTTGTTTGGTAGTTGGAATCAGAGTAGATCCATACATGTGGACGTTAGGAATTGCGTTTCAAATCATTGAGGTTCCTCCCAGGTGAGAGACATGTGGATGGTAGCATTAAGGAGGACTAAGCTGGGTGGTTATAGATGTTTTGGGTTTCAAATTATTGAGTTTTCTCCCAGGTGAGAGACAAGTGGATGGTAGTATTAAGGAGGACTAGGCTGGGTGGTTATAGATGTTCTGAACAATATCGAAAGATGTGGAGGAGATGGCAGAGGGCGAGATTGAAGGTGTTACGACAAAGGATTGGGATGTAGCGGACGAATCGATCCTTTTGTCGATCCTTTTG
The DNA here is from genome assembly GCA_021234155.1 of Isoetes taiwanensis. Classification (NCBI taxonomy): domain Eukaryota; kingdom Viridiplantae; phylum Streptophyta; class Lycopodiopsida; order Isoetales; family Isoetaceae; genus Isoetes; species Isoetes taiwanensis. The sequence continues at coordinate 3,408,490 of JAJEKV010000097.1, read as the reverse complement.
TCGGGTTTCATGTGTCCAAACATGGTGATAGGCACGAGGATTTGTTCGAGACCACATAGAACCTACATGAACCTATAGGGTTAAGATATGGTGACGTGTCAGCACCACAGACGTTGAAATTATCCACGTAAAACATAAAAAGGCGGCCGTATATTCCTTTTCGCTATCGGCATATTCAGTTTAAGTAACGTAACGACGTTTGATCTTCCGTCTAAAAGCTCAATCCACAAGAGGCACAAAACGCGCCCTCCGGCGGCATTCTTCACGCCGCTGCAGTAGCTTTTAGTTGTTCTGGATCAAACGACGCTAAATTCGAGCTCAATTCATTTTTCTGTGGATTGAATAATTCATCTCAGAGTAATGGCTTCATTCATGGCCGCAATTGCAGCTTTTCTTCAAGTTACGAGTTTTCCGGCGCTTGAATCACAATCGTAAGCTCTGACTTGCGGGAATTTCATTACCTTCCGACCGCATCAAAATCTTTTAGTGTAAATTTGTGTGCCGTTATCAAGGATTCAATCTTTGCTTACAATGGCAGTGTACCGGAAATCAAGATCAAGAAAAGGAATGTGTCAGAGTATAGTAGATATAGAACCGGCTATGGCGCCATTGGGAAAAGATTTTGGGGTGGTTCTTATGAAGGCAAGAAGTGAGGCAGCTCATCTATTTAGGGAAGCAGAAAAGAGCAAGAAAAATAACGAAGGTATGGCAAAGAACGGCAATAGGGAGAGAGATTCCCGTAGTAAGGCAGCGGCATGGGCATGGTATCAGCATGGCGGAGGAGGAGCCGCTACCACAAGCCCAGGGCCAGAGTACTTGCGAAACAGGGCTTCAATTTCTTCAAAAAGAGAGTCTAGATTCAAAGCCGAAGCTCAGAAAAGCCATAGCTTCTCCGGCGATCTTTCTGAACCTGGTATTTCTTGGAATCCTTCTAGTGCCTCTCTTTTCGATTCATATGAAATTACCGCTGTTGCAAATGAGCTAGACCGAGCTTTGAGTGGCAAGGTGCCTCATCCAATCCATTCTGATAATTTTAGAAAACCTAAACGCTTGTCTAAGATCTTCCCTGTTTGTCGTTCTACTGAGATTATTGAATCTGCTACTAAAAAGTATGAAGATGTAAGGAAGGAGGCTTATATCTTGAATTCGGCTTCAAAAAAACCAGTTTCTAGTGCTCTAAACAGGCTTTCAGTTTCAGATTCTGATGCTGTCGAGCATTTTCATCACCATGAACACGATCATTATCATCATTATTATCACCATATTCATCATCATGTACAGAGGAAGAGCGACAGTTTTTTACTTGACAGGGATTTCAAGTCTTTACCATTGGAATAAAATTCACATGTCAATGCACAATTAATCTGGGAGCTACCTACAAGATCTTTTAAATTTTTCAGATTTGGATGTTTGCCTGCAATTAATGAATCTATTTCTGTGATACATCAATCTATACAGTCTGAAGGAGTGAAGTGATATTCACATCGAGGTCTACGTGAAGCAGAGAGTACTCTTTTGTCTCCATAAGTATGAGGGCAGTTAATATGCAGCATCATTATACTACTAATGTGTATCAAAGATGGGCTATTTGGTTGAACAGGAAAAGAATAGAATTGAATTGTCCAATTACAGAATTGGAATATGTACAAAAAATTGGCAATGCAGACCCCACTGGATTTGCGTGTATATTGGTGTGAATACAGTGCCCAGGAAAGTAAATGCCCACATTGACAATTGATCATGACAAGGAAACTGAAGGGGATGATTAAATATTACCTGAATTCCATCAAGATGGGCTCAAGTTGGGGAGTTAAGAATGTGCCATGCATGTCTTTTTCTGTAGCAAGTTTGATGAACGTGCCCTGCTTCTATCTAGCTATAATGTGACAAGCTGCTATGGTGGCCCATTTAAGTGCAGAAAAGACCAGGCCAGTGCCCTTGTAAAGGCAGGCACCCACCTTCCTGTTAGCAACACTTTTGTAATGTGCTGGTCTTTAATCCTTTCCACATTGAATCCATTCAATTCAATGCAATTCTAGCTACTCTAAAAGTGTGCTCTTTCCACCAGAATTGTTTATACTTTAGTTCCTTGCATACTACTACTCTCCCAACTTACTTGTCTTATTTAGGTTTTTCTTTTCTCTTTTCCTTCCTAATTTTCTTGTCGCCTTCACGGACACCAAGGATTGAGCCTCATTCATTGTCCTCTTTCAAAGATATCTTTCGTTTACAACTATCTTCAATTGTACTCATCAATCTACATTTGCTACCTGTGCATAAATTGTATTTTAGTCCTTGTTTAGCTATAGAAATGTTCAAGTCTTCTACATTCTCTTGCATGAACGTGTACATTACACCATAGGGCCCCTCCTTAAGATTCCACCTTCTTGCCCTAAACTAAGTATATGATACAACAATAGACTAATCATTATCTAATAGAAACTTCAAGCATGACCGTCTCTAGCTAACATGACTCCATCGTAGCTTAAAAATAACATGGCTTTGCTTCTAAGGCATTTTCTTCTAACATGAACATAGCTAAGGGTGCTTTCCCATGAGATTGGCGACCTGAGCGTTGAGAAATGCTTGGTGATTACTTTAGATTCAAGTCAAAAACCTGAGTCTTTGAGGTTGAGGCACCCATGGAACCTGCAGGCCTTGATCTAGACCTCAAGAAAACCTTGAGGTCGGAGGCCCATGGGAAAGCATCGTAACAAGGAAGGCTTAAACGTATATAATCTTTTAGCTTGTAGAGGCTTCTACATGGCTCACTAGTTGATGAGGGTAGCACTTAATTATGTTATGTTGTAGTAAATATTGCCATATGAATCCTATTATATTTACGCTCTTGTTTACCAATTAGGGTGAGACCCCAATAACAAAATTGAAGTTAGCACTAGTTCCTCGAGATGAAAGACTATGTCTTTGAAAGAATTGAAATGGACATATGCTACCAAACCCCGTCACATATGTAAATCCAATATTGACCATTTACTTAGAATGAAGTTGAAGTCTAATTGGACATGACAAAAGAAGCAAATTAAAGTTTACAATGACTTCACAAGAGAGAGCTTATTGTTTTATAGATGGGCATGTGCCATTTAGGCCTTATGACTAAAAAAACATGTATCGCTAACGTAATCACCGACAAATGATGCATGTTCAATTGCTAGACTTGAAACACCTTTCATAACACATGCCATATGAAATTAAACTATTAATTTACTTACGCAATGTAGCAATATGTAATGTTGACTTAATGTGCGTTGTTCCAAAAACATCCAATCACTAAATTAATTTTGGTCCCTTGTTTAAAAAATCCATTAAAAGGTTGAGGTAATATAAACAAAGGGACATACACATACACCCTTTCTTTGCATGTTATAAATAGAATAGAATATGATTTTATGCCTCCAAGATTCACGAGCTTACACCCTAGGTTATTAAAGCATAAAAGTATATTTGATAATTCAATCGTGGGCATTGACCCATACGTGGTAGTTTTGGCTCGAAAATTTTTTTAGCCTTAGCTAGCACCTTTCCAACAGATCCTAAACCTACCCAACAAGCTCCAACACAGAGGCCTCGATTCCTTCGAAAAAACAAAGAAAAGTTGTGATCTTCACCCAGATATCTTCCTACTATTTCAAATCTGTCCAGCTAAATTTGGATTTTGTCCAGCAGGTTACAGGGTGGGGGAACATGAACCAAGCATGGTAGCCCAAGTAAAGTAATCATCAATAATAGACATGAGAATTGAATAGACCAGAACGTATTTTTATCGTCCACGGAAACCAATTGGCCTATGGGACCCAAACAAAGAGAGCAACAAGCATATTACTGCTAGGATTAAAGAACCCCCGCCCATGAATGGTTTTCAAGGGAAAAACCTTGGCAGTAATAAGTATGCTGGCAGACTATACAATAAGATGATATAGCACAATTCAATACTGTACTTGAGGACATGCCTGAGTTCGCATGTCCATCAATTTTTATTATTTCCATAATAAGTTAGTCATGCAATAACAAGGTCTGCTTTGTTGATAGAACTTTCTTTTGGTCTTCATAGACGATAAAAGTCAATGCAATTGAATTCAATTTGTCATACTAGCTTTCCTTCATATATCGATGTTCTATTCACTTCCTTCTGATGCAGATGCTTTGACGCACGTTAAGCTGGCACACTATCAGCAGCAAGTCAATCCTAGGCTCACGAGAGGCCCACACCAAGCATTTCAGGCCAAGCCGCTGCCATGAAGAAGCCTTGCAGACTTATAGCTTCCATTCGCACGGGTGCACATCGCCTCCACATTGAAACAGGACGTTGGGCTCCTTGAAGCACGAGAGCAAAGGCTTTGCCGGTGTTGCCACCGGGCGCCATTGAGGATGAATGTCATGCCCTCCAGATCCGCCCGGCAAAGATTTGCCCATATCCGAGAGCGATATGTCGACACTAGTGCCTCGGCCAGGTGCATCGCTTATTGACTACTTCTGGTCAGTGGGTTTGTTGGGGTCATACCTCCGTGAGGTTATGGATGCACGGACCCGCGATTGTGTCCTCCGAGACGGTATTGAACTCCGTCCCTATACAATTGTACGTGCCAAAGATACTTATTATACGGCTAAGGTTTTTCCTCGAAAACCCCGGTGGGGGTTTTTAATCCCGTCATGTAATACGCTTGCTGCTCTCTTTTTGTTTGGGTCCCATAGGCCAATTGGTCTCCGTGGACGCTAAAAAATCTATTCTATTCTATTCTATTCTTATGCAGGGCCAACATAACCAAAAGGAGATGTGTCTCTGACTTCTCAAATGTAATTTTCTGTTAGGAAAACTGGAGTATTTGATCTATCAAATTCTAAATTTGATGGATTTGCAAAAGCACTTTACTTGCAGGAAGGTCAAGCTTTCAATGAATGGGAAGACTCCATACAACCATGTGCTTAGTAACTTACATATTGCTAAAACAATAGGAGAAAACCAACGAAGTAAATAGTAGTAAACACATGCCCGGTGTTGAGACGCAAAAGTTGGGGCTAAATTATGTGCTTGCATGAAGCCCTGCTTTCCTGGATGTTCAAGATTGCAAAAATGTGCACAATCATGACTTCCCCTTTGCTAGAGTGGATGTGATTTGCCGTGCACACGTTGCCAAACCATGTCCATGCAAATGGCATATACTTCAGAAAGCGTTATTATTAGCTGTTGAAATAAGGTGTAGATGAGAAATTTGAACAATTTCAACACAATTGACCTTCCACATGAAACAAATCTAATTTTAAACAAATAGATAAATAACCTTTCAACAATATTTTTTGTTTAACTGACATAGACTTATGCAAGAAATAGAATCGTCATTGAACTGCAAGAGGACTTGCAAGGATAAAAAATGAATTGTATCATTCTTCTAGAATGGCTAAACAACATAATGATATAGTTAAATTGATCAGATAACAAATCAAGGGAGGCATGAAAAAATTGCGGAACATGCAAGAGAGAAATTTATCTAGTTTTATAAAAGATGACAGAGGTGATATACTGGGCAAGGAATATATATAAACAGCTACACATTTTGGCATGGTAAACAAGCTCAATCTTCTATGCAAGTTAAAAGAGCAAACACAAGTCCGCCAGACATGCAATATGTGAAAACACTTTATGCAATTCCAATCTAAATAATATGCAAAAGTATGAATCAATCAAGTGTCATGCTCTAGTATTAAAAGACTTATGCCTCTGTTAATGAAAATGCAGCAATTAAGCATTCCCATTCATTCACTTTCACATAGGCATAGCTAAATAAAGTATGTAACCAATATTGGAGAATATAAAAAACATTGCAATAGGTACCTTACATGGAAAACTATAACTTGCATGGATGTAAGGCAATGCTAGATAAAGATCATATTGTTGCTTCATTAGATTAGGTATCGTATACAACACAAGAAGGGTCTAATAGCTTCCCCTAGTTCTATCAAGAGAACCCGAATCAAATAAACTTGCTCCTCCCAAACTTGCTCCTCCCAAATATAAAGTTTTCTCATGAGCATACGCATATAATTCTTCTATAGAGACATCTGGGGACTAAAACCTTGTCGATTGCAAAACATTACACTCAACTACCATCTCAACAAAATGGAAACATGTGATAATCATAGTGTGCAGGACCATACCTTCACATATAGATGTAAATATAGGTACCAAGTTTAGTTATTGCATAGGTATCAAATGATATTGACCAACTTAGACAGTTGCAAATGTATATGATGAAAAATAGAATTTTACATATATCATTGAGTAGAGTGTGCATCAAGTCAAGTCTTATTAACATCACCAGCTTAACAAATGCATCATCACTGCCATAGGCAGCTTAGCACGTTATATTATGTTGAACTAATAACAAAATAAAATTGTCGGGTTAAAAGTAGATTTAATTAAGATAGAAAAGAAAAAAAAAATTAATAGCTATAAGTCTGCGCTTCTTCATGGGCAAATGGGTGTACAAGTACTGGTGTGGGCCTCTCGTGAGCCTAGGATTGACTTGCTGCTGATAGTGTGCCAGCTTAACGTGCGTCAGAGCATCTGCATTCCAGAGCTTGCGAAGGAAAGCAGCATCTAGGTACAGCTTAAGTGCCTTGTGATCTTTCTTTATGCATATGTTTGCCTGTACCCCCCAGTGTGAGAACCACTGAGCCTGCTTGTCCTTCCAACAAGTTTTCAGGCGATGGGAACCCATCGCCATGGCCAAAGCAAGGTTGGGCAAACGTGTATCGCCCATGGCAGATAAAAGACAAGATACTTTAGAGATAGAGAGAGAATATAGAGAATATAAAACCACCATTCTTGAAAGAAGAAATGCCTTTTTTCCTTGGCGTTTTTTGGGAATTACTTGTTTTCCTGTTTCTATGTATTTTTACAAGCTCTCAATGTTCTCTCTCATCAGCCTTTTTTCTTGAATGTTCATTCATTCTTTCTTCTTTTTGTTAATTCTTTGTAGGTTACTTGTTGGTTCTTTAGCTATGCTAGGTTGCTTAATCTTTAGAATTCAGTGTGTTGTTTTGGTTTGTAAGTAGATTTGAAATGATAGATTTTAAAGGGTTTCTTCAGTGGAAGCTTGTTCTACCCTTTTTGTTTGTGACTAAAGAATCTATTGCTTCTAAGTGATATTGTCCTCTCTAGACTTTTTATATGCGTGTTTTCCTCTAGATTTTTTGGGGTTTAATAATTTAGGATGCTAATTGAGAAGCTTTTGTTCTACTTGTTTTAGTTTGTGTATTTTAACATGCAATGTCCTATTTCTAAACAATCATATTTTTCTTGATCATTCTTTCTGGCCCACTCACGACTGGAAGATTATCTTTAAAACAATAGTTCTTTTGTGATATTTGTTTCTCAGATGTTTGCTCTAAAAATGGTTCTAAATCAATTTTTCTAATGTGACTTTCACTTTTCAACAGTTGCTAATCCTTCTAGCTCACATTGTCACTTCGTTTTTATTTTTGTTGAAGTCGGATCTTCATTGCAGTCTGGTTAACTAGACTATGCTGGGTAGGCAATCTGCTCTCTTTCTCCAGAGTGACCCTTTTTGACTGGCCATGCTTTTCCCATGCTTCGACATTGCCTTATATTTCCAGTATTAGGACCCTTGTGTTTTCTCTTATCTTATCCAATTTGCACAATGAAAGGTGTAGTATGCAAGATGAAATTTGTAGTATGCATGCTTGTTATCTAGATAGATGAAATATGTATATTGCTTCATATTCTTCACACGCTTTTGCTTCTTTTGGGAGAATCGAAGCCAAATTTGCCTTTATTTCGGGAGTTAGTCCCAAAAAAATTCTAAGAAATCAATCATTTTTTTTTTTTGAAGGATGACACGCTTTATTTACCAATCAAAATCATGATAACATAAAATGCAAAGACAGGATTATAACCCCAGCAGACAAACTGATCCAACTGAGCACAACCACCTGTCTATGCATAGGAATGAATCTGAAGGCAAGTACGCTAAATCAATACTTTCTTTTCATGATCAAGAGAAGAGCAATTATAAGCCATAACAACTTTATTATGTGTCCATTGAAGAAGAATCTCATTTGCAGAATCCATGCTCTTAAAGATAAACAGTCTCCTTCTCTTCCAGTTCGACCATAAAAGCCAGCCACACGCAAGATGAAAAGCTCGTTTCCACCATTTGTGCCATGCGTCAGGATAGAGACCGAGCAGAACTTGCTGGCTAGATCAAGAAACGTGCCAAATAAGGTTAACATCCAAGACCATGCCTGTTGAAGCCACTCACACAAGAAAAAACAATGCTCAATACACCCTTTGCTTACATAAAGGACAGAGCTCTAAAATCTGATTATCAATTTTATAGACTAGCTTATTGACCATGAGGCATCTACAGATCACTTGCCACCACAAAACCGCCACTTTGGGATGAAGCAACTTATTTTATACCCATGTCCTAACACTTTTCCACTATGGCTGAGGAACCTGAAGATGCAATCTATTAGATGGCGGCAAGATTTCAAAATGCAGAAGCAATTTATACACAGAAGAAGCAAAGCACCCTAGCTTGATACCCTGATGCAATCCCATATAGTTACTTCAATTTGTGGGCCAGAATCTTGTGGCAACAATGCAGCAATATAAGTCCAAATTACTCTATTTCATCTGTACAATAGGAATTTTATTTGTAATGCTTCACATGACATGAGATGGCCAGACTCATACCAAACTGCAATTGTGCTTGCACCAGCTATTATCCATTGTCATTGTGTCTTTAGATGATAACAACACTTAGAGGCACATGCAAAGGAATCCACCAGCATGGAGTACAACTGAAGACACGCCTCAGGATTGAAATGAAAAAGAGACTCGACAGTGTCCCAAGCAGTAAGCAACCCCTTTAAAAAGGGAGAAGCATTAGGATACAGGTGTATATGATAAAGCAAAGCGCAAGGAAGGAGAGGCTTAATGGTGGCCTTATGAAATGGAAGAAATCAATCATTTATAGGTCTTTTGGTTCAGTCTTGGATGTCTCACCCTATCAATGTCTCTAACAAACAATTTTCCCTATGCAACTATATCTCCTTAATTTGATTCTTTCAAACTGCATCGAGTCAAATCCAAGTTTTCTACATTCTTTGCTTTGGAATACTAGGTCGTTGTAAAAGACTCTTATAGCTTTATAGCTTTTGAGTTGCCCCTAAAAGGCAAACCCTCCTCATGTGGGTATTGGGCATATTTTGTGTATATGCCAGTATATATTCAAATATTCCTTGTAACTGGCCTAAACCTCCTATTGCAGGTAATTTGCCCATCACAGAAGATAATGAAGAAGCATCTACCATGGGTATAGAAGAGAATTTGGTGCGGCATGAGGAGGTTTGGAAAGTTGCAACTCAAAGCAAGCACGTTAAATTTCTCTAATTCCACGGTCCTGGTTTTTCCCAAATAGCATTTGCATTCGCATTTTGAATTATTGTGTCCCACTTCTGGGTTTCAGTAATCGTTTCCAAGGTGGAGGTTTTATGTCTGGCAGCTTCTTCCAGGGTATTCAACAAACCATAGATCATATATATTCGGATATTTGTCATTGGATAGATTCTATGTTCGGCAACCTTTATAATAAAGGTGAGTGTCAACCATCATTTTTCCGAAACATCTTCTCGGTCGGATATGATGCAACGACTTACTTCTTTACCGACACCATGCACATTATGAGTCCAGGCACCTTCACAATTCACAGTGCAGAGAGTGGGTGCCCAGCGGCCTGATCGGCCTCGCCATCTATTGGTCCATTTCTCGGCACGACAAGATAGGCTTTATGTTTTGCAGCATGGCAGTCACCTCAAGGGTACACACTTTTTAGTACAAGAGGACCTATCTCCAGTCTAGTTAACTCGGCGACGAGACGAGCTATGCAAAGTTCGCGAGGCCAGGCTCCAGAAGAAATGGGTGATATATTGGGGAGGCTCGGCAATTATTCTTGACCAATGGCTTGCAAATCCCTCTAGCATGAACAGCGTTGATTTGGTTTGGGTGTTTGCCCTCAGCATGTATATTGTATGGTGTGGGATCTTGCCCTCTTTTGTTCTATGATGGGGCCTAGTCCCCTTTTGCTCGATATATTTTGGACTTTGGTCCCCTGTTTCGTCGTCAAATGTCCAGTAGGACGCTGCCTAGTGGCGTGAAGTTAAAATACTTATTTCTTTTTCAATTTCTTATCTGTATATATTTATTTTATATACAGGAAAATGGTCAACAAATTTAATTGCTTATCGTTACCCAACTTTGAAAGGGTTAAACTATATAGAAAACACTTCTGCAACGAATTCAACAGAGGGATGTTTGAAGAATAGATATTTAAAAGCCTTGCCCAGCTTCCACAAAGGGATTGTTTTTTCCTCTAGGTTTTAAACATGTTCCTCGGACTTATGTATTTATTTCCATGACTTAATAATGAATATATCTCATCCTCCTTAAAAAAAAGGGAGCTGGATCTCCTTGAGCAATGTTCTTCAACGTGAACCATATTCAACTATAGAAGACCAAACGTGAATGGGACACATCACATGTTTCCTCCTGATCATTCTAGCAATGTTATACTGCCTTGGAACTGCTCTATATGTAGATCCTCAAGAACCACTAACTTCGTCACTATTAAAGTGAGGTATAATCAATGGCATGGTCACTCTTGATATAAATGCATATGTATTATCATTGCAAGTGCCATAAACTACTATTGTACACTGGCATGCAATAACACCAATTTGTATAATTGCTTTACTCAGGTCACATGTGTATCTAGCTACTCTTTTCAATCTTCTAATGCCCCATTTGTCTCACTGTCAAAAATAACAAATCTTGATTACACTCGAATTAAACTAAAATTGGATAATCATGAACAGTCCACATTTAATCAAAATCTAGCATTTGACATCGTTGATGCAAATCTAAATCTCAACAAGACTAAAATTCAAGTCAGAATAGGATGTTAGGATACAATAGTTCGAGAAAAAGGACATGATTTCTTTGTATTAAAACACAACCATAATAGTTGAATTTTATTGTGAAAATCTTGAACTTTGTTGTGGAAACATTCTGTTGGTTTGATTGTAATAGGTTCTCGAAATCTTGTGTTCCTGCATCTTCAAGTATGACAACAGTAAACTTGAAGCAGCAGAAAATAGAGATCCAATATACCCTGAAAATTATATAACATACTTGCTCGTTAAGCATCACCTATCTACCCCACGAAATTATGCAGATGTTACTTGAAAGAATTTGGGGAGGACTACTTTCGTGGAAGAATTTATGAAAAATTTGTTGATAGTTGCAATATGATAGAAGCAACATGCATTTATATTTAGAATGGAGAATATCAATTTAAGGCAGCCTTACTTTTCTTAAAGATGCATGTTCAAGCCTCTGTGGCCCCAAGCTCTGCTGAGCAGTTATAAATAAAAAGAAAGCAAGTAAATTTAGCTGGCTGGATGTAAAAACAGATGTCTTATGCCAGGAAAAACAACATGTTAGTAAGTAACTATTACCACAAACAGTGCAAGATGAAGTGACTTGGAAAATGAAATGATTTGTTAACGATTTCCAGTACTAAAATTAATAGCATCAAAATAAAAACCATTTCAGAAGGAATGATCCATGTGAGTGCATTTTACGTTGTTACTTTCCCAGTTCAAACCTTGCTTTGCGTTTTGAGTGCCACAAAACAAATCCCCCTTTTTTTACAACAACAAACCAAATGTTGGCTACCAGATCTGTCCAACACGGCCCCTTGGGCATTCATGGATCCACCATTCCAATTTAACAATAAAGTACCTTGATCTCATCTTGAAGCTGCTCAATGATTTTACTACTCGTGTCCTTATGGGAATATGCATAAACAATTTAGTATTCGCCTGCAATTAATAGAAAGCCTTCCATTAATTCTTTATAAAGCATTTTATCCTATATTATAAAAAGGTGATGTCTATCTGTCCCGCCGCCCCATTTGACGGCTTAGATTGTGCCACGTGAACTAATAGCTTTTTATGCCACATGGCAAAACCTAGACCTTTACAAAAATAGAAAGGCACAAAATTTAAAAGCCACAATTAATGAAACGTCACGAATATGAATAGTGGACCGCATTCATGAGATTTGAGTCAAGTCTGTATAGAGTTCCGGTGTTTGACCAGTTTCGCATTTCATAGCAGTTTACTTGAAGCCCGTTGCACAAGATACTTCACAGGAAGACCAGATTCAGATTTTTACCAGATTAGGAAAATGAGAGGGCTTCTCAGGCATGAACTGAACAGAATTGGTGGGATTTATGATGAAGGTATGCGCTTGCAGTTTTAGGTGATATCAGTTCTCCATTTAGAAGCTTTGCAAAAACTCTATAAATAGAGTTCTAGTCCCTACGGATCAAAATGGCACATTATACATGAATATTTAGCATTTAATTTGGCAGATCACGTCGATATCAAAGAGAGACTTTTACCTTATCTTCATGAAATTTGCATGTTTCTCATTAGATTCAGATGCATTTGGTGATATTTGATTTGTGTAAGTATTCATTTATGTATCTAAGTAAATATATTTGCTATACCTGGAGCTTATAAGCATTCTTCTGATGGAGTTTGCATCATAAACCGGAGTTAAAGTTCTGTGGAAGACCACTTTGATACGTGAATCTCCAGTAGTTAGGTTTAGTCTTTTGTTGTACAATGTTAAAGCTATTGCTTGCCAATCTTATGCCTTATCTCCCTAATGTTAATTTTGGTTGAAGAGTTAGCAAAGAAAGAAACAGATGCATTTATTGGGCCTTTCTAAAGAGAGACATCAAAGACTTTAAAGTATTGTTAGCATATCAATAATTCCGTGAATGCGTATGCCAAAATTGCTACAAGAAATCGCCTCTATGAATTGCATGTACCTAGATTGTACAAGTAGTGGAAATGTCTCCAAGTAGAGGGCACCTTATAACAAATTGATGCAGATACAACATTGTGGTTTCCCACTTCTACCATCTTCTTTATTGGCATTTGGATGAAGAGATCATGCCTCGCTGGTTTCACTATAGCAGAGGTCGCAAAAATTTTGTTTCTGCTTGCAGCTGGAGAGTAGACTGTTTTGGTGACACTATTCATCTCATATGTTTGCTCTTTTTTGTTAAGGAGATCGCCACTATAGTATACCTTTCATGTACTATTTTATTGTCCCATTCAAAAGTCGTTTTATGAGTCCCATGTCATACAACCAGCCATGTTAGTACCCAGGTTTCAAACAACATTCTTGCTATGTGTTTTATGCCTTGATTTAGAGGCTTTTGCATCAAACACCACGACTTCATGCAACAATTGTTATATTATCCTACCTTCTCTATTTCATCTCCAGGTTGTGTAAAATTCTATGCATGAATCAAAGGCAGTTGCTGACATGAGAAGAGTTTAGAGCTAAGTTCCTCCTTTTAAGGTGGGATCGGACTATTTGGTAGAAGGTGTCTTCAATTCTTCCTCCAGTAGCACAAGTGGATGACCCCCAGCCTTGGGTAGTTCATGAGCGTGTCAAAAGCAGATAAGTTGGTAAATTCCATGTACAAGATCTTGCTTGCTGTGGACGTCTTGCCTCCTTCATCCAAGTGGCCTTTGGTCATTCCTAGGGATCGGCAGAAAGCAGTATGGAAATAGGTATGGGATAAACTACTCCATCCCAAAGTATATGTTTTATGGTGGCAAGTCATTCATCGTTGTCTGCGCGTTAATATTCTGGTGCACAGATTTCGTCCAGAGGTATCTGCACTTTGTCCCTTATGTGCACAGAGGGACGAGACAATTGGGCATTGCTTCTTTCTGTGTAGGCATGTCAAGCATGCTTGGTTGTGGCTTCAAGGCCTCTTCGTTTGCAATTTGAATAGCCAACGGGTGTTATTAAGATCTATCCAAGTAATTTGGGATAATTTGGCAAAAAGGGCATTTCATTTGGCTTCTGCATGGATCATTTGGTCTATTTGGAAAAGAAAGAATCTTCTCATATTCAAAGGTCTTGCTTGTTCAGATGCACAGATCCTTCTTGATGCCCAACAACGAATTGTCAAAGCATTCAGGTGCTCATCAATTGCTAATGAGGTGAAGAGCCGTATTTGGGAGCACTATCTTCAGATTCACACTTACTTATGAGATTTTGCTTGCTCTTCATATTGTTTAGATGTTGTATTTGAGTGGGGTGGTTTTGCTCTGGTGGACATTCTCTCCACTGAGTTTTTAGTCCCCATTGTACTTTGTAACTTTCTCTCGATAATAAAGGCTCAAGTCCTTCAAAAAAAAAATTTAGTGTTTCATTGCCTACAAAAGGTACGCATTTTTTGGATGTAGCCCATTAGTTGCAGTTGATAGGATCAATGCCAAGATACTGGAAAATCAAAAGGACTTTTGACTTCAACGAGTTCATCTTATAGGTTATTACTGCTGACAAATGCCTAGAGCAAGCTGGATTTGATGTTACGATACTATCATTTCTTATCACAATTGATCTTATGACATGGTTCTTTGAGGTTCTCTGTGGGATTTACATTGAATAAATTGGATGATAGTACATGTTGCAGCTACATCCGCATCTTCATAGTCGTAAAATAGAAGTAATGCTCTCAAATAAAATTATTTGATTGTGCTGCTCAGTAATAAGTTGAATATCATGACCTTTAGAATGATAAATTTAAAAGACGCTGCCGATAGATTTAAATGAGCTTTATATGTAATATGTACATTTCATTTTTTGGCAGAGCAAGCTAAGGCGCACTACATCTCTTCACTCTAACTGCTCCTCATTTAATTAAAATCAGAAGCTTCAAAAATGTTGCAGCATATTGTGGAAACTATTGTTAGTTGTTGTAACCATCTCAACTCTCAAGTCATGTAACTTAGATATGCCCTTGCTTCTTTTATGAACGATTATCAAAGGTTTATTATATTTGCCACAGGCCCATGTCTTCAGATGGCAGGATACAAATGCATACTTCTAAAGTGCAGTCCATAAAGGTTTTGTAAATGATATGGTGAAGTGGAATATGAACTCATAGTTTTATGGTTCTTTATGCTTTGTAATAGTTTAAACATCCAACTTGCTATGGATAATGGCAAATGCATTGGAAGCATGATTTTGAATCACTACAATACACATGTAATGCATATGCCCTGCTGCATGTTAAAATGGCACACTACAAGCAGCAACCCTATGCTCACAAGAGGCCCACAACACTACTCACGCACTCATTTGCCCATGAAGAAGCGCAGATTGATAGCTTCCATTCGCACGGGTGCACACAGGGCAATGGACTCGGGAGCCACGTGAGGACAGGATCTGTCACTGTTGCCAACAGGGCATCATTGAGGATGAAAGTCACGTCCTTCACGCCTGCCCAATGTTCAATCATATCCGCGCACGGTATGTTCAGTTAATTGTGCCTCATCAACCCCTGCATGAGTTGTTGAACACGACCTCCGTGGGCTTGTTGGGATCATACCTCCAGGAGGTTTTGGATACACGGACTTAGTTGTGTCCTCCGGTACAGCATTGAATTGTCATATGCGATTGTACAGTATACCAGCATCCCTATTACTGCGAAGGTTTTTCCCTCGAAAACCCTTCGGGGCGGGGGTTTTTTAATTCTGACAGTAATACGCTTGTTGCTCTCTCTTTGTTTAGGTCCCATAGGCTAGTTGGTCTTCGTGGATGATAAAAACATATTCTATTCTATTCTATTCTTTTGCATGACATAAAAATACTATCTATCTATCTATCTATCTCTAATAAATCGAATTTGCATAGAACATATGTATTTTTGTTAAATTTATTACAATACACACAAAGTTGCAAATTGTTTAACAAAAAATAAATTGTCCAAATATTATTGAATGCCCATCGAATGTGGGCAATCTTCTAACTATATTAATTTTGAAAAATAATGATGTCCGTAATGGGAATCTATCCGTCCTAAATTGATAGCCCAGATTGTGCCATGGCACATAAGTTAACACATATATCATGTTGTTACCCTATCTCACAAGATCAATCAAACGTCATGAATCGTATAACATAGCTTTATATGCACCATTACACATGAAACATATACAACAAATACAAAAATATTGCCATGCAATCACATGTGGTGCCCACCAAAGGTGGGCAATTTTCTAGTTACATTTATAATAAAAAAATTAAGAATGCAACTGATGGGGGTAACATTTGACATAGTTGTTAGGAGAATGTGAAGAGAACAATGTGATGTTTCTGCCTACATTAAGAACAAAAATTCTGCAGACCCTATCCAGTATCCATAAAGGTTTTATGCACATGCTTGGTAAATGCTGCTCTCATCTTTCAGTCTCAGGCTTTGGTTCAGAAGGCTCTGTCATTAGCTGTGATATCATATTAGAATCTACCCGCACCACTGCGGTATTTGCCTGCACTCATTGCAGGGTCCTGGTTGGTTCAGTTGTGATGCTTATAGCTGGTAAATGGTGGTGACTTCGATAATGGGTGAAAGCATTCAGAGGCTTAGGTATTGCTAGAGCAGTTTTTGTTAAGTTGTTTTGAAGCCCTGTGTTTTTGTGGGGTTCCTCCTGTATGGTTCTTGTTTGGTGGCATACTTTAAGATTTTCTTATAGCTTGGTAGTTTTAGTATTAAGTTTGTCCTTGCATTTTCGTTTGGCTGGTGCTTTTCCTACTCTTGCAAAAGCAATCAGCATAGGACCTGATGGGCTTTGAATTTATTAAGCCGACATTTGAAGCTTATCTATTCTATGTGGATGAACCTTTGTGCAACTAATCATTTTGCGCAGGATTTTGGGGGATTTAATTTTTATATGTTGGATGTTAATGGTTTGTGTTGCAAAAATTTTTTTTTGGCCTTCGGGGCCTTAGGGACTTCGGTGTGACAAAATTTTTAGAATTCAAACTAGAAAAAAATTAGAATTCATTTGAGGCTTTCATCACCGTAGCCTTTTGAATTTCATCACAACAAAACAAATAGAACATAAGTAAAAGTTACCATAAAGATAGAGCCGGATTGATCTCATTATCTGAAAGTCATAAAGTTTGCAACACCCATACACAAACATTTTTCAACTGAATTTAACTGACCTTTGGCCTCCATGGATTCTTGTGGTGAGAAACCAAAATAGGAAACTTTTCTCGCTTGTTAGCACAAGGATCTAGAAGCCTTGGAATTTGCTTAATAAGCTGCCTCAAAATCTAAAAAATGCATGATAATTTTTGCAACCTTCATTGGAATGAGCCATAAAACAATATCCAATAAGCGCAATCCTCAGTATTAATCACCGGTAGGATGTGAAAGCCTACCAAACCCGGCCGAAAAATTGCTGTTTTAGCATAGATAACTTAACCAAACATATCCATACTATACACTATCAAAAGATCTCGGGAGAGCTTTCCAACATAATAAAAATCATCTCAAACAGAGCTACGGACCAAAAGTTATGATAAGAAATGTGTTGCCGTAGGAAAAGCGTGACTACATGCGCCCTTCAAGCCCTTCATGTGCCCATTATGCACCACACACACAAAAAGAGGGCTTTTGTTGTGAGCCATTGGTTGTTGACCATTATGCACCACACGCACAAAAAGAGGGCTTTTTGTTGTGAGCCATTGGTTGTTGACCATTATGCACCACGCACAAAAAAAAAGGGCTTTTGTTGTGAGCCATTGGTTGTTGACCATTGGAAAAAAAAAGGCTAAAATCAATGACTCAGAAATGGTGCACTCTAGATATGCGCGATTAGTACATCCATTTGAATACATCACGAAATCATAGGAAAACCTTAGTGAAAAGCGTACAAAAACACAAAGAAAACCCCCTGTTATTATGCTACATATTAGTTTAATCGTACAACACTTAAGGAGTTATTGTGAAGATCATTGGCCTGGAAGTTTGTTTCCCTCAACCTCTGCTAGTATTCTGTCAACGCAAGAGATCTATCTCAAAGATAATGAATAATGCTAGTTGAAGGACATACAAACAAATCAAGCTATGTAAGTTATTAATGGTTGTACCTGAACATTTGAATAACATAACTGAGATAAAATACCCATCATGAGCTTCATATACTAATTCCATCGATCTGAGCCCTCGGATCGAGATTCTAGAGGGGGCGAGCATGCATGTCTCGCATGCATGTATTGCATGCTTTCTCTGGTTGGGGGATCGCTATATTAGGTGAGGTTCTTCATCAACATCTCATCGGCGCTTCCTCTTCTCTCTCAGCAGTACCTTATTCTCTATTCTTTGAAACCCACCTCCCCCTCCCCTTAATTGTTTAATGTATTTGTCGCCTGGCACGCGTGACCAGCCCCTCTATTTGAAGAGGTCTTTATTTTGTTGTCGCGTGGCACGTGTGATCAGCCTCTCCACTTTGGGAGGTTTGTTTTGTCACATTTGTTCTAGTGTCGTTGATGTGCGTGCATGGGTTAGCAAGCTTTACAAAGAAGCAGCAGCAGACTTGACTTCTCCATTCATGGGTTCTTTGGGAGCAAATTCTCGGCCTTGCGTTTGTCAAGCCGCTTGCGAGAAGGCTTATCACTAGGTTTTTTCCTCGAAAACCCGAAAGGGTGGGGTTTTTTAATCCCGGTGATAAGCTTTCGGCAGGTACACAGACCAAACATCTATTAGCATTGTATTTCATGGGGTCCAAGTTGTATAATCGGATATTCCCTTTATTTTTATTCGTGGGTAGTTCGCATGTGTGCGTCTATCCACTATACACCATTCTAGAAAATCTGCTGAGATGAATGAGAAGCCTAGAGGTTTTTGTCGTTTTCATGCGAGCCCCATTCTAGAATTGGTGGTCTCTACTTTCTACTGCTCCAGAAAACTTCACGTTTTAGTGATGGGCTACTTCATAAGAAAGTATTGCACTTCAAGCCCTTTGAGGCAAAATGAGACTTTTTATTAACATAACAACTTCATCCTACATTTTCATCACTACATGTGAATAGTCTAGAAATGATCTTCCAGCTCAGTTTAAAGCAGAAAACTCGTGGAAATGTGTAACATCATGGGAATTTGTAATTAATAGTATGGAGTATATAGATTAAAAAAAAAATAATAATTGCAGAGGTAACATATTTCTAGTTTGCGATAAATTAAATAAGGAATTGAACAACATAAACCATCAATTGACAACCAGAGTACATAATGAGATTCTTTGAGAGATTAGATGAACCCCCTTGCATCTCTCAAGCTTTCTTCCCATTTGATTCATAAATGCGCAAGCTAAAAATATGTCCATGTATCTTTGGAAAGTTCGGTTGGACTACTGATTTGACTCAAATTGTAAAAAAAGTTTTCACAAGGCGTAATACATTTATCTGGGACAATGGCGGCGTGGTCAAGTCGGCATCCATGCATCATGATATGAATCTTGAAAGCTACCTTCGATGTTTGTGTTCCAACACTATGTATACCCTAAAATATGCTATGACGAACATTTTTAGCCAATAGTTGGAAAAAGGAGTTCTATAGAGAAGGAGACTAAATTCTAAGAAAACAAAGTAAAGAACTAAATAACAATGAAAATATGGAAAGAATTTTTACTAAGGTTGATGAAGGTTCATAAGGGCCTGGAGGCGTGTTTATAAGGTGTGAGTACAATTGCAATTACATTTACAAGAATTTATTGCGGCGGCCTTCGCCGTCACTATTTTGTGCTTTTTTAGTTTGTGTGCTAGAAGGTACTATGGAATTTGGAATTGATAATGAGATAAGAGGGTAAAAGAAGAAATAGTGCAAAAATGTACATTCTCGTGATGAGGACTCGCAATATATGCACACGTAAACAGCAAAATAGAGCAAAATGTGTATTTTTTCCACATCAATATTTGGACTTCATAACTCTAGCATCTTAATAGTTTTGGCTTAGTTGTCTTGCAGTTGCGAGTTGAAGCATGACTCTAGCACGTGTTCTTACAAACATCAGTGTTTGGGCTTCATGATTTTAGCATCTTAATATTTGTGGCTTAGTTGTTTTGCCAAGTGTCATGCTCCCTTGATATGTCAAAACGACAAACTTATAACTGGGGAGCCTGTCATCTTGCTTACGTTTCTTGACTGAAACTATATCAAGACTTAGCACTCCCTAAATGAGATGAAGGGAAATATGCCATCCAAATAGATCAGCTCAGTTATATCCCATCCCATTTCTAGAAGTTGCGCATATTTACCTCAATCAAAATTGTGTATAAAAATTGTGTATTTATTTATTAATTTCTAAAAAAAGAATAAACAATGTATGTCAATTACATGGAGCATGTGCATTGGCAGGTAAAAGGTTGATGTGGGGAGTTATAGTAATGGTAATACGAGGCTGGGGAGGGACACTCAAAAAGTGGCAGTATTAATGGTGAAGGATACACATAAGGAGGTATTGGAGGAGGAGATGAGGGAGAAGGGGGAGGAGGTGATTCGTATTTGTATGGAGGGAGAGAGGATGGTGGAGTAGGTGGTGATTCATATATTGAAGGAGGTGGTGGCGAAGGTGATGGACATGATATTATAAAGGATTTATTATTTTTTGTATGCAATACAATGGTTACAACTTTGTTGCATAGCAGTTAAGAGACATTGGCTAATTTTGGAGACCAAGACAACCCATCAACTTGTTATGCTTATATATCTTTTGATATGTTTAGTTAGGTTTTCATTTAGGGCAAGCAACCTCCTCCTCGAAACACAGAGCAAAACTCTGGTCGCACATGCTCTAGAGCTGCAAGTTTTCTACAAGTTACAGCTATGGCAATTAATACACGACAAGGAATTGGTCGAATAATTGGCCGCACAATTTGCTTACCCAAACTGCCATTTTTTTTTGCAAGTTTATTTGCTCATAGCGACTGCAATGGAATAAGCTAGCGATCTACAGAGGAGTAACTTTATTTATAGCTCTATCCCTCGAGCTTGGCTGTGGCATATTTCTACAATCTAAAAATGTAAAGCCTTTCGCTTCATTAGCCTTTTCTCTGATTTAAACTTCTCCTATTGAATGAACTGGCTTGCGATTTTCAGGTTCCGGCACTAACGACAATGGCAAATAAGCTCTCTTATGCTCTATTTGATTTTTGGGTTGCCCCTAGGGGGGCAAACCCTTGTTTATGTGGGTTTGTGGCATATCCTATGTATATGCTAGAATATACCTAGGATATGCTGGTGGTGACTGCTCAAAACCTGCTCTTGGTCAAACCGGCTGGTCGCGATTGTTCTTTGCGGGGCTGGGTTTGCCGGGCTAACCGGCACCTCGGCATGTATTCTATGCAATGTCTTTGCGAACATGGATATTGTTCGCAAGCTCTCCAATGTTTCGAGGATATGCAGCTATCAGGCATATCTCCAAATATTGTAAGTTTTATCTTGATTTGAAAGCTTGTTGTGCCGTTGGAGCTAATAAGGGTCGAGAAATACATGCCAAAATTGCACAAAATGGATTTGAAGATAATGTATATGTTGGGAACTCATTAATTGACATGTATCTGCCGAGGCAAATTGCGAATCGGTGATGGTAACCGGACCGGTCCGAATCGATGTGGGCATGTTTACTCATTATTTGAGATAAAAAGATTACTTTTTTCTCGGGGTTTTGGAGTGTTCGGCATGTTTCTGGCAGTGTGTCCCCCAGACTTCTCCCTCTGCGACACTGCAAAATGGTTTGCAAACACCTTTTGATTGCAAGAGCGTGGTTTTTCATGTGATATGTCAGTTTTTCGCCAATAAAAAGAGGATGAGTTGCTTGATTTTTCTACTTCTGTTTTATTTTGAAATTTTTGAAATGGCAACTGCCATTCCAGAATGGTTGAAAACCTTGGTGCAGCTGCATTATGAGCCAGGTGTTGTATTTTGATTTACGCTCTGTTTTTCCTTGCTTCTATTGTAGCAAAAGTGAAGTTTTTGTGGAATTTATGTGTTCTCTTATCTTGTTGCTTTATCTCTCGCCGATTTATATATGCGTAATGTCCGCCGAACTATTTTACCAAAAAAAAACATTGGAATGAGAGGCAAGTTCTTCTCTCTTGGGAAGTTTGCTCGACCGACTAATCGGATAAGCCTAAGAAAATCTTGTATGTAAATTAATAATCTTGTGATTTTGTAATCTAGTGGAAGCTCTGTAAATTGGAGGGGCCATGCTCTGTAGATGTAGAAATCCCTGCTCTATCTATTCCCAATAGAACGTAGTCCCTGATCTAGACAACCTTACCTTGGCTCCACGGGTTAAACAGCAGTGTTGGATTGCTTGCCCTATGATGGGCGTTAATCTCTTGCTTGGTTTTGCTTGCAACTTGTATCCCTTATGTTCGTTGGACATTTGGGGATGCTTGTCTCTTTCCAAAGGCTTCTATTGATGTTTCCTTTGCTAACGTCTGGATTGACCACTTGGCACGTTCTATCTTCTCGTCAGTGAGCATTTGTTAACTCATTGTTATTCATTGACATTCTTTGATTTCAATAAACCTTAAATTAGTCTACTTGTTTCCTTCCCTTAGATAGGAATGGCGGTGCTTTTGGAGACACTTTCGGAGAAGCCTCACGGAGCACACTAGTATCATTTACTCAAGTATTTACATGCAAAGAGCAATCTTTGTGTTGGCTATTTACCCGCATACCAATAGCGCTTGTTTGGTACAACATGGGAGGGTTGTTGTTCACAGCGAGGCGGGATCCCATGATTTCCATAGAAGCGTGGGAAATATGCTCTATGCATGCTTCCCGGTTTATTTGCTTATTCATTGCTCCAACCGCTTGTAATATTCTTGCGGACTCGAAGTTAATCGCTTTTTCGATGCTATTAGGCTCTTGTATAACCTTTTGTCAATCCATATACCATTATCATGGACTTTGATTTACAAACTTAATATGGAAAGCTGCAAAGCATTGTCAACGAGTATATCAAATTGATAAACGTTGCACTTCTAGTGCTTTAGGTAAAATTCTCTTCTACATGTAAGAAGACGTGGACTACATTTTTGACAGAGGCATTCCATGATTTAAAAGCAATTCTTCAAGCTTGCAATCCCTTTCGGTGATCATGATATGGTATTACGTTTCGCTACATGCACAATCATACTCAAAGTGATGGTTGTTTCTACATTAACCAAAGATGCATTTTAAGTTTGATCAGAACTATCCATTTTCATATTGCCTTTTTGTCGGCAAAGTTTGAACACATGTTCTCCATTTTTATGTCCATTTACAGTCTAGATGTCTTTTATACTTGTATTATTATCTCTATCCATTTCTTTTCCTTCTTCTTGATTCTTTCTTGTGTCACCAAGGCCTTTGGCAAGCCTCTTCTCTATGTTACCAGTTTGTAGAATCCATTTACGTTGTATAGACTTAAGTTAAGCTTCTCTCCATACGATTAATTAAACTAGCTTTGTATTATAAACAGTGCATGGTTCAATCCCAGGTTGTTTTTCTTAGGTCGATTTTTGAATAGAAAAGCCTGCTGACTGACTAACTATAAACTTGGTAGAGATTGCTGAACTCTACTGTTGATGACCACCTTTGAAAAGTAACTTTTAGGAACATATACATATTGACCCCTGATTTCTTGTCGTCTGAATAAAGCAATACAGTGGCTTCCATGTTACGCATTATTAATTGAATGCTATAATGTTTTAAGACAGTGTTGGATTGGTGGGTGTTGGATTGGTGGGCTGTGGAGTGTCGGTCTATTACAGGAGTACTCTAGTGGCTGATCTTATCATGTGGTCGTATTAGTTCGTCAACACGTTCAAACCACAAGCATGGCTTTGTTTGCGAGGCTCTTTCGTGGTTTCCTCTAAGAAGAGTGTATGATCCTCCATCTTCTCTTAGCCAACCGCAGATAAAGGCCTCGAGATTCTGGCATTTGAAGCTTGTCTCCCTCGTAGAGTCGTGATTGAGAATGTAATTGCCTAATGCTACAATTGCTACAACATCCTGGCTTGTTGCATGTGGCAATGCTAGATATCCTATAAGATGGATAGAGCAAGCAAAACTCAAGTAGATGCTCTGGTGGCATACATTACATTATTACAATTTAGAACTAACTTGTTTGCACATAATATAGATTTGAAGCATATAGCGAGAACCATTCCGGCTTGCTCTATTTGGCCAAGGTAAGGTGTTGGAGCAGGCCTTTAACATCAAGGCATAGCCTGTGGGGAAATGAGGATCTGCCAAGAGCTTCGATGGTGCATTTTGTGGCGGCCGAGGCATGCTTCGCAGAAGAATTGAGTGGAGCTCCAAGAGGTTATTTCTTCTCACCGGATGGATGGTTTGCAAATAACCTACTTTCTTTTTGGTCTTTTTATTTCGCTTGTTTCTACAACATCTTTTCGGAGACCGTAATGTCGGGCTATATATTAGCAACATCTCATTTGAACTTGCGTGCGTGATTCATAGCATGTTATAACATATGTCTTCGTGGATCATCCGGCTGGTCCTGGCTGGTATTTTCATTTGTTAAGCTTGTACATTATATTGTCTTCATTCCAAAGTTCTTTCATTTATCCAAGACTTTTGCACTTTGCCAGCTGAGCTTGGTCCTTTCCGTGGTTATGCTCATGCAGGCCTTTTGCATCATTTGATGATATCCATGACAAAAGAATATGCATGTTGGAGCTCTTGCAACGCATCATTTCCTGCAGAATGACAATGAGCAGAATGAGCTGCAAAACATGTCAAATCTTTTTTGCAAATGACGCAGCGGAGCTACAAAGTGTGTGAAGCATAGCCCAGACGGATGAATGCCTTTGACCGTTTCAATATGTTTTCAGATATGTTTCGACAGGTTTCAGATATGTTTGAATGCAAGACACTAAAAGACGCTTGACATTGTTGCGCCAATGTCAACATTCACATTCCAATTTATGTTGAGCCAGTCAACACACACATTCCAACTTATGTTGAACCTCTTAACTTTCGTAGTTGAAAAGGCAGTCTCAATAGTTATTCGCTTAGCATCCTGCCAAAGGCGGAAATGCAGGTACATATGTCAAATGTAAATGTTAGGTGATATGACAATGGCATTGAAATGTTCTTGCTATTCCGCGATAGCTCGTGCCCCTTTTGAAACATTTTTGAGTCAGTTTACTCACTGGATTAGATCCTCATTTGTTGAGTTAGAAGGGGCTGCGCGAACGCGAGCCCCCAGTATAACAAATTATGACATGCACTCTCCCCTTAAGGAGATGCTAGGACTCTCCCCTTAAGGAGATGCTAGGGACGCACCATGCTCTACCTTGAATGACCGGAAGTGAGTGAGTAACATCTCTGTGCCTTATAACTGCCACATTTGATATTAGATGTATCGTAGGAGTACTCTTTATTTTATAGTATGGCATTTGATATTAGTTGTCTCGAGTTCAAAAATATATTTGTGAAACGTTTATTTTTTATAATGTGCCTAGTATAATGGGCTATTTGCCCTTTGATCCGAAAACGAAAACACGAAGCATGCTTAAACATGGAAACCAGGTGTTTTGATTTATGAAAACCCTTTCATGTACTCTCTCAGCTTCCAGGAAAAAATCACGGTGGACTTGTGAAACCCTATAGATTTAGTAAATTCGATGTATAATTGCTTAAAGTTTTGCTCTATTTTCTATCAGACACCATAAATGAACATCATAGGTGAAAAAGCTACTGAACATTGTGGGTGAAAAGGCGCCAATTTTGCTACTAAACATCATACGTGACAAGGCGCCAATGTCAACACACACATTCCAACTTATGTTGAGCCTCTCAAGTTTCGTAGTTGAAAAGAGAGTCTCAGTAGTTATTCGTTTAGTATCCTCTCAAAGGAGGAAATGCAGGTACATAAATTTTAGAACTAACTTGGAAATCCGAAAGAAAGAATGGGCCAGAGTCAAGGAAGCAAGGGCATCATGCTTTGTTGCTTACTTGGACCGAGGAGGGAAAGCAATCATAACTAGCAAAAAACGTCAATAGGAAAACAGGGTCTTGAGAGTAAGCCTGTAGAATGCTCATGGCTTAAATCAGGCTAAAGTAAATGCTACATCAATGCTTGGATTTTTTCATATGAATGCGATCATAAGGTTTTTGGAATTTGGATTTTGGGGAATTTTTGGATTTTTTCATATGAATGCGATAAAGATAGTCAACCTAGCAAAAGGAAATTTATTTCTATTTGCAAGAGATCAAATTACAACCACATTGAACATCAGTCTCTATAGTGGTTTAAGAAATATTATGCTAGAAAGTACAAGAGAAAAAGCTCCGAGATTCTCGATACAACACCTGGATTCATACTAACATGTAACCAACAGGGAGGCAAATGTCCTTACTAAAATACTTCCTTGCATTTGCCAACTAGGTTCAAACTTCCTAGGGATATCGGATTCTTTGTATGAGGAAGCTTCAAAGTACTAGGTTATTGTATGAGCAATGCAAACCTCAATCTTTTTTCGTCCTTTTCTTCCTCCTTGTCTATATATCTAATTCGTACATGGCATCATATGCAGGATGACTATTTGGACATGACATCTTGGTACAACGATGCTTTTGATGAATTGGAGGTCCATTTTTGTAAGAAAATGACAAATGTTTGTGTACCATCACCTTCACAAAATGTCAACGTTTTAAACACCCTATTCAAACACCCTATTGTCTACAACTATAACTTAAGCCACTTCACTCTCCGGCCATGGAGGGCAACCCTCCGTGTGCAGCACCTTGTTTATTTATCTCAGGTTGCTCTCACAATTATTTGTTTTTCTGCGCTCACAAGAATCATAGTTGTAGCTTTCTCCGGAAGGCCAATGCCAGCATCAATGACAACCTAAGCTCTAAATCGCTCATCATCCGACAAGTAATATGAATTGTTAGTATTTGTACTAGCTAATCTTCTGCTTGACTTTTCTCTTATGGCTTTATTTTCCTTCAGCAGAAGTTATGGTGCAAACTAGACCTCTTGCTTTGCTTTGAAGCAGCTATCAGTGTTGTTAAAGAACTTGTATTCTATGCAATAAATATGTCTTAGCATACGCATACGTATTTAATAGGCATGCTACATTTTTTAATGGGTTTCGTCTACGTTTTTTAATGGCCAATTTTTTTAAAACTTCAAATGTTTTTTCATTCTTAATTTTTCGTTCATAGGGCCTGTAAAGAAATAGTGGCTAGGGTTTAGGTATGCCCTGTGAACCGTCTGGTCGATTCTTGCTTCTAATCTATTCTAACCTGCATTTTTTCTTAGGTGTAAGGTTTTTCGGCCCTGGCTAGATTGATTTCGACCTCAATCAAGTGAGTGGCAGTTTTCTAGTTCAATGTTCTATCACTTTGACCTCTGTAGAGCAAATGCGCAGCATTTTTGTTGGGCAAATGCTCTGTCGTTCCATTGAAGTTAGATATTAGCATTAGTAGGTCTGAAGACCAAATGCCGAAATCAGAGCAGGTAACTTCTGGAATTTCTTTCTCATATTGTTGGAGTTTTCTTATCCATAATTTTCTGCCACAACAGCTAGTGTATGGAGCTTGTAGAGCATTACATCGATCTTTTTAGGCTGTGAACTGAGAACTGAAAGGCAAACTCTTTTTGTGCTTACAAAAATCAGGTATCCAAATCAATCATTTCATCTAGACCACTCCAGAAGAATGTGTATGCTTGCTTATTCATATTACAAATTTCCCAGTGCGCATTGCGTGAAGACGATTGATGGTTAAGGGACTGTCTTGAGGATTCCACTCTACTATACTCCAGTGTAAGTAGCTAGTCCCAGAGCACTCAGCTTTTCTTAAATCATTTCATATTATGAATGTTTCTGGTCTAGCATTTATATATACAAGAATTTGTCGCGGCGGTTGTCACCGCCGCTATGTTGTTTGAAATAGGTATTGCATATTTGGAAGATGATTTTCGAGTAGCTATATGAGTATATAGTATTTTATAATAGAAAAGTAGTAAATAAATACATGCTTAGAAGCAGTTTATGACGATTTTAAACTAACTATTTTGTCCAGTAGGGTTTTGCATTTCGTTGACCAATTTTTTCAACCTCCCCATTTTGCTACATTTTCTATTAGTTGGACAATGTTAGATTGTACTATCTCCACTATTTTGTGGAGTGGGGTTTTGCATTCAATTGACCAATTTCCTAGCCAAATCCTTCAACCTCTCTATTTTGCTACATTTTCCATTACTTGGACATGCAATGTATACTGGTCTTGAGCATCATCATCATTCCTGGTACATATTGCCTGAGAATTTTACTCCCATTAACGCCCGAGGGCCAGGGTGTTATCTCCCTTAACAATGCCTAAAATAGTCATAACGCCCTAGCGCGTTATCACGAAGGCTCATTTTGCCCTAGGGCATTATCACAAAGGCTCATAACACCCAAGGAGCAGGGTGTTAAGGAGCTTCTACAGGCAACTTTAGAGTTGACATTTGACAGATTGATGTAGTTACATAGGATGTCATCATTTCATCATGCACAAATATGGACATTCCAATAGAGTTGTTAATGCTTTGGGAAAAATGCATCTTTTCAAAATAAACCAAACATGACTTTTGTATATTGCGTGCTCAAGATGACTCTTTGCAAGATATAACAATGCAAAATTTAGAGTTTTACAGTAGTGCATCTCTTTTGAAATGCATTCCAGTTCTCAAACATGATTGATCCCCCATTCGTTAGAATGGTTAGTGCTCCATTATCCCTGGATGCATTTCCATTTTTCAGATGTCTTTCACATCTAAAAATTGTATTTTTTTACTCTGGGCAGCTACCTAAAGAGATGTTTTTTATTTGAAAGACTTAAAAATTATAATTTTTCACTCTCTGAGCAGCTACCTAAAGAGATGTTTTTTATTTGAAAGACTAACAACTAGCAAGAGTCAACTCTAAGCTTGCTTATGCATGAGTATTCTTTCCCATATATAGGCAATCTTACAGAATTTGGTGGCTTAACTTACGTCTCATAGGCATGAAATTGTTAAGGCATGAAATTGTTATTAGGCATGAAACTGTTATTTGAGATACCGTTATTTACAGATTTGCTGGTTTACAGGTTTTAATTTTTTGACAAATGAGTGAGCTGCATCTAAGTATCATCAAATTGTAAAAGAAAATAAAATTGTAAGAAATTAGACTTATCAAAGCCATTTTTATCCTACATAGGAGAAGTACAGAAACAAACAGACAGAGGCTCCAAAGTACAACAAAGCCTGGAAATGGGCATTCAATCCTTCCTTACATGGAGGAAGACATGCCACTGGACGCCAGATCATTGTTCAGCATGTGGTTCCATTCAGAGCCAAATGGATCAGTGTTGAAAATAACTCCGTTGAAAATAACTCCATGAGCTCCACATGGCGCTAGCGCTTTGATTTTAATTCGTAGACTAATGTATAAACACGCTTCGACCACGTTACCTAAATAAATATCAACAAAGAAATTGCTACTACAATTCATCAGAAACATGTACAGAAGTGAGTTTCACTTCATCTAATTAATAATATAATGGCAAGTTGGAGGACTCCGGATCGTTTGTCAGTTCTGCGTGTTTGGCACAGTAAAGTAGTCATTGTAAGAGCAATATCATATTTGCAGAACGCAGCAGAGAGATAACAAATGTGAAAACTAGAGATTATTCATAGCCAGAAGTTTCACTGTAACAGGGCAAGCCTGCTTCAAAAATAGCAAAAATTTAACTCTCTAAATCCGTCGGCCAAGGTTGGCTCAAGATAGAAGCTCGCTGGTGCAATCAACATACACATGTGTTACTCTAGTTTTCCAAAATTTCCTAGATATACTACTATAGAATAGACTCACAGAAACTTAAAATCCCTTTTCCAATTGGCAATTATAACACGTAGATTTTATCTGTGCCTGCAAATAGATTGAAGCAATTAGCTGATTGAGAAGAAACTTCATGTTTGAACTCCAGCCTTACAGGGGAATCAAATCGATCCTGCAGAAAAAAATGGCACAAAGACCATCTTTGAGGTCATTTGCTAATAGCATATTTTGCCGCTAACCCATAGATAGTAGGATCAAAGAGTGATGAAAAGGCTTAAATCGAAAACTAATCCAAATGTACAAAGCCAAAAAGCCTGATCTTCATTCTTGCCTAGTGAAGCATACCAAACCCAGCATTAATTTATGTTCACTGGATCTGTATTATCATAGAGTCTGATTATCATAATACCTGGCAGATTCAAGTGCAACTTTCATGAGCAGATGCCAGTCTAAGGGCGATACCTTCAAAGACTCTACAGTAACATGATATTTCAAAATTTTATGCAAGAATAGCATCAATAGTGCCAAATACACCTGTAGCTCCTGAGATTACATTGCCAGATTTCAGCAGTTGGAATTCTGTCTCCCATTCCCTTGTGCATGTTCAAAACCCAAAAATCTCCCAAGATTGGACGCTACTGACCCAGCTCAGGAGAAAAATCGCGCTAGTTCAAGCTGCTGATGGACGTCTACTCTTTCCTTTTATATCAACAAAAAGATGAAGCCCACCGATTTCAGAGTTATTTTGCGCTTTTCGCAACCCCAGCTCTATTTTGTGACACCTGCATCCAGCCGAAATTTTGAAAACCCACAGCCACAGGATGCCGGAACCAAAATATCTGCAGAAGAAGCAAACCACAGGTCCGATGACACTTGAATCCTGCCGAAATTTTGAAAACCAATCAAAACTGAAACCCAAAGACAGCCTAGAATCACTGCAATATCAGAAGTAATCTTCTAAACTGGTGGTTATGATGCCGCCCGTCAGAACTCTCATTTTCTTTCCCGCTTGTTGCCCTGCAGGCATGCCTTCTACAGCAGAAAACTTCGATGTTCAAACTGGCCGTTTTGATGAGAGGAGGTGCAACCAGACCTATACATACGCTGAAAAAATCTTGCTCCTCTTGCTCCAAATCATCGCAAGCCTTCCAGTTACAGCTCATAATCGGCACATGCTGCGTCATTAAAAGCTCCCAAAAGCTGCACCAGAAACAGCGGCAACAAACTTCAACCTTACTTTCAATAAAGCGCCCTCTCTCTTTTATACGAAGCCATGGAGAATCCTGGAGGATTCTGGAACTTGTTTTGGAAGCTTCTAGCATCTTCTGGACCGTACAAAGAAACTTCTAGAACAAACTACTTCCTTCTAAAAATTTTAAGAGCTTACACGTGCATAAGTCTAACCAATAATATTTAAACAATTAGCTATCATTAACCATTCCATATTACAATTATATATTAGAGATAAATCATTATCATGCTTTTGTAAATTATGTCCAGTAGTTGCTTTAAAATTGATTATCTTGGATTGGGACTGAACAACGAGGAAATCAAATGATGTCCCATTGCTTCGGACTACTACTTGTAACACAGAATAGAAGTAGATTGGAATTTGCATGTAGTTCAAGTTAAACAGCTCAGACCAATCTACTCTCTTGGGAAAAAGTCTCCTTTTTGAATGCTCTATCTTATTCGGAATAGATCGATTTATATATTATCTCTGTTCCCAATTTTTCTAGGTGCTTGCTTATGGATTGATCTATGCGTTGTTGCATTGTGCGGTTAGTAGTAGGTCTTTTGGCCCATAATAAGTTAGCTAGAGGTTTGGACTGCGTTAAGGGGTTTCTTTGTGTGTTGTTCTGATCTCTGGCCACAACTTTAGATTTAATAGGATTGATTTTACAGCCTGAGGCAACTCCAAACTCCTCTAGAATATTTTGAGTGCTGGTAAGGGACCTGTTATCCATCGACACTAAGAGAAACGTGTCATCTGCAAAATGTCCATTCAAGATTTGATCCATTTCTCCATTATTTGGGAGGGTGAGACCTTGGATCATGTTAGTCCTTTTTGCCTCTTCCAATTTACCATGAAGGGCTTCCATTATAATGAGAAATAGGAATGGAGTCATTGGCAAGCCTTTGCTTCCTCCTCTTTGCAAGGGGAAGAAAGGGCCACATTCTCCATTAATTGAAACAGAGGATCTAGAATTTGAGAGAATTGCTTTAAAGAGAAGAATTACCTCATCTGAAAATCCCAAGGCACTGCATCATTTGAAAAGAAAATCCCAACTTACAGTGTCGAAGGCTTTGGTGATGTCAAGCTTAATAAGGGCAATATCTTGATTAGAGTCTTTGGCTCAGTTCAGCCCCAACATTGCAGTAACCACATTATCTAAGATAAACCTGTCCTTTAAATAGGCTGCCTGGGATGTACTAATGATCCTTTCTAGCACACTCTTAAGCCTTCTTGCAATGGTACCTGAAATAATCGTATAAATGACATTGGTTAGCTTAAATTGGCTCAGAAGGTCCAAAAAGAGTATGAGCATATCGGTTTTGGGAATGAGTGTGATAAAGCTTGTGTTGATCCTCGCATCCAAACATTTTATAGCCCTGAATTCAGCCAGTTTAGTGAAACTATCCCTAGAATGGGCCAAACCTTGATAAAAATTCCTTTGGGAGCCCATCGGGAAAAAGGACTTTTCCTTTCTCCATATCTTTTGCAATCTGAAAGAGTTCCTCATTGGAAAAGGGCTTCTCGATACTTAAATTTCCTTCGACACTTGCTTGGAGGTTGATGAACCCGTTCATGGTAGCCAGGGGATAGTCCTGATTGGTGCCCATAATACTTCTGAAATGGTTAGCAGCAGCTAATTTGATCTGATCTTCATTTGAGATATCTTCATCCCCAACTCTTATCTCAAAGATATGATTCCTCTTAATTCTGCCTTTCGCTTTGACAAAGAAGAATTTGGAGCTGCTCCTCTCATCATCCTTAATTTCTCTTATCTTAGCCTTGAGCTTCCATCCTTCAGCTATCCTAATTTCCTCTTTCTCAATTTCTGCTTTAATATTATCCTTTTCCTCCTCAGGAGCATTAGGAAGTCTATCCCTCAAGTTCTGAAGGGAGGAGAGCTTACTGAGATGAACCTTTTTCCCCCATTCTTTGAGCCATTTCTTGATAGCTTTAGCAACTTGAATCCACCAGAACATCCAATCTGATTGTCCATTTGGCTTGGGAAACTTAACTAGAACCTCCTGTAATCCATCCATAAAATCTTCATGGTCGAGGAGGCTGGTATGATTGTTCTTGGTATGATTGTTAGCCATAATTCTCAACTGTTGTGGATAATGATCCGAGAGAGTGTACCCCTCCAAGTTACTAACCCCATGCAGCGTAATTCCAAAGATTTTCAGAAAGATAATACCTGTCATGAAGACACATGGTGGGGTCTACTGTTTTATCTGTCCAACTATAAGAATTTGGCTTGGTTCTGGCTAAAGTTAAGTTGTGGCCCCTAGTGAGCTCCAACCAGGCGTCCTTTTCATTCTTGCCAAGAGGTCTGAAATTCTTGTTTTTCATGAAGCTGTTAGTTACCATGTTGATATCTTCACCCATAATGCATTCATCAAACTCCAGATTATCAAGACTACTTTTCACCTTCTTCCAAATTTCCACTCTCTCAACATGATTATTAAAAGCATAAATATTTACCAGAGCGAGCTTGATCCTAAAGATAGTGCAAAGAAGAATCTGCCACCTGCCATCCCTACTATTAATCATATAGATATCAGAAATATTTAAATTATTTCTCCATGCTATCGCTATACCTGCAGAGGAGTCATTAGCAGGAATAGACCAAATGCAATAATTAGGAGGAAGAGTTCTACTTATAATATTCTCATGATCATAATCATGCAGCTTATGCTCCTGTAAAAAACAAAATGTCAGGGTTGAGGGAGGAAAGACAGACCTTTAGTCTATCCCTTTTAATAATACTATTAATCCCCTGGAGATTCCAGGTAACACAGCTAATTTCTCTATCCATTAATATTTATACTTCCCTAGGGCCATCCTCGCTTGGATGGTTTGCTTCCTTGGGCTTGATCTGCTTGGACCAAAATAAAGTTTCTTCCTACCTCTGCCCTTTTTTCTGTCTACCATATTCCAGCCACTATCGAGAAGGTCTTCAATTCTGTCAATTCCTTGCTGGGTGTCTGCATCATCCCCCTGCTGTGTGGAGTCTGGACCCTTAGGTATGGTGAATATAAAGTCACCAGTATCAATCCTAACGGAAAGATTGAGATTTTTTATAAGGACGACCATGTCATCCTGTATCTCCACCTTTGAGGGATTATCATAAATCTTTCTGTGAATTGGAGTACTCTGATTGATATGGGTCTGCTTGATATTCTTATCTAATTCCCCATCAACCCTGTCTACCTTTGAATCTTCTGTATCCTCCTTGTTAGTGGTTTTAGGAATCCATACCTGTTTCTGATGCTTTTGGTTTGAGGCAAACAAAGGATCAGGGATTGGCCATTTGGAGTAGCTGATACTGAGATCCAAGAATTCATCGGCCTTGACCCTGATTTTTATCGTTTTCTTCCAGTCGGATTTAATCCTTTTAGAAATGCAGACCGAGGGGAAGTTTGTTTGGGGAATATTAATTTCGATGACCTCCCCAGGGATTCAGAGAGGGCAATTAAATGGGATCGCGTCCAGAATGTCGGAGGGAGATTAGGGGAAGACAGCCACGTAGTAGTTTGAACTTCGTCCACCGTACCCGGGATGAAATTAGGAGACCACTTCATAATATCGAAAGGATCATTACTGATGAAATCCAATTTCCTTCTTAGAATTTGTTTGACACAGACTTCGTTTCTACAAACAATCTGAAAGGTCTTCTTATCCAAATTTTAAGAATAGAAAGAATGGGGATATCTTTGGAATTTGGTAATCCAATTTTAACTTCCCCGATTTGGGCTATTTAGGAAATGTATAAGAATAGCATTCCGGAAAACATGATTCAAGAGGTGAAGAATCCAACACTCCAAATAAATCTATAAAATCTCCAACCGACTATATTCTCATTTCCGGGTTAGTCGGGTTGGGAAGCAGAGGGTTTATCATTCATGAGAACATTCTTATAAGAGGGTGGAGAAAATAGACCTTTTGTCTTGTCATTCTTGCCGATAACTGGGATGGAGTTGCTAATTTTGTTCTCTCCGATCTTGGTTTTCAAGACATTCAGCGCAGAGAGCTTGACCCCCTCACAGTTTCCTCAATCGCAAGAAATTATCTCCTCCGGATTGAAAAATCCATTGGAGTCTTTGATTTTGCAAGCTTTTGCCGATTTTTTGCCCTTCAGCTGATAAACCTCAAGGGATGTTGAAATCCCTTCCAGAGGTTCATTCAGAGCAAGACCTTGCCGGAAGATTTTTCTATGCCTCTCGATGACGTGGTCCTCGGCCTCTTCCCACCTTCTTATGAGCCTAATACTTGCATTGGAATTTTCTCTTATCACATCCCATTGAATGATCAGGTTTTTAACTTTTGCTAACAGCTCGTCCATGAAAGCCCTGAATATGTTGTTTTTGAGACTGCAGCAATCCGTTTCTATGTGTCCCTGTTTAACTGTTATAAGCTTGTAGAGGGTGTTGTCCAATTCCTGCGCAAAACCAAAGGTATTCCATACCCAATCCCTGTCATTGGCTCTTCCGTCCAGGTAGTCTTTGTCAATGGTCTCCATCTTTTCCCTGCATGCCAGAATCCCGACCTCCTGATGCACTCCCATGCAGGAGGCTGCTGCCTTCTGCTGATCTCTTATAATCTCTAACCCAGTGTAAAGCTCCTTCAGAATCCCCCAGGCTTTATCTTTCTTGTTTTCCAACCAGAAGATCTGATTCCATTCGTCATCTTCCTTGCTATTGTGCATAGCAGAGGTGCTCGCCTTGGTTTTCATTCTTTTGCCTGAGAATTGCCGTAAACAGTAGAGAGTCCATGGGAGGAAGCAGAAAGAGCACCCGTTATGGGACGACGGATCTTTCCCCTTCACTTTTCCCTCCAGAAAGGGATATAACCGCCAATGATAATTTCTTCCTTCCCCCAAGAAGAAGCCTGACCCAAGAAATGACAGGCCGTACCCAAAAAATCTTAGAGAATGCAGATCCTAGAAATGTGACCCTACCTGATAAGCCCCTTAGATCTGGCTCGGGGCCCAAAAAGCAAACTAATTGGAGACCAGAAACCTCCAAACCACCACATCAAGGTCCCTTATGTGTTGGGATGGCTGGAGGTCGAAGAATGTCGCCCAATGAAAGATTGGTTCTATCCCGAATTCCAAAGGAGCGCTCATAGTAAATAAATTTCGTTCAAATCTGTTTCCCAGGGCCAGGTAGGGCTGAGAATTATGGGCTGCAACCCTTAATGAACCTGATCTATCAAAGCAAAGAATACACAAGAAGAACGAACTAAGCCCGAACCTACAGAAGCCTATTCTAGATTGAGATTCAACTGCAGTGGTAATTAAATTTTCTATAACCACCAAAGAATCCTGAAATTCCAGGGGGATGTTAGTGATTCCCAACCCCTGGAGAACAGCTTCAAGCAAAGCCTCATCCATCGGGGTTGGGGAATTCTCCCCGGAGCCAGGCGCTGAACACTAGGCGCTCAACGTTCATTTTTCTCCCATTCTAAAAATGGAAATTTTCAAGATGGAACATGTGCATGAATATGTTTTTTAGAGCAATTCCATATTAGCTTGCATTTGTAAATTGAAAACTTACAAATATGATGAAAGCCTTAGAATATTTGTATATTTGAAATTAACGACATATTATACAACCAATCTCATGTTGAAAATAAATCACGCATACTGATATGTCTCCCAAAACGAAAATAACGTGTGTTTCCTCATTCAATACACATATTATAACATTTTGGTATCCATTATACAACTAATCTCATGTTAAAAATACATCACATACTGATATGTCTCCCAAAACGAAAATAACAACGCGTGTTTCTGAAAATAACAATGTGTGTGTTACAACGCGTGTTTCCAAAAATAACAACGTGGTGAAACACACATACTGATATGTCTCTCAAAGCAAAAATCACATTCATTATTTTAACACAATGCACCATTCACAATTTCTCCAGCGTTAACCCAGCAAAGTAATTCGCACACCAAATACAAAAACAATAAAGTAGCAAAAACCAACAAGAGAGCACATACATCAAAAGATATTTTAACTTGCTTATTAGCAAAAGGTGAATTTAATAATGGCATTAAAATGCTCTCTTTTAAGAAAACCCCAGTCCATTCAATCTTAGAATGGTTGCTTAAGGGTTGCATACAAAATATTAGATGTCTAAATATTGTAACATGTTTAGTTGGATAGAATATTCATGTATTGTAGATGTCAAAACATACATAATTCATCGTATATGTACACTTTTTTCATTGTGGCCAAAACATTTACAGATTCCAAACTCCGAACTTATGCCTTGTGCCCACCAACTAGTCTGTCCCTAAGATTGTAGTTCGTCCAAAGATGTAGAGCTACAAAAAAGGGTCAAATAGTGAACGCAAAAGAAAGGAAGAAAAGAAATAACGAACGCAAAAAAGGAAGAAAATGAACGGCTAGGGCATTTTTGAAATTTCAAACTTTATACTTGAATAGAAGAATGATTGCAGAACTCTAAATTGTAAATAATCTATATGGAATAAGTACACTTTGAGAAAGTAAATTGTAAACAATCTATATAATCTATATCGAATAAGAACACTTGGAAAGTAAAATCTTGGAATAAGAACACTTGAGAAAAGGATTAAAGAGCAAACGATATGTTGAGAAAGGAGTAACATACAACTTAGTAATAGTAAGTTTTCCCAAATTCACGAAATAAATGAAATACCTCCTCATCCTTCTTTTTTCTAGACTGTTTGAAAAAAACATGTATTATCTATAGTATGTTCCACGTGTTAAACAAAATAGACAGCATAGCATCTTCAACGTGTCATAAAACATGATAGACAGCATAGCATCTTCCATGTCTTAGAGAATGTGATAAGACGATAAGATGAATGCAGACAATCGGGGTTTGTTGTACAAGATCTTCCTTGAATAATTTCTGTTCAAGAGAATAAGGGAGGCAAACTCGTGCATTTATTCTTGCCAATATTTTTCTCACTTTTTGGTCTTCAGGTCAGTTCGAGACATACTTCAGGATTCCAAGTTTTGTTTTGTTTGAGAGCCATATTTGATAGGAATTCTAAAGACAGGAAACCCGTAGCCAGCAAAACCAACAAAAACACCATATACGATAGGGAGTCCTGTGTTGTGGGCCTGTTGTTTCCACACAGAAGAAGAAGCTTTCTTTTTACAAAGCAAGATATGAGTTCTTGAATAGTAGACCTAATGTATGAGCAAACATTAGATCCGTGGAAGGAACTCTACGGTTGTCTGGCCGTTGCCTATACTAAAAGAAAGCACAGGCGTTTAATTTTGGCAGCCAAATCATAGAAGCTCAATCAACAGAAAACAAGAAGGAGCTTATGAATCTTTGACGCCATATCTAAGCAAACAAAAAACAGAAGCAAATGCATAAGAAAATGTGAACCGTATGGTCTGTCCAAAAAGGTTAAGGCAGCGACGCCACTCCCCAAGGCGATGGAATATACGATTCGAGCTCCGGTAGCACAAAACTCCGAAAAGCTTGAGGCATTCGGGGCAAAAATTCTATCTACGATGCTGAAGTTGGAATTTACGACATAGATTAGTCGCTCCTATCGGTCAAGCATCGCTAAAACATGAATAACTGCAGAATACTTACTGGACTTAGAGGAGCGCCATGGATGGAGCTTCCTTTTTATTGCGCCCTTTTTTTTTAGGGTTCCGGCCTGAAATTTTTAACCTAACCCTAACCCAACGACGAAAAGTTGGCGCACATAAATTGGTATATTAGCCTACGAGCTACGTTCCAGTTTCGTTCTTGCAGTGTATAGTCGGGATGCTACTTTTGGCCTTCAAAAAAATGTGGAATAGAATTAGAAATGCATTGGTGGTAAAATGCATTGGTGGTAAAATGTTTCTGGGGAGGGTGTCCACTTTTTTCTGCAGACAAGAATGGTTGCCTGGGACTGTTGACATCCCAGGAATGGCAAGTAGATTGCCACTCTTGTAACACGGAAGCAACTTAGCTGCAAACCTGCAGTGGAATGCAAGGTAAAAGAAGATGAAAGTAGGGTAAATGCGAGAATAGAAGGTAAAGAGGAAGGTAAATGTCGGAATGCAAGTGAACGCTGTTCTTCATCACAAGTTAAATTTTTATGCAACATTCTGTAAATGAAATATGCCATGTGTCACGATGTGATTGGCTCCGTTGGCATGATTACACCTAAAATGCTTTTATGACCGCCGGTAACGCTAGTGAACATGCCATTTTCCAACCACAAGCAAAAATTTCACACCGGAATTTTATAATCCAACTTGGTAATCACGTTTTGGCAATTTCCCCCCTCTCTTTTTTTCTATGCGTTATATCGGTGGGCAATGGCAAGATCTGTGGCCCTTTTTTTCTGTCTATTGTTACATTTTTGGCACAATGAAAGTGGTCCATTCTTCTTATCATTTTGCTATCGACAGATCATTTCCATCGACATAAGCGATTGGAGGATGCAGAGGTTCAGAAATCTCTTGGTAGAGAGGACAAGCCATTTTTCCCTCTGTTCCCTTCTCTGGACCAGAATGAAAATATCAAGTACTCTATGATGAAAATATGTTTCAATATAGTCCATCCTGCTAATTTTTTTATGTAGAGCATTTTCTGTTCCAATGTTTTATAGGTTTCATCAGAGCCATTATATTGCCTATAGTTTCTTTTCCAATGGATTTGAATTTAGGTGAAGAATGATGCAATGATACGATTTCAGAGGAGAATGTGATCACATCTTAACATTCTCAGAGTTTGCACTCATGTTTCGACCACGTTTGCAGATCCTTGGACGTTGCTGGAAGAGCCCATTCAATTTAGTATGCCAGAATCTGGCATCAGGTAGCTTACAAAGTTGCTCTGCAATCATCTTCTTGCGCCTAGTGTCTATCACAAGGGATGCATTATATGTCCGCCACAATTTTGTTGAAGGAACTCACGAGACTAGATTTAACTACACATAATTTAGATGAACATCCAACTTTTATTCTGCTCATTTTGAGTCCATAACCCTTGCCCTAGTGTCAACAATGTTGGTATCTAATGGGTTATGGGAAGGATTATTGGTTTCAAATCGCATTTCTCATCCACCCGATTGCGGGGTTGGGACATATCCATCCGATCGCGGGTCACCGCGGGTTGGAAAGCGCCCTATGCAATGCAGAACAACAGCCACATGGAAGAGCTCTATAATTGGGGCCATCAGTCACATTTGTTAAGGGTACTAATGGAACGTGTTCTTCTGTACGAGGTCGAGGTCTAGGGCCCGATGGTATCCCTAAAGACTTGGAATGACTTAGAGAAGGTGCAGAAAGCCTACCTAGCACTGGCACTTGGGGTGAAATCCACGGTCCCATATCAAATCCTGCTGCATGAGACAGAACTCTTCAGAGGGCAGCCCTTGATAGACACATCGTCTATTTCTAGAAAGTTGTCAATATGGACAATGCCCGTCTTGCGCACCTAGCTTATACCATAGCAATGGAATCCAAGAATGGCTCAAGGCCAATTGAAAGGACAAGAGAGCTCGGTGGCTTGCGGATGGAATGTGCAAGAGCATAGGTGCATGCAGTGGATTACGAAGGCGACCGGGACAGCGAGACATTACCTTGACACTTGTTTCCTCAACAAGCTTTGGGACCCTAGGGCCCTGAAAGCAGTCAAAATGACACATTATAAGGAACACATAAATCCCACACTGGACCGCGGCCCACAATGCTACCTACATTCACATCTGCCCATAAAAAAGTACAGGCTCATCGCCTCTATTCACACAGGTGCCCATCATCTCCGCATTGAGACATGCAGGTGGATTGAGCTGCCCGGCATATCATCCGATCTGAGCACGCGACGCTCTCTTGATCAGGCCAAACCAACTGCTACACATGATATTGAGCACGACCTCGGTGCGCTCGCACATTCAGGAGGTAATGGATCTGAGGGCTCGCATATGCCCTGGACAACCACTTGATGGGCAAGAAATACTCCATGATGTGTATATTTGTATAGCTTGTCAGCAATCTTATTGCTGCCACGGTTTTTCCCTTAAAAACCCTTCGGGGCGGGGGTTTTTTTAACCTGGGCAGCATTACGCCTGCTGTGATCTTGTATTGGGTCCCATAGGCCGATTGGTCTCCGTGGACAATAAAAGTCATTCAATTCATATTTCTCGAAATATTTGAATGTCTTGAAAGCACAAATGCCTTTCGATTCTTGTCTACAACATTATAGGCTTTTCTATTAGGTTACACTTACGTTAATTCTTGTTGATCATATTTCAGAACATTGGATGCAAGGTTCTAAAGATGGGTGATCTAAGGTAATTGTGGGTTTCTTGGCATAATCAAATCCTTTGTTTCTCAGGGAGAAATAGCTAAAGCTACTTTTAATTGTTTTTTTTTTTTTTTTTTCCGTGACGCTTGCACAAACGAGGGTGGAGACTTTGGAGCGATTTGAGGGTATCCACGTTTGCGGCCAGTGGGATTTTTTGTGCACGCGGAGAGCCTTAAAATTGTTGGATTTCATCTACGGTCATAAAAATTCAGGGAAAATTCGTGATTTGTTCATATGCGGCCTTGGGAAGTTATGACCGCCCCTGGCAAAAT
The DNA here is from genome assembly GCA_021234155.1 of Isoetes taiwanensis. Taxonomy (NCBI): domain Eukaryota; kingdom Viridiplantae; phylum Streptophyta; class Lycopodiopsida; order Isoetales; family Isoetaceae; genus Isoetes; species Isoetes taiwanensis. The sequence continues at coordinate 3,366,849 of JAJEKV010000097.1, read as the reverse complement.
GCGGAGGCTCAACTCCGTTTATGATTAAAGCGGTGGTCTTCTGGCATTCTAAGGTTACAGAGAAAATTCCCATTTTGTTGTTTTTTTTTTATTCAACCTTTTTAGGTATCAAAGCCACCCGGCTCGCCATGGCTCGCCGCTCGGGAAGAACGGATAAGAATGGGCAGATAAGAACTTCAAAATGGACATATAAGAATGGGCTTCCGGAATGGGCACTTCTCGAATGATTTTCAAATGCTTGGGGATCTGTTCTGGCAAAAAACTCTTCGTTGTCCTCCCTATCATGAGGCTTAACTAAGGCTTCTTGAATGGTACGTTCGATTACGCATCTAGAGCACTTGTGGCTTCGCCAATATCTTCAAACATTAAGTCACCTTGCCATACAAGATGTTTTCCTCAATGGTTGTTGCAAATAAAACTGGCTCCTGATTGACCAAACCCATTTGTTGTCTGAGCCAATCTAATTTTAAGGTTCTAATGTCGTGGCTATCAAGCAGGATTTCCCCTTTGTAGACAACATAGATACAAACATAAATGACTTTACTTTGTACATGAAGAAGGATTGTAGAATCTCTCAATAAGAGAAATATTTCCAGAACCACTTTCTCCAACGAATGCCACAGTTTTCCCTGCTGGAATTTTGAAGCATAGATCTTTGAATATGGCTACATTTGGCATGTGAAGGTTTTTCTTATCGCTCCAAGAGTACTTGATAATGGATGTACTAATAATGCATAAATTTAGTACTGTTCGAAATTGCTTCTAACAGAAAAGTAGCCTTGCATGGTGTTTTTCTTGTTTCCATTTCTTGCCCTTAGTGCCAAAACCATCCTTCCTCCATAATGTGGAGAGCTCATAGATAATAATGGGGCATATTTGTTAGCTTGCCTCTTTAAATCCTCCATCCTGTACGTTTTTCTGCTCCACTTTGGTTAAATTTACTGTTTTCTTACTTGTAACATTGCAAACAAGTCCTTAAAGTTTGGTCAAGTGACCAGCATTTGATGTCTGCAAATTATTGAAACAATTCTTTTTATTGAAATGGTAAAGTAAATTCTAATCATCAGTTGGTTTTTGTTGCTGTATTATTTATTTATGTGATGTTGCTCTGCAGATTATACTAGAGCTTCATATCTGGATGGTTTTGTCTAAAAAGATTGGCATTATCAATGAGGATTTCAAGTGCATTAAAGTGAAATTGCACTGGAGGATTGGTTGTTACATCTATTCTGGATTTGGTTCTACAAGCAGGCAAATTGCAGTCCAAAATGTGATTATAAACCTTGAGTTTCCAGACTGGAAGGAGCGCTTGTCTGCCATGAAGATCTGCAAAAAGAAACTAGTGAGAAACTACTGAATCATGTTGTAATTCAGACGATCGATCAGTTAAGTGATCCATGCAAAGCGCTCTCTTTCTTTCAATGGGCAAAACGTCAGCAAACTTATAAGAGCACTTTTCATTCTTACAATGTTCTGCTTCAGGCATGCTTCAAAGCTGCGCAACATAGAGAAGCCTTAATGATATTCCAAATGATAGAATGGGATTTTCTTTCTCCCAACAAGTATACATTTAATGTCATGATTGTTGGCCTCTGCAAACTAGGTTAAAGTAACCAAGCACATGACTTTTTCCAATGCATGATTGAGAAGCATATAGAGCAGATGGTGAGATTTGCACTTGTTTCATTGAGACACTGTAAGAATGGACGGGTAAAGAATGCATGCAAATACTTCATCAAACACATGAAAAAATCCTGTCTATAAATGCCAGTACGGGTAATATATTACTGGAAGGGTTGTTCAATGCTAAACAGGTGAAAATAGCTAGAATAGTGTTTAATCCTATGCTTAAAAGAGGGCCGCTTCTAGATGTTAAGACTTATGACCTGTTTGTTCACCGTTTAAGCAAAACAAAGGAAGTTGATGAAAAATTTGATTTGTTGAAAACAATGGTTAAGTGGGGCAAGGTTCCTGATGTACAGTCAAACAGTGCTCTCATTGATGGACTCTGCAAAGTGGGTAAGATGGAGAAAGCATATGAGATTCTTCAGCATTTGAAAACTTCAAGTGTATCTTCACATTCGCAAGAATATGACATCTTCAATTGTAAGGTCTTCAAGAACTTAAAAGTGGTTAATGGCAATGACATGTGTCAAGACCTTTCTAGTGAACGTCACCCTTAGTGGGATGGGCATCTACCTAATTCAATTCAATCACTTTTTGGTTGATTCTCCATGAGCAACCCTTGATACTATATTGGAAATCAATGGATCTTAAATGGCTTTTCATGTGCAAAACCTAAAGGAGAACACGTGGGAAAAGAAATTCTCTTGCTAACATTTGAACATTTCACTGCCACCCTTCACCAGCCAACCTAACTTGTTAAACTTAGGTTGCTTCTCTCCTTACAAGAGTCCGACAAACTCTTATTGCTTCATTTCGCACCAAACAAGTGTGAATGGTTTCATGTCTATAATATCATGTTTTTGGTTCCTTCTACGGGCAAGATCTTATGTATGGTTTATTCGCAAACAAAAGCTCGAGAGCACTTTTTGTGAAGGCTTGGTGGGCATAATTCCCACAAGATAAGCTTTTCCAGCCGATTTTATCACACCGCTACTTTGCCTTATATACCTTTGAAATCACAAGCACAAGCACTAAAGAAAGAGGTTTAAATGGAAGCCCAGATGCCAACTTGGAGGTTCCAAGATAGGATACTAAATAATAACTTTTGTTTCTAAGTCTATCTGGTTGATTGTTTTTCCAGGCCGATTGGCCTCAGTGAACGATAAAAAATCATTCTCATTTTTTTGATGTTTTTGATGGTATATCATTATCTTTTAGTTTTCTACCTCTCCATCGGGATTAAAAGTTTATTATTTTTAACGGTATAGAGGATAGTTATCTATCATCCTTTTTGGTATTTTTTTATGTTCTATTTATGTAGACGACCACGTAGTCACGCGATGTCGCTTCAATGCATGTAGAGAGCATTCTCACTAAAGCTCAACCGATCGGGTTACGGAGTTCATAGCAAAATCTTCTAGTAAACTAATGATAAGACTAGGAACTCTCTTTCCCACCAACAAATACTACAAAGGCAATGACCAATGATGACAATGCATCAAAGATAAGATAGGTACACAATGAATAGGAGCGGTGCTTTTATCCGCAAAAATAGGCAAAAAAAAAAAAGCTCCTCAATGTGTGGATAAGCCTGGAAGCTCGTGTATAATGTCGAATCGTTTTTATACTACAAAACACCACCTACATCAGATCCTACAATTTGCTATGCAAAGTAATCAAACGTGCTTTGACTAGTTTTTTGAGGGTAAGAAATTTTTATTGATATATAAATGGTATATAAGCCCTTATTCACCCATTTAGTGAAGAGCACAGAAAGATACACAACCAGCTAATGCAGTACTTTATTGGAGCTCTCTCAACCTCTTCCTTGCTCATTAGTACTATAGGGGCCACCACTTTTCCGAAAAGTACTATAGCAATGGCCATGACCTCTTCCCAACAACCAAGTACTATGGAAGATAATTCCTCAATTTTCCTACAATCGACTACTTATGTAACCACCATCATTCCCCACTAACCTCAAAAAAAAAAGGACCTAAGCTATTACCTTTGTAAGTTCAAACTCTATGAAACAATTCCAATCAGCACTGGCAGCAGAACAGCCTTGGCAAGCCATCAATTTTGACTCATGATTCTGATGAAGCTTCTCCCCAGAAATAGCAGCTTCAAGTGACAGCCAGGTACTATGGGAGCCTTTGCTCTACCTCTTCTCTAACCATCACCTCGTGCAAAACTGCCCTAGGATCAAGTGCCAAAACTAACTCATATATATCTAGCCCTCGTGGTCTTGTCACCCCCTGACCATAAGCATATATATCGGGGCCTCCGTCCCCTAATACAGGTAGCCATTTTGGAGACAATGGATTATAGAAATCTCACATAGAGCTTCTCCATTTTGGGACGGAGAGCACATGCCTATCTGAACACCCTTCTAAAGCAATAGTTACTTCAACATATTCTTGAAAACTTTAATGATCTAACTCAAACTTAGAGTGTCAATGCCAAATTCATCACTGCATCCACACCTAGATAGAACTTACCATCATCTAAAACATGATTTATAATATGAAGTTCCCCACCGAAATATTACTTGGAACGTCACATTTTTTTTTTTTAATATAACTTTAAGTTCAGGCCGTTCATTGTTTAGAATAAAACAATTTAATTAACAGATTTTATTAACTGGGTGTAACATTATAATTATCATATGTCACGATGTGATTGGCTCCGTTGGCATGATTACACCTAAAATGCTTTTATGACCGCCGGTAACGCTAGTGAACATGCCATTTTCCAACCACAAGCAAAAATTTCACACCGGAATTTTATAATCCAACTTGGTAATCACGTTTTGGCAATTTCCCCCCTCTCTTTTTTTCTATGCGTTATATCGGTGGGCAATGGCAAGATCTGTGGCCCTTTTTTTCTGTCTATTGTTACATTTTTGGCACAATGAAAGTGGTCCATTCTTCTTATCATTTTGCTATCGACAGATCATTTCCATCGACATAAGCGATTGGAGGATGCAGAGGTTCAGAAATCTCTTGGTAGAGAGGACAAGCCATTTTTCCCTCTGTTCCCTTCTCTGGACCAGAATGAAAATATCAAGTACTCTATGATGAAAATATGTTTCAATATAGTCCATCCCGCTAATTTTTTTTATGTAGAGCATTTTTACGTTTCCAATGTTTTATAGGTTTCATCAGAGCCATTATATTGCCTATAGTTTCTTTTCCAATGGATTTGAATTTAGGTGAAGAATGATGCAATGATACGATTTCAGAGGAGAATGTGATCACATCTTAACATTCTCAGAGTTTGCACTCATGTTTCGACCACGTTTATGCATCCTTGGGCGTTCTTTGGAAGAGCCCATTCAATTTAGTATGCCAGAATCTGGCATCAGGTAGCTTACAAAGTTGCTCTGCAATCATCTTCTTTGCAGCTAGTGTCTATCACAAGGGATGCATTATATGTCCGCCACAAGCTGTTGAAGGGAACTCACGAGACTAGATTTAACTACACATAATTTAGATGAACATCCAACTTTTATTCTGCTCATTTTGAGTCCATAACCCTTGCCCTAGTGTCAACAATGTTGGTATCTAATGGGTTATGGGAAGGATTATTGGTTTCAAATCCTGCAATTTCTCATCCACCCGATTGCGGGTTGGGACATATCCATCCGATCGCGGGTCACCGCGGGTTGGAAAGCGCCCTATGCAATGCAGAACAACAGCCACATGGAAGAGCTCTATAATTGGGGCCATCAGTCACATTTGTTAAGGGTACTAATGGAACGTGTTCTTCAGATGCAGGTCGAGGTCTAGGCCCGATGGTATCCCTAAAGACTTGGAATGACTTAGAGAAGGTGCAGAAAGCCTACCTAGCACTGGCACTTGGGGTGAAATCCACGGTCCCATATCAAATCCTGCTGCATGAGACAGAACTCTTCAGAGGGCAGCCCTTGATAGACACATCGTCTATTTCTAGAAAGTTGTCAATATGGACAATGCCCGTCTTGCGCACCTAGCTTATACCATAGCAATGGAACGGCAACAGCTCAAGGCCAATTGAAAGGACAAGAGAGCTCAGTGGCTTGCCAGATGGAATGTGCAAGAGCATAGGTGCATGCAGGTGGACACAGAGGCAGACTGGGACAGCCTGAGACATTACCTTGACACTTGTTTCCTCAGCAAGCTTTGGGACCCTAGGGCCCTAGAGCAGGTCAAAATGACACATTATAAGGAACACATAAATCCCACACTGGACCGCGGCCCACAATGCTACCTACATTCACATCTGCCCATAAAAAAGTACAGGCTCATCGCCTCTATTCACACAGGTGCCCATCATCTCCGCATTGAGACATGCAGGTGGATTGAGCTGCCCGGCATATCATCCGATCTGAGCACGCGACGCTCTCTTGATCAGGCCAAACCAACTGCTACACATGATATTGAGCACGCACCTCGGTGATTTCGCACATTCGGGGAGGTAATGGATCCGAGGGCTCGCGATATGCCCCCGGACAACCACTTGATGGGCAAGAAATACTCCATGATGTGTATATTTGTATAGCTTGTCAGCAATCTTATTTCCGCCACGGTTTTTCCCTTAAAAACCCTTGGGGGGGTTTTTAACCCGGCAACATTACGCGCTTTGTGATCTTGTATTGGGTCCCATAGGCCGATTGGTCTCCGTGGACAATAAAAGTCATTCAATTCATATTTCTCGAAATATTTGAATGTGCTGAGCACAAATGCCTTCTGATTCTTGTCTACAACGTATAGGCTTTTCTATTCGGTTACACTTACGTTAATTCTTGTTGATCATATTTCAGAACATTGGATGCAAGGTTCTAAAGATGGGTGATCTAAGGTAATTGTGGGTTTCTTGGCATAATCAAATCCTTTGTTTCTCAGGGAGAAATAGCTAAAGCTACTTTTAATTGTTTTTTTTTTTTTTTTCCGCACGTTTGCACAAACGAGGGTGGAGACTTTGGAGCGATTTGAGGGTATCCACGTTGCAGCCAGCTGGGATTTTTGTGCACGTGGAGAGCCTTAAAATTGTTGGATTTCATCTACGGTCATAAAAATTCAGGAAAATTCCAGACTGTTCATATGCGGCCTTGGGAAGTTATGACCGCCCCTGGCAAAATGCGGAGGCTCAACTCCGTTTATGATTAAAGCGGTGGTCTTCTAGCATTCTAAGGTTACAGAGAAAATTCCCATTTTGTTGTTTTTTTTTTATTCAACCTTTTTAGGTATCAAAGCCACCCAGTTTCTCTGGCCATGGCTCTGCTCTGGGAAGAACGAGATAAGAATGGGCAGATAAGAACTTCAAAATGGACATATAAGAATGGGCTTCCAGAATGGGCACTTCTGGAATGATTTTCAAATGCTTGGGGATCTGTTCTGGCAAAAAACTCTTCGTTGTCCTCCCTATCATGAGGCGAACTAAGGCTTCTTGAATGGTACGTTCTGATTCTGCATCTAGAGCACTTGTGGCTTCGTCAATATCTTCAAACATTGCGTCCTGCTTGCCATACAGTATGTTTTCCTCAATGGTTGTTGCAAATAAAACTGGCTCCTGATTGACCAAACCCATTTGTTGTCTGAGCCAATCTAATTTTAAGGTTCTAATGTCGTGGCTATCAAGCAGGATTTCCCCTTTGTAGACAACATAGATACAAACATAAATGACTTTACTTTGTACATGAAGAAGGATTGTAGAATCTCTCAATAAGAGAAATATTTCCGAACCACTTTCTCCAACGAATGCCACGCTTTTCCCCTCTTTGGAATTTTTGAAGCATAGATCTTTGAATATGGCTACATTTGGCATGTGAAGGTTTTTCTTATCGCCCAAGAGTACTTGATAATGGATGTACTAATAATGCATAAATTTAGTAATCGTTCGAAATTGCTTCTAATGTAAAAGTAGCCTTGCATGGTGTTTTTCTTGTTTCCATTTCTTGCCCTTAGTGCCAAAACCATCCTTCCTCCATAATGTGGAGAGCTCATAGATAATAATGGGGCATATTTGTTAGCTTGCCTCTTTAAATCCCTCCATCATGACGTTTTTCCGCTCCACTTTGGTTAAATTTCTTTGTTTTCTTACTTGTAACATTGCAAACAAGTCCTTAAAGTTTGGTCAAGTGACCCGGCATTTGATGTCACGCAAATTATTGAAACAATTCTTTTTATTGAAATGGTAAAGTAAATTCTAATCATCAGTTGGTTTTTGTTCTGTATTATTTATTTATGTGATGTTGCTCTGCAGATTATACTAGAGCTTCATATCTGGATGGTTTTGTCTAAAAAGATTGGCATTATCAATGAGGATTTCAAGTGCATTAAAGTGAAATTACCTTTGGAGGATTGGTTGTTACATCTATTTCGATTTGGTTCTACAAGCGAGGCAAATTGCAGTCCAAAATGTGATTATAAACCTTGAGTTTCGCAGGATTTGGAAGGGCGCTTTATCCGCCATGAAGATCTGCAAAAAGAAACTAGTGAGAAACTACTGAATCATGTTGTAATTCAGACGATCGATCAGTTAAGTGATCCATGCAAAGCGCTCTCTTTCTTTCAATGGGCAAAACGTCAGCAAACTTATAAGAGCACTTTTCATTCTTACAATGTTCGCTTCGGGCATGCTTCAAAAGTCGCAGCAACATAGAGAAGCCTTAATGATATTCCAAATGATAGAATGGGATTTTCTTTCTCCCAACAAGTATACATTTAATGTCATGATTGTTGGCCTCTGCAAACTAGGTTAAAGTAACCAAGCACATGACTTTTTCCAATGCATGATTGAGAAGCATATAGAGCAGATGGTGAGATTTGCACTTGTTTCATTGAGACACTGTAAGAATGGACGGGTAAAGAATGCATGCAAATACTTCATCAAACACATGAAAAAATCCTGTCTATAAATGCCAGTACGGGTAATATATTACTGGAAGGGTTGTTCAATGCTAAACAGGTGAAAATAGCTAGAATAGTGTTTAATCCTATGCTTAAAAGAGGGCCGCTTCTAGATGTTAAGACTTATGACTTTGTTTGTTCACCGTTTTAAGCAAAACAAAGGAAGTTGATGAAAAATTTGATTTGTTGAAAACAATGGTTAAGTGGGGCAAGGTTCCTGATGTACAGTCAAACAGTGCTCTCATTGATGGACTCTGCAAAGTGGGTAAGATGGAGAAAGCATATGAGATTCTTCAGCATTTGAAAACTTCAAGTGTATCTTCACATTCGCAAGAATATGACATCTTCAATTGTAAGGTCTTCAAGAACTTAAAAGTGGTTAATGGCAATGACATGTGTCAAGACCTTTCTAGTGAACGTCACCCTTAGTGGGATGGGCATCTACCTAATTCAATTCAATCACTTTTTGGTTGATTCTCCATGAGCAACCCTTGATACTATATTGGAAATCAATGGATCTTAAATGGCTTTTCATGTGCAAAACCTAAAGGAGAACACGTGGGAAAAGAAATTCTCTTGCTAACATTTGAACATTTCACTGCCACCCTTCACCAGCCAACCTAACTTGTTAAACTTAGGTTGCTTCTCTCCTTACAAGAGTCCGACAAACTCTTATTGCTTCATTTCGCACCAAACAAGTGTGAATGGTTTCATGTCTATAATATCATGTTTTTGGTTCCTTCTACAGGCAAGATCTTATGTATGGTTTATTCGCAAACAAAAGCTCGAGCACTTTTGTGAAGGCTTGGTGGGCATAATTCCCACAAGATAAGCTTTTCCAGCCAGATTTTATCACCTGCTACTTTGCCTTATACACTGAAATCACAAGCACAAGCACTAAAGAAAGAGGTTTAAATGGAAGCCCAGATGCCAACTTGGAGGTTCCAAGATAGGATACTAAATAATAACTTTTGTTTCTAAGTCTATCTGGTTGATTGTTTTTCCTTTAGATGTTTTTGATGGTATATCATTATCTTTTAGTTTTCTACCTCTCCATCGGGATTAAAAGTTTATTATTTTTAACGGTATAGAGGATAGTTATCTATCATCCTTTTTGGTATTTTTTTATGTTCTATTTATGTAGACGACCACGTAGTCACGCGATGTCGCTTCAATGCATGTAGAGAGCATTCTCACTAAAGCTCCAACCGATCAGTTCTGGAGTTCATAGCAAAATCTTCTAGTAAACTAATGATAAGACTAGGAACTCTCTTTCCCACCAACAAATACTACAAAGGCAATGACCAATGATGACAATGCATCAAAGATAAGATAGGTACACAATGAATAGGAGCGGTGCTTTTATCCGCAAAAATAGGCAAAAAAAAAAAGCTCCTCAATATGTGGATAAGCCTGGAAGCTCGTGTATAATCGTAATCAGTTTTATACTACAAAACACCACCTACATCAGATCCTACAATTTGCTATGCAAAGTAATCAAACGTGCTTTGACTAGTTTTTTGAGGGTAAGAAATTTTTATTGATATATAAATGGTATATAAGCCCTTATTCACCCATTTAGTGAAGAGCACAGAAAGATACACAACCAGCTAATGCAGTACTTTATTGGAGCTCTCTCAACCTCTTCCTTGCTCATTAGTACTATAGGGGCCACCACTTTTCCAGAAAGTACTATAGCAATGGCCACAGCCTCTTCCCAACAACCAAGTACTATGGAAGATAATTCCTCAATTTCCTACAATCAGCTACTTATGTAACCACCATCATTCCCCACTAACCTCAAAAAAAAACCGGACCTAAGCTATTGCACTGTAAGTTCAAACTCTATGAAACAATTCCAATCAGCACTGGCAGCAGAACAGCCTTGGCAAGCCATCAATTTTGACTCATGATTCTGATGAAGCTTCTCCCCAGAAATAGCAGCTTCAAGTGACAGCCAGGTACTATGGGAGCCTTTGCTCTACCTCTTCTCTAACCATCACCTCGTGCAAAACTGCCCTAGGATCAAGTGCCAAAACTAACTCATATATATCTAGCCCTCGTGGTCTTGTCACCCCTACAGCCATAAGCGCATATATCAGGGGCCTCCCGTCCCCTAATACTACAGGTAGCCATTTTGGAGACAATGGATTATAGAAATCTCACATAGAGCTTCTCCTGGCTGGGACAGGAGAGCACATGCCTATCTGAACACCCTTCTAAAGCAATAGTTACTTCAACATATTCTTGAAAACTTTAATGATCTAACTCAAACTTAGAGTGTCAATGCCAAATTCATCACTGCATCCACACCTAGATAGAACTTACCATCATCTAAAACATGATTTATAATATGAAGTTCCCCACCGAAATATTACTTGGAACGTCACATTTTTTTTTTTTAATATAACTTTAAGTTCAGGCCGTTCATTGTTTAGAATAAAACAATTTAATTAACAGATTTTATTAACTGGGTGTAACATTATAATTATCATATTATTTATCTATGTTAAAATGCTTGTGATGTTCACCCATCTGCACTCTAGATATTTGTGTCAAAATGCTTGTGACATTTTATCCATCTGCACTTTGCATCTTCGTATCTATTGCTCTCTCCACTCACCTAGCTATCCTTTTTTTTTTTCATGTTTACTAGAGGCTTAGATACACATATATAATGACATTATCTTCAATATGCTCCCATGTTCCTTTTGATATAAGGTTTTTGATGATAGTTATTCGTGCAAGGAGTGAATCTCATCGTTTCCTTTGCATCTTTTGCTTCCTTTTTTTTTTTTCTATGTTACGTTTCTTGCCCCCTCTCTTCGTTTGTGTTGCTTTATTGCCCTACGTCATTTTGGTGTGAATATGCACCCAAACCAAAGGGGGTTTTCTGGGATTTTAATTTAAATGTGTTGGACCCAATGGTTGTGTTAATTAATGTCAATGGTAGTTATGTGTTGGTTGTTAATGTCAATGGTTGTTATGTGTTAGTTGTTATGTATTGGTTGTTATGTGTTGGTTGTTATGTATTGGTTTGTTATCGCATGCATTATAAATATCGACACGTCACCTAGTAAAGGTACGCCACATTGGGGTATTGTAATCTAGGGGGTTGACCTAAAAGGGATTAAATTAGCTATGCTAATTTAATTATTAAGGATAATAACCTATAATTAAGGAATTAATATCCGAAAGTGGATTAATTAAGCTAATTAATGGTTTGGGAAGGCGCCCACGGCCAAACTCGATTGTAGGCATGGGGAATGCTAATTGGGGCCATCAAGGTGGATCACTACCCCCATCTCACCCAAAATCGACCCGAAGAAGGAGCGGTGGAGCCAAAGTACACAGGCGTTGGCGATCACCCCGTGGTTCTTGAACACCCGATTCTAAGAGATGGAGGGCCTCATGACAATGGATCAAGTCGAAACTTCGAGATTAGATAGATAATCTAGTTGACATCTTTAAGGATAGAGCTTCGGTTAAGTTCTTTGAGTCTTCTACGGTTGTTCTTACTTAGGATTAACCCTTCTTTGGTATTTAAGATTACATTTCAATTATGGATTACGATTATGATGGATGGATGGATGTGTATATGAAAGTAGCTCTGTTAAACTTCCATAAAAGCGAGGGATTAGAGGGGGTAGAGACCTCACGTGCCATATGCTTTAGTATGTTCCTAGTAGCTCCTTTAATTCCCAATTTATGCGACGTGTGCACAAGAGAACACCGAAATGCGGGATGCTATGGAATTGCTTAGCACCGGATAAGGGACGCAGATGGTGAAGTGGGGGTGGGGTCTTGCACAACATAAAAGGCTCCTGAGACTCCTATAGTGGGCTAGGCCTGATAGCCGGTCACGTAGAGGGCCGGGTATGGGTCTGACACTCCCTGGGCGCAGAGGTGTGACTCGTATGGGGCACCCTGTGCTTTGAGTAGATTTAGGGTGAGTAAAGTCCGCACGGATGGGGGGTCGCCGATGCGTGCACGTATTCTCTAGCTCACCCATGGAACCACCGCGGATCCCGGAAGGGGACACTTCCCTGACCTGCCTCATCGGATGGGGCTTCATGAACCCTGGAGTAGGCTCGAAGGGTGATACCTTGAGTCTGCGTCTCCAACGGAAGGCTATAGTGACGCCATAGCATGATTGGACTCATCTGCAAAGTGTGCACAGGAGGGGCGGATGGAGTGGACAACCCTAGCCGATGTTCTATGCCAGCCAACGCCATGCCAAGATTCTGGCCTGGCTGACCTCTTGAGACCTAGCCGTGGGTCGATCCTCACTGGAGTCTGAGCCGGGGTAGAACCATGGGTTTGGGGCGTTTTCCCTAGTATTAAATGCATATTCTTTGTTGGTGTCACTTGGATGGATGTGCCACCCTTCGTGGTGGTATTTTATGATATGATTATGCGGTGTGCTAACCTTGTATTCACGCTTCCGCGACATAGGAGCCCCATTGAAGGCGTGGGCCGAATGACCCCTCTGTGTCCTTCACTCGAGCATCTCTCTATGGATGGCCCGAGTTATACGGAGGGGCCCAATTGGGGCAAGTTGGTCGCCATGGGAGGGGAAAGTCCCCCGCATGTATACGTCCGAAAGTGTCGTATATGTTCGGGAGCGCCACAAAGGGTATCGAGCCGTGATTTCTGGTTAAATCATAGCACTTGACCAAACCCCCACTGCGTTAGTTCTGGTGAGAAGTTAGGAGGAGTTTAAACTAGTGTGATTGTTTAGCTCTTTGATGTTTGGTTTTGTGCTAGGTTAATATAATAGATTGTAAGTTCTTAAGAAGTTTAAGGCGACTGGAGGACCCAAGTTTGGAAGGGCTATAACTTTCCGCAGGTAGCTCTGATGAAGGCAAAAATGGCTCCAATTCGGGCACCTCTCAAATACCCTAGGGGGCACGTCTCCCGAGGGCGTAACGAAAACAAAGGTAGAAAAATTAAAAGGGGCTGCTTCTTCGGAGGTGTTTTTTCAGGGTTATGACCAGTATGCTTTCATGCTTCCCATATCGGTCCCCCGTGATTTTTATACGCGCCTTTTTTTTTTTTTTTTTTTTTATTAGTAGGCAATTTTGCTGGCGTGCAACTGAGCAAGGCATGCTTGGTTGAGTAACTGAGCAACATGCACCTCGAAGTGCATGTTCCCCTTTGGGTATATTCAAGGGCAATGGTCATCTAGAAAGCTATGTTTGCTTATTCCAAATTCCCTAGTTATGGGATATTATTATGCAAGTCTTAGAAAAGGAAAAGGGTTTTTTTCTAATATTATTATGTTAAAGCATATACATGCATCTTTTTTGGGTTGCCCCTAGGGGGCAAGCCCTTGTTATCCCCTAGGGGGCAAGCCCTTGTTTATGTGGGTTTATGGCATATTCCGGTATGTGCCAATATATGCCGGGGAATATGCCAATGACCGCTAAAAACTTGATATCGGAGGTAATGGCGGTGGTGGTTTTGTTGGTGGCGACCACTTTCGAACCTTAGAGCATACGGTCTTTGGGTCCTCGCTATAACGCATTCTTATTCAAGAAGCTTTTTCGGATCTTTGGCTTCTAAGAGATAGTAGAAAAAGAGCAAAGTTTTGGCTTAAGCAGGATGATGGAATCAAGAAGTCCCGCAGGACAAGCAATGAAGATGGGAAAAACCCAAATGACCGAGGGAAAGAAATACGGTAGGGATTGCTCTCGGTTTAAGACAATTGTGATCGAACAAAGGTAATTTTACAGGCGTTTTGGATTCAAGCAAGAAATTAGATTTAATAGCAAGAAACAGAGTATCTAGAAGCCAGGAGCAAGCTATTTGATGAGCTGCAAAGCTTGGTGAAGCAACTCCTTCATGTTCGATTAAGAATCGAATCTTCTTGTATGCACTATGTTAATTCCGGTGCGGTGTAGTAAAGCAATTTGCTCTTGCCAAGGCGCTTGGTCACATTATTGTCACATTTATTACTCATTCGCGCTCATAAGGTGCGTTTGATGCATAGTTTTCGGTTTAACTTACGTTAATACTTTCTTTTTCTCTGTTTTACCGATTTGGTGCCTTAAGTGGTTCGTTTTGCCTCCACAAAATTCTCATCCATGACATGATGATTAGGTAATTTTTGCATTGCGCATGGTATGCTATATCATGTTTACCTGAGAAAATGGTAATGATGTGCAGGTCAAAGTGCAACTTTTCTTTACATACCAGACTATGCATAAGTTCGTGGTGATTCTTGTCGCGCATTCCGGCAGTCCTGCATTTCCTTCCCCTGTTTGTTTCTTAGGTGCATCTTTATCGGCTTGAATTTTTCGAGACCCCATGCCTTTAATGACACCTTGTAAGATTTTAGCTTTTAAACGGTTGGATATCGACATGCAAATAAGAAATATCCCATGTTGTTTTTTGTTTTCTAGAAATATAGTATATCAATGGTGCGGTCTTTTCGTGGCATTTATTTGAATCTAACCGAAGCTTTTCACCGGATTTTGGCTGTCTACTTTATTTCCTAGGATCATGTGTGAGAAAATGCGCAGTTTTTACAATCTATATTATATCCTTGCTCGTTATTTGATACCATGTTTCTAGGTATAAAGCAACATAGGAGAAGAAATCACATGCTTGCAATAGATTGTCGAATAGATTCTTCTATCCCTAAAAGAATTTTCCGTTATTCATTCTATTGTCTCAGCACAAGGGAGCCGAAGCCAAGAATTATGTCTTTTGGCGCTATGAAAAGCAGGATCATTATATTCACATGTGTTGGATATAAGGAAGCAACGTAACAAAAAGAATTTTGGTGATTTGAAGGGATTCGCCTGCGTGAAAAGACTAAAGAGCCGAAAACTTGCCTGTTTTGGATATTCTAGCAAGAGGGATATATTATATTTACTTCAGCCATGGATGGCCCAATTGTGGCGAAGAAAGAACCGCATGCAGGTAATTTGCCTTCAAAAAGAGGGCAATATCTTGAGGCACCTTTGTTAATTATATGGAGATGATATGACATCAAGAAAAACATGCAAACACTAGAAGCAAGTGCTCATTTCAAATATTTGGATGCCCACAAACACCGGATCGTGAATTAAAACCGATATCCGATGGTAAGTCTTTGGATTTATTCTCTCGCTTAAATCTTAAAGCTAGCTTGTCTATGATAAAAAGCAGTTTCTTTTTTGTCTTGGCAAGACAATCATTTAAGGCAATTGTTCTACTTTGATAGCGGACACTAAAGATGGATTTGGTTTGCTCAAGACTCATCTTAATCAATGATAATGGGATCATATATCTTTTACATCGGGAATGAAGCACTTAGGTCCTATGCTATCATGATCAATCCACGAGATCGAATCATTGCAAAAGGAGGTGCGAGATAGATATGAAAATCCCAAAATGTTCGGATCAAGACTCGCCATTACCAATCTATTTGAAGATGAGTGCAAACGATGCGCAACATAGGATCAGACATTTACATTACACTCGCCCCTCCTTAGATGTTGCATAGGTCGAGAACAGAATAAAGTTAGATCGGTACATCTTTGAAATATGTAGGAAGGCGGCGTAGCTTCTCTCAAAAAACTTGTTCTCATGGAATATTATGGTCTCAATATATGCCCAAGGCAATATTGGAATGGTCAATTGACCTTATTGATAGTACCAACAGAATGTAGGCATCATTGGTTGCATATGAACCTAATCTTTACCCCACTCTGATATCTTATTGTTGGTATCATGTAGATCCATCTATATTTTTCCCAGTTGATGTATGAAGCAGGTGAGGAATGTCTTTATCTGGGAGTGCTTGTGTGAAACAAAGGGACTTCAGGGCATTTGGCAGCCGAAAACATGTTCATCTATCTCTACTCAAATTTTCTTCCCATTGTTCCTTTTGCTTTTGTAGTTGGAGTTGGCTAGAAGAATGATGGAGTTTTGGAAGAGTCTATAGCTGAGAAACAATCTTGGTGTCCGCAAGTTCATCTACATGACAAAAACGGAGTCAAAACTGGTTGTAAATGTCAACTTTTGTTAAATCTAGAATGCATTTATATTTCTGAATTTTAAACATGAAACACAATAGAAAGTTATTTAAGGTTGAAGGCTTTATTTTCAACTTCTAAGCTAGTTGTGAGATGCTTGTGTTATACAAACGATTTCTATTGAAATAAAATGCTAGTTGTACAGATGTAAACTTTGACCATTTGAATATATACAAACTGTACAAAGTTATTTAAGGGCTATTTGGACAGATGTTATGGTTGAGTAATATGGGTAAAAAGATACTATCTTTGGATAAACTTCGGTCCGGGTAATAGGATGATAATACCACCGATGGATTGGCCGAGGTGGATGTTGGATCTAGGTTTACTAGGTCTTACCGGCTTTTTTTTTTTTTTTAAATTGAAAATTTCTAATAAAAAGTTAAACGTTGAAATTCAAGTTTGAGTCATTTTTTTTAAGTGTGTTTCTTTTGGGCGACCTTTTCCGCCATGCCCGCCGGACTGGAGCTCCTCTTTCCGCCATAGCCGACCTCCACTTTGTTACCTTCGCGACTACCTAAACCCTAGCGCTTTCGCCTACTCCCTCCGCGCCACTTGTTTAAGCTTGAGCCCTACTTCTTCTTTCCTAGTTGTCCATCGCCCGGTGCTATGATGATGGCGCTTCAAGCCGACGATCGACCTAAAGAAGATGAGCGTCTTCCGGCTGGTTAGCGCCCTACTAGACTATCTTTGAAGGATAACCCTATGGTCGACAACGCCCCAGACCTTTTGGTGAAGCACTTTTCTCGAGGGCCATAGAATTCCCTACCCCATTTTTCATTTCAATGACCACTTTCTTATGAAGCTCAATCTTTGCAGACCAACCCTACACCCTTGTAGAGCAGCCTGACCAAGCTTGGGCCCTTGTTAAGTTCTATCCACAAGCGGGTTCAGGAAGATCCCACCGAAGCTTATCGGGACAGAGGCCCAACGGGTTCAAAGACCTTGCTAGGGTAGAAGACCTTGACAAATAGCTAGTGCCCTACCCGGCGGGCCAATAGTTTTACTACCTTGGTAAAGGCCATGTACTTATGTCGTACGAGGGGACCATTACAACCTTCCCACCTTCTTTTTAAGAACTTTATAGTTTTGTTTTTGAAAATGTTCTACCTAGCTTCACGAGGATCGCATGGACCTTGTGCAAGCGGACAGGGCTTGGCCTTCGCCCGGTACCATACTGAGATTGCCAGCGATACAAGCGTTTGGACAAAGAGGCCCGGTCGCGGAGAGAGAGGCGCTTCGTAAAGAAGAGGAGGATGCTAAAAACCAGGGTATGGGACCCTACAGATAGATCGCAGGAGGACCGGCAAGTTGATCAAAAGGGGATCGTAACGTTGATCGCCGGCGGGGATCAAAATGTTGATCAAAGTGTTGACCAAATGGTGGATCAAACCTGTTGGCCGACAACAAGATCAACATGTAGATCGCAGGAGGCAAGAATAGGAAGAATAGGGAGTGGGGTAATAGGAAGAGGAAGAATACAAAATTCGTGAAGGGGGTGTGGATTACAAGACCCGCGATGCGTAAGAATGCCACCATTGCCAAGAAGACATCGGCTCGAGGCGGGGAGCAAATCGTTCAATGGACAAAGCATCCGACAACCGGCTGGAAATCCATACCATTATTGAAGCAAACCGTCCAAGCCGGAAGCCCCATAGATATCGACCGCACGGTAGCACTTCGAGAGAGATACGTAGTATCGGAAGTCTCATCGAGCCATTGATTCGCGTCGGCTCCCTTTTCAAAGACTTTTGTTGGGAAATTGCCCGTGAATTTAAAACCGACGGAGGTTCCAAGCCTTTGCAATCCCTCGCACTCGGTGAGGCCGGGAGGCTTACCTCATAGAGATTTTGGTTTGACGCCAACCTCTCAAGGCCATATATGCAAAGAGGGTTACCATAATGCCAAAGGACCTCCAGCTAGCAACGAAGGATCCGAGGGGAGTTTTTGACTAGGCGACTTTCTTCCTTCCCGTTGTAAAACTATTATGAACTTATCTATGTAAAATATTCTCATTTTGGAGTGTAAATATAAAAATGTTTTCTTTCCGCCACTTGGTGTGAATTTAAATATAAATTATTAACTAAATAATAATTTTTAATAATAATTTGGGGAAACGTGTTAAAAAAGTATAAAGCCCCCTTTTTGGCCATTGGGGTTTCATTTCCCTTCTTGCTTTCGTTTTTTCTTTCTCCTTCTTTCGCCTTCATCCTCATGGCTCGCCCAACCCTTCAAAGAATGGTATTTGGATGGAGAGCACTTTGGGACCCGCGGTCCCCTTTGATCTTCTTCATCTTTATCTCCTCCAAAGAAGTAAACCTCATCTCTAACATGCGGCGCATCCCGATTCGCCCGCCTTCCTTCAGTTCTATTTGGAAGAGATTGTACGCATGTGTCTACAACGAGGATGATTCCGCAGCTGACTCTACCTCGACTTCCACACCCTGCTCCAGATGTTAGGGGGTGATGAGCATGCCCGAAATGTCATTAAGGGCATAAGGAGGCGAGGGACTGACCTCCCCATTGTCACAATAGATCGGGAAGCTTGTTTTGAGGCCCGATTTGCACTGGCCATCATTATGGACCAGTATATTGAGGACGAGGAGATAGATTCCGCTATGCCTGTACCTCCTGGCCCGGAAGACGACGAAGGATTTTGCACGGTGGAAGGAGTTAGCCACCGAGGCGCCCGTAGGAAGGGATAAAGCCCTCAAACTCGAAGGGCTCAACCTCCTTCCTACCGTACTCGTGAATAACCAAGAGTACCTGATCCTAGAGGACATTATGTGGGCCTACCGCGTTCTTGCTGATATGCGGGGCCGCAAAAAGATAGAGGTCCTCTATGATCTTGCCGAGTACTGCCAGAATGACTTCCTTGACTTTACAACGCCCGTTGTGCATCCGCCACAAGTCGAGGACTTGTTAGCATACCGGCCAGAAGAGTTAGAGCCCGTTGAGACCCTTTTAGGGTCAGGAGGGAACCAAAGGGGGATAGCAAGGAGGAGAGCATGTGCAATCAAGAGTGCTCTAAAATCAACATGCTGCAAGAACGAATGTGTCAAAAAACTGAGCCGAGAGCAAGTATGTGCCTTAAGAAAAGAATTTTATTCTCAATCAAGCGGTGTGGATTACGCTTGTTTTTGATGTGTTGAGTGTAACTTATACTGGCAGTCCGGAGGCAAAAGTAGTGGTCTCTCGGAGTGGAGTGTCTTGTCAATTCGCATGGCGCTGGTGGCTTTAGGAGTTGCTTTCGGTCCACGTTTTATAGTTGGAGGAAGAGGTTCGAAAGTTAGGTGGAAAACGGGCTAAGCATGGTAATACTGTGCTCTAAGAAGCCTAGATCTGCGGACACTAGCTACAAAAAGTGTGTGCTTGATACCTTCATTAGTGAGAATGGAGAGCATTCCACATAGAAGCAAAAAGGAAAGGATGATATAAGGGAGAATGTTCGCAAACTTCCTTCCATCCTTAATAAGAAGAGCATACATAAGGAAGTGGGCCGTGGTGGAAGAATTGACAGGAAAGAGTGTAACCTTGCCCTCTTTTACAATGTTTGGAAGAAAGAGTTTCCAGACGCCAGCATAGCCAAAAAATACAGCATTCTCCAAGTGTAACATATGTGTAGTCATCAAGCGAAATTGGAAAGAACAAAATATACAAGGGAGAGGCTAACCTTTCAATTCAACCGGGCACATATGTTGGAACAACATTCCAGAGGGAGTCAATATTGGCATTGGCGTGCATTATCACATCGCTCACGAAAGTCACCTTTGCATAATACATGATAAGATGGATCAGGTCAAAACACTCACACCAAGAAGTCACCATCTCTAAAAGTCCGTTTGGAGAGGAGATCGCTTTGAAGAGCGAATTTTGACAGAGCATTGACACATGGTCATGGTGGACGGGCTTATGGCCATTTCTCTTGATCTTTGGAAGGATGACTCAAACTTTCATGTTGGATCACTTTCTAGATCCTACACTATCTTGAGTTCTTTGGAAGAAGACAAGTGTGGTGATCAGGTAGGGAAGCGTAACTGGTGATTGCAAATTGATGTCACTTCGGCAGTTTTTATTGACTGATACACCCCAGCCTCCAGAGGAGCATTTTGCAGCTCCGATGCGGCCTCCTTCTGCAGATCAGCCATTGCAGATTACTATGGGAGGTATGGATGAAGAGGAGGAAGACCTTTGGGATACCAAGGTGAGCCTTAAGGATGACAAGGAAGAAGCGGAGCAGGAGAAGATCCCCCTTAACTTGGAAAAGGAAGCGGAGAACTCCAGGGATCCCGAAATTAGGGCAATGGGCAACCATGTGACCCGATTCTTCCTTTCAGCTTTCCGGCAAGGTGAGGTCCTATTCTTCTCTAAGAACCTAGGGCCTTCTTCTGAAGCATCTTGGTGGGCACTTCGTGCCATATCCACCTTGGCGGGCCATAAGAAGATTGACTACCACGCCACCACCATTACCTTGGTAGAAGAGATTTGGCTATCGTGAGCATTGGGGGACGTGGGCCGTGCCAAATATCGTCTCCTTGTGGCGGCACCTTTGGCCACTGCGCTTACCACCGAGGCAGCAGCCTCGAGCAGCCCCTCGCTGCTAGCCCCCTGCTACTTTGATGCGCCATCAGCCCACCTCCTCGGCCTATGGACTAAGAGGAGGGACCCGGTTCTTAGACAAAAATTTTTATTTTATTTATTACGATCTTGTATGCGAAAGTACAGTTGTAAATTTTGATTTGGCATTATGGCCATCCTATAATATACGCCAAGCCATTGTCTTATGACTTATGATTATTGTATCGTTAAATACAATTAAATTCTTTTGTGTTCCCATGATACTTTCTTGTATCTTTTAGACCTTAGAGTATAAGAAATTGCCACACTTTGTATATTCATTCCTACCGTCTTGCAGACGAGGGACTCGAAGAATATGAAGAAAGAATCACCAACCAAATACGAAGGGACGATCCAGGGCCTCCCGAACAAGACTACGGCCAGCGATATGGGGAGTACCCAGAGCGGGACGATGATTACGAGATAGGGGAACCAGCAGAGCAAGGAGAGCCCTATGACCCAGCTAAAGGATTGGAAGTAGTCAACATTCTCCGAGAACGGGCCTTTGAGGACTTACAACAAACTCTTCGTCGAACATGGGATTACTGGGACATGACCAGGCATGAAGCTTTTGCTGACGCCAACGATCACTTGTGGCGGATTTTCTATGCGCTTAAGAAGGCTCTTTAATCTCCTTATCATTAGCCCCACCCGACTACCAACCTGTTATCATCCAGGCTGGGCTCTCTCAAAAGCTAGTCGAGTCAGTATGCAGAGCCGTTAGCTACTTTATCTTGTACCCTTTGCGCTGCCCTCTAGGCCCGGGTCCCTCAATTTTGTTTTCACGCTATGTGTGAGTTGAAGAATTCTCCAATGTATAATAGCTATCTCTCGTATTATATCACTTTAAGTTTTGTCACTACCGGTAATGATCTCTAATGTAACGATTTGTTCTCACTTATAATAAAGATCTTTTCTATTGTACTCTTCTATTTATTCTCTCTCTAAATGCTATCCCAAATGATTTTCTTTGTGAGACTTGATGTCACTATAATTCTCCTTATACCTTTTTATGCTCAATATAGACTGGTGCACGCATAACGCCGCCGAGGCATACCGAATGCCGTGAGAGACTAACACCGCGAGGGGAACTTATGTTGATGAAGAGGCAATTAGTCGAAAGTTACAAACTTATGTGTTGAATGCCAACCCACCGCAAAGATGTATGCGGAGGATGGATCCGGTTACCTCCGTTAACGCCAAGCCACCACCCACAGCCACTTGCACCAACCAGGCCCCGCGGCACCGCACAAAGGAGGCACCGTTCCAAACGCCGTCGCAGTTCCTCTAGGATAGTGCCACCTCACCATCAGCCCCTCTCGAAGTCCCTCGACTCATCTCATATCCTCGGAGACCATGCCAAAGGAACGGTAAGATGGTTGACACGGGCTATAACCATTATTATATGGAAGAATAGGCGGCGGCCCAATTTGATGGGAAATCTAGAGGCGGGCTGAATCGCGGAGTCCGGGTTGGACGAGATGAAGGAGTTTGGAAAGTCCTATGGCATGTAAAAGGATCACGAGGAAAGGTTGCCACCACAAACCTTACATGTGAGTCTGCTTGGTATTTGGTGGAAGGGCTATACTAGAGCCAAGCATCTGACGTAGCGATGCAAGTTCAAAAAGTTTGCCAAAGCTTTTAAGCGCATTACATGCCCGTGCACACAAATGCCAGTGATTCAGACTTTTATAGGTTAGAGCGGAAGGGTATGTCGGTTGGGGCCTACACTGATGAATTTATGCGCTGAGGCTGTATGTGCGGAATGAATGAAAAGAGGGTGGTGGAGGGTTATATTGAAGGGTTGGCCCCTCAATTAAAGCGAATGGTTAAAGGCCAAGGGTGTCCCCTTCCGGGATCACCCGATGGTTCCATGGGTGAGCTAGAAATCGTGCGCATCGGTGCCCCATACTCTGTGCAGGCTTACTCACCCTAAATCTACTCAAAACAGGGGTGCCCCATGCAGTGTCACCCTCTGCCCGGGGAGTGTCGGACCTACAGGCCCCCTCGTGGTAGGCTATCGGGGCCTAGCCCACTGTAGGAGGTCTCGAAGCCTTTTATGCCCAGGCAAGACCCCACCCCCACTTCACCCTTTGCGTGCTTGAGGAGACCTCGTGCCACATGCTTTAGTATGTTCCTAGTAGCCCTTTAATTCCCAATTTATGCGTGCCCGCGTACAAGAGACCACCAGTCGTGGGATCTTATGGAATTGCTTTAGCACCGTGAGAAAGGGACGCTAGCGGGTGAAGTGGGGTGGGGCCCTTGCAGCAACATAAAAGGCTTCAGACTCTACAATTGGGCTAGGCCTGATAGCCGTCCGAGGGGGGCGGGTATGGGTCTGACACTCCCACGGGCGCAGAGGTGTGACCCGTGATGGGGGCACCCCGTGGCTTTTGAGTAGATTTAGGGGTTGAGTAAGCCGGCACGGATGCGGGTGAGCTGATGCGACGCGTGATATTCTCTAGCTCCCATGGAACCTTGTGGATCCTAGAAGGGACACTTCCCCGACCGCCCCCATCGGACGGGGCTTCATGAACCCAGGTAGGCTCGAAGGGTGATACGAGTTTGAGTCTCGGGAAGGCTATAGTGACGCCATAGCATGATTGGACTCATCGCAAAGTGTGCGGGAGGGGCGGATGGAGTGGACAACCCTAGCCGATGTTCTATGCCACCAGCGCCATGCCAAGATTCGGGTCACGACCTCTTGAGACCTAGCCGTCAGTCGATCCTCACTGGAGTCTGAGCCGGGGTAGAACCATGGGTTTGGGGCATTTTCCCTAGTATTAAATGCATATTCTTTGTTGTTGTCACTTGGATGGATGTGCCACCCTTCGTGGTGGTATTTTATGATATGATTATGCGGTGTGCTAACCTTGTATTCACGCTTCCGCGACATAGAAGCCCCATTGAAGGCGTGGGCCGAATGACCCCTCTGTGTCCTTCACTCGAGCATCTCTCTATGGATGGCCCGAGTTATATGGAGGGCCCTGCTCGTGGCGAGTTGGTCGCCATGGGAGGGGAAAGTCCCCGTATGTATACGTCCGAGTGTCGTATATGTTCAGGGAGCGTCACAAAAAAGGAATGGTGAGAAACTCTTTCTGCATACTAACTTTTCAAAGATATTAAGTTATAAAGACTATTTTTACCTCAAAAATAAGATAGCGAGGCCTACACATTGGAAAAACAAGTTGGAGCATTGGAGAAAATATGAGGCGGCCCGGAAAGCGGTGTCATCTTGTTGTTTGTGTTAATTAATGTAACTTGGGCGGGGAGATGATTGGGACCAAGGCACTCCATACTCGGGCACGGAGGCTAGAAAGAAAAGCTCCAAGTTCTTTTTAGTCCTTTTCCTCGTTGCCCCCCGGTTATATTCTAAAGAACCATTATATCCTCATCCTTTGTCCTAGTTCCAAATTTTGGTATTCATCTCCTCCTCTTGCCTCCACCCCCATATATGCCTTCCCACTACCTCCACCTTATGTCTATCAATCTTCAACTCCTCCATCTTTGGTTTACTCACCCACCTCCAACTTTAGTATCGAAGTCCCCTCTTCCTTCGCCACATTATGTCAATCACCCTTCACCAGCTCCCCTCCCCCCTCGCCTCAACCTCCTTATGTTTACCCATTGCCACCACTTTCCCATGTCTACCCATCGCCACCTCCTCCTTATATCTATCCCCCCCCTTTCTTTATCACTCATACCACCTCCTTATGTCTATAAATCACCCCTCCTCCTCCTTATATTTACAAATCCCCCTTCCTTCATTGCCCTCATCCCCCCACCTCCATATATGTTTACCCATCTACCCCAATGCCTTCACCTTTATGTCTATAAATCACCAGCTCCTCCATCACCGCCACCACCACCTCCATATATGTCCCCCCTCTTGCACCATCTTCGCATCCTCCTCCCTCCATCGCCCTTTGCCACCACCTCCTTACGTCTACAAATCTCCGGGCTCTCCTCTTACATCTACAAATCACCACCTCCTCCATCACCTTTGCCACCACCTCCACATGTCTATAAATTCCCCCCTCTGCATCACTTTAGTATCCCTTCCATCGCCCCAGCCCCCACTTCCCTTATGTCTACATATATCCCCTCCTCCATTGTCTTCTCCTCCACCTCCATATTGTCCGGTCTCCTCCATCGCCCTTGCCACCTCCTCCTTATGTCTACAAATCCCCCCCTCCACATCCGCCCACCACCCAATATATAAATCACCACCTACTCCACCACCCTCGCTCCCTCCATACAAATACCAATCATCTCTTCCCTTCTCCCTCACCTCACCTCCTCTACCACCTCCTTATGTGTATCCTTCACCATTAACACTTGACTTTTATTATGCGAGGAGCCCACACAGTTGTGGGTGAAGGGGCGGGCGGCTTAGAATGAGGTTAGTGTTGGGCCTTGACAGATCCCTACGGTGTGTAAGGCCCACAGGGATCAGTGACTAGGTCTAATGGCTTGCCAGGTGTGGGTGGGCATGGGCGCCGACACGGGTGGGGTGGTGTTCACCTTCGGTGGGTTAAGTCGAATAAGGTGTCGGTGGCCCTCTAGTCACCTTGGGTGACATGTAGATCTCACGGAGGGGCGATCCCTACCGCCCCCATGGACCGGGGAGATGTAACCGAGGGAATAGCCCCTTTGGCTATGCACCGTGAACTCTACGGTCGAGTCCCAACACTTTCCAACCTACTGCGCAGTGTGTGTGAGGGCGGATGGGTGGACAATCTAAGCCATGTTCTTATACCCAGCCCAATCCATTGTCATGATTGCATCAATGAATGAACTGGAGACCCAAGCTTGTGGGTCACCCCCGAGTCGAGAGCTTGGGTAGGAACTTCCTTTTGTATTGTGCTGATCTTTGTCTATGCAGATGTTGATGTGCCACCCCAGAGGTGGATATATGATGTTATGTTCTTGGCGTGTATGTTTACGCTTCAGCTAGGTAGGCCCCGAGGGGAGGCGGGGTAAAATGGCCCCCTTCACTCTTCCTTGTGGACTCTAGGCGGTCCACGGTGATATGTGGAGGCCACAGTATCGGTGTGGAGCTGGTACGGGGGATGAACTCCTGTTTGTATACGGTGCGGGCATGGTATACGAGTAGGGGACATCACAGATGTGATATGTATTTGCTTCATGTGGTGCTGCAGAGTTGGGTAGATACCATATTTGTTTTTCAGAAATGTGACCAACTAGTATTACCAAAGCACGAATTGGCTCTTTTTCACCACTGGGTATTCTGTTCATAATATTTGTATACATTCACTAAGAAAATAAAAGCATGTATTCATACAGGGCCTGTACAATTTCCATTACTAATGTAACTACACGAAGCGTTCTTCATGAATCGCTAATGTGTTTTAGACAAAGAACATAATCACGTCAATCCCAATTGGTCTAGGTAAGCGAAAGCTTATAAAGCCTCTTCTTGGTCCATATACAATTCATAAACAAAAGAAAACAAAATAACACAAAACAAAACCCCCCTTCAAACCATTAATAAGCCTGACACATGAAATGATCTAACAAGAACCATGAAAACGAAACGACAACAAGAAACATGAAAACACACTTTTCGGCCACCGGAGGGCAAACCCGTCGTCGTAGCACCTGTTTGGGTTGCCCCTAGAAGCAAACCCTCGTTATGTGGGTATGTGGGCATATCCAGGTATATGCCGGCATATGCCTAGCATATATTGGTGACTGCTAAAAACTGGCTAGTGCCTGTAAGTGGTCGGTCATCCAGCCCATTCCTTCGCAGGCGTGGCTATGGCGCACCTTGTCGGACTTCTAGGAAGTTAAGCTCTCAAAGGCTTGGTCTGATTGACACACATATGTTCTGAGATATCTTGATACAGATGCTCTAGAAATGCAGGGTGGATTAGATCGGTGAACTTCGAGTCAATGGCAAGGTTACTTGCAAGATCAATTTTACCAAAGGGATTTGTACATTTCTCGGTTGTAAGGGCCAGATTTAAGGTGCAAATTCGTGCGACTGGGAATCTTGTAGATGGTGCAAACCTGAGGCTAGGCTGGGAGCTTTGCAAATCGGCAGTGCACGTCTTGGGGGGTGATTTCTCAAGATTTGGCCGTGTTTTTCTGAGGGCTTGGCTCGGTTCTTTGTTTGTGTCAGTGTTTGTGGCAACAAATGTTGCCGGATTTGAACTTTGGGCGTAGCATTAGGGTTTGGATCTGCAGTTGTGTCCTAGGTCTGTTGGTCGGCTTTACCAGATTGCATCTTGCCACGAGTTTCGTATGCCATGTGGCGTTATTTTTACATTCATTGTTGTGATGTCATAATGCACTTGCAGATTCCTACAGTGACTTGCCGGAGTGTGCGTTTGAGCTCCTGACACTCATCATCAAACCATCTATTGCGGGGAAAGGTGCTAGTGCCTGAGGTTCGCCGTGAGCGGCCTCTCCCAAAGCATCTTTCTGCAGCCGTCAGAAGCAGGTGAGTCGGTTGGCGGTGCTCTTGAAGTGTGGGGAGTTCTGGCCGGTCCCTGCGGATCATGCTCAAGCGGTGGGCATAGGTCCGCGGTGTAGTCGGAGCGATTTGGGGCACACTGGTGTGTTGAGGCAGTAGATGCACGGGGAGCCTCCCAATGGAGATGCATGAACAGGGGCCGGTGGTCCGAGTCTACTTCCTCGTCCCGAGTGTCTATCCCGATGGAAAAATGAGTAACCAGGTGCAGATCCCGTTCCTCAACCAGCTGATAATCCACCACACTGAAGCTGCTCCCTTGGTTCTCCTGTCGGAAGACGGCCATTATGCCAACCCATTACAAATAACCAGGTCAAAGATACTACCCAGCAACAACAAGCGCACGCCATAGCGTGAAATATGGTAAGTTGTCGATATCCTTGACCAAGCCACCTCTGCGGGGTTCAACTGCAAGACGTCCTCTGCCAGGGGCTCAAATTTTGGAACCTGTTCGGCTCCTATGCGTGCATTAAAGTCGCCAAGCAACATAATCCTGCCCTAATTTGTTTGTCTTTTTGTATGTCATCATATAGATCGACATAGGGGCTCCAATCGATCCACATCCGAATGAGTGTTATAAAAGTTACTCGGCATGTGGAAAGTAGCATATCGCTATGAGGATTGTGTCGCAAATTTTGTCATCTTTGCCTGCACCCCCAAAGTAGCGACATTGTACACAATACGTTTTTGTTGCAGCGAGACCGAGTGCCCTCAAGGTTCGGGGGTAGGTAGCGAGGCAACCCGTAGCCATGCCGCTTGCCTATGCACTCATTGAAACGAAATGCGGAGTGCCTCAGGAGGTCCGGTAGTTGCGTGCCACGCATGCTCCCATGTTTCCATGAGGAAAATGAGATCCATGACCGATTGCAATAGAGTTGAGACTCTTGCCTTTGAATGAGAAGTTCCGGGCGGTTCAAAGACACCATCCGGACGCGGTTCCTATTTGTTGGCATTCGATGTGGGCCTTCGATGATCTGGGAGCTTGATTCGGGGGGGCAGCGGTGTCGTGGCTCAAAGCGGCCGGGCTTGGCCCGAGGCGAGAGGTGTAGTAGGGTGCTGGCGGCGGCGGCGGCGAAGCAGCAGGAGTGGCGGCTTGGCGCATTACATGGCGACCTCGGTGGCGCCCGGCTGAAAATCGCAGCTCCGGTGAGGAATTGACCTCCAGCTTTGCCAAAACAAAGATGTTAAGCGCAATTTGACCACCTTAACTTAGCTATGTAGGAATGCTCAATAAATCTAGCTGGGATCTCGAAATGAAACAATAAACACCATTTGGGCGCATTTATAATCATAGGTTGTTGATATTCCTCCCATTCCACGACTTAGGTCAAAAACTCTCTGTATCATTAAAAAATAGCAGCTACATGTGTGTTTTATATAACACAGGATGTGGATATGCAAACTCTTCAATAAAATATATAGATCTCCAACTAATGTATGCTGGTTTTGCAGCGCAAATTTGGTGCATAAAAGTTTAGGTCACATGTTTATGTGGCTCAACCCCAGATGAACATATTTATATATCCACTTGAATACAACCCACTTTTTATGTATCAATAAGACATTCGTCATTGAAGGATCCACCAATAATATCTTGCCATGTATAGACAACTTTCTACTTTCTCCATGGTTTGTTGACAAGGTCTTTTGCGGAGGGTTGCCCTCCATGGCGGAGGGTGAAGTGGCTTAAATTATAGTTCAAAGTCATATTTTGACAATCAATTCAAAACCATAACCCCAAACATTTAGAAACGAAATCCTCGTGAGACAACGAACTACCTTTATCTTCCAAAATCACGGGTAATGAGTTTAGCAACACGTGAAATAAAGAACACACAATTTGAACTATAAAGTATACAGGGGCTATTTGGGAAAATATTTAAAATTTAAGGGCATTTTGGGAATTTTAAAATACGAAGGGCTTTTGGGAATTAAGTCAAGGAAGGGAGTCCACGAGAAATCGGTGTTTTGCATAAGGCAACACTTGTTAAACACATTATACTTCAAACAATCTTGTTTATTTCAAGAACCATGTACATAATGAGACTAGAGAATGCCAAACTTTTTAAAGCGAGATATGGCGAGGAATGATAAGATTGGACGTTCCAAAACGTTTAAGCTAAGAATAAGAACAAGAGCTAATATTGGCACACATTTAAGCAAATTTGTCAAGACTTTATCTTTGGTAATGATAGAGGTCCAATGCATTTTGCTTAGCTTAGGCATTCATGTTGTGAATAATAGCATATTCTTCAAGTACCCCTCTTTGGAATGTACACTTCAAAATCTAAATCGGTTGTGATCACTTTAGAAGAAAAAGACATACAAAAATAAACTGCTACTATAGGTCTTGTAGAATATAAAAGATAAGCGTACTTCAAGATGCAACTATATTAAAACCTTGAGGGCTTTGAACTTGTTATTGAATATGGTGGTATAAGTTTGAGTTGACTTTCACGATACTACATAATGCACGGCGGAAGAGATTCCGCCATAATTTTTTCGGCTTTTAAGCTAGCCTCGTGGCGACTCGAGATGGCGATAGGAGCTTAGAGTGATGATCTTTCGCTCGGAGAAAGAAGCAACTTAAGACTACGAGACGTAACTTCGAGATTAAAAAAAGAAAAGATAAGGCGAGATCAATCAAACACAAATAAGCGAGATACAAAAAAGCATTTGAACCTGGTGGTGGCTTTGCGTGCTTAAGATGATGCGAGATGAAGCTCTGGCGGCTTATGAAGATAAAGTTCTCGCGAGGTCCGACAAATCAAAGGCATTGTTAAGAAATGTGGCTGCGAGCTCGAAATATCTTGAAAAAGCGATGCTAGACGAAGCAATGCGATAGAATGGTGTATGGCTATGGGGGGATGGCGAGAATAGGGTTTGAACATACGTTCTTGCCACAACAACTTTCAACATTTAAAATTTCATAACTATTACATAGACTCATCCCTTAAAGTGTATAGATATTTGATGGACCCGTATAAGTTGATCGGCATAAAAAGTCTCGTATAACTCTAGTGCTAAAAGGCGGCTTTGTCGCGGCTCAAACTCGAAAATATATATTGTACTAGACTAGTATGTTACCATTAGACCAAAAAATAATTAGAATGTATAAAATATCATCTATATTTTTGACAAAAATAACACGAGAGCATTTTTTTACATAAACAAAAGGTTCACACAACTAAAAAGCTGCGTCTTTGTGTTGATGGATAGTACTCTTTTAGCACACAATGGATAGTACTCTTTTACCCGCAAAGGAGATGTAATGGTGCGGGTTAACATGAAGCTTCATTTCATGCGTCTTTCTTTGCCGATATCTAATGTAATGAATGCAATTTTCAATGAAAAGTGATTAATCTTGATTTGCATTATCGTCTTGTAGTAGAAATAGTGATGAAACTATTGCGGGTTGTGGGACTCCTTGATAATAGCCAAAATCCCTCTTTGTTTATTTTGCGATATGGGATACATGATGAAATAGCATAATTTGTCTGATGGTTCCAAGAAATCATGCTTTCCTATTATTGCATTAGTATAGAAATACAAGAAATGCTCACTTTCTAGAACTGCTTTCTTTGCAAAATTTTCTATCCATTCTGTCGTCACACTCTTTGATCTTTCGATTGGGAGTCCATAAGCACGATCCCAGATGAGCTATAAGTCATAAAACACACATGTTTCTCAAACTCACAATCTTATTTCAAACACACATAATTATCAAACTCACAATCTTATTTCAACTATGTGCATCTAATAACTTACGTGAGAGAGAACACCAAGGGCACGCGATACGCCAAAAGTACGATTATAATAGCTGGAAGTATCGTAAATTACAGCATTAGAATACTTGAACCAAAATTCGAACTTAATATACACTAGTCAGAATTGTGTAATAAACCAAGAACTTACCATTTTTAAATCGTTAGGAAGGTGTTTCAATGCAAATTCACGCTGGCGGGTGTATCGCCGGATCCGTCTTGTAACACGGCATGCCCATAACCGGGAACTACGCATTGAAATACAATATTATCTCTCTAAACCGGAGAGCTTATCTACAAAGGCAGTCCACAATAAACATCCAAGCCACCTTTCCACCCTTCAACGTTTTCTGAACATATTCTTTGAGCTGGTCTTTGCTGACATCAACACCAATTTCAGCAACTAGCTCCCTTATCCAACGCAAGACCTCCTGTTGCAAGATTTTAACACATGTATCAGCAAGCATACTGCTTTGGCAGCACTATCTTCTCATTCAATGCTGATATAAAAAGAAAAACGCTCTTTTACCCGATTGGCAAGTCCATGAAGCGTGCCGGCGAGCCCATTCATGCTGCTTTACCAAATGCCGTATGGGTCCGAGAGCACTCCCAACCTAACGAATAATAAATGAAAGGCAATATCAAGACCCGACTTATTTCCACTTTCATAACCTAGAGAGGGAAAACTAACCAGCCTAACAAAGATGTGTAATCGACATTTCCTCCTTTGTGATCTTTGGGAAAGTACAAAAAAATTTGACTTCTTAATTTTAATGTCGCAAGTATTAGAACTCGGTAAAAGGTTTACCACGTTGAATGGATAAATAAAGACGATCAATTCATGCACCTTTGGATCGTGAAGCCCAAGATGTGAGCAAAGTTTGCCCCATAATCAAGTGTTGAGTCCGAGGATATTAGCTTCCCTTCTTTGTAAATCCTACGAATAGGAGAGCAGTCAAATACATCTATACTTTGTTCCAAAATTAAAACACATGCACAAGTGATTTTACATCTCCTTTAGCTTCCTTCAATGTAGTACAACCTTAGATAGACCATATTAATCCCTTCATTTTAGATGCATAGTTGCTAAGCAGCATACAATATTGAACTTTTCTCATGGTGTGAAGTTTGTCCCTTGCGACGAAGAGAAATAAATGGTAAGTTGTACTAATGGTGAATATAAGATGATGCCAACCTGAAGAGCCATGATGCCTGTTGT
This sequence comes from Isoetes taiwanensis, assembly GCA_021234155.1. Classification (NCBI taxonomy): domain Eukaryota; kingdom Viridiplantae; phylum Streptophyta; class Lycopodiopsida; order Isoetales; family Isoetaceae; genus Isoetes; species Isoetes taiwanensis. The sequence goes on along the minus strand of JAJEKV010000097.1, from coordinate 3,334,210 downwards.
TAGTTGAGTCATGGGATGCGCATTCTTTGGAAGTTTATTTAAAGTATCAGACACAAAACCTGCATTGAACACTGAAGCTTCAGTAAGAAGATAAAGCCCCAATCGAGATACATATGGATAATCTCACGTACTAGAAGCTTAGGCTGCTCGTTCGGTCTGAAAAAAAAATTCACCCAATGAATTGAACTAAAGTTTCTAAATTACTTCAAGAACCAAGAGAAAAAGACCTATGATGTTATGCTAAGATTGTGTAACAAACACGGAATTGTTGCTTTCGAGCTTGTAACTCTTTTGTCACGGCAAAAACCTGGTCAGTTGTCATCATGGGCCTACAACGTCTAGCTAATGGGAAGGCAGCATATTTAGATGGCATGCAGGCAGAACTTCTGAAATGGGTTGGGCCTCCACTGGTGCCTGTCCTCACGGCATTGTTCAGTAAAGCATTGCGAGAAGGCTTCCCTACGCAATGGACAACTAGTAGAGTAGTGCCCATATACAAAGCGGGGGACCCTCAATGCCGACCAACTACCGTACTATTATGATCAGCTCTCTCTCTTTGCAAACCGCTATTGGCATCCTTGAGCAGCGACAATATGGGCAGAGGAAACCGAGGTGCGAGCTCTTACGAGGCAGGTTTCTGGCGGACATTCCACCATTGATCATTATCTTCACTGCGCACATTCATTGGGGATAGCAAGAATCGCAGCCGAGAACATCAAGTTGTTTAGGTGGATTTTGCAAAAGCGTTGACCACGGTACCCGCAACAAGCTATGGGACAGATACGGCATTTCGGGACTCCCCGGACTTGCGTATCGTTATATAGGTTGTACGAGGCATGCTCGAGGCCGTATCACATCGTGACATAGCCGGTGGTCGCGATAACATTGAGTCGTCCGGGGTTGCCCCTCTCCCCCACACTCTTTGGCCTATACATTGACCCGGTTGGAAGATTGGCTCTCCGAGCATGGAGGTGCGGCGCGCATCTCATGCATCACACAATCCGCAACTCATATATGTCGAACATGGCGATGTCAACCTCATGGCCTATGCTCCGTGAGGACATGCAACATCACTTGGATGCTCTTGACACTTTTTGCCAATTCAGCGGCATGCGAAGTTAACTTGGCCAAAACTAGGGTGTCGCTAGTTGCATCATCCCGTCGCCAAGGCTTCCCACATTCACTTACCGGGGCAAGAGGTAGAGGTGGCTCCGACCCACAAGTACTTGGGGATTGAGTTCTCAACTACCACCCATTGGGATGCGCTATCGTTGCGGGTCACGGGTTGGAAAGCACTATATGCCATGCGTAACAACGACCACAAGGCGAAGTTGTATGCCCGGGGCCACCAAATCCACATTTGTTTCGGGCCTTGGTTGAGCCGGTCCTTTTGTATGGGGCAGAAGTGTGGGGTGGGGTGATATCCTCAACACTGAATGACCTCGAAAGCAAAGGTAAGGCCTTCTTGGCACGGCCCCCCGGGGTGAAGTCCACGTTCCATACCAGATCCTACCCGTGAGACAAGCTTTCTACCCCTTCAACGGGCTGCATTGGAACGCCATATCGTTTACTTCCAAAAGGTGGTCGCTATGGCTGATACACGCTTGCCCCACCTTGCTTTGGCCACGGCGATGGGTCCCCAACGCCTGAAATCCTGCTGGAAAGACAAGCAAGCTCAGTGGTTCTCATGTTGGGGTGTGCAGGCAAACATATGCATCCAGGTCAGGACAAAGAAAGATCGCGAGGCACTTAAACGGTACCTAGATGCTACTTTCCTTCGTTAAGCTCACGGGATGGAGGCTCTAACGACGTTAAGTCGGGCACACTATCAGTAGCAAGTCAATCCAAGGCTCACAAGAGGCCCACACCAGTACTTGTACACCCAGCTGCCCATGAAGAAGCGCAGACTTATAGCTTCCATTCGCACGGGTGCACATCACCTCCGCATTGAAACAGGGCGTTGGGCTCGGGAAGCATGAGAGCAAAGGCTTTGCCAGTGTTGCCACCAGGGCGCGATTGAGAATGAATGTCATGCCCTTCAGATCTACCCAGCATTTGCCCATATCCGAGAGCGATATGTTCGATTACTAGTGCCTGGTCAGCCGTTGCATCAGTTATTGACTACGGCGTCAGTGGGTTTGTTGGGGTCATACCTCCAGGAGGTTATGGATGCACGGACTCGTTGACGGTATTGAACTGTCCTATGCAATTGTATAGTGTGCCAGCATGCTTATTACTGCTAAGGTTTTTCCCTCGAAAACCCTTCGGGGCGGGGGTTTTTTAATCCTGTCAGTAATACGCTTGCTGCTCTCTTTTTGTTTGGGTCCCATAGGTCAATTGGTCTCCGTGGAGCGCTAAAAACCTATTCTATTCTATTCTATTCTAACATTCTTGCTTTTAATGTTCTTTCTTTAACATGAAGTTCTTGCAACAACTGCTAGGGATGCTTAACATTTTTTTAAAGGGTTTGGTTTCTCTATATTGCTTCAGAAGAAAATCTTGCAAGACCAAGGGTCCTGCTAGTTCATCATCTTCAGGTAAGGTTTAGGCTGGATTTTGCTGCAATGGACTTCCAGACATCGGATAGTATGATTTGAAAGATCTTTTAAAACATATGTTTTAGGATCAGAAATTGTACGCACAATGCTTGAAAATGGATTGACTCCATACTAAGCAGCTTTCATGTTATACAACTTGCATATATAAACGATATTACAAAGGCAAGATACATGCAGATCCATATTGAAAGCATCCAAATTATCTCAATAGCTAGACACTTGATTTATTTGATTATATTGTCAAAGTTATGTTTAATGGCAAACTTTGTTGCTGCTAGCAATGCATCCTTGGATATAGATAGCAAATGAGCTCTAGCTCCATAGTATTTTTTGTTCTTTGGTCAAGCCATAGCGCTACAGTGAAGTGGAATATTTGTTGTTAGGACTTTGATTATTCATTTCAAATTTTGAAATTTTTCTTGATCTCAGTGCAATGTATTCTCAACCTCTTAGTTTAGACAATCAAGTTGTTAGAGTTTGACAATGTGGATGGGTACATAACATTGGATACAACTTGGAAGCAAAATATTTTGTTACTACGCTTGCAGTTGTGAAAGATTTTGCATTGGAATTGTTAGTAGTTAAGCAACATCTTGAGCCAAATACACAAATCTATCAACATTTTGAGCCAAATACACAAATCTGAATCATTTGCATGTGTATCAAATATTTCCAGTTCCCTATAACATTATTGCAACATTCTAAAAAGGAAGATCACAAGCTTGATCTGTTCTTCCATCTTTGTATAGGGTTTAACAAACAAGGTAAATTTAACACATATATCCAATTGTTTGCATTCATAAGTTTTGAACTGGCACTTCCTCGCATTGCATACCAAGAGCCACCAAAATATACGCAAATACATTGTTATAAAATGGGCAAAACAACAATAACATCATAAGGTTCATCAAGGGGCCATGGGCCAATATAAAGCCAGTACCACTAGTTCAAGAAAATCAACTGTCAAAATAGTTTAAAATACCCCATTATATTGTAAACTGCACATTGTCATGCATATGCTAGTGCATATGGTAACATGTGTTGGTATCAATGCAAGCCTGTTTTGCCATGGCAAGCATTCATAAGCATATGGCATATGTAAAACAAATTCAATTCCACAAAGAGGGAGCATCAATACAAAAAAAATAGCAATCATAACTGGCATTGGCATCCACAAATAAGAATATTCATAGGATCAAAAACAAGATATGATTTAAAATCATCCCAAGCTGCCAAGATTGCAAATTCTTCTCTGGAAAAACCATATTATGGCAATCTCACAATAGTTTTATAGCAAAGTTGGGCAATCCCTAATGGTTGTAGCACTGTAATGTGGGAAATCCATCCTTAGTCACGAGCAACATAATACATTTGGATAAAGCAACCAAAACTCCTATTCAAAGCCAGTTTCTGTAGATGGAACTGGAAAAACAAGGTCTGTTGTCTTGAAAAACAACCAATCAAAACAAGATTTATAGCATATGATATCGCGTTAGAGTACCATCTAGGAAGGGCATAGAACAGCATGGGAGAATGACCCGAGTAGACTGCCCCAGAGCAAAACCAGTTTTGAGATGTCGTTTGTGCCTTCGTAATGAAAACCCTAAGTTTCAAAACCCTAAGTTGGCCTGCCAACAACTGTCTTTCTGCCCTGCTCGCCATGTTAGCTTCTATATAATCACACCACATAAAAGATAACAGAACTGTTTCACACCACATAAAAGACAGGAAAGATCTGATAGAAGAACCTACCTTGTTGTGCTACACATAAATCTGGAAAGCTCTCAGAGAGCCTGATTCACATATCAAAAGAAATTGATAGCATCACGTCACAGCTGCTCCATAGACTCCCTGTAAAAAAACGAAAAGTCTTACCTCCTTGAGTCTGGCCTTCTCTGTTCACAAATGGCACCCATCCTGAAACCCTAGAATAAACGCAGAAACGTAGCCTACAAACCCTAGAATCAAGGTCCTAGATCCTTGCATGCCTTCTTTGTTTATATAAGGGAAAAATATTCAATGCAAAAACCATTGCAAAACCATAGATAGCATGCAATTCAAATATGACAACACAGTGCGCACTCTAGATGTACTGATTAGTACGTCTTATACAATACGGCCATCAAATCATATAAAAACCATAGATAAAAACGTACAAAAATACAAAAAAAACCCATGTTATTGTGCTACATATTGCTTTTCTCGATTCAAAGTTGAAGCCAGTTTTAGTTTTGTAGATGAGAGTGCGCCGAATAAGGGAATTATGTAGTGTTCATAATTTGCAGCAGCTGCAAGAGCGGCAATTTGTATGGCTGCAATGGCTTTTCTATTTACATGAAAAAAAAAACCTATTTTGGATCCCGTTGCAAAAAATCATGTTTTGGTCTTGCAGCCACAAGTTGCTCCATTAATTAGGGTTAGCTTCTTCTGAGATTTGGGGAGCAAGCAAGCGGGGTTCTTATATTTTGTTTTGCATATCCCTTATTTTTTTAAGGGTCAATTCCCACTGGCAGTTAAGTTAGGTTAAATGTGGCAAATAACGGAAACTTGCTTTCAGACTAGCACTTAATTTTCTACCAGTTAAGTTAGGATTTGGTTAAATTTTAACCATGGTTAACTTAACAAGATCACTTTCATACTGACAATAGTTAAGTTAAGTTTAATTAAAACTTTAACTGGACCCCTTATTTTAAACTAGAAGTTAAGTGACCTAGGAGAGGTACACTTAACTCAGTTAAGCACTAACTTAACCTAACTTTTAAGTGAGAAGGTTGTAACAATATGGTTAGGTTATTTATGTTTTATATGAAAATGCATATTTCTTGTTGCCTCTTTCAACATCTAGGAATATGCATTTTCATAATATTTTGTGTATAGTTATATTCTATTTTATAGCTCTTTCAGTAATTGGTCGGGGTTTTCACTATGAAAGGACCCCTTGTTTCTAACAAATTAGTTGCAAAGTCTAGCACTACATTTGTGTTAGCCTTAGGTGCGTTTTAATTGGTGTGCATCTTGGTAGTTGGCATTTTGTTTTTGCCAACAAAACTCTCTTTAACTTAACATAAATTCTTAAGTGGCATTGTGAAACAAGCATAATTAATGCTAACCTAACTTAGCACTTTAACTACTAGTGTGAATCATCAACTCAAGGTTTAATTTAATTTTTTAATTCTAACTTATTGGGCATGATGGGAATGCAAACTTTCATACTTCATTAAGTTAGTTCTAATTTAACCACCTCAATGGAAAACTAGAATTTTTTTCTAGTTAGGTTAAGAGATAACCAAATAGTTAAGCTAACTTAACTTAATGGTGAGTGGGAAATGACCCTAAGCCTGGTCGTCCCTGTTCTTATTTAGATCGCCAGATATATGTACTGGGTTTTTCTGGAAGAACATAAAAGTGCCTGTCGCTTGGTCATTCCTGCTCTGAGTTAAATTTTCAAAGGTGCGTACTCGGATTTTCTCATAGAGTATTAAAAGCACAAAAAGCGATAATCAATTATAGGATTTGGTTCATGATTTTTTATTACTGATGATTAACCTGTTGTAGGATCGAGAAGCCATCTGAACTTTTTATACTTTGTATCAATAAGCAACCGTTCCATTTGCATAAACAAATATATGAATATTTTGTCTGTTCTTTCGGTTTTTCGTTCCGTTTGTTGCAAAACAAAGTTGCATTCTCTTCATGACAATCTGATAGATAAAATTGTCGGGCCAGGTAAAAGAGCGTTGAATTTCCTTTCGATGGCAGCATAGATCATTCGGTAATGTTGTATTAATTCCTGATCCAAAATCAATCTATATCTTACAGGAGACACCTAGCATATCTTACAAGAAACATCTAGCATATCTACTTGTGACGGTTTTTCCCTCGTAAGGGGGTTTTTTAATCCGGGTAGCAATGGGCTTGCTGCACCCGTGTAATTTGGGTCCCATAGGCCGATTGGCCTCCGCGGACGATAAAAGAACCTTCCTTCCTTCCTTCCTTCCTTCCTTCCCATATTAATTGACGACAGAGATGAACAGTGGACATAATTTGAAGAAACAGATCTGCAAATCGGTGTGAAAACCAGATATGCTTGCTCAATACAATTCTTCAAACTCTGATTGTATGTGTTCCATGGAAACTAAAAGGGGTTCTTTGTATCAAGCTGCTTCATGCTAAAATCTCTTCTTCTTCTTCTTCTTCTCAATTTTGGAAGGAAGTAGGAGTGTATCAAACATGTAAAACTTGAAGGTGGCGTGGAAACTAAAAGGAGTTCTTTATATCAAGCTGCTTCATGCAAAAGACAATATTTGGCTATTTTTGGATCAAATGTGAAAATATGTAAAACTTGAACATGCTCTCAATTTTGGAAGAAATTAGGAATGTATCAAACATGTAAAACTTGAAGGTACCGTCTCATAGTTATTCCACAACTAGTTCTACATTTATATTACGGTATTAAATAATAATGCTTGAACATGTGTCCTCGTTCTTTCATTATACTTGAACTTGTATTTGTTCTCTAGTAGAAAATGATGGACAATTAGCAAATTAATGGAATGTAATATTAAAACAACGAAAAGCATGAAGATTGAATAACAATTATGGGTTAGATATGAGAGAGAAACAAACCTCTAAATATGTTTTTGGGATGCCTCTAGAGCAATTTGATTTGGAGTAATTATACGCAATTTTTGGACATGGACTTGTTCCAATTTTCAATGTTAGGTAGCACTTTGTGGGCTCTCTCTGGCACACTACTCCTTTAATTGCAGGTATAGGTTCTGATCTTTGCTGATAATCCTTGTGTTGGCTTCTATATATTTATATACTCTTTGTGCATGAATTTGATTTTTCTGATCTTATCTATGCAGCTCATGTTCATTCTATACTCCTTATCAACATTGTGGCTCATTATTAGAAGCTTAGGTTATGTGTCAGTGATATATGAGAGAAGCGCCATCTCTTTGCACAATTGCTTTCTGGATTTATAATATTCTTGAGTAGTATATTTTCCTTCACGGATTTTAGGGAAAGTTGTCAAGAAACATAATCGAGGAAATATTGTGAGGAAACTTATTTGGAAACCTACTCAAAATAATAGACTTCCTCAATCATGAGTTCCTTATAAAGACATAGATTCTTATAAAGATATGGCAAGCAAACCTGCTACTATAAAGCAACTAAGCTAGCAATATTTAGCTTTCGAAGAAATTCATGAAGCATTTTTTTAAATAAAGTAGTAAATGCCTAGTTAGTTTGCAAATTGATCGATTGAATTCAAAAACAATGAAAAGCATCGATATTGACCATAATGGGTTAAATAGAATATAAAGTTCTAGAACAATTTTGATTGGGGTAAATATGCGCAACTTCTAGAAATGAGCTAATCCATCTAGATGGCATATTTCCCTTCGTCTCATTTAGGGAGTGCTAAGTCTTGATATAGTTCCGATCAAGGAATATAAGCAAGATGACAGGCTCCCCAATTATAAGTTTGTCGTTTTGACATAGCAAGGGAGCCTGACACTTGATACTGCAAAACAACTAAGCCACAAATATTAAGATGCTAGAATCATGAAGTCCAATCACTGATGTTTGTAAGAACACGCGCTATAGTCATGCTTCAACTCGCAACTGCAAGACAACTAAGACAAAACTATTAAGATGCTAGAATTATGAAGTCCAGATATTGATGTGAAAAAATGCATATTTTGCTCTATTTTGCTGGTGTTTAGGTGTGCGTACCTTGCGAGTAGAACAATTTTGTGAGGAGGAGTTTTTGTGAAGGAGATTTGGAGTGTCAGCAGGACAATTGCAAAGATAGCGTAATCAGGTGGGTGGTTTACCGCTTACACCGGGGATGTTAAGATGATTGAATTTGAATAGGCCAAGAAATGCTTATGGCGCTATTAGAGTATGAATTATGAATTATGGGAATATTAATTGTAAGTAATAGATGGTGGCTTAATTGGTATTATGCTTGATTAAAATTTGAAGGGCTCAGTTTCGCCTAGTTCTTAAGGAAAAATCTATTTGGATGCTTGGGTGAACCACAGGGAAGAACCAGATGTGAAAGACGAGCCAGAGGTGAGTAAGAGGGGCTCGGAGTTAGTTAAAAGCAATCAGATTGGAATAACAAAAAAAAAAGTATTAAAGCGAGAGAAGAGCTGGGACGACCTTAGACAGGTCGGATTGGTCTGAGAACAGGCCGAAATTGGCCCAGAGGGGTGAACTGACTAGCGAAAGGTGCAGATTAAGCCTGAGTTGGGGCCGGATTGCCATATCTGGGTCTGTGGAGAGGTGTTGCCACAGCCTGAAAACGACCTAAGGAGGTCGGAACTGAGGCCAGGAGGGAGGACAAGGCTAGTGTACAGGCACCAGAGATTATCCAGAGCTCAGAAGAAGGCCATCCTTCCGTGGTAGAGACTAGTGTGGGATCTACCCCCGGTTTTGTGGAACCTTCTTTAGAAGGCAATGAAATCCACCTTTATGCAGATGAAGGGGATGACCTCCATTGGATTTAGGAGATCAGGCGGCTATAGATGCTGTAATGAGTGAACCTTCTGATGATAAGAGTTCTTGTATTGAAGACTTTTCTCATAATCAAGAGTTAAGCTGATTGTGGAATTGACATTGTTAAGGTTTTGGATGTATATACATGTACTATGTGATTTGTCTTCAACACTTGTTGGATATCTAATGTGAATGATTGGATTCTTTACCGTGTCATATAGATTACAAGTTGCATAAGATATTTAATTAGCCCAACCTCCCTTGTCAAGTGCTAGTAGTAATGTAATGGAATCAACAGGATCCCAAGTTGCCTCGGAGAGGCCAGCTTGGCAAGCCCGTTACAATTGGTATCAGAGCATAGTTGATCTGGAATGCCTTGAGATTAGATTGAACATCTTGAGGGGGTTGGCTAATGATATTTTTGTATTATGCAGAGAGTAGAGGGAACCATGGAAGCTGGTGATGCTAGTGGTGCAGGTGGAGTTGGACCCGAGGGAGCTCCCCGATATTACCGATTTTGCCACGATTCAACAAAGTTTTGCAATGCATCGCATCCCATCAAAAGAGTGACGCGGAGAAAGCTATAGAGAAGGTGTTGAAGGATACCAAGAGGGAAGTGTTCACTAGGGAGAACACAACCGGGGATGATGCGGATGCATGGCTCCGTGGAGTGGAGTTTTATTTTGACCTGATTAAGGAGGATTTGCACGTGTTTGGTGGAAGACGTGTGTGATAGATCTGGGGAAGACTCCTGTATAGGCTACCTGGGCTGAGTTTAAGAGTGCATCTGAAGGTTATTTTACACCGCCAGTGTATAAGGTGGAGAAGATGAATGAGATTGCATGCAGGTTGGCACAGTAGCTGAGTACAATGAGAAGTTCAGGAGATTGCAGCCTCATTGTCCTATAATGGACAAGGTTAAGTTGTGCTCTAGGTTTGTGCAAGGGCTTCAGGTGGAAATTAAGAGCACGATGTCTGGAGTATCTTATACAGATCTGGAGGAGGTTGTAAGAATTGCGAAGCATCGGGAGGCAGATCTAGCAGAAAAAGCAGCACTAGATGCTCAACGGAAGTGGCAGGCTCAATCTTCATGGCAAACCGGGAATTCCTCGAGGAGAGGAAGGTATAATAACAGAGGTGGAGCTGCTGCCCGCTCTATGGATGTGCAGGCCAGCAATAGCCAAGGGCCACAAAATAGATCATCCCGGATGTCTGCAGAGGAAAGGGATATGTGCATCAATGAGAGGCGATGTTTTAGGTGCTGAGAGCCTGGACATTGGGCGCGAGATTGTCCTAATACCAGGACATATGGTGGGTATACTGCCTCCACAGGATCTGAAAATCAACGAGGAGGAAGGCAGAATCAGCGATCAAGGCAATCGGAAGACAATGCACCTAGACGGGGTCAAGGAAGGAGTGGCCCATGGCATGGGGACAGAGGTGGCCATGGTAGAGGTTATGGAAGGGAAGATAGCAGGTCAGGGGCAGCAAGAGATCAGGGAAGAGGAGAAGCACGGGCTGCCACCATCCGAGATCCGCCTACTGAGACTATGCACATGTACGCTGCGGTGGAGCAAGGCAATGTGGATGGTCAAGCTGCAGTTATCCGCGTTTCAGGTATTATTGATGGATGTTCAGTTGTTTTCCTTATTGATTGTGGCAGTACCCATAGTTTTATTTCTCCAAAATTGGTTGCTAAGTTAAATTTGCATGCGATTGAACGGCCTGCGAGGTATGTAGAACTAGCCGATGGCAAGGTTAAGCCATCGTATGCTATGGTCGAGTGCCTTGAATTTAAGGCGGGGAATATGGTGTCCCATGCTGATTTTGAGGTTATTGGCCTTGGAAAGTATGATGCCATACTCGGAATGTCATGGTTGAGACGGTGGGGTGCTCGCATTGACTGCGCTAGGCAACTCGTCCGTTGCTCTAGTCCAGACGGGGAAGAGCATGTACTAGAAGGGCTAACTTCATTGTGTGCCATCATTCCATTGACTTGGAAGGGGCTTAAGAAGCAACTCAGGAGAGGTTGCTCCAGAATGGGATGTGCAGTGTTACGAGATAGCTTGCTAGGCTCGACAGAGTTGCAAGAGGAGACCATTGCCCCTGAAGTGCAACAAGTGTTGGATGAGTTTAAAGATGTATTTCTAGATGAATTGACGCAGTTGCCTCCTCATAGATTGGTAGATCATGAGATTGAGCTCATTCCAGGAGCAGAGCCTACATCGAGACCACCTTATAGGTTTCATGCCTTAGAAATGGCAGAGTTGAAAAAGCAATTGGCTGGATTGCTGGATCAAGGCTTTATAAGGCCTAGTACATCTTCATTTGGCGCTCCTGTTTTATTTGTGAAGAAAAAAGATGGAACATTGAGACTTTGCATTGATTACAGGATGCTTAATCAAATCACAGTTAAAAACAGGTATGCATTGCCCAGAGTAGACGAGTTGTTTGATCAATTGGGTCAAGCTAAGTATTTTACTAAGATAGACCTTCGGGCCGGATACCACCATATAAGGATTAAGGAATCAGATATTTATAAGACAGCCTTTCGGGCACGTTACAGCCATTATGAGTTTGTTGTGATGCCATTTGGTTTAACCAATGCACCTCCTACCTTTATGCGGCTGATGAATGATGTTTTTAGACCTTTCCTGGACAATTTCATACTAGTGTTCTTCGATGATATTCTAGCTTATTCTAGAACCCTGCAAGAACATGTGGAGCATGTGAGGCAGACCTTGAGTATTCTAAGAGAAGAGAAGTTGTATGGAAAAATGTCTAAATGCTCTTTTGCACAACGTAAATTAGTGTATTTGGGCCATGTAATTTCTGAAGAGGGAGTTGCACCAGATCCCGCTAAGAAGCTGTAAAAGATTGGCCAGTGCCCCAGACCGTGAAGGAGGTAAGAGCTTTTTTGGGACATGCAGGTTACTATCGCAAATTTGTCCCTAAATTTTCCAAAATTGCTGCTCCTCTCATATCATTGTTGAAGAAGGGGATTAGTTTGGCTTGGAATGATAAGTGTCAAGAAAGTTTCCAAGAATTGAAGGAGGCATTGATTCGAGCTCTTATTTTGAGGATATTTGATATGGACCAGCCCATTCAAGTGGTTACAAATGCCTCTGGAAAGGCTATTGGTGGAGCTTTGATGAAATGGTAAGGTTTGTGCCTATACATCTCGGAAATTGTCGCCAGCGGAGCAGAATTATCCAGTGCATGATTTGGAGATGTTGGCAATTATACAAGCATTGCGTGCATGGAGGCACTACCTATTAGGTCGTCATTTCTCATTGAAGACTGACCATCAAAATCTGAGTTTTTTTGTGAAGCAGCGCATTCGAATAATAGGCAGCGGAGGTGGATGCAATTGCGAGAAGAATACGATTTTGAGATTGAGTATCGACTGGGCAAGGAGAATGTGATAGCCGATGCTTTGTCTTGTAGATCCTTTTTGACCTCTATTAGTGTGCTCCAGGGTCAATGGGATGCTCATCTCATGGATAAGGTGGCAAGAGACCCGTATTTTGGGCGGTGATTGCCAGTATCAAGCGAGGGTCTACCGAGTTTCCATAATACTTGTTATTCAATGGAGTCTTGTATTATAAAGGTCAGATGTGCATTCCGGATGATTTGGAGTTAAGGATGCGGCTCTTATATGAAGCGCATGATAGTCCATTAGCGGGACATCCCGGGGTGCACAAAACTCAAAGGAAGGTCAGACAAAATTTCTTTTGGCCAGGGCAGAAGAAAATGGTTAAGGAGTATGTGGCAAAATGTTTGGCATGTCAGAAGGTCAAAGCTTCACGATCTAAAGTCCCGGAAGAGTTGCAACCATTGGAAGTTCCTTCATCCAAATGGAAATGCATTGGCATGGACTTTATTGTAGATCTACCTCGGACGAGAGCAGGATATAATGCCATTTATGTGGTGGTAGACAGATTGACTAAGCAAGCACATTTTATGCCGACAAAGATGACAGCTACAGCTACGGATATCTCGAAGTTTTTTGTTAAGGAAATTTTTAGATTGCATAGTATGCCACGTGCCATTACCTCAGATCGAGACTCTAGGTTTATGAGTCATTTCTGGCAAGGATCGTTCCGGAATGTGGAAACTAAGCTAAATACTAGCACTACATACCATCCCCAAACAGACGGGCAAGTGGAGTGAGTAAATCAGGTTTTGGAAGATATGTTAAGAATGTATGTGCTAAGCCAGCCTAAGAAAGAGTGCCGATGCCCGCTGAATTGGAGGGATTCTACTTGCAATGTGGAGATGGCCAATGAGGTGGCCCAGGATCTGGATGCACAATTGAGAAGACTTCGTCAGAATCTCGCAGTGGCTCAGAATAGGCAGAAGCAATATACGAACAAAAGGCGTAAACCTTTGGAATTTGCCGAGGGCCAGTATGTATTTTTACGGATTAATCACAAGCAGAGCTCATTGGCATTTAAGAGTGTGGGAAAGTGGGCTCTAAGATATGCAGGACCTTTTAAGATATTGAAATGCATTGGCAAGGTAGCTTACAGGTTGGAATTACCTTCGCATGTTAGGGTGCATAATGTGTTCCATGTGAGCAACTTGAGGAAGTACGTCTTTGATCCGTTGCATATGCTTGCCGACGATGATTTGGTAAGCAGGGATGAATTTTTGTATCCCCGACCAGAGCGTATCTTGCAAACGGAGACACACAAGCTTCGAAGACGGACAATCACAAGATTTTTGGTCTAATGGTCAGGTTGTCCAATTGAAGACGCAACGTGGGAGGATTCAAAGTGGATTCTTCGCCAATTTCCTGAGCTCGCCCATGAGGACATGGGTTAAAGATTTGAAGGGGAGAATGTAACGAACTTGGCGGGTTAGCAGACGATTGATGTAAGTAAATTAATACAATTTCGTATGATTATGAGGGGCCATGAAATTGATTCTGGAGTGGAAAATATATACATGGTATGTATCTGGTGTTTATACAGGAAATCTATAAATACTAAATTGTAGAGGAATTGGGGTTTTTGCTCTAAGGCAAATCTTCTGAGGAGGAGTTTTTGTGAAGGAGATTTGGAGTGTGAGCAGGGCAATTGCAAAGATAGCGTAATCGGGTGGGTGGTCTACCACTTACACCGGGGATGTTAAGATGATTGAATTTGAACTAGGCCAAGAAATGCTTATGGAGCTATTAGAGTATGAATTATGAATTATGGGAATATTGATTGTAAGTAGTAGATGGTGGCTTAATTGGTATTATGCTTGATTAAAATTTGAAGGGCTCGGTTTGGCCTAGTTCTTAAGGAAAAATCTAGTTGGATGTTGGGTGAATCACCAGGGAAGAACCAGATGTGAAAGACGAGCCAGAGGTGAGTAAGACGGGCTCGGAGTTAATTAAAAGCAATCAGACTGGAATAACAAAAAAAAAGTACTAAAGCAAGAGAAGAGCTGGGACGACCTGAGGTAGGTCGGATTGGTCTGAGAACAGGCCGAAATTGGCCCAGAGGGGCTAACTGACTATTGAAAGGGCCAGATTAAGCCTGAGTTGGGGCCGGATTGCCATATCCGGGTCTGTGAAGAGGTGTTGCCACAGCCTGAAAACGACCTAAGGAGGTCGGAATTGAGGCCAGGAGGGCCGATTTGCAGGTATTCAGATCCAGAAGAAACCGAAGGCTCTAAAGCCTTCGTTGGAGCTGCTGGGCCGTGACCTGTTAAGGTCGAAGAAGAACCTGAAAAAGAATGATAAAAATACAAGCTAAGGTTAGAAGTTAATAAACTAATAAGGTTAGAGTAATGCTAACATAAAAATAACAATATTAAGCTCAAACAAAAGGTACCATGGGGGTTGCCATGGGATTAAACCTGGGGAATGTTATGCGGTCATATTTGTTATGCATGTTATATGTCATTATCATATGTTAATGTGGCATGGTTATGGGCCTTTGGTGATGCATATGTAAAAGATAATACATAGGATTTGCATTCGAGTTATTTTAGCTTGGTATTACCATCATGCATGACAATGTTAGGAAATGTGGTTATGATGGCATTTAAAGCATGTGGAAATTTAGCATAAGTGCATAATCTCCGGGGCCGGAGTCCATGTGCGATGGCTTGGACTTGCGATTGTGTTTGTGCGTGACATCGGGCATTGTTATCCTGGCTGGATTCTTTGTCGCGCTACATGGCAGAAGTGGTCCTCCAGTGCTGGACGCAGCGTGGATGGGCGTGTACACATGAGGCAAACCCCGCCCATATTGGCTACAGGGCGTGATCAGCCCAGGTGCCATGTTAGAACCGGAGTAGGCACTGTATGCGGATGAGATTGCTAATGCATGGAACATGAGGTGTTATTGTGGTATATGTATGCATACTAATCTGGTTGGTTGGATGCAGTGGGACTATTGGTGGTAAGCTTGCATGGATGCTATGTTGTAAGTTGTTATGCATGAATACCGAGTGCAGTAAGGCCGCAGAGACCCGGGGTTAAAGGCCCCGATAGGATCAGAGAGTTGGAGGCCAGGTTTCCCCCAGGAGCGGAGTTCCGGCGTGAGGAGGTGCTCGATTTCCTTCGTGAGCTGGAGGACGAGGCTAGTATACAGGCACCAGAGATTATCCAGAGCTCAGAAGAAGGCCATCCTTCCGGGGTAGAGACTAGTGTGGGATCTACCCCCGGTTTTGTGGAACCTTCTTTAGAAGGCAATGAAGTCCACCTATATGCAGATGAAGGGGATCCATTGGATTCAGGAGATCAGTCGGCTATAGATGCCTTAATGAGTGAACCTTCTGATGATAAGAGTTCTTGTATTGAAGACTTTTCTCATAATTAAGAGTTAAACTGATTGTGGATTTGACATTGTTAAGGTTTTGGATGTATATACATGTACTATGTGATTTGTCTTCAACACTTGTTGGATATCTAATGTGAATATAAAGATTAGATTCTTTACCGTGTCATATGGATTACAAGTTGCATGAGATATTTAATTAGCCCAACCTCCCTTGTCAAGTGCTAGTAGTAATGTAATGGAATCAACAGGATCCCAAGCTGGGTATTTGCTTGTGTAGAGGCTTCCCAAAGCCGATTTGTGCAACTGTACAGTTTTAAAAACAACAGCAGCCATTTTTCCTTTGGCAAGGCAAAGAGGAATTACTCCGTTTAAATCTTTTTTGAAAGGAATCCGTTGCTGGAACTTTGGTCTCACCGAGATTCAACTCCTTGGCCATTAAATTAGAAAAACGATTAGAATGCAAGTAAAAATCCCAGAATGCAGGTAAGAGCTCAGAATGCAAGCACAATTCACAGAATGCAAGTAAAAGTATAGAAAGTAAAAGTATAGAATGTTAAGTAAAAAATCTAGAATGCAACCACACATGACATTCTCGAAAAGAATACATGCCATGTGGCATCATGCTATTAGCTTATAACCCAGAATTTATCCTAAGCAAACTGAACGTACAAGGGCAACCTATTGTTTTTTTGGGGGTATATTATGAGGATTATTTTGTATTGTCGGTGTGTATATTCTGAGGATTAAATCGGATGGATTGCTTGGCTATCGTTTTTGACCGAATTGGAGCACAGTCCGTGGGTAGGAGTTTTTCGTCTGAGAGTTGCAGAAGCTTGTAAGTCAGCAGAACAGCAGCGGAGATAACAGGTTTGGCTGATCGCTTCGAGTCTAAATTAGGGCATGACAGAAAGTTCGAAAAGATAAATATTGTAGGTTAGGAAATGGTACCTCTTAGTGTAAGGGTTATTTTAAGGAAGGTAAGGAATTTATGATACTAGGTATGGTCTGGAGATAATAAAGGCAAAACATATGTATCTTTGATTCAGTGTAAAGATTCTTTATATTTTTTTTTTTAATTGCTAACTGTATAGATGAGCTTAGAATAGAATTTAAGGAAATGAAGCAGTGAGGGAGTTTACATTTGAAGGTGGCTATTTGTTCATATGTGCACTTATGCTTAAAATGAAAATTGTTTTTGACAAAACATCAGTAAAGACATTGTTCTCATTTTGCAGGTAAAGCTTTTAGGATTCCTATATTCCGTAAAGATGTTAGCAATTCATGTCCCTCAGGTGAAATCAATATTCTGAGCAAATGGTTTACTCTTATTAATACATGATAAGCACGTACATTGAGTGGTTTCTTTGTTTTGGCTATTTGTTATGCAGATAAAATGTGTAGCAAATCTTGGTTGTGGTCAAGGTGATTATCCAGGTAAGAGCCACCATATCCAAGATTTTTTCTCCTGATCCTGATAGTCCCTTTTTCAGATTTTTCAGCTTATTGACATGTTCTTGCATTCATCCAAATGTAATTGCTGAATTTGATGTTCGATAAGAGACTATTTTCTAAAACCAGTGTAGAGTTGTTTAGGGTCTTTCCTAGCTTAGAATCCGCAAATGCTTATATATGATCCAAGGCCTTCTTTCATCTTGATTGTCTTCCTAGCTCAGGATCTGCTAATGCTTTTAGACGATCCCTTGTCTTCTCTCTTCAGTGGCTGGATCTGATGCTGCCTTCAGAAGTTTCATCCTGATTGTTGAATCCATCAATTGGACTATGAGATAACTGCCAGGGATAAGGGAACCGTTGATAAGAGGAAAAATATTGCTCTGAAAGATTTTTTCTAATTAACCACGGGGATATCTGCATGGTTATGCAATGACATGGTCAGAATTAAGTAAGATGTATTACAACATCGAACGCATGCAGTCCCAGGGATCGAGGAAACCATTGATAAGAAAAGTATTGCAAAAGCTTTACACAACTATCTTTCCCAGACAACAAAATCACACTCTTAAATCTGGAAAATATCATATCAGAATAATCTATCAAATTTATCAGCAGAAAGATGGCAGATCTAATGTTAATTTATCAAATCTGGAGAAGGCAAGTGAAGACTGATTGCAAACAGGCCAGAAATGGTTAAAATATATCAAGGATGCCTGAAGAACTTATGCACAAAATGTAAGACTGATCAGATCACCATTTAGTTCAAGTCGACCTGTCTCTATGGTTTAGGTCTAGGATCATATATATGAAAGTAGAGCTAAATGATGATGCAATTTGCAGTCCTATAGGTGTAGCAATATTTGACCTAACGAACATAAATTTTTCTGAACCCGTCCTTTGGAGACGAGGAGCTGTTTCATCTAAAGGACACTACCATTATAGTTGAGCTTGGCATGTTGTGTATCTTTTGCGTTATGAACTAAATAAATGGACACATGGTTGGTTATTAATAAATCTTTCTAAGTTAAGCATCATAATCCTGGCTTGTATTGATTCAATTGTGTAAGCCTAAGGTTTTACAAGGAAACAAGGAAAAACATTTTTAGCAGCACTTTGGAATGTACGTTACGGGCATGCTTTGTTAGCAATGAAAAATAGTTGTATAACTAATAAAGTCATGTAGAATACACTACAGTTATTTCATATAGGTGTATTGATCCAGGCAATTCATGTGCGTTAAGGAGCAGCAGACGGAACGTTTCTTTTGAATATGCATGGCGACAGCCAAGAAGATTACTACCTCAAGTCTCTGCTATGATGCCAATGGGCAGTGCTGCCTCAGTAAGTTTGTACCATGCTTCTGACATTTTAGTTTGATCCAACTATAGTCGCCAGTGCTGAAAATTGATTCTCTAGAATACCACGAGGGGATCCAGCTTAATAGTGCTGTGTATGCTGCATCAGTACGATACACAGATTTGCATAATTGAGTGCATACTGAGTGTCTCCCCCTATTACAAGAGTCTATAGTTTATTCCTCAGGGTACAGTTCCTGTTCCCAACATTGGTCCCAGAAACAGAATTGAGCCTTTAAGCAGGTTATGTTGGTACCACTAGAAATTGAGTTTAGCTAAGGATGCTTCCCTATCATAATAAAAAACAACATATTTGATGTGCATTGTTGAATATACAACGGTATAGCCCTTTTTTTCTTTTGCTTTATAGGCAACGTGTGAAACCCAACAACAGACTATACAACATCAATCTGCAGTTATTTCAAAGATTGCTCCAAGTCCAAGTAAGATCATTAAAGCCATCTTTTTTTGTATGGTGATGGTTTCAATTCGTAAATAGGTTAAAATCTCCTTACTGATAGACATTGGATGGCTATTGTGCATACATAGAAAAGGAGGATTTTGTGCCAAAGATCGATGATGGAGGTCCTGGAGGTGGGCCTGGAGGTGGAGATGATGGTGGCGGCGGTGGAGGGGGTGGGGGTGGCGGCCCAGGAGGATTTTTCTATTGGGGATTGCTTGCGTTGGTTGGTCTTTTGAAAAATGATGATGACGAGGAGGATAATCAATCAAATGGAAGAGGAAGGAGGATGCGACAAAGAAATTATTGATATCTTATTTGACTTTTGGAAGGCAAATATAATTCAATTTTATCCATGAAGATTGTTGGTCTTAAAAATTACCCTGTTTGTTTGAGCCTTTTGATTTATGTGTATGCAATGTGCAAGAGCCTCTGCGGCTCAATGTGGTCCATTAACTAGCTTTTTAATCAGCGCAGGGATGGCCAATGTATGACTTTAGATGGCTGCTCTGCCTTCTGAACGTGCACTTAAAGATTCAAGTATGCTAGCTTTTGCCTCTTTGATCCTATTTTAGAAAGCTAAAATAAGAGTTTTAATGCTGAATGCAGATCTGTTGCAGCAGATGTTAATATGCTAACCAAACATTGTATTGGCTTCACTGGTTGCTTCTGAGAATTGATATCTACATGTATTTTGCCAAGGACAGTTGTCACAAATTTCCAGCCAGACATATATACCTGTCATTTCCTTCTGAAGATCAGGAAGAATAAAAGCCTCAGTTCTGCTTTTCATGCCACAGGACTCATATTTAGTGTTTGTAAAGGAATGACACCAGAATAGGAATTGCCTCAAATGTTTGTCCTTTTGGGCTGTTTCTGCATCATTGCATACATGATTCACCAGATTTTTCAAACTTGACTTCAGACACTATTAGAACAGTTAGATTCGCTGTAATTATTTTGCATTGTGTGCAGTCGCAGACGTGACCTATAATCTGCATGCGATATAATTCACCGGTGGGACATTTTGACAAACTACAAAAATATAAGGTTTTTTTTTTTTTTTTAAATTGAAAGATGTTTCTATTCATTACAAAAGTATAAGGATTTTTTTTTTCTTTTTTTTTAACTGAAAGATGTTTCTATTCATTATAAGTTTGCAAGTACAACTTGACTTTGTGATATCATTTCATCCACATAGCCTTCTCGGGAATGTGGAGGTAATCACATAGCGAATATATATTACAACATTACAACCGACTAAAGAAATTTTTCCAAAACTATTGGCCTGTCATTTCATCGGCCATAGCACTAACTTGCTTGTTAAGTTTGGATCTAAGAGATACCAAGATCCTAGATGAGTGTAAGTAATTTTGAGAGAATACAAGTGTTCTATGCCGCTTCTATATTATCCAGAGAAACCAACATTTGAACAAGTGTATGGCAGATTTCTTCTGTTCGGACCATCTCGAATATAGTCCTAACACAATATTTACAGTTGGAGTGGGAAGAATCAGCTCATGGCATATTGCAAACCATGCGAGCAAGGTCATAAGAACATTTGAGGATCGGCATGGGCATTGTTTGAAGTAGGAGGATCAGAAGGGACGAAGGATTTAAAAAGAAAGCCGCAACAGATCTCCGTTGTAGCAAGCCCTTCAGGAATAGAATGGAACAGAGTTGGAGCGGCTCTTTCAGCTGCAAATTCTCTGTTAGGCGGTGCAGGTATGGCGCTTCCATATTGGGCTGTGGTGAAGCTTCACAGAATGGCAGCAAATGGCGATAGCAACATTCTGGTAAGCCCCAACCTTGAACCCAAACCAAATCGACCTTCTTAGGATAGTTAATCTCGGTCTGGTGCATGTCTGTGCGTAGAGTGGTCTAAAGGAAAGGACAATGGTGCATGCCTGAGCCTGGGTGCTCTAAAGGAAAGGGCAATGCTGGCTATGGGGCCTTCATTTCTGACACCAACTTCCGGCCAACACCTTGAGATGTTTTCTGCTGCACCACAAGAATAGGCTATAGTACTACTGTAACTCGGGCAACAAACCCCTTTTGTTTTTTTGCAATTGACTATGGCGGCATCCGTCCATGGAGATCTATATGCAAAGGAGCAACCCTCTCTTTTTCTCTCATTTCAAGGCAATGCCCTCACGGTCATGTCGATTTTAGTTGTAGTGGCACCAACTTCCAATGACATCCTGAGACATTTCCTACCGCACCACTAGAATATACTATGGCGTTGTAATTCCAGCAAATTAGTATGAGATATGGTGCTGAATATTTGAAGGATGGCAGTTATCAGACATTCAACTACAGATAGAAATTATTCTGTGACGCTCCCAGAATCCATACGATGCCCCCATCGTACAAATACGGGAATTCCCCTTCTGTGGTGACTACATCACCATGGTAGGATACTCGGACCACTTGGGATGGCCAAGTGTCCGGGCGAGGAACACGAACGTGTCATTCGTCCCACGTTCTCTATGGAAAATCCTATACAGCGGAAGCGTACATACATGTTAGCATACAATAAAGGTGGCCCATCCATCATCATCAACGAAGAGACAATACAACCATAAATAACATGAGCAAAACATCATAACGAGGGCGCTACCTGAGGCTCAGACTCCATGGGGTCAGCTGACGGTCAGGGCCTCAAGATATCAACAGACGGAAGTATAACATGGCATTGGCTGGCATAAGACAATGGCTAGGGTTGTCCACTCCATCCGCCCCTCCTGTGAACACTTTGCAGATAGGCTGAATCATGCTATGACGTGTTTGTAGCCCTCCGAAGACGCAATCCCAAGGATGGTATCACATTTGCTTTATGGTCTTTTAGTGCTTAGTATGGCGGTATGCCCATGATGCCCAAGTAATGACTACTAGATTTGTTCTACTTTCACATTTTTTGCATTGTCCATATAGTGATCGATTAAAATATGATTAAAATAGCAACAGAAGGAGATGCACATGGATGAACTGCCTCAGGAAGGCAGTCTGATGGGAGCCTTTGACAAAGGCTACAGAACTCCAGATGGACGGCCATAGCCCCAACCGACCTTGTTGTAGCTCGAAACAACAGATTCGCAGATAGAAAAAAGAGGCAATTGGCAAATATCCTGCTACCTCAAATAGAAAAAGAGGCGACTGCAAACAAGGTGAAACACGTAAGAGAAGCGAGAATTTAACCGGATTGGGACAAAAACTTCCTTCTTTTAAAACCAAAACTGCCAGAAACACCGCCTGGGAATGATTTCTTCGCCATACTTAAGTCTGTACGTTAAATGATCAATGAATCAAGAACTTTCAGTGTTGGGCAGATATTTTTGAGGAAAAAATGAAGTGTAACGCTAGATCTAGACCAAATGACCAGAATCAAGCAAAAATTGGAAGAACAGACGTCGTTTATGCCGCAAATAAAAAAATAATATTATTTTGCTATGTTCCCTCCTAAGATTTGAAGTGTATATTTGGCCCCCATTTTTCGGACTCTTACCTCTATTTCTAACACCTTCCCTTACTGTATTTTTACAACTAGGGCCGATAAAATTAAATATCTATACAACAGTACCCGAAACTATGGAATTTAACTTTCACAATGTTCATAAACATTTTTTTTTAAAGACAATGAAGACAAATGTTCGCGGCGGCCTTGGCTGCCGCGATAAACTCTTGTCTTCACTAATTAATATATGAATAGAATGTTAGGTCATATTTATATTGAAAAAAGGACCGATTGTGGTGTAATAGAATATTCAGCATATAACGTAAAACTACCAAAAAATAAAATGTCCTCAACACTTGCTTAAAAGTGTCGAAAGCTTGCTCAAAATACATACCTAAACCAACAGACTAAACCAACAGACTAGGATGTCTCATGTATCTGAACAGGCTAATGATCTACAATGAAGGAACCAATTTTCATTACAAAGGCATCACTTCAAAAATGATAGTCTTAAAAATAGAGTCACATGAGCAAGAAGCTACAAATTATACACACAAAACATATCTTGAGTAGAACCATCACTCTACTCAAGATGACATAATTTGCATGCATGTTAAGAGAATTTGCATATTGGTAAAGAGAACGTGTAGCAAAACTTTCATTATCCCATACCACCTTTTTTCATTTGTGCAATGCTCTCAACACGAATTCACAAAAAAAATGAGGTGCCCCTATGTGAAAGGACTGTTAACAGATCAATAAATCGTGCTATGTGATCAAATTTATTAGAAAATAGATATCCGTGCCAAGAAAATAAAAAACTTAATTATATGGCGCATGCAATTATACGAGCATGTTCTTTTTTCTTGTTCATTTTTCTTGTGCCTGCATCATAAATTCCATGAAACATAAAAATTCAAACTACTGCTAGTGATCTATTGTTTAAAAGACAATAAACATAGTTGTATAATATGACATGGAAAGGGCCGTGGGATCTTTTACCTTAGATTAAGTAAAAAAATAGAAGTACATTTTTTTTTTGGAAGGTATGAGATGATTTTTTCATTAATTATGGAAAATCATACAAAGTTTTCTTAAGTCCTCATATGGGCTTAACAGGCGAATCGAAAATAGTTTAACACAAAATGACAGGATAATTGTTATCACAAAATTTAGTATCAGTTTCGAGAATAAGCCTTGATGACGGATTGAAGATCAAAATTCAAGTATTTTCTTGAAGAAGCTAGCAGCCACCAGTCTTAACAAAATCTTCGATCCGAAACCTCAGTAGCAATGAACTTGGAGCAGGCAGAACTTCCACATCCTATGCCTAATATTTCACTGAATGAACTAATCAACCTGCAAAAACAAACAAGATTACTGCATCCAGAGAGAGGCAATGCTGTCGATTTTTCCTGTGGAGATAGTAGGAATTTTAGGATCATTGGGATCAGCAAAGTAAAAGAGCTGGTTGAAACGAGAGGTGCAATTGGCAGAGGTTCCTAGGGTGTAGGTTTCAGTCATTATAACTGATCTCTTATCAGTCTAAAATAATCTTGGTGCACCATAAGAAGTATCAAGGCACCATAGCTGTGAGCAACAATCCTGTGGTTATAGTACATTTCTCTGTGTCTCAAGAACTGTCTGTCAGTGAATTCATGTTGATGCTTTTCAATGAACCAGAACATGTAGACCATTTGCATCACTTCTCTTGTAAAGATCCCTGCCCATACTCTTTCAACTGCTTTCCTAACTTCATTTTCATAAATAATCTGTCTCACTGTCCATTGATTATTAGGGGGGTAACAAACCTGATGTTCATGTTTCCTGTCAACACCATACCTTGCTACCTCATTCCTGAGAGAAGAGCCATCAGCTGTTACAATCTGTTTGTATGAAGCCCTCTGCAAAGCTCCATGTATCCTATGAATAAAGCTTTGGTTAGTATCTCTGAATTGAACACTTGATATAAATAAGTTATGAGACCCAACATATTCACCAAGTTGATCCCAACACCTGCCATAATTATCACCATAAACATTTCTATGAGCTGTAGCACAAAGCTCAATATCATATTTAATATGTAGTTTAATCCAAGTCAAAGAAAACCTCTTATGACCATATAGACACCTGTTTCTCGACTTCCAAATATTCCAAAAAGTCAAGAAAGCAATAGTATTTCTATAAGTATCATTCCCTTGCAGAAAGCTGATGATGGAAGATTTATCATATTGACCAAAGTTCCTACGAAACCAAGACAAAAAAGGATTCAACTTTGGACAAAAGAAAATATGCTCCAAATCTTCAATACTATTACAGTTCAAGGGGCAATTTGCAGACAAATTAGGATTTCTTCTAGCAGCAGCCTGGAGACAGGGAATGCTTTTGTTGGCAATAAGCCAAATAAAGAAAGATACTTTCTTGGAAGTATAAGAGTTCCAGACATTGAGAAATAAGGCTATGGTAGCATTTGACAGCAGAAGACTTAGGAGGATCAAAATTTTGATTCAAGAAATCATAAATAGATCTAACATTGTAATAGGATTTTTTATTAATCCAAGCCAACATCTTGCACTTGAGAGGGAGTCGAGTTACCAACTTTGCTTCTGATATAATTATAGATTTTCTTGTCTGAAGTAGATCCTTTGATCTTCACTTTAAAATTTGACCAGGTAATCCATCTATCATTATTCCAAAGATCACCCAAAGTTTTGATACCATATGAATACCATTTCTTGTAAATTTGTGGATGTTTCAAAGCAAGCACATAATTGGGATGATCCTTGAAAATAGGAGACCATAAAATGGGTATAGCTGAATGAAGTCTATTTCCATAATTATAAGAAAAAGCTAAGAACATATTATTCCAAGCCTTTAGGATATTTCTCATTAAAGGAGACATGTTAGTGGCCAAAGAGACCTTCCAGAAGGCTAAATTGGGTAAATCATGATTAACAGTAGAGTGCCCCAAAGGAGAACTTCTTTGAAGCCAGTATACAATGAATTTTGAAGCAACACTATCAGATCCATTAATGGCTTCCCAAACAAACTTGCCAGCAAGAGCTTGGGCTGTTCATGAAGATTTTTGCAGGCCAGACCACCTTCTTTTTTCTTCCTTGTAATGGTATTCCAATTAACCAATTTATTGCCATTCCAAATGAAACCTCTTATAATCTTCTCAATTTGCTTGTATACATTAGCAGGAGCCACTAAAGCAGAGGAAAGTAAATTTGAAAGCTAGTAAGAACTTGATTGACAATAACAACTCTACCAGCCAAAGAGAGAGAGAGTTTCTGTACATGTGAAGTTTAGCTCTAATTTTCTCAATAATAGGAGACCACAGGCCAGTAAGGTTTATGTTAAGAGACAGAGGCATGCCTAACAGTTTTGTGGCTTCAGTGGTCTTAATTGCCTTTATACCAGCCACATATGAGTCAATAATATCACCAACAATAACACATTTAGACAAGTTTAAGACTACCCGTATAAAGACCGAATTGAATTCGGAATGTCCGAGAATGTCCACGAAGAAGGCAATATTATTAGGCTCATTTTCTAAGAAAGAATAGAATAGAATAGAATAGAATAGAATAGAATAGAATAGAATAGAATAGAATAGGTTTTTAGCGTCCACAGAGACCAATTGGCCTATGGGACCCAAACAAAAAGAGCGACAAGCGTATTACCGACGAGGATTAAAAACCCCCCCCAGAAGGGTTTTCGAGGAAAAACCTTAGTAATAAGCATCTTTGGCACTTCGCATACAATTGCATAGAACAGTTCAATATCGTCTCGTAGGACACAAACGAGTCCGTGCATCCATAACCTCCTGGAGGTATGACCTCAACAAACCCACTGACGCCGTAGTCAATAACTGATGCAACGGCTGGCCAGGCACTAGTAATCGAATATATCGCTCTCGGATATGGGCAAATGCTGGGCAAATCTGGAGGGCATGACATTCATCCTCAATCGCGCCCTGGTGGCAACACTGGCAAAGCCTTTGCTCTCGTGCTTCCCCTGTTTCAAGGCGGAGGCGATGTGCACTCGTGCGAATGGAAGCTATAAGTCTGCGCTTCTTCATGGACAGCTGGGTGTACAAGTACTGGTGTGGGCCTCTTGTGAGCCTAGGTTTGACTTGCTGCTGATAGTGTGCCAGCTTAACGTGCATCAGAGCCTCTGCATCCCAGAGCTTGCTAAGGAAAGTAGCATCTAGGTACAGTTTGAGTGCCTCGCGATCTTTCTTTGTCCTGACCTGGATGCATCTGTTTGCCTGCACACCCCAGCGTGAGAACCACTGAGCTTGCTTGTCTTTCCAGCAAGATTTCAGGCGTTGGGGACCCATCGCCGTGGCCAAAGCAAGGTGGGGCAAGCGTGTATAAGTCATAGCGACCACCTTTTGGAAGTAAACGATACGGCGTTCCAATGCAGCCCGTTGAAGGGGTAGAAAGCATGTCTCACGGAGTAGGATGCAGTGCGGGCGTGGACTTCACCCCGGGGCCCGTGCCAAGAAGGCCTATACGCACCGCTCGAGGTCATTCCGGTGTTGAGGGATATCACGGGACATACTTCTGCCCATACAAAGGGACCGGCTCAACCAAGGCCCGAAACAAATGTGATGGTGGCCCCGGGCATACAACTACTGCCTTGTGGTTGTTGTTACGCATGGCATATAGTGCTTTCCAACCCGCGTGCGTGACCAAACTCGATAGCCGCATCCCAATGGGTGGTAGTTGAGAACTCAATCCCCAAGTACTTGTAGGTCAGAGCCACCTCTACCTCTTGCCCCTGGTAAGTGAATGTGGGAAGCCTTGGCTGACGGGATGATGCAACTAGCAGCACCCTAGTTTTGGCCAAGTTAACTCGCATGCCAGTGAATTGGCAAAAAGTGTCAAGAGCATCCAGGTGACGTTGCATGTCCTCTGGAGTATAGGCCATGAGGTTGACATCGTCAGCATAGATGAGTTGCCGGATTGTGTGATGCATGAGATGTGCGCCCGCACCTCCATGCTCAGAGAGCCAATCTTCCAACTGATCAATGTATAGGCCAAAGAGTGTGGGGGAGAGGGGGCAACCCTGACGCACTCCAATGCTACTGATCACCGGCTGTGCTGCCGATGTGATACGGCCTGAGCATGCCTCGTACAGCCTATATACTGCATTCTGCAAGTCCAGGGGGTCCCCAGCTGCCGCAATCTGTCCCATAGCTTATTACGGGGTACTGTGTCGAAAAGAGAAAGTATCATCAACATATTGCTGAATATATAAGGAATCATTAGAATTAGGAAGATTAAACCCAGTAATGTTACCAATATTTTGATGATGCTTGATAACCTTAGTTAAGAGCTCAGCAACCACAATAAATAAATAGGGAGCCAAAAGACAACCTTGTCTACACCTTTGCCAAGGGGAAAGAAAGAACTCGGGGAGCCATTAATAAGGACAACAGAATTAGGTCTTAAATTCAAACCCATAATAAGCTGAATAAGATTGTCATGAAATCCAAGCTTAGCCATTGCATATTCAATAAAATCCCATCTAATGTTGTCAAAAGCGCTCTTGAAGTCCAGCTTAAGGAGAATACAGTTCTGGCTAGAAATCTTATTCCAATGCAAGCCTTCCATAGCAGCAACGTAATTTTCAAGAATGAATCTATTAGGAAGGAAAGCACATTGATTACCACTAATACACCTTTGCAAATAATCCTTAATTCTGGATGCAATGAGTTTAGCACAGATCTTGCAGGTAGTATTAGTTAAGGATATTGGCCTCCAATCAGAAAAACCACTTGGTTTCTCAGCCTTTGGAATCAGAGAGATGAAACCACTAGCAATTGAAGGATGAAGATATTTAGATTCCCAGAAACCCTTTATAAAAACCATGAAATCATTTTGCATGATATCCCAGAAGCTCAAGGAAAATTTAGGAGGAACGCCATCTGGCCCAGGAGATTTTCCAGGACTTCATTTGAGCTTGGAATGTTAGATAAGGAGATATCCATTTTGTGATGATCATCAAGAATAATTGTATCAATGAGATCTATAATTTTTTTTGCTTTAACAACTTCAATAGCATCTGTAGTATTGTTCCCAGAGAACAACATAGAACATTTAGAGGCAAAGAAATTTGAGATGTCATTAGGGGAATTCAAGGTGCTTCCAGAATCATCAATAATTTCATTGATTGAACTCTTAATTTGCCTCGATTTAGCAACCCTGAAAAAGAATTTGGTACAACCTGAGTCCATATCACTAGTATATTTAATTTTACATCTAATGGCAGCATCTTTGGCTTCAATCTCCTCAATGAATTTGATCTTCCTTTCAAGATTTTCTTCCTGAAGATATAAATTGGAATTATAGGGATCATCTTGCAAAGCCATTCTGATATCTCTCATTTGATGGAATAAGATCTTTTTCTCAGTAGTTTTAGTAGTATTAAGCTACTTTGTCTATTCCTTAATCCAGGATTTGGAAGATTTTAAATTAGAGTAAAAGCTTTTCATGGAAATGTGATCAGTCACTCTAGGAAGATTGGAATAAAATTCTCTAAATTGCTCACAAAAGGAACTATTTTGAAACATACTAGAGTTGAATTTATAAGGAATATTTCGGATCTAGGGCAGAGATTTGATGATAAGTGCAGAGAAATTGAGGCTGATGGTCAAAAATGGCTATAGATTCATCACGAGAAACATAGGCATTGTCTCAAAAATTAGTTCCAAAAATATTCAAATAGAACCCGTCAAGAGCACAATAGACTCTAGCATCCCCTTTTCTCTTATTAGACTAGGTATATTTAGCAGATGAAGAAGGAATCAATAACAAGGAATTATCATCTATGGAATTACTCCAATTTATCCTTTCAAGTCCGGTCATGTTGATTTTATTTCCTAACTTTTGATCCCAAGTTGGAGTGTTATTGAAAATCTAGTCTATGATATTCTTCATCCAAATATTAATATCAGACCATAGAAGTTCCCTTTCCTTAGGATTAGTTGAGGCATAAATATTAATAAGGCCAAAAAGCTTATCATTAATTTTGAATATAATAGACTGCCACATTCTATTTGGACTGTTATAAAATAGCTCAGTTTGTAAATCTTTCCAGATCATACATATACCACCGGAGGTGCCATTAGCTTCCATCCATATTGAAGAACTACCAGGAAGAATCCACTCTCCCAAGTTAACACACTCGAATTTCTGTAACTTTAATTCTTGCAGGAGAATAATATCAGCCTTATAGGATTTGATTTGAGAGATAACTCTTCTCCTTTTGAGAGCTCCTTTAACCCCCCTGAGATTCCAGGATAAAATCTTCATGGCAAGGAAAAAGGAAGACAGGAAAGAAGGAAAAAGAAAGGGTACTATCTGTGCTTTGTTTTGGTTTTTCCCTTTTCTCTCATTTTTACGCTTGCTTCTAGTATTGTTGGCATGAGCATCTCGATGAGCAGAGATGTAGGCTTTTTTATTAACCATAGCTTTCTTAGAATCTTGTTTATCTTTATTAACAGTGGCTGGTGTGTTAAAATAATATTCAAGATCCCAATTATTATTTTTCTCTTTTATACAGGAATTTTCTTTGTCACTATCCTCATCCTCAGAAGAAACACCTCCAAGAATAAATTCAAATAATTTATTAACAGACATGTTAATAATAGAGTTTTTTTGGCATTCATTAATTCCATCTCTATTATCAGAAAGAATTTTAATCGAATCAAGAACTTGCCTGGGAATATTCTTCTCAGCTTCAGAGTTATTTTGTCTTGTAAACTCAGGAGTTTCTGAATAAATTCACTGTAACATTTTGCCTGCTTGAAGCCTTGCTAGTATTTTCTTTCTAATCTGTTTTCTTGCTGACAATACTGATTGCTTTTAACCAAATCATTTTATGTCCTGATCTTCCACAACTAAGGAATCCTGCACCTTACAACTAAAATCAATGGAAGATAGCTGATAGGCAATTTTATCTGAAATAATAGGCTGGTCTTTTGGAAGGGATAATGTTGAATCTGGAGGAGACAGATCAATAAGGTCGAAAAAGTTTATGTTTTTGGGGTTAGCAGTTTCCTTTCCCTGCAGTTTTGATGGAGGAGAATTTGGAGATTGAGATATATAAAGTGACCCTCATTCTCTGAATGCAGTAATTCCATTTGTTCTGCATGTGGATTAGTAAAAACAGCAAATTGATTAGAGCACAGAATTACCTCCTCATTGTCTTCATTAGATAGAGACACCTTTTCCTTTTTATTTCCTCCAGGAGATTTGTTCACCATGACTGTATCCAAATCCATGGAATCCTGAGCAATCTGTGTAATTTTGGATGGAAAAACTCTAGGAACAGTTTGCTGAGTATTAGAGTTTCTTCTTGACTCTGATAATGAGCCACTTTCATGACCTCTAGTGATGGCATTCCTCATGGAAGTTTCAGCAATACCTCTGTTCAAGATATTTCTCTCAATGACAATTGAATTATCCTTAGGACCAATGCACTCCTTTTGTTTTTTTTTTCTCACTTCGTTTTGCAGAGAATACTTTGCTTGAATTTCCTTAGTTAATGAATCTCTCGTACCTTTAGCCGGAATCCAATAGGACAGATTTCAATTTGAGCTGGAATCTTTGTGAATGAGCTTATTTTTAACCACAAAGTTCGATTCTGTGGCAATCTGAGATAAAGTAGAATGAAGATCCACAGTTTTTTTAGTAGCCAAATTGACTTTAGCTTTACTCTTATAGTTATATTCCGTCTCAGTCATATCATCAGTGATGTTGGAGCTATCTTTAAAATTAACCTTTTTGTATGAACCTGCAATATTTTGTTGCTCTCTTTCCAATCTTTTTTTGGCAATTCTTCTTGCACTCCCATTAAACCTTCTCCAAATAGCATCTTGAACCTCTTGTGGTCTTTCTTGGGCAGTCAGATTCTTGGAATTGGAGAGTGTCTTGTTGATATCAGCATGATATTCATCTGGAGTATTGTTAGAAGTTTCTTTCTCCTTACAATTTGCATACCAGAAATGCCTAGAATCAGTTAAGCAAATAGGAGGTAAACCATTCCACCTAAGGTCCAAGGATGTTTTTTGGCCAAAGCAATCTGTGAAAGGAATAGAGGTATGAATTTCTTTAGAAAGGTCAATTTGGACATAACCAACAGGAGGCTTATAGGGAGTATAAACTGTAGAGACATACTTTCTAATGGAATTAAAAAGGCTCCTGATTGATTCTTCATTCCAATAAATAGGATTTCAAATAAAGAGGTTGAGGCCACATAAAAATTGTTAAGATCAGCAGCTGAGAGCTTGGGATTCCATTCTATAAAGGATAAGTGGAAATTCTCAAAGACAAGAATACCACTATGCAAAAGAAAGTTCACAGACCTCTGATTACCACATTCAATCATAGTATAAGGGTAGTTTAGCCAATATACAGCCTTGATAGTGAGCCCTTTTTGAAGTGAAAGCAGAAATGACCAAAGTTTTTCAATACTGATACCAACTTTGTTAACTTTTACAATGATAGCAGTGTTTGAGAGACATTTCAATTTTCAAACACCATTGGAAAGTTGAGATAAATACCATGAACAGTAGCGAGATTGGACGAGATATTTGGTCGCTCTTGTTGAAGAATGGAGTCCCAAATTTCATCAGAGTTAACTTCATTAGCACACCTCGGGATCCCATAAGGAAAAGGAACGCCAATAGCTGGATCAATTTCTGGACGAATTCCAATTGCATTTGGATCTTTGGACAAATTATCCCAAATTGGAGTCTTATCAGAAAGAGGAGTCATTTTGCTTTTGTCCAGCAAAGTGAGGTCCTTGAAATTTCCAAAGGGGATGAAATCTGAGGGATCAGCAGAAATTTTCTGAAGATTTGACAAAAGAGAGACCTGATCCGCCTTTGGGGAGCGCTGAAAAACAATGAAGAAAGGGCAAACGATGAATTTAGGTTTAACCGGCAAATATCTCTCATAATTGCAGCAGGAGGGAACAATAAGGGGATAAAATTGGTCCTAAAAAGCAGGGGAGGGCTAAAGAAAAGGGAAAAATTGGGCTAGAAGATAGCAGAGAAGAGAATTGGTAATTAGGTGGATCAAATGACCTCCAAATGCTAAACCATAGAAATTAGACATAACTAGACCACAGGAGACAATTTACCATTCAAATTGGAGAGTACAGTTTGACAATAATTTTCTCTTTCTACCAATCACAATGCATTCGAAATATTCCAGTTGCTTCAATTCTTCTAGATCCCACAAACTCCTCTAATTAAGAATCAATAATCTATGTTTCAAATTCGATACAACTCTGTAAAGGTGCATTCTTGTGAGAAATAGCTGTTTGGAAAGAAGTTCTCTGTCAAGAAAGAATTCCAGAGATCAGCAGGAGGGCCACAAAGAAATCCACAGATAAGTTTTTGTCCATGTTTGATAATTGAGAAAATTTTAGATTCCATAGAAAGAACAGATCACGAGCAATTCAAATAAGCTGACCCTCTAGCAGGGCAGCCAGTTTGATTGTTTGAATTCCCCTTCAAGCAGGCACGAATTCAGGTTTCAATAGAAGTTTTTGTCAAGAAACTGATTCAAAAAGAAAAAGGGAGAAACGGACAAAAAATTCAAGAAAAATGGCGCAGGCATTTTTTTCGACCCCCAAATTCCGAAGTACAAAATTGACCAGGATGGTGATATAATGTTATAGACAAATAGTACAATGTTCTATGATAAACAAAATAACGAGTAAAGCTGCAGAAACTGCAAAATATAAAATAAGGTTGGTATATCCAACCTCAGGAACTGTTACGTCCATAACTTGAATGTTGATGGCTTTATTGAACTCTAACATCCTTCCAAACACTCCTTAGAATAAGGAGGTTGGGATCATACAATAAGCCATTCTATAAGCCCTTGAGTGACAAAGGATTTTGCAGAAGAAATATGGTTACTTGACATTCATTCACATAAATAAGTGCATCAAGAAACTCATTGTGAAATTCACCATAGGTTTGAGTTCCTCCAACTAACCATAGCAACCACTAAAAGAAAATACATTGCTTATTGCATAGAATGTGAATATATGACAGAAGCTACGCGTTTTCATGTGATAATTGATTTTCAAAGTCAATATAGCTTAAGTGACCCCAGACCATCACTTGATTTGAAAGCTGCAACATCTAAAGCGATCTTGAATTTCACTTCCTCCATAGGTTGCGTTTTTTATCCACGCTCACCACAATGCTTTGATTTTTGGCATGCCCATTGTAATAGGGAGTCTTTGATGGCCTGGTGTCAGAGGGTACGAAGTTGTCGATGTTCATGCGTGGTGGAATGCATGAGATGAGAAATCAAGCAATAAGGACATGTCGCTTCACTACAAACAACGTATAACATGTACAAGTGTCGTAAGACTTTTTCTAATGCCTTTTGATTTTCATCTATGAAGTATTAACAAAAGAGATATGAGTTGGTTGATGGAAAAACTTAACTATACCTAATTTGGAAGAGGATTAGTGTTACCGTAACAAGAGAAGCCTTGCATGTTGCTTATATTAGAAGATATCACAAACACTTAACTCTACAATGCTTTTTTTTGAAAAATCAAACCAACAACAAAGAACAAAATTTTTAATAGAATGAAGATTCCTTTGGAAAGTTAGTGTTGCAGATCGTATCAGTGTTAAATGTTGTATAATTTTCAAACTGCTAAGCTGCTTTAAGATCTTTAAGTAGCCAATAATTTACTACACCACTGCAGGGATAGCTCAGTTGGGATAGCGTCAGACTGAAGACCTGAAGGTCGCGTGCTCGATCCATGCTCACTGCAATGCCTTGATGTTTGGCATGTCCATTCTAATAGGGGGTCGTCGATGGCATGTTTCGGAGGGTAACAGTCTATCAATGTTCAAGCATGGGAGAATGCATGAGGTAAGCAATGATGACTTGCTCGTCGATGGCATGTTTCGGAGGGTAACAGTCTATCAATGTTCAAGCGTGGGAGAATGCATGAGGTAAGCAATGATGACTTGCTCCCTACAAAGAATGGATAACATGCACAAATGTCGTCAGGCTTTTTTCTAGCCCCTTTCAATTTTTATCAGTGAAGTCGTAACAAAAGAGGTATACCACGATTGACAATAATTTAACCATGTCTAATTTAAAAGACGCTTGGTATTACCATGACAAGAAAACATTATATGCCATATAAATTTCAACTTTTAAAATACTTGAAAATCTATAAGTTGCCATTAATTTACTACACTGTTGCGGGGATAGCTTAGTTGGGAGAATGTCAGATTGAAGATTGTGTGTTCGATCCACGCTCATCGCAATGCTTTGATTTTTGGCATGCCCATTGTAATAGGGAGTCTTTGATGGCCTAGTGTCAGAGGGTAAGAAGTTGTCGATGTTCATGCATGGTGGAATGCATGAGGTGAGAAGCCAAGCAATAAGGACATGTAAACTTCACTACAAAGAACGGATAACATGTACAAGTGTCGTAACTTTTTCTACCCGCTTTTTATTTTCATCTATGAGGTGTTAACAAAAGAGATATGACTTGATTGATGAAAAAACTTAACTATGCCTAATTTAGAAGAGGCTCGGTGTTACCATAACAAGAGAAGCCTTGCATGTTACTTATATTAGAAGATACCACAAACACTTAACTCTACAATGCTTTTTGTTGAAAAATCAAACCAACAACAAAGAACAAAAATTCTAATAGAATGAAGATTCCTTTGGAAAGTTAGAGTTGCAGATCATATCGGTGTTAAATGTTACATAGATTTCAAGCTATTAAGCTGCTTTAAGATCTTTAAGTATCCAAGATATTTAAGTAGCCATAAATTTACTACACCATTGCGGGGATATCTCAGTTGGGGTAGTGTCAGACTAAAGATCTGAAGGTCGCGTGCTTGATCCATGCTCACTGCAATGCCTTGATATTTGGCATGTCTATTCTAATAGGGAGTCATCGATGGCATGTTATCGGAGGGTAACCAGCTGTTGATGTTCAAGCATGGGAGAATGCATGAGGTGGGAAACCAACCAATGATGACCTTCTGCTCCCTACAAAGAATGGATAAGTCGTCCGGCTTTTTTCTAGCCCCTTTCAATTGTCATCAGTGAAGTCGTAACAAAAGAGATACACCACCAGTGTTGTCAGGTACGTTTAGTACGGTACGGGTATTATACGTACTTAACGTATTAATACCGTATGCATACCTCTCATTTAAAAAGTACTTTAAATACGTTTTTTGGAATTATAAAATACTTATTAAATACGTAAAATACGTACTTTACGTATAGTACGTTAAGTACTTCCTGTAATTTTTTAGAACTATTATTTTTTGTATTGCAGTTGAAATATTTGCAATAACAACTAATATGAAGAACTTCAAGTTTTAAATAAACCAAAATATATTACTCTAGAAAATTAAGCATTTCTCAAAGTTTTCAATCCAAAATATATCTATTTAAGAGTGATATAGTCTACTTTGCAATCTACACCCACCCACAGACAAATAAATTTAAATAACAGTTGCTCATTTGTTGCATCCGGAGCTATTAACTGCCGCTGACCTCTGTATTTCTTTCTTGGCATGAATGCAAGCTCCTGAAGTATTAAGGAGAAGATCTTCCTCCTGTCATGAGAAAACAAGGAGAAATGTGGGTCTGCATCTCCATCTCCATTCCGATTCGGCGGCTAGGATAAGAAGAAAGAGGTGTGAAACGCAGAGGTTTTGGGTTTTTATTTGCAAGAAGATTTTTTTGGGTTGCCCCTAGGGGGGCAAACCCTTGTTTACGTGGGCTTTTGGCATATCCTAGGTATATGCTAGAATATCCCTAGGATATGCTGGTGACTGCTAAAAACTTACGATGGGCTGTAAATGTTAGGTCACTTCTGTAGGTGGGCAGCCGCTCTCGAAACCGGCTAACCGTCAGGAGCATCAATCCAAACCTCTTCAAAACCTTCCCAATCGAGATCGTTCCGCACAACAGTGCATCCCTGTTGCGTCATATGGTGTTGCACATCATCATCTGAAAAGAGGCACCCCCGAAGATCAAGAAGCTCCAAGTTTTGCAATGCGCATATTTCCTGAGGTAATGCCATCAGAGCTCTGCAAGGTCCTTGAACCTGGTTTAGGTGTTGCTGTGACACCTTTAACCCAGTAAAAGAAGATGGATGCCTGAGTGTATTCTATCGTATTAGAAATGCAGTTTATGGCTTTGGTCTTCTAGCTTTTGTCTATTAGATTCTCGTTTGTGGTTTGAATCGCTTACACCCACTTTAGTGGAGTATGAAGTAGAATTTGTGGCTTTGTTTTGGAAATATTTGTACAACCTCCTTCCTATCAATTTAAAGCTTTATCATCATTCTTCATCCTCTTTCATTTTGAATCTGGTTTTAAGCAAGATGATAATATAATGAAGCTCTTTATTTTGCGGGGTTATAGCTTGCACAATCATTCTACACAAGAGCTTGGAATTTCCAAGTTAAAGTATTTAAGTATTGAAAGCATGATGCGGGCAATGCTATTTTTGAATTCCTTAGCAACTAAGTTGCAGTGACAAGCTGCAAACCGGTGATTTGAATATAAGAATACCTTCTCGGCATTTTTTGAAGCCATGAAGTGGCTCATTGATCACAAGGACTTGCAATCAAGTATGCTTATTTTTTCTCCTCGATCCATTCCAAGTTTACATTTATTGATGCCTACATTTCTTCATGGATGGATTCGAGGAATGCCACCGACGCATGAGTATTTTTTCTTTATATGGGCAAACCTCGATTCATGAACCTAATATCGGATGATTGCTCAATTACAATTGGTGACCACTTTCTAGGTATTTGCGGATTCTTCAAGAACCGACCTTCGGGCATCTCTTCAAATAGCCCCACCATTATCTTCATTATGGTATGGTGGTCGGTATCTTGAGTATCGATCACATCTGATGCGGTGATGCTTCTTCTTATTGATTTTTCTATGTTCGTGTGCATGCGTGCATCTTTGCATGAAAAATCTGGCGTGCTTATGTTTATAGAGGTAAGATGAGGCGTTATGCGGCCTTGAATAGCGATTAAATCTGTGAGGTTCTAGAGTATGTGTCGAGAAAATTATTGCGATCAAGAAATGGTATCGGCGCAATTTGGTTTTCAGCTCTGAGCTTATCGAGATTGCATGTTTTAAAGGTCTCACAAGCGTAATATAAAGCGCATTCTTTTTCTCCACGATTTATTCCCATGCTTTTTGTACCCGAAGTGCTAATCACCGCTTGTTGAAAATGGCGGGGATATGTTGGAAACAAAATTTTGTTGTTTCTCCTTTACGGTTGCTTGGATTTGATGTGGATCGAACTACGTACAATTTTCAAATCACACTTGGTAAACAACTTGCTATTAGCATGGGTGCTCTATTTTGTAACTAACTAGAGAACTGGAAACACGGGTTATCCAACATGGAGGTGGCGGCTATGGTCATTAATAGAATTTGGATCGCGAATAATATAATAAGTTATTATGTTACACTCATTTATTGACAGGTAAATGAATTCTAGATCTGGTTTGTTCTCTTTCTTTTACATTTTTGCAGCTACATGAACAATAGTGAAAATTTCAAAGTGAAGTTTGCAGCAACGCACTCACCCCCGATTTTTGGTCCTTTGTTGAAAACATCGGTTTTGGTAGGTCTACATGTCCTGTTTTCAAAGAATCCTACATGTGGATTTGTGGAGGTATGGTTTTGTTCGATAATGGTGTTCTTTTTTTCGGTGGACTAAAACATCCACTGTTGTTTTGTAGTTTCTTCTATTGTGACATGTCATTTTATAATACAATCCCCTTTGTAGGAAAGAATACTTGAATTTCTACATGTCTAATAATTCTATTGTCACATGTCTTTATAGATGTAGGAAAAGAATATTTGATTCTCTACATGTCCTATGCTTCCATTCACATGTCTTTATAGTAGTAGGATGAGTACTTTATTTACTAAGGCATTGTAGGAAAGAATACATGAATTACGACATGTGTAATACTTCTATTGTCACATGTCTTTATAGAAGTAGGAAAGAATACTTGATTCTCTACATGTGGTATGCTTCCATGTCACATGTCTTTATAGTAGTAGGGCCAGTACTTTATTTGCTAAGGCATTGTAGGAAAGAATACATGAATTACGACATGTGTAATACTTCTATTGTCACATGTCTTTATAGAAGTAGGAAAGAATACTTGATTCTCTACATGTGCTATCCTTCCATATCACGGGTCTTTATAGTGGTAGGGGGGCCAGTACTTGATTTGCTACATGTGATGCACGTGCACGATCACATGTCCTTATACTAGTATTCCAT
This sequence comes from Isoetes taiwanensis, assembly GCA_021234155.1. Lineage (NCBI taxonomy): Eukaryota > Viridiplantae > Streptophyta > Lycopodiopsida > Isoetales > Isoetaceae > Isoetes > Isoetes taiwanensis. The sequence goes on along the minus strand of JAJEKV010000097.1, from coordinate 3,295,287 downwards.
GTAAGACAAGTTACTCCTCCTAGTTTGATTTATTCTCCTCCTAGTTTTGTAAGACAAGTGGTTTTGATTTATTCTCCTCCTAGTTTTGCAATTAAAAGTGTAGAGCGCCTTATACAGTAGCAAAATTGTTTGGGGTCACTCGGATTGGCGACTAGATCGAAACTCTGTTATTTCAGTTCTCATGGCTCCCCATGCATGTTTAGAAATGGTCCACCTAGTTATCAAAGAAGTCGACCACGTTTTGGCCTCCAAAACGTAAACCCTGTGGGTTGCTAGGTTATTGTGGGGTTTACGTTATGGAGGTCGAGTTTTATTCAGTTGCACTTGAGACATGGTCGAGAAGCTGCAGTTGAAAACAAGAAGCAATAGAAACTGACGAAATGGGGTTTGGATTTACCGAGGCAGGCTTTCCTACCAGTGCTCCTCCGGGAGGGCAAATGCCAATGCCTCCTTTCCCGAAACCCAGTTTCCATATCCGGAAAAACAAAAGTTGGAACCAAAAGGGTTTACTTTGTGATATTTACCATATGATTGGCATTACAGATTGTTAAACAATACATTTGTTTGGCGATGGATGCATATTGAACAGTCTTTGTGAAGTGTTGTTTACTGAAATCTAGGTCTAGTGTGATCTCATATTGTGCTACTTATGTGATAACATTGGAAAGATAGATTTGGTGACTTCGATTGGTCACAAATGGCTAACTGTAATCTGGTACCAGTATTAACGCATGATAAGATTTTAATGTCACGTTGTGGGCTGTTGGAGCATAGTGTCATGCACATTAAGTTAATAAGTGATGTTACATTTTGTAAGCTAATAAAGATCAAGGGACATCTATGAATGAATGGTGAATCTATTTTAAATAATAATGTAGTGCTGGATCTAGGATGACTAAATGAATAAGCATATCTTTTCTCAAAAAATAAAAATGGGAGTAGGAGTACTTGATGTGGCTGGATTTAAAACCCGGGGTAGATATTTGGGGACATGTACTTACTAGTAAGCGAGGCGTTTTTAAAGTTGTGAACTTTATCGACCGTAGTCGTAGTAAGAATATAATCGAAGAAGAAATGCAAACGCCCCACCAGGCGATTCTGCAGGACTTTTGGGGCGAGCTACTTTCGGGGGTTTAGCATCAACACTCTCCCTCTAAGTGATCATATGGTGAAAGGGCTTAGTCGAATCTAACTAGGATATGACCTTCGAAACATAAACCATGTGTGTTGTTAGGTTCTTGAACGGTTTACGTTATGGAGCTCATTTTCCCTATCCGACCATTTAATCTGTAGTTCAAGTAACTCGCCCGGCGGGTTCAAAAATCCAAGATCCGTTTTGGGAGAACTTATCAAAATCATGTGAAGCGTCCCGTAATGGTTGTGTAGAACCCCAAGTGTTTTGTCGGATTAGGGCAATATAAAGGCTTTCGGGAATGGAGATTCGACCCGCCATATCATCAGGAATACTGAAATTACCCTAAGAACCAAGTTATCACGGTCATTTTTGCAACGAAAGAAACACGAACCTCTCTACGTGACAGTATTCCGCAGCCACCTCTTAGGCCAATTGACTACGAACCTGTTGGACATGAGCCACTTTGCCACTTCTTGGAGAAGGGGTGGTCTTCTGCTCACGAAACTTGGTCTCCAGGGTAATATCGACGTTTTGAGTCCGTTTGCGATTGTCGGTTCCGCAGTGCGAGTGGGAGAATTGCTTTCGTCAGGTGGCGGGGGCCTTTGGGAGAGGACCTTTGGGCTGAGGCGCTTTTGGAAGGTTTTAAGGGTGCTTCTTCTGGTGTCAACACCCTTCCTCTGCGATGACATTACGCCAAGATCACAGTGAATCCTAATGACATTACGCAAGATCCTGATGACATTACGCAAGATCCTGACGAAATGGGGTTTGGATTTACCGAGGCAGGCTTTTCTACCAGTGCTCCTCCGGGAGGGCAAATGCCAATGCCTCCCTTCCCGGAACCCGGTTTTCCATATCCGGCCGATTTGAATTCTCCATTCAAGTAACTTGCTTCGAAAGGCTCCAACAAATTCAAGTTACGTAGGGAGAACATATCAAACCGCAAAAAGTCCTGCTTGATCGGCCAGGTGTAGAAACCCAAGTGTTTTGTCGTTCGGGCAGTACAAAGGCCCGGAATGGAGATTTGACTTAGCCATGTCGTTAAACAGTGAAATTACCCTAGGGACCAAGTTACCGCGGTCATTTTTTGCAGCAAAAGAAACACGAACCCTCTACATGGTAAATTATTACGCACCCTCGCTAAGGCCAATTCACTCTGAGCGTGTTGGACATGAGCTACTTTGGCGCTTCAGGGGGCGGGGGTGGTCTACGCCCGCGAAACTTGGTCTCCGGGGTAATATCGATGTTTGGTCCGTTGGCGCAGTCGGATCCGCGATTCAGGGTGGGAGAGTTGCCCGTCCGTGGGCGGGGATCCTCCGAGAGGACCTTGGGGACCCGAACTTTGTGACATTCCAAAGGCCGTTATCACGGTCCCAAGGCATTATCTTTATCTTTGCCAAATCCGCAGCGTACCGCGCCACTCCATCGACGTGTATGCGCCAAGCGGATAGCAGGTAAGTAGCCCTAGGGGCAACTTGCTAGGAGTGTTCATATATTATTAATGTGCACATGTGCACATTAATGAGGAACACACTTTCCATGTTGGCATATTTTGCCACCTAGCCATTAAAGGCAAGTGGGGCCTTTCAATTATCCCACATGCCAAATTGGGTAATTGGAAACCCTAGCCTAAACCCCCATGTCTATTTAGGGTAGGAAAACCCTAGCTTGCTAGTTTTTTCGTCCTTAGGGTTTTAGAGCTCGGTTTTGGCTGCCCCGAGAGCCAAAACCGCCTCCAGAACGCTGCCCGTTAATTGCGCCATCGGTTCCCCAGATTGATCATTTCGGCCGGGATGGTTGAACTTCAGTGGGGAGGAGCCACTCAAGGATCGGTATTTGGTCAATTTAATAGCTTAAACCCGTCTTCTAGTCATAGAATCAGTAGGTTTAGACTATTAAATTGCCCATAGTAACTATCTAGATCTTAGAGCTCGGACACTAACCAAAAGAACCTAACTCTATGATTAGATCTAGTTCTTAGGTTCTTACGTGATGTATTTGGATGATGTATTTACTCGTGAACTCCTTTGTATTGGGAGGGGGTAGAGACCCTAAAGCTTGTAGTTGATGCTCCTAGAGTAGCCTCTCTAGCACCTGCTTGTAGATTCGGCCTGTGTACAAGAGCCACACACACGTTTGTGGGTGAAGGGGGCCAGGCCCGGCTAAGAAGGAGGTTCATGTCGACTCTTGAGCGATCCCCACGGTGTGTAAAGCCTACCGGGATCATTGTGACTAGGTCTAATGGCTTACCTTGGCGAAAGTGCGGGTAAGGCATGGGCTCACACCCGTGAAGTGGTGTACACTTTCCGGTGGGTTCGGTCCAATCACGAGGCGTGTGGCCCTCTAGTCACCTTGAGTTAGCATGTAGATCTGCGGAGGGAGTGATCCCTACACCGCCCCATCGGGCCGGGAGGATGAGGCCGGGAATAGCCCCTCCGGCTATGCATCCGGCGGGCTACTGATCGTGTCCCAACACTTTTCAGCCTACTGCAAAGTGTGCCTGGGAGGGGCGGATGGAGTGGACAACCCAATGCCATGTTCTTATGCTAGCCAAATCCATTGCCATGAATTGCATGCGCAATGAACTCGGAGACCCAAGCCAGGCCAGTCCTCCCCTTGAGTCCGAGCCTTGGGTAGGATTCCCTATGTGATGGCGATCTTTGTCTATGCGGATATGTGGAGGACCATCCTTCGAGATGGTCACATGATGTTGATGTATGTGTGCTCTTGACATGTATGTTCACTTCGCAGACTAGGTAGGCCCGAGGGAGGCGGGGGTAGAATGACACCTTCACTCTTCCCTTTTGGGACCGATTCACGCAGTGCGATGATATGTGGAGGGCCTGTATCGGCATGGAGCTGGTGTGGGGAAGAACTCTGTTTGTATCACGAGGAGAGTGCAATCGTGATATACAGTAGGGGCGCCACGGTGGTGGTATCGAGCAATGTTCTTGGAGACCAAGAGCAAAGCAGCACGACCATGTTCGGTAGTACTAACTTGATAGGATCCTCAAGCCTCGAAAAGTGGGAAGATTTTTTCTCACCTTTGTAGTTTATGCTAAGCTAGTAACAATTAAGTGAATTGGAATTTAACAAGATTAAAAAAGAATGAGCCAAAAATTTTCCAAGTGAGGTGGTCTCACATTTTCCTTTGGTCATGAGAACTAAATTTTTGTTTTTTTTTTAGGCGCGTAATTTGTGAGACATCGAGTCAAAAAAACACCAAAACATGAGGAATTTGTGAAAAATAATGTGGTAAGGCTAATTCTAAGGTAGGATTAGTTAGAATAGCATGTTTTGATTATCTAAAACCCTAGAAGCGTATGAGATCTCATTTCAGCACCGGTGCAAAAACTAAAACATTAGTATTGGAGCGAGGCGCTAATTTGTGAGACCAATAGGTAGGAAAAGTCTGAAATAAGTATAAGTTTTAGATAAGTTGGTGCCTTAGCATGTTAAGCGAGCAACTTGATAGGTGACCTAAAATTCCACAAGCTATAAATAGATGTAGAACCCCCTCATTTTTTTCGCCCAAGCTCCCAGAAATCCTCCGCTTCTTCCCAACTTAGGGCTTATCTCTACGCTTATCCGATTGGACGATCCGGTGAAGCATGGCTCCAACCAAACAGACCGAAGGAAGCTGCCGCCAGCGAAGCCACAAATGGGCCAACTGAGGCGCGAGATCATTCGGAAGATGCTCTCGGGAGAGGCTCCGCGGGGGGGACGTCACGACAGGGAGCAAGACATCGCCCGATTCATTGAGGGCTTCAACCAATTGTGCAGCAGACGAAAATACATCACCTAACTCCATGGACGAGACGAGGGAGGTGTATGAAGAAATAGAGCGAGATCCAGCAGGAACAAGCAGACCATTCAGACGCGACCCACGAAACCTTGAGCGTGATGAGCAGTGTCCAGTCCGGCCACGGAGGTAGCAGACCTTTAGCGGTTCATCGAAAAGCACGAAAGCGCCGGGCGTAAGAGAAGGGAAGACAAAAAGAGGAAAAGGAAGGAAGAGGAAACAAAAGGCAGCGAGTAAGAGAAGAAGAAAGCAAAAGGGAAGTTCGGTCGGGTATAAGGAGAACGAAGGATCGCCCGCCAAAGGAAGACGAACCCCAACATCATCATCAAGGAGCTGCAACCCGACGAACTCCCCAAACCCTCCGGGACGACTCTTTCCGAGGAGGACTTCGAATTTAATGCTGCAGGTGGAAGCTCTTCCAAGCACCAAAGCGACGAAAGTGGAGGGTTCCCGAGTGTACCGCACCGAAAGCAACCCCAAAGAAGACCAAGTGCGTAAGCCCCCGAGTACCCGCATGGGATAGAAAGAAGCAACCACCGACCGCCCGGAAGCCTACGCCACCGGCAGTGGTGAAGATCTACGAGAGGAAGATGAAGAGCACGCAGGCCTACATGAAGAAATGGGAGGCCTACAACAAATATTATGAAGAAAAACAGTGGTTAGGTTCATCGAGGGGAGGGCTTACCAAACGGCAAAGAACTTAAGGCCACCACCGGGGCCCAAGGTTCCCAAGCCGCCACCCAGAAGAAAAAGCTGATAGGAAAGAGGTGGGAGAGAAGAGCGTTAAGGAGATTAGACACTTCAAATAAGCAGCTTCGGTCTCCTAATCCCCCGCCCCCCTTTCGGTTGTTGGTGCGTGAAGTGATGCAGGTGCCTCTGAAGCAGACTTTAGAGTCACGGACGCAGGGGCTGGCAATGCAAGAGGCTACCGAGGCAAAGATAGTGCAACATTTTGAAGATTCAACAGCCCTGCACTATCCACGTAAGCGGGTAACCTTAATGCGACAAGACATGAGTCTTGCGACCCGCATTAAGGGAGAGCTCTTAGAAACTTTTTTTGTTGTAAATAATTAAAAATTTTGTAATATAGACCAATTTTGTGTACCTTGATGACATAAACTTGGTTAATTAAGAGCAAATTAATAAGTTTTAGCTTGTATTTCAAGTGAAATAGGACATTTGGGAGCCGAGAGACATGATGTCTCACCATACTCGCCCTCGTCATAAAAAAAAAAGTTAGTATTGAGGCGAGCTAAAGTCGTGAGACCTCGCCAAGCTTGACCAAAATAGCTCCAAATTGACCAAATAAGGGGTCGATTCTGCCTAAATTGATGAGCCCATCACCCTTACACCATTAGTTTACCCAAGTTGGACATCTTTGATCGAATGATCGATGTCTCACATTTCGCCTGGTCGCAAAACAAAAAGTTAGTTTTGAAGCGTAGGCAAAAGTGGGAGACCTCTTACCATTTCTTCACGGGGACTTGTCAAAGTCACCTTCAACCCTCTTGCATAGCATCTTTTAGGTAACCTAGCCTTGTTCAAGCATCTCCTATAGTCCTCAAACTCCTATTTTAACCTCGGATAAGTTAGAATTACCCAATCCTAGGAAATTTTCAAGTCATCCAAAATTAGGGTTTCCCCTTTTCTATAAATAGACCCGTCATTTCTCGGATAGCACCCTACAAATCTGCTCCTGCCCTTCTAGCCGATTTCCCAACTCCCCTCGAGGCTCTTGCAACCGCTTGTTACCCTCTTCCACCAATTAATCAATGGCAACCGATTTCCACGGATGGTACAAGCGCCCGGTACTCATGCCGCCGAGGTCGACGTCACCAAATCTTCCGTGATCTTCGGGAAGGAGGTAGACGCCCAGCAACCTTGCACGCGACCCCAGCTTATAGTAGAGTCTGGACGGAGTTTCAAGCTAGGGTAGAACCAAATAAGTAGTGCAACTCCCCTTGTGTAGGATATTTTGTTCCTAGATGGTCCTCGCAGCGGCATTAGACGATGTCGAACATCGCCAAATACCTCACAAAACAAAGCGCACCGCACACCTGAGCCAATGGTCCTAACTGTCCCAGCGGGGACCAAGTACTTTCTTTCAACACCGCCCGGGCAATCTTTCACCCACCGTCGCCGAACACCGTGGGGAAACCTCCATTCCCCCATGGGCGTGGACCCATTAGCCATAGCAAAGATAACAAGCGGCTCCTCACACGGTATGAACAGAGCAGAAGGGAAGGAAGAAGACTCGATGAACAGAATCGAGGAGGAGGGAAGACGATGTCGAGCCCGACCCCCGGAGGAGCGCTTACAAGCGAAAGCAGAGTGGCAAGACGAAAAGAAGCCGGGCAGAATTTTCGAGTCGCGCCACCCCTCGGGTTAGGCATCACAAGCCTAGCTCCCATTATCGCCGAAGGTGAGGAGCCGGGCCCTGTTTACATTCAAAACCTCCCGGAGTGCAGGGAAAAGGAGTATTCGACCTGAAGAGTTGCCGCACCAACTCCTCGGAATGGTTTGGACTAACTTCATCGTCCGAGGAGAGTCCGACTTCCCTCCAAGTAAGGGAAGCCATACTTACTACGGGAGAGTTTACCTCCTCGGCTATCCAAGCCTACACATTATCGCAGATTTTTGGAGGCGCATAAGGGCGCAAAATGCTACCGACGGAAGAGTTCCTGCTCTTCAGAATGTGATGGGGGATCCGCCATGCGAACTCAAACATCCTAAGCGGCAGCTCGGCCCGGCACCTCCCGGGATAGGGACCGAATTCGACCCTCGTGAGGGCTTCTTTAGCAACAGTCCCGGAGACTGGAGGGAGTCACCGGTGGAGGTTGATGATTTCGAAGCAGACACGAGCTGGATATCGAGTGGCGTAGGACCCGCCTCAACGCATGTGTCACTACGCCATTACCACGCCGCTGGCGATGGATGGAAGAATAGCGGTATATCCGCAAAGTTCACCCCGTGAGGTATGCAGGAAGGAGTAGCGTTGGCGATTACACTCGAGGATTAGAGCGGCATACGCGGTTACCTTAACACCAGTATGCAATCACGGTGAAGAGAGCGGTAGCACTTTCGACGCCTTCGACCGCCTATACCTTACAAAGTGTGCAAGGCAAGCCAAGGATGGTACAGCCTACACCTCCCAATCGCAGAGTAGAAGATTTAGCAAAGAGCATTACGAGAGGTGGATCTCGACCAATGTCGCTTAGGGAACTTGGGCCATAATTAGGAAACGGCCCAAGTGAAAAGTTCCTGGAGGATAATCCATCTTACTGCATCATCAACAGAAATGATTAGCAGTAGTTGCAATTTCTTGTATTAGTGTAATATAAAATATAAATATAACATTCTTTTGCACTATAAATGTTTTGTTGATATATTTTGTGTCCCCTCAACCATGCCAACAAACATAAATAATGCAAGAAAGCAAGGAAAACTAACCATGTAGATATAAACCACTTGTGTATGCGGTTAGAGGCCCGAACGCGGGGAGAACGACAAAATCGCGGGGAACTTACAGAGGCGAGCCCGCCAGGGCCCACGTCCAGGCAAGGAACCGCTTGAAGAATTTGGACAAATGACCCTGTAAGAAGAAATATCGCAAATGAGGACGGACCTCGAAAGGAGATAAGGGCTTTGCTAGCCGCAAGCGAGGGGAGCGGTTAGGTGGGTAACAGCTCAAGCTGCCGCAAGCATCAGCTCGGGAGAACGTGTAGAGACAAGAAGAGGGAGCAAGAGAGGAAGGTCCCCGGCTTTCCGGACTCCTGGAAGCTCAAGCTTCAATTCGACTCGATCCGAGGAAGAAGAAGAGTGCAACCAAGTCCGAAAGCTAAAGGCGGGAAGGAACCACAGAGGGACGACAAAAGGACACAAGAAACCTCGACTACGCAAGAAAGTAGACTACAGATTGGGAAATGTTTGGGCCAGAAGCTCGAAAGTACCTCAGCGAACAAAGCGTCGCATGGAGGCGCAGGCTTGGCTTGGACGAGATGAGCTTAATACGCAATGCCTATGGTATGAAGGATAAGGATAAAGGCAGGCAAATAAATAACCCGGCGTAGCAGCACGCGATTTGGTGGAAGGGCTGTTAAGGCTCATGGCTTAAGCAGAGATGCGCTTGCAGGGTGTTCAAGAAGTTTTGGCATAAAGCCTTCTGCCGCCATTACGCCCCAAGCAAGAGAGCACAAGTCCGCGATATGATGCAAAGCAGCTTCTATTGTGTTGCAGCGAAGGCAAATGTGTCACATTTAAATACACAGAGGAAATTTATGAGGCTAAGGTCAGATGTGCCAAAAGTTAGGAGAGAAGCACGCAAGTGGAAAGCTACATTGAAGGTCCTGAATGAGGAGATCCGCAAGCTTGTAAGGGCAATAAACCCGGAGAACAAGACGGGTTTTGAGTCCAAGGCAATAAGTTTGCAAGGAACAGACCCGTAATAGCGGGGTGAGGCGCCAGTGATAACTAAGATAAAGGCAAGGCAAAGCAGTGTTTCAGCCCGAGAATGTAAAATGTACCTCAGACCAGCCTAGAGCCCCATATAGTGGCAATCAAGGGAAGCAAGCCAGGAGAAGAAGTGTATCTTCTAAAGACAAATGTGAAGGGTCAAACTACTCCAAAGCCGTATGGATCCTTTCTGCAGGCCATGCCCAAGGAGAAGAGACAGAGTGCATAGAAAAGCAAATTTTGCTTCGTGTGTTTCCAGCCAAATATAGAACAAATGAACCGCCTATATGTCATGAGTGCAAAATACCTAGCGTGAGTTGGGAGATTGGGACACTTTTGGCAGCCTTGACGACGGCGAGGAGGCCCGACTACATTCGTGGTCAAAGTGTCATATCTTTGCCATAATAGATCGTCGAGCAAGCAGAGATTATAAAGTAATTTCCATTAAGGGGAAAGGCCAAGGCAAGTCATTTTATAGTCGATAGATTCGGAAGTAGCCATAACTTTGCATCTCCTAGAATGGTTCAAATGTTGAAGTTGAAACCATTAAAGTCAAAGCCAAGGCCCGTTGTCTTAGCAAGTGGAGCGGTAAAGAGCTGGCGGGTAAAAGAATCAACTTTGACATCGACTTAGGGATTAAGATCCGGATAGGGGCAGAAGTAATGGGCATTGGCAAAACGACTTGATAATAGGTATGGAGTACCTTGGACCAGCCGGGGGGCCATTATTGATTGTGGAAAGCGGAAGGTGACCTTCCCAACACCAGCGGCAAGATCATTGAGATACGGAGGTAAAAAGTTGTTCCCATCATGCGGTGTATGTCTTCTAAGCTACTGTTCAAGTGCATCAAGAGTGAGCAAGTAGCATACATCTTCAAGCTTGAGAGTAGTGAGCGGAATGGGAAGGAAGCAAAGAAGACAAGATGCTCGCAAGTTGCCGGAGGCAAATAGCTAAGTTGATCACGCGAGTTCCACGATCTCTTTCAGATGAGATCAAGCAGCTCCCTCCTTATAGGGGAGGAGTCGCGAGATAGCACTTTCTAACCAGGAACAAAAGCCAACAAGCAAGGCTCCATATAGAATGACAACGCAGGAGTTGGGTTGAGTCGAAGAAGCGATTCTGCGGGAGCCGCTTCGACCTAGGTTTCATTAGACCCTAGTGTCTCGCCGTTTGGAGCCCATTCTTTTTGTCAAGAAGAAGGATGGATCTTTGAGGATGTGCATAGACTATAGACAATTGAATAAGCACACCATTAAGAACAAGTATCGCGCCCAAGATCGACGTAACTTGATGGATCAGCTTCAAGGAGCAAAGATCTTCTCCAAAAATGGACTTAAGGTCGGGGTTATCATCGAATCACGGATAAAGGAGGAGGGATATCCACAAGACCGCCGGGACGCCGTATGGGCATTATGAGTTCCACGGTGATGCCTTCGGCTTATCAAATGCCCACTTAGCGTTCATGAGGCTCATGAGCGATATCTTGAGGAGTTCCCTGACACCTTTGTGATTGTTTTCTTTGATGACATTTTGGTGTATAGCGGAGATCCTTTGAAGAGCACGTGCAACACTTGAGAAGGGTGCTAGAGAAGTTGAAGAGGCACCGGTTATGCGCTTTAAGTTGTCGGCGCCACGCCGCGAATGAGAAGGTGGAATACCTTGGTCATGTGATCTCGGTAAGGCATCTCGGCGGACCCCCGCCAAGATTTGGTCGGGGCGGCGCCAAGAATGTGCACGAGGTCAGAAGTTTTCTCGGTCTAGCGTGAAACTCTGGGGAAGTTCGTGAAGAACTTTTGCTAGCGATAGCAGCCCCAGTACGCCACTGACGAGGGGGGAAAGAAGGTGAAAGATTGGGTAGAGCATTGGCACAAGAAAGCCCAAAAGGGTTTGAATTGTTGAAAGAAGCTCGACGGCGACCTCGCCTTGACCTTGCCGGGACGGGAGAAAAGATGCTTGTAGCAACATGCGCGAAAGTAAGATAGCTACAGGTGCGAAGGCTTAGTGCAAGAAGAGCGCGGTGGTAGCATATGATTCCAGGAAGATGAACGACGCCGAGACGCCGCTTACCCAACGCGACGATCAGTGAATTGCTTGCCGGTTGTCGGGGCATTAAGAATATGGAGGCACTATCTCTTGGGAAGGAAGTTCCAATTGGATACCGACCATCGAGCCTCCTCAATATGTATTCACGCAACCACACCCCAACTGAGGCAAACGGAGATGGATGGAGTTCCTCAAGAATATGACTTTGATATAGTCTACAAGGAAGCTCAATGTGGTAGCGTATGCTTCAAGGCATCCCCCGACAACTAGAGTGCATTGCAATGCAATTTCAGCGCTCTCCGGCGACTTTGGTAAGAAGATTGAAGAGTCCTTGCCAATGGATGTGGATTTGAGGGAAGTATGGACAAGCCTCTCTAAGGAGGCTAGAAACGGATAAAAAGCGGGGAGACCTTCAAGCATTATAAGAAGGAAGGCAACTGTTATACCATAAGAACAAGTTGTGCGTGCCGAATCATCGGGGTGTAAAGGAAGTTGATCCTCCATGACACGCTACAACAGCCCAATAGGCGGCCATGCGGGATTCATGAAAACATATTTAAAAGTGCGCGGGCGCCTATTATTGGCGAGGAATGAAGAAGCAAATAGCTTCGCTACATCAAGGAATGTCGGCTATGCCCGTGACGGCGAAAGCGGCGAGCTTGAATTCGAGGGGCATTAGAGCCATTGGCGGTGCCAAGCGCTAAGTGGGAGGTAATCGGCATGGACTTCATCACGGGACTCCCGAAACGTGAGAGGCAAGGATGCCTTGATGGTAGTGAATTGACAAGTTGTCGAAGATGGCACATTTTGTGCCTTGCGTGACCACAGATACACTATGGATGGATACAAAGCTCTTCACCAAAGAGATCTTCGAGGTTTCATGGCATGCCAAGGGAGATTATCTCAGACCCGAGGGGGATCCGGTTCATGAGTGCCTTTTGGCAAGACCTCTTTGCGGCGACGATTGCACAAAGCTATCCATGAGCCGCGGCATTATCATCCTCGGGCGGATGGCGCACGGAGCGGACCAACGAGGATCTTAGAAGACATGCTAGAAACTATGTCTGGAATAAGCAAAGTATGTGGGAAGAATTTATTCACTTGGTGGAGTTTGCATAGCCAGCACCAAGCAGGAATCATCCCAAATGTCAGCCATTTATGATCAATTATGGCTATCAGTGCCTAACTCTGCACCTTTGGTACAACCCCCGTGTCAAAGTAGAAGTTTAGCAGCAGATGTTGGCCATATGCGCAGCTCGTGGAAGAAGTTCGAGGTTATCTCGCTAGCAGCAAGAAGTCGCCGAAGAAGAGTATCAAGCATCAAGCATCGAAGGAGAGTTCAAAGTTGAGGATGATGTATGGCTCAAGATAAAGGTGAAGGTGCTTAAGCTCAGTGATTGGCAATTGCAAGAAGTTTGCTCCAAGGTGGGCTGGACCCTTCGGAATAATCAAGAGAGTAGGTAATCAATCCTACAAGTTAGAATTGCCAAAGACACCTAAAGATTCATAAGGTCTTCCACGGAGTTTGTTGAAGAAGCATACTCCAAATCCGTATCGGTCTTGGACACTTAAACGTTGTTTGGAAATGGCGGAGGAGCAAATGGAAATAGTTCCGTAAATGATTCTTGATAAAGCTTAAGAAGACAAGGAGGTGGAGTTCCTCAATACTTGGTCAAGTGGAAACACTTGCTGCTGGAAAGACGGCGTGGGTACTTAAGAATGATTTAGTAAAGCAAAGTACCTACGCTTTATGGAGCAATGGGGCGGCAAGGTCATCTCCGAAGAAATCGGCTCGGGCATGTCGATTTGTGTAGGTTAATTCTTGTATAGATTAATCTACGATGCAACCTATGCTTGGTATGGGTGCATGCGTTATTATTCTGATGATGAGACCACTACGGTGATCTCTAGGCGTGGTGTAATGTCAATGTAGGCATGACCGTTTAGATCCGGTGGTGGAAGGTAGATTAGAAAAGTCTGCGCCCTCTCCTAAGGAGAGGCGACCTCGAGAGAAAGAGGTCATTAAGGAATGCATTGATAGGAAAGCACCTTTAGCCCCATATATGCTTTGATAGGAGGAATCCATCCTTCATGCCCCCCTTGAGAAGGATATCCTCCATTTGGGCAACTAGAGGTGTAGGCATGGCGCATATAGGCATAAGCAGGGCTACTGCCTCCACGCCATTATGGAAGATTCATCCTCTTCCTATGCCGGGAGATTAGCCATGCATTCATGTAGATAGGTGGGTTGGTCACCATATAACCAAAATTTATTAAATAATTAAAGCGCGGTACTAACATTAGTGTCGGGAGGCAGGAGAGCTCTGGGAGGGCAAGGAGGTCGAAACTCACGAAGACTTGCAACACAAGTTTTGTTGGAATGTGTTGCAAGGGAATGAAAAGTACCTGGGACAATAACTATAGATATGAAATCTTGAAATTTTGTCTAATTTAAGATAGTGAATACCTTGTTTAATGATGTTATGAATTGTTAAGTATTCCATAGTATGATGACGTGATAATGTTTTAAAGATATTACCTTAGGGTAATCCCGTAAATGTATAACTATTATATTGTATGCATCCGTTGATTGCGCAGTGCGATTAGTAAGATCCCAAGGTGGGGAGACTCCACGATATGCCGCGACACGACATCATTTCAAGGTGGGGAGAATGTGGCGTTCGACAAAGATTATCACGGTCCCAAGGCGTATCCGCATCGCCTCAGCCACGCGTATCACGCCACTTTCCGTAATCGGCGGCACGCCAACGGATAGCCGTAAGTAGCCCTAGGGGCAACTTTGCTAGGAGTGTTCATATATTATTAATGTGCACATGTGCACATTAATGAGCACACACACTTTCCATGTTGGCATATTTTGCCACCTAGCCATTAAAGGCAAGTGGGGCCTTTCCAATTATCCCACATGCCAAATTGGGTAATTGGAAACCCTAGCCTAAACCCCCATGTCTATTTAGGGTAGGAAAACCCTAGCTTTTTTTTTTTTAGTCCTTAGGGTTTTAGAACTTCGTTTTGGCTGCCCGGGAGCCAAAAGCCTCCCCAGCCCTGCCGGGCGTAATTGTGCCATCGGTTCCCCGAATCCGTCCCATTTCGGGGAGGATGGTTGAACTCAGGTCGAGGAGGAGCCACTCAAGGATCAAGGTATTTGGGGTGAATTCTAATAGCTTAAACCGCCTTCTAGTCATGTAATCGGTAGGTTTAGACTATTAAATTGCCCATAGTAAGCTATTCAGATCTTAGAGTTTCGGACACTAACCAAAGAACCTAACTCTATATGATTAAGATCTAGTTCTTCAGTTCTTTCCGTGATGTATTTGGATGATGTATTTACGTGAACCCTTGTATTGGGAAGGGGTAGAGACCCTAAAGCTTGTGAAGCTGATGCTCCCTAGAGTAGCCTCTCTAGCACACACCAGATCTGGGCCGGCTGTGTACAAGAGCCACACCACACACACGGGTGTGGGTGAAGGGGGCGCCAAGAAGGAGGTTCATGTCCTGACTCTTGAACGATCCCCTGGTGTGTAAAGCCTACCGGGATCATTGTGACTAGGTCTAATGGCTTACCACCGGAAGTGCGGGTAAGGCATGGGCTCGACACCGTGAAGTGGTGTACACTTTCCAGGTGGGTTCAGCCTAATACGGCAAAGGGCCCCTCAGTCACCTTGAGTTAGCATGTAGATCTCACGGAGGGAGTGATCCCTACCTGCCCCTATCCCGGGCTGGGAGGATGAGGGGCAGAATAGCCCCCTTCGCTATACATCACGTGGCGAGGAGCCTCACGATCAGTCTAACTGCACCGGCCCTACACAAAGTGTCACCACACGCAGGGAGGGGCGGATGGAGTGGACAACTAATGCCGCTGAGCTCTTATGCTAGCCAAATCCATTGCCAAGGTGCGGCATGCGCAATGAATCCTCGAGACCCAAACCATGGGTCCTCCCCTGGAGTCCGAGCCTTGGGTAGGATTCCCCTATGTGATGTAGCCGATCTTTGTCTATGCAGATATGTGGAGGACCATCTTCGAGATGGTCACATGATGTTGATGTATGTACTCTTGACATGTATGTTCCACGCTTAGCCGCAGGTAGGCCCCGAGGGAGACAGGGTAGAATGACACCTCACCTCTTCCCACTTTGGGACTCGTTGCGGTGGAAATTGATATGTGGAGGGCCCTCAGCATGGAGCTGGTGTGGGGAAGAACTCCTGTTTGTATACGAGAGTGCACCGTATAACGCAGTAGGGGACGCCACAAACTTCTTCCCTGAAGGCCTAGGGCTCCGCCTTCAAGGCCAACGCCCTACCTCACCTCATGACATTGTGCAAGATCCAGTCCAATCTCACTGTGGTATGGTTTCCAAAACGCAGAAACCCCCGGGTGGGGTTACAGTTGCCGTGGGGTTTACGCTATGGAGGTCGAAGTTTTATCTCGCTGCACCCTGAGACATGGTCGGAAGCCGCAATTGAAAAACAAGAAGCGAGGAAACTCCATTTAAAATGGGGTTTGGATTTACTGCGCGTGCTTTCCTACCGCCAGTTCTCCTGAGTAAGTAAATGCCAATGCCTCCCTTCCTGAACCCGCCTATATCCCAATCGCTGAATTCCTCCATTCAAGTAACTTAGTTTCTCGAAAGCAAAGCTCAAACAAATTCAAGATCTGCCCCGAGAACATATCAAATCGCAGCGTCCCGGCAATGACCGTGAAACCCAAGTGTTTTGTCGCCTGGCAGCACAAAGGCCCTGAATGGAGATTTGACTTCGCCATGTCGCCCCAAACAGCAAAATTACCCTAGGGACCAAGCCACACGGCCATTTTTGCAAAAGAAGAAACATGAACCCTTACATGGCAAAGATTCTCGTGACCCTCCGCCAGGCCAATACACTACTTTAACGGTTGGACATGAGCTACTTTTGCGCTTCCTCCGGGAGCAGTGGGTGGTCTCGCCTTACCAAAACTTAAGCCCCGGTAATGTCGATGTTTCGAGTCCATTGGCAAGAGCCGATCACGCCCGGGGGAGAGCGTCTGCCCGCCCGTACAAGGACCTTCCAGAGGACCTTTGGGACGAACTTCTTTGGAAGGTTTTAGGGTCCGGCCTTCCGCATCAACGCCCCCACTACCTCATGACATTGTGCAAGATCCTGTGTCCAATCGGATTGGGGTATGGCTCTCCAAAACGTAAAACCCCGTGGGTTGCTAGGTTATTGTGGGGTTTTACGTTATGGAGATCGAAGTTTTATTCAGTTGCACTTGAGACATGGTGTAGAAGCCGATTGAAAACAGAAAGAAACCCATTTAAATGGGGTTTGGATTTCTACATCTGAGGCTTTCCTACGGTGCTCAAAGGGAGGGCAAATGCCAATACCTCCCTTCGGGAACCGGTTTCCATATAGGCTAGTTGAATTCTATTCAAGTAGCTTGCCGGAAAGCAGGCTCAAAAAATTCAAGATCTGTCCTGAGAACATATCAAGCGCAAAAGTGTCCCGCAATCGGCCCAGTGTAGAAACCCAAGTGTTTTGTCGTTCGGCAGTACAAAGGCCCCAGATAATGGAGATTTGACTTAGCCATATTCGCCCGAAACAGACGTAAGGCCACCTAGGGACCAAGTTACACGGTCATTTTTTGCAGCAAAGAAACATGAACCCTCTACATGGCGGTGATACGCACCCTCCGGGCTAAGGCCAATCTACTACGAACGGTTGGACATGAGCTGCTGGCGCTTAGAGCAGGGGTGGTCTTAGCCTAATGCACCCTGGGTCTCGGGGGTAATGTCGACAGTCCATTGGGGCAGATCCAGATCACGCCCGGGGTGGGAGGGTTGCCCGCCTCAGGGCCAGGATCCTTCGCAGAGGACCTTGGGGGACTTCTTCCGAAGGTTTGGGGCTCCGTCTTCGGCAAGCATCAAACCCCCCACTACCTCATGACATTGTGCAAGATCCCGGGTCCAATCTCGACGATGGTATGGCCTCCAAAACGTAAACCCCGTGGGTTGCTGGGTTTAATTGTAGGGTTTACGTTGCTATGGAGGTCGAAGTTTTATTAGGTTGCACTTGAGACATGGTCGAGAAGCTGCAGATTGAAAACAAGAAGCAATAGAAATAGTTTGGAAAATGAGGTTTGGATTTATCCTCCTCCCAAAGCCAGTTGTCGCAATTAGAAGTCAAGAACACATTTTGTAGTAGCAAATGCTTTTGGAATGATTCGATCGGCCAATAGATCCAAAGTCTGTTATTTCAGCGATTGCCATGGCCAGGCATGCATGTTAGCCGAAAAAGGTACACCAGTCCTAGGGAGTAATCGACTGATGTTTTATCTCCATAACGAAACCCTACAATAACCCAGCAACGCATCGTGGTTTACGCTGAAGGGAGGCCATACCCCGGTCGATTGGACCGTGATCTTGCACAATGTCATGAGGTAGTGGGAGGGCGCTGACGCCGTAAGACGGAGCCCTAAAACCTTCCGGAAGAAGTTCGCCCCAAAGGTCCTCTCTCGAGGGTCCCCCCACCACCTGGACGGCAACTCTCCCACCCCTAACCGCGGATCCCACCGCCAACGAACTCAAACATCGTACATTACGTTATGGAGACAAGTTTCGGTGGGCGTAAGACCACCCCCGCCTCCCGGAAGTGCCAAAGTAGCTGAGGGCGTCCAACACGTCAGAGTGTATTGGCCTTTGAGGTGGTAATACCGCCATGTAGAGGGTTTGTGTTTTTTTGTTGCAAAAATGACCGTGGTAACTTGGTCCCTAGGGTAATTTAACTGTTTCTGACGACATGGCTAAGTCAAATCTCCATTAGGGGCCTTTGTACCGCCCGAACGACAAAACACTTGGGTTTCTACACGGTCCTCGACTGCAGGACACTTTGCGGGTTTGATATGTTCTCCTGACAGATCTTGAATTTTTTGAGCCCGCTTTCAAAGCAAGTTACTTGAATGGAGAATTCAAAGTGATTAGCTTAAGTAAATTGAGGTTCCCGACCATGTCCACCATGGCCGGGTTGACATGTGGGGCTTTTTATAAATTGACATCACTTTGCATGGAGAAGGGCTTATGGTCTTTCAATCTTCAATCAAGTTTTTTCAAACGCATTTAGGTTTTCAACCAACTTTTGTTCATATATTCAACTCTAGCTCAAAACCGCCAATTTTTAATTATGGCTTGTTGATCAATGTGCCTTAACGATATCTTCAAGCCATCTGAGATTGAACAAACATGAGATTTTGTTGCTCAAAAGGGCAAACATGGTAGTGTAGGTTGAGCCATGATAATTGTTAATAAATGAAAGTTGGTTCTCGCTTATATCAAGGAATGAAAGTTTGGCCTCGAATGATGTGGCAATGACATGGCAACTTCAAAATAAGATTTTACTAGTTATTTTTAACTCTTTCAAACATATTCCCTTGCCAAATTCCTATACAAACATCCTAAAAAGTCATCATATTTCTTACAAGAATGCCTAGTCATCAAATCCATGTCACTCATATCTTGCCATGTCCGCCAAAAATTGCCCATCACCCATGGAAAGCAAAAGTTGCCCATCGCTTCATTTTTTGCCCAGTCAAAGTTGGTCTTGCCTACTCTTGGCATGGCATGTCACCACTTGAAGTGCCACATCATCATATTCCATGCCAACTGTAGACTGTGGGGTACTTACTATCTAAGATCCCATATTTGACTATAAAATAGTCAACCCCTGGTGGAGTGATGTATCCTAAGAATTTCGACAAATCAAGTGCTAGAAAATTGGCATGTTACATAGATCATTTTGCCTAGTATTTACAAACTTTTGTGGAATAATAATGAGCCAAATGTGAGCATATGTTCCAGAGGAGGCTTATTCCCCCAAAAACATAGTGCTCAACCTGGGGGTTATTACACCTATCCCTTTTATGTTTGTTTCGGGCCATTGCATGGCAAGATGCTTTGGCGGTGCCACCACAGGGGCTCAAGGCCTTTTGCCTCGGCTAGAAGCACCGTGAATAAAGATTATCCCCCGCAATGGCCTTCCTAAATTTATATAGTACATTTATTTAGAACCATGCAAATTGTTTAGCACATAAACCATGCAAATTAAGGGAAATTAAAAATGTGAAACAATTCAACGGGCCGAGATGGGTCGAGATGAACGGCCCGATTTTGATCCGTGTCCTATCATCCTATTGGTTGGGCCCATTTTGTGTTTCTTTTCCTTCTTTTCCCGCTTTTTGTGCCGCAAAGAACTATGGCGATTCTGCTTTCCTCGCTCCTTCCAGCTATGGCGATGGCAAAGTTCACCTTAACTGGCAAAGATCCCGTGGTGAGTTCAAGGCCCGTTTCTAGGAGCTCGGCACCGTTTCTAGGCCTGGTTTCTTGGCCGAATCTGCTTCTACTTGTTGGCCGAATCTGCTTTTGCTTTCTTGGCCCAATCTGCTTCGCTTCCTCGCTTCTTGGCTTTAATCTTTCTTGTTTCTTGGCCAACCTCGCACGACCTCTCGTGGTTTGCCATGTTTCTCTCTTGTCCGCTTTCTCAATCCACCTCCGCTTCCTTTGGCCATTGTGTAATAGCATGTGTGGAAATTAGCAACATAAAGAAATCTGAGAAATGGCTATGGTTGCCTGTATTGAGGGGAGGCGATTGTTGATCATACATCGGGGAACAATGCTACCAAGCTCAAGACAAATTTATGAAGGATACAAGAGATGGGGAGGAGGAGCAGCTCATCCCCAATGCACTAAAAAGCACCGAAAGAAAAACTGAGCCCCTTTACTTGGCTCCAAATGTGGGCAAGCAAGTATTGGGAGCTTTGTCGCCGTTATTATTATAGTATATGGTTTTAGTCGCGGCGAAAAGGTTATCCGTACAAAGTGGTCGTTATGTATTATCGAAAGATGTCCAAATGCAAAGCAGCCCTCTCGCAATGCAAAGCTTTATCATGGAATCACAACGATTCCTTGGGATGTGAAACCGCTTGGGGTTTTGTCATCGATAATCGCTCCCATTTCGGGTTATCATCGCCGGCCCTTATTTTGCTTTTTTGCGGGGTTAGGAAAAAATTGTCTTGTTTCTATGCTTTCTTTTTTGATATACATTGTGATTGACCATAATCAACGGATTCGTGGCTTTTAGGTGTTGGATCCAGCTTGGTGCTGGTGGCAGCTCGAAAATTACAAGCTGGAAATGCACTTTGTTTATTTGAAGTTCAGCTGGTGGTGCCATCGTCTTTGGCATCTTTGGGAGGTCCCACTCCATGGGAGAATACCACATATAAGATGGTTGGATCGAACCCCATTGGCACAAATAATCGTATACAAAGAATCGAAGTCAATACCCTGCTCATGTTGTTTTTCAAATTATAATAAGTCATTTTTTGATTTAATTGTTCAACCTTTAACCATTAATCAGATATGAGTTTTACCCATTGAATGTTTCAATGTAAATCTAAAATTTAGATTGCAATATAATAATATCATAATATTTGTGTTAATGTTTGGGTTTGATTCTTAAAGCCTTCCCTAAAAGACTGTATTCATTTTGTTTGTGTTTGCATTCAAATGTTGTGTGATGTATATTTTGTGATTGAAATTATCACTAGGCAAAAAAGAAAAAGTAGAAGCGGTTTTTTTTAAAGAATGTGGTTGCCACGTGTCAAGGTTTGATTAGTTAAAAAAGATATCCACATATAAAGAATAAAGAATGAGTGCCACGTGCCAAGATTTGATTGTTTAGAAACATGTTTATGTGTAAACCAAACGTGTTGTTTTTGTAAACTTAAAAAAAGTCCACGGATATTTTATTTTGATTTTCTTGCAAAAAAACAACACTTGGAAAATAAACAATTTAAGAAATAACGCGGTCTACTTTTTATATAGCTACATATAATATTGAGGAAAACAATATTTGAAAATAGTAATTATTTTTAAATAAAACATGTGAATTTCTTTAAAAACTACACATCTTTCTCTAAGAAAACAATGACAACTTTTAAAAACTACAAGTAGAGGAAAAAAACAAAACGCATAGAAAAAAAGAAAAAGATCCTCCTTTTTTTACTTCTTCATTAGTAGTAATATCGTAAATCTACGCCAGATACTTTTCAAAAAAAAAAACAACGCGATGACTTATTACAAAAACAACAAAGGACAAAAAAACCACACGAGAAGAAAAATTGATAAAAAACAATAGTGAAAAAAAAGGACACGTTGATTAAAACGCCAAAAAAGACCACCGCGGGAAATTTCTCGCAAAAAAACCACCGCCTCTTTGTGCAAATCCGGATAAACGGGCCACGTGGACTTTTGGGGCCATTTTGGTGTAGTTTTTGGCATAAAACAACACTTCCGTACAAGGAAAAAACAACTGTGGACCAAAAATTGGGGTCAGTGTGCAACTTCAGTGCAAAATTTAGCAAACTTGCCTCTCGATTCCCAAAGAATTGAAAGGTGCAGATTTTAGTTGATTGGGCGTTTTGAAGCCGTGACCAAACATTCAACATGCAGCTTCTTCCCTGAATAGTTGCACGTAAAGATTTTGCTCCTTTGCCTACCATTATCTGTAAATACTAAGGCTCCTTCTGTGCTTTTGGCCATGTGTTTTATAAAGCAACAGATCCTTGATGAAGATTCAGGATACTTATAAACCTTTTGGAGTTGATCGACAAGAAATAACAGGCAGAGCTTCAGATTTGGGCACTTGATTCAATGGTTCAAAGCGGTGTTGGAGGTTTAAAGCCCAAAGCATATGTCAGTCCAAAAGAGTAAAATTTAGATGAGTAGCTTCATTTATCTGTTAAAAGTATTTTTTTTTTTTTTTTTTGATAGCAAGAGTCAGTTTTACCATTAATTATAAAATCTCAGGTACATAGCATGTCTGTGCTTTATAAGGCAGCACATGAAAAAGTAACAGAACACTTGAGAGCATCATACTATGAATATGAGCTCAAGAATAACAAGCCTAACCAGAAATTCGCAGTAGAGGTGGCAAATGCTAATAAGCCAGTAACAAAATGATCCTCAGTGTGAATAGGTCCAAGAGATCTGAATTCAGTTGATGAGGGAGGCCACTTTGAGCTTGAGCTGCAAAAACCTGCAAAAAGGCAATCCTTCCCGAAACATAAATAGATCAAGATTAGATAAGAGCAAGGGTGTGATTAACAGATGGCTATGGAAGAGGGATTCCGTGGATCGCTGAAGAAGCAATCATTGAAGTAGGCATTGAAAGGGTCATTGATCCAAAGAAGTATTGGTTTGGGCCCCAATTATTGGAGTAAAAGAGCCTCAATTTATCTTTGTCCTCCAAGAATGTCGCCAGCAAGGAGCCATACAGATCAGCAATGAGTTTATGATTGTAGTACATGGTTCTCAGATCTTGTCACCGCCTTCGCTGAGAATGAAGTGATGATTGGCCAAGAAAGCCCAAAGGCAGTGGATCTGAACCACTTCCCCGCAAAAGGTAGATGCCCAAAGGTCTTCACTTTCCTTCAGATATCTCATGCGCCCCTTTTCATAAGAAACCATTCCATAGATGTTGCAATATCATTTTTTCATGACCTGAATCCATCGGTGTCGGGCTGAATGGCGAAGTCGTCATCGAATTTTCTTGCTCCCCTCTCCACGCTAGAAGTCAAGATATTCTAGTTTCATCGAAAATAAAACATTAGAATCTACAATGTTTAAATTGAAGCAAATAAATTATAAAATCCCCTCAGAAGCTCCATGAAGCTCCCATTTCCGGCCATGATTAGTTCCAACTTTATTCTTATGAGCAAGCACCAATAGTTTCAAAGTCAAATTGAAGTTCATTTTGATCCGAAAAACTGAAGGTCTATTTTTCCCATGTAAACACACGATTCCTAGCCTTCCAAATATTCCAAAGGGCAATGAAAACAACAATATTATTAAAAGTGTCACCATTTTGGATCAAGGAAAGCAAATTTCCATCATAATGAATACCAAATTTTCCAAAGAATCCAATTCCAAAACTATTCATTTTGGTGCAAATTTAAAGATGTGACACATATCTTCAATATCATTGCATCCCAAAGGGCAGTCTGGCATGATATTAGGATATTTTTTGGAAAGGGATTGTAAGTTACTTAAACTGCCATTAGCAATAAGCCATATACAGTAGGAAATTTTGGGAGGGCAGTAAGAGTCCCAGACATTCTTGAAGAGATCTCTTAGCTGAGTAAGATTGATACCCCATTTGGTCATTGCCTTAATATTAGTAGGATCATGGGAAAGGCACTTATAAATATCTCTCACTTTATAATCAAACTTGCCATTGAGAGACCAATCACCTTTTCCCCGAAGTTAGAGAAAGATTTGCCAAATAAGGCTTGATAAGGAGATATACTTTCCCCGAAGATGTACCTCGATGATATTTTTAAGAGCAGTCCAAGAAATCAGCCTATCACCATTGAAAAGATCTTTAATGTAGAACAGACCAAAGATCATGCCATTTCTTGCAAAATCGGGTGTTTGATTGCCGTAACATTGGAATTATGATTAAGAAAGATAGGATTCCGTAAAAATAGGCATATCAGAGTGCAAATGATCGATGAAATGAATTGAAAGTGGGGAAATAGAATTGAAAGCCTTAATGGGGATTAATCAGAATAGAGATATTAGGAGCAGATTTTCAGATGAGTAAAGGCTGAATTTGGCAAATGATGATGAACAGATGGGTGACCGTAAGGATGACTAAGATTGATCCAAGATTCGATGAACTTATGAGCAGGAGATTGGCTACCATAAATGGCTTTCCAAACAAATTTACCCGCAAGAGATTGAGTTTGAAGAAAAAGGTCCTTACAGCCCAAGACCACCGCTAATTTAGTCTTGCGTATAGAGCTCCAATTGACCAAATGACTGCCTTTCCAAATAAAGTTTCGATGATTTTTGGAGCTCAAGATAAATGCACTTAGGAGCAATTAGAGCAATTGAGAAGTAGACATGAGAGCTAGCAAGAACCGAATTTGCAATGATAGTTCTACCTGCTAGAGTGAGATAATTCCCATAATTATTTAGCTTTTTCTTAATTCTCTGAAGGATAGGATCCCAAAGCCCTCTCAAGCTCTGATTTATAGATAGAGGCATCCCTAAAAGCTTAGTGGCTTGACCCACAGGGAGAACATTAATATCAAGAACCTGCTGATGAGGAAGATCACCAATAATTAAGCTCTTATTGACATTAAGATAAATACCAGAAGCAGCTGAAAATTGATGTATGACTTTAAGGAAGCAGTCAATATTGGCCAAATCAGCTTCTAGGAAGGAGAAAGTATCATCAGCATATTGAAGCATGGTAAGATATTCATCTGAGTTGGGGAGCTTGAGTCCATTAATCAAGCCATTTTCCTGGTAGTAGGTGATGACTTTTGTAAGCAATTCAGCTGCAACTAGAAAAAGGTAAGGAGCAAGAGGACATCCTTGCCTAACTCCACAAGATAAAGAGAAAAAACCAGAGGGCACACCATTTATAAGCACAGCTGATTTGGATCTGAGATTAAGCCCGAGGATGAGATTAATGAGCTTAGGATGAAAACCAAGTTTGACCATAGCAAATTCAAGAAAATCCCATCTGACCGAGTCAAAGGCTCTCTTGAAGTCCAGTTTAAGTAAAATGCAATTCTGATTTGAAATTTTGTTCCAATGTAAACCCTCCATGGCTGCCACATAATTATCCAGAATGTATCTCTTGGGTAGAAAAGCTGACTGATTGGGACTGATGTTCCTTTGAAGATAGCTATTAATTCTGAGAGCAATAATCTTGGCACAAAGCTTATAGGAAGTATTAGTGAGAGAGATAGGTCTCCAATCTTGAAATTTATTTGGATGATCAACTTTTGGGATCAAAGCTATGAATCCACTGGCAATAGAAGTCTGAAGGCAATCATTATTCCAGAAATCATGGACCATGGAAGTAATATCATCTTTAAGAATATCCCAGAACTTGACATAAAACTCAGCTGGCAGCCCATCAGGACCAGGGGATTTTCCCTTACTGAGAGAAGAAAGGGTAGTTAGGATCTCATTCTGGGAAGGAGGGTCACTTATAGTAGCATTCATAACTTCAGGAGTAGTAGGTAGGATATTATTGACCAGATTTTTGAAGTCAGTTGCCTTGGCCATGTCAGGAATAGGTTTGCTCATAAAAATATCCATATATTTGTCTCTGAAGAAAGAAGAGATGTCAGAGTGAGAAGAGTATTTTTCCCCATTATCATCCTCAACTTCTGTTATAGAGTTTCTGAGCACCCTACTTTTAGCTACCCTGAAGAAGAACTTTGAGCTGCCAGAATCCATGTGGTTGGTGTATTTGATTTTACATCTGATGGCCGATCCTTTAGCTTCCATCTCCTCAATGTTTTTAATCTTCCTTTCTAAAACCTCCTCTCCTATTTGCAAGGTGTTTAAATTTGTTGGATCTAGCTCAAGTAAAGATCGATATCCTTCATGAGCATGAGAAGTTGATTTTTTTCCATTTCACATTGAAGATGCCTATCTTTAGACCATTTCTTAATCCAAGACTTGATAGCTTTGATTTTAGAATAGAACTGATTTCCCTGATGCATATCTATATTTTCATGAGAGATCCATATAGAAGGCGTAAAACCGAGAGCGTAAATTCTCATTATTCAGAGAGATGAATTAAACTTAAAAGGTGTGCTACCCGCCTTTGGATCTTGGTGACATGAGAAGTATGCAGAAATTGAGGTTGATGATTAGAAATAGAAGTTCCCTCATTACTAGAGACAAAACTGTTATCCCGTAAGGAAGTGGAAGGATTGGAGACATAGAATCGGCCCAAAGTACAATATACTCTAGCTTTATCTTTTTGCTTATTTGACCAAGTATAATTGGCGGCCGAGGAGGGGATATAGATCAGGCCATTATCGTAAAATGAGGGAGTCCTGTGCTTGTCTCTCGATCTAGTCATATTTATTTTGTTCCCTAATTTCAGATCCCGTGAAGGAGTGTTATTAAAATCCCCAAAGAATAATCCAGCTTGTCCAAATTTTGAGAGGCTAGCCAAGAGTTGATCTCTTTCCAAATGTGTTCTCTATCATTTGGATTAGTTGGAGCATAGATATTAACAATATCAAAAGATTTAATTGGAAACGTAAAGAGCCTTTGCCATGCCATGTTCGAAGGGCCATTGTAACAAGAGATATGATTAAGGTCAGCCCTCCAAATGATAGCAAGGCCACCACTCGCCTCACGTAATCAATCCAAATAGAGGAGGAATTTGGATAAATCCAATCACCCAAGTTACTAGCTTCAAAGGAGGGAAGCTTGATCTCCCGAAGAAGAATAATATCACTTTATACAACCCGATTTGAGCAATGGCTCTTCTTCTTTTAAGAGGGCCTTTAATTCCTCTAAGATTCCAAGATAAAATCTTCATATCTAGAGAGAGATTAAGCAAAGAAGGGAAAATCAATATCTATAAGATTTTGATTTCTTTTTGCTCCCTTGTATTTTTGAGGTGAGTTTTGTTCAACCCTGATATAGGCTTTCCTTTATTGTTCACAATCTTTTTACTAGATTTATTAGCTGGATGATCTCTGTCAGGCACAGATGGTTTGGTAGAATTTTCCAGAAGATACTCTTCCTTTCCCCAATTCTCTTTGTCAATTAAGTGATCCTCACCATCACTATGATCACTATGGTCACTATTATCAGAATAACCACCAGGATAAAAATGAAACATAGAATTAATATCAAGATTATTTAAAGGAGCAGAATGATTAACTTGCCTGGAATTTTCATGTTGCTCCATATGTTCTTCTGCGCTGCACCTTGTGGAGTCTCAGGGACATAGTCACAAGAATCCAATTTACACTGACCTCACTTTCCTGTGATTGATCCTTATCTTCTGAGTCAAGAGCCATTTGCAGGGAAGCTAGCTGATCTGCAACTTTACTGGATATTTTTGGAGGACTAAGGGGCACATTTATAGTGGGCTAGTCCAAATCAATAAGTGATGGCAGAGGTGGCGTAACCGAGGGATAGGAATAGACCGATTTTGGGGGTGAGAGAATCTGAGTTGATTGTGGTGTAGGAAGGACAATAGAGGGGCAACACACATTGCTCTTATGTAAATCAGATCTAAATTAATATCCGGTCGAGATAATAATTTTAAAAGTGTTTTGACAAATCTATAAGCAAATTTTTATCTTGATGTTGAGCCATACTCCCCTTGTTGCGCATTATTTCCAACATAATTGACTTCATTGGTATGGAAAAAATGATTTGGACAAAACCAAATCTGATTGACAATGAGGCACATTAGAATTTATATTTTGTCGAAGTTAGGCTTTCAAGTAGCGAAAGAGGTTTCCTCAGAGAATTCATTTTCTCGCTTAGCTTTATCCCGAGATTTTATAGTTAATGATCCTGGTCTTTGCCGACATTTTTGAATGGGAAGTCCATAAGGCTATAACAATGACCCTTTTCTTGATTTCTAGCATCCTTGATGATATTGGTCGAGTCAAGCATAAGTCATGAGAAGCATGATTAACTTTTTCCGAACAGTACCTTTAACCAAAAGTTTTGGCTCCCCAATTGTTATTCCAAGTTGTTCTTCTTATATCCAAGGAATTGTCCTCAAGGATTTTTTTCCTTGGCTTTAATCTGCCCCTAAACGCTACATTTCAATCCTTTTGTAGCCGCCATTGACTTTGGTCCATTTGAAATTATCATTCTCCGGCAATTTGTGAAATGTGTCCGTAACCTTGGATGCTTGAATCCCACCCTCACTATCAGAATGTTCCTTAGAATTATCACCTTGAAGAAGTTGAGTAGAGCCTGCTATTTTCTCCCCTTCAACCACATTATCTTTGCTGTTTTGGAGTGAAATTGTGAAAGATTTGCAATCAGAGTACCAGAAATGTCTGTGGAAACATTTTTGGCATTGGGATGGCAATCCAGACCATCTAAGAGCTAAGGAAGATTCTACTCCAAAGGCATCTTTGAAAGGAATGGAAATAGGAATTTCTTTGGAAAGGTCTAGCTGCACAAAGGCACGTGGAGGTTTAGATGGAGAGTATTCAGTAGAAATATAGGTGCCAATAGTGTTAAACAAAAGTTTAAAACATTCTTCGTCCCAGTAGATAGGATTAAGTCCAAACAGTGAGGTTGAGGCAATACAAAGATTGTTCATTTGTTCGATATCAAGTTTCGGATGCCATTTGAGGAATGACAGCTGAGTGGTTTCAAAAGTCAAGGGCCCATAGTTGAGAAAGAAATTAGCTGATCTAGCATTCCCACATTCGAGCATAATGTAAGGGAAATTAAGCCAGTAAACAGCTTGAATTATGATACCTTTATTTAGGTTAAGGAGAAAAGCCCATAG
This sequence comes from Isoetes taiwanensis, assembly GCA_021234155.1. Lineage (NCBI taxonomy): Eukaryota > Viridiplantae > Streptophyta > Lycopodiopsida > Isoetales > Isoetaceae > Isoetes > Isoetes taiwanensis. The sequence goes on along the minus strand of JAJEKV010000097.1, from coordinate 3,266,500 downwards.
TTTGTCAAGCTTAATCCCACATTTTTGGACCTTGACTATGACAGCTGAATTGGATAAAGCATCAACTCTAGAATGAACAACAGGAAGATTAAGAGAAATACCACTGTAGAGCCTCATCTTGCTTTGCTGAAGATAAGGAGGTCTAGTTCTCTTTAGTCTGTCATCCAGATCTTCATCTGATCGCAGCTCCCGTTGAATTCTCATAACTCCATACGGGCGTGGGATACCAGTATTTGGATCAATGGGGTGCAGAGTGCCCCTATGATCAGGATCAGCAGAAAGATTATCCCAGAAGGGGACTTCATGCGAAATTGGATCCATTTCAGGAGTAGAAGCTGGTAAATTTGCAAAATTTCCGAAGAGGATAGTTTCTTGTGGTTTCTCTTGGAAGGAAATCAAGCTTTGAAGAACAGCGGGGCGTTCATGCGCAGGAATTTTGGCAAAGGAGTGAAGAAAGGATAAATTTTTAGGGTTTACAGAGGAATTTAAGGCCATTGGAAAAAGTACAGGTTGAAACAACAAAAGAGCGCGGACGGAATTGAAAGCCGAGAAAGAGGAAAAGAAGAAAACAGGGGAAGAAAGCCCAATTAGATAGAATCAAAATTAACTAAAAGAGATCGGATTGCCAAACCGTAAGCCATGCAAATCAAATCTTTACGAAGAGTACCGTTCAAATACAAATCAATCCCAATTTTCTAATTCTCTGAATAAACCTTCACAATGATCTTTTCCTTCATTATTCACAATTTACTCGAAAAATTCCTCTTTGAAATCTTCATTGTCACCTATGAATTCCTCTAGCCATGAATTAAGCATCTCTGTTTTCAAATTCAACGCAGACTTGGGACAAATGTATACTCTTGCCTAATAGGGAACTGGGAAGTAGGTATTGGTAATCAAAGAATTCCATAACCTCAAGATGAGCCCGAGAGAAAACCACGGTAAATCTTGAGCCATGTTTGAGAATTGTGAAGATTTTAGTGTCCATCAATAGTTCAAAGCATGAGGAATTTGATGAAGCTGACCCTCTACAAGGGCAGCTAGCAGATCACTCTCAAATTCAAGCCAAATCAAGCGTAAATTGATGAATTCCGAGGGAGAATTGCCAAGAAAAGAGTTTGAACCAAAAATCCGGGAAAAGGACAAACAAATCAAGAAAAATGGCGACGCCATTTTTTTCTCTTGATGCCCCTCGTAGTTGTTAGTAAAGTATTTTCATTCGCCCGCTACATCACAGAAACCCAATCCGGCCACCACTAACCAACACAAAAGCTAGAAGCTATGGCAATGGAATTCTCTAGTCGCTATGTGATTCCGCCAGTGGAAATCACAAATAAAAACACAAAGCTCCTTCTCAAGGCTCATTTCTTATTATGCCTTTTGTTTTGAACAAAGCTCTTCTATCTGTTCGCCAGCCCCTAAAAAAAGGGGATAGGCTATGACCATTTCTTTGTTTTGCAAGCTAGGGCTATGACAGGTTCTATAAAAACATAGAAAGAAACAAACCAGAGTATTGTTAATGGAAAAAAAAGACTGGTAACTAAGCGAACCTGTTACGCAGAATTGGATTGGAAGGCCCAACTTCCATTCCGCGATGTAGGGGTTTGACACGTGTCAACATTGAAATGCCCGCCACATAAAAATTATAAAAATGGCGACCCAGTTTCTATATTATTTATTTTGTGTGATTGCCTTGGAAAGAACCACCCCCAAGGATCACTTTGGGGATATCCAGCCCGATGGAATCCCCAGCAGCAAGTCCCACCTAAAGGAATCACCCTCTACAGTAAAGTTCTTAATGTTGGACTAATCTTTGGAATGTTAAGAGTGTCTTCTATCTTAATTTTTTTGGTTTTTTATCCATGGTTTTGAAACATTGAAGAATCAATGATAATTGAACCTGGAATTTGCAGCATTCTTTATTTTTTAATCATGTGCACAAGAAAAAACCTAGTAATTCTCATATCTAAAACATTGAAGTTGATTCAAATTCTTGTCATGCCTCCATAATCCAAAAACTCTAGATGGAGGAATTGTTTCGGGTTTTACTACAGTGTAGCAAGGCAGTAAGAAGATTCGATGATGTATGAGGTACTATTATGAAAAAACTGCACAATGTTGATGGTCTGTAGATGATAATTAGCAGATTATTATAACTAATGATGAGACAGGAACTTCTGTTTAAGCTAAGGCGCCGTAAAAAGATTCTTGGTTTTTCCATCACTTATCAGATTGCGACACAAAATTTGGTTATTTGCCAATGGTTTGCTTGTTTTATCCCATGCTGAAGATCACTTACTAGACCAGGACTGAAAATCAAAAACACAAATGCTGTTTTATTCCAACTTAAAACGAGCTTTCCGTCTCCATTTCTTTCGCCGTAGTTGGCTATGGAAGCTTTGCTACCAAAGAGTCGATGGGCTCGCAACTTTTTGTTAATTCTTCTTGGGCAGGTGGTATCTCTCTTAGTGATTGCCACTAGATTCACCTCTAGCTTTTTGGCCTGCCAAGGTGACTTCTTATATTTTTATTTTCCTCCCATTCATGGCTTTCCCCCTCGAGTCCCTGAATTTGTGATCTGGATTATGGATATGTGATGAGAGTGTCCAAAGCTCTGCCACTGTATTTTTTTAATTTAATTTTTTTCACTACTAAAACTTTTAGAAAGGAACACAAAAAATGGGCTTATACCCAATATATGGTACCTCAACAATTATTTAGTTTTAATGAGCTCAAAACTACGTAGGTATACAATAGAGGAAATATATTTTTCTTGTGGTAAACTATTTGAGAACATTTACAATGGCTTTTTTTGTACACTTCAATAATAGAATTGATAAAATAAATAAAATAATATTGTCCTCTTGGTACGAGAACATTTAGAATGGCATCTTTATGCACGAAATAATATTTTCCCCTTGGTAGGAGAACATTTAGGATGGCATCTTTGTGCACTTCAATCACAACATGGATGTTATGCTCAATATGCAAATTAATAGAGACATCTACATGGGATTATAGGATTGTATCCAAACGGCAACTTTATAGAGTTCTGTTTTCTACCTTTGTTAAAAAATTTAAGATTTGTTGTTTTTTGTGGTTGTGAGGCCCGCGCTAGAGAACCTTAATTAATTGTCATTTTGTGGTTGTGGGACTGCACTAGAGAAGCTTAGAAAATCTTGACAGAATGTTTGAGGATCAAAGGGGCGGTTTGATCTCGGGAATCTTATGAGAATCTTGAGGAACGCTTGTGGAACCTTAGGGGATATAGCGAAATATGAAGGGTATCAAGGAGAATCTTAGGGAAGTTTTTGTGAATGGTCATAGCATATTGAGGAATCCAGGCGAATCTTTATAGAATCTTAGAAAATCTAGGAAAATATACATAGAATCTTGAGGAATCTTGGGAAATCTAAAGGAATCTTCATGAAATCTTTGAGAATCTAAGGGAATGTTGATGGAATCTTGGAGAATTTAGGGGAATCTTTATAGAATCTAAGGGTATCTAGAAGAATCTATGTAGAATCTTGGAAAATCAAGAGGAATCTTGGGACAATCTTTGAGGATCTAGGGGAATCACAAGAGAATATTAGGGAATCTATGGGGGAATCTTCAAAAAATAACTGAGAATCTAGGATAATCTTGATAGAATCTAAGGGAATCTAGAGAAATCTTTATAGAATCTAATGGAATCTAGGAGAATCCACATAAAATCTTGGGAAATCTAGAGGAATCTTGGAATAATTTCTGGGAGTCCAGAGATATCTTTGTAGAATCTTAAGAATCTAGGGGAATCTTTCATACTAGGTTCGTTTTGCATGGTCGACTTCATACAATCCGTCTAAAATCCTGAGAATCAATACATTCAACTCGTATAGGCCCTGCACAGTACAAAGACTTGTCTATATATATAATAGGGCAAGAAAATTAGGGCGGCTAGCCGACGCATGGGGATTGTGTGCCAATATAGAATGTTTCAATGGTTGTTAGTTGTTTGAACTATGATTCAAGCCACTTCACCCTCCGGCCATGGAGGGCAATTGTTTTTTTTTTTTTTTTTTTTTTTTTTAACTACAATTCCATAATTTCCCTAATGTGTTTTTTTACTCCTATTCAATAATACATAATAATGTATATTTTCTAATATATAATTTTACCAATTCTATTGATCTAATGTCATTTGAACGTTTTTTTTAAATACGTATCATATCATACGTACTGTACGTATTAATACGTCAAGTACGGTATTAATAAAACAAGAGCTCAATTTGACTCAGAATACGTCTAGTACTGTGAGGAAGATATGGGACGTATGTAAACATAAAATACGGGTACGTAAACAACATTGTATACCACAATTGACAATAAGTTAACCATGTCTAATTTGGAAGATGCTTGATATTACCATGACAAGAAATCCCTTGTATGTTACTTACATTAGAAAGCCTTGTATGTTATATAAATTTCAAACTTTTAAGATGCTTAAAAATCTATAAGTTAACCATTAATTTACTACACCATTGCAGGGATAGCTCAATTGGGAGAGCATCGATTGAAGATTTGAAGGTTGCGTATTCGATCCACGCTTGTCGCAATGCTTTGATTTTTTGCATGCCCATTGTAATAGGGAGTCTTTGATGGCCTGGTGTCATAGGGTAAGAAGTTGTCGATGTTAATGCATGGTGGAATGCATGAGGTGATAAACCAAGCAATAAGGACATGTCGCTTCACTACAAAGGACGGATAACATGTACAAGTGTCCAGACTTTTTCTACCCCCTTTTGATTTTCATAGATATGACTAGCCTCATGGAATTTCCTGCAGAGACATGAGACATAATAGACTGATTAAGATCTCAATGACTGACACAGTATTTTTATTATTATTTTTTTTTTTTAAGGACGCAAACTTTATTGAAACTCCATGCCAAAAGCCAGATACAAATGCACATGTGGGAATAAAATCTCAGAGGATAATCATGATCCACTGAGTAGAACCACCAGCCTATGCATAAGACAACATACTCAAATGGAACTCAAATATCAATTGTCGCTTGGTAGGAGCAAGCGAAGAGAAATGGTAGACCTTAGCAATTCTAGCTTGGGCGTCCTGGAGGACAACTGTAGGAGGAATATTTAAACCCTAAAAGACACACAATCTTTTGCGCTTCCAGATGGACCACAACAACTATCCTGATGCTAAATGAAATGCTTGGCTCCGCAACTTATTCCAGTATTCGGATAAATAGCCAGGAGCACTTGCTGACTTGTCAATGTCACCTGGAAAAGAGAAAGCAGCCAAGACGAAACAAGCTGGAGTTGATCACATAAAAAGAAACAATGCTCAATAGTTTCCGTAATTTTATTTGGGGTGGGAATGAGGAGCATGCTTGGTCAAGGTTGCATGGTCCAAATGCACTAGGCCAAAATTTGCAGGTGGTTTGGGTATGAAAGACTTCCATCTGCAGAGTAAGATTCTGATTTCTAAGTTCATTTGAGGATCCTTAAGGATATGGTTGACTCACTTGGAGTGCGGTTGGTGAAGCAGTCACTTGCACATTGTGTTCTCTTTGGAAAAGCTTCGTTAAAACCTCTTTTTCCTTAGGATCTCTTTTATCACCTATGCCCTTTTCCTAATGCCTCCCCTTTTTGAAAGGCTTGGTGGAGTCTTGGAAGACAGTACGGACCTTATTTCGTATCGATCTTGTTGCATATCATCAGTTGAGTGAGTGCTCCTTGTTGGTGGATACCTGTGAAAAATAATCTTCCACTTTGTGCCTCAATTCATCCATTAACTCAACGGTGTTGGAGGTTAATAGGAATCTTGACAGTTGTGGCATGATATGATTCTGGTCAGTTAGCGACGTGGCAAATCTTTCAAACAGAATTCTTATTATCTCGATGGAACAGACCTATAGTTGCTCCAGAGGCTATTGAAGGGTGCATGTAGATTTCCCACCAGAGTGTTCACGAGCATAGGCTTGTGACTCTATGTATAGGCTGCTTGTCAAAAGGGCTTAACTGTATGTTGTATAACTCTATCAGTATATTTGTCTCATTATTCTTGCCAATGTTGTTCCTCTTCAATATCCCAAATGACGTCATGCTTGCATCTCAGAAGCAGCAGGTGCATCAGTAGCATACCATTAAACATGCCTTGAAACTGGTATTTACTTTCTCTTTTAAAGGCCCATTTTATTTTGGTCTAGATATGCAGACACCCATATTGATTACTCACAAATATAGACAATGATATACGATAGGTGACACACCCCTAAAGATTGGCACCAGATTGCCATGCAAATTAAGGCATCAATAGTATAATCAAACAAGACATCTTGATGATAATAAATCTCCTCATGTACCATGTTCAACACATACGCTAAAGAGTTATTCTAAAAGAAATGGCAGCTCACATACGCACATGCAACCTAGTGAGTCCAAAATGCAAGAGATGACTAAGATAGAAGTATTGGAAAGTATTCTACTTTGATATAGAAGGATGCACGCCTTTATGCACAAAACATGGATTGTGTTTAATTTCTTTGGTACAAAAGGCGATAAGTCTTACCTTTAGGTGCTTTCAGAGTCGTCTTCTAAAAAACTTCGAACTTTTTAGCATCTGAGAAAACCTCCTCAAGGATTTGAGAAAAATCTGAAATAATCGCTAACGATCGGAAGTGCGGTTTCGCCATCCTCAATTAAATCACTTTGTTCAATTAGCATAGAGCACGATAATCTAGTTCTTGATCATTTCTCGCATGGTACACGTGCCCTAAACCGCTATTGGAAACATACCTAAATGCCCAAAGGCAATTCGCATTCCAACCCAGGAGCAATATTTTGTCCTCATCATCTTGACAAAAGGGTTTGCACAAATATCGATGTCTCAGAGTCTTTAACAACCCATTTTCCTTCAACTTCCCACAAGTCACATTCTAGATCTCGGTGTAAAGGAAGGAATCGGACAAAAGCTCATCACCGAGACCGGTAAACCAACATGGCAGCTAAATCTAGGTAAAAAAGAAAATTAATTAGAAGGATTCGCTAACGATCCGGAGGACCCAAAGCGCTGGATTGATGTGGGAAGAGCGCTTTCACATCTCTAAATAGATAGAAAAAAGGCGGGGGCCGAGCAATATTTTGTATATCGATGATTCATCTACGGCGTACATACCCACGCCTAGAGGCCACAAATGCTTATGCCCCGGATGTTCAAGCTATGGCGATGCTAGTGCACATGCTTTAAGATGGGACTTCAAGAGATGGCTTGCGGGGCAAGAAATAAGAAACTTCACTAGACCAAATCGAAACGCTTCATTTTTATTGTAGTCTTCTCTACGTGTCAAGCCCAAATTCATCCTCAGTGCAGAAAAAATAGATTCAAACAAATATTACAATGAAACAAAAAATGAAATTGCATTATATATGTTGTGATAAGAAGATTTTAATCAATTTATAAGGACACTTTTGTAAATTTGCCTTTTTTATACCATATCAGCCTCATGGGATCTACCAGCTTTCCAGTCGGGCAACTAAAACGAAGAACCCATTTCCAAGGTTGCTTTAAACTCAGAACGTAGTAGAATCTTTAGAATAATGTTCCTTGACTGAATAAGCAACTAAGCATCTAGCGTTTACTTAGACATTCATTGAAGAAAAACATGATGTGAGTTTGCAATATGTAGCACAATAACAGGGGGTTCTAGGGGGATTTGATATGGATGTAAAAATGACAATTCTTGAAACCATAGACCATATTCCAAAAACAATTGAATGGGTTGTCATAAAAAAAATATAGATTTAAAATAAAAAATAATTACGTTAGCTTATTAGTTATGTTGGTTAAAGCAACTTCATTAGAATGTTGAGTTATTTTGGTAGAGGTTCAAGCCCCCATATTTTATATTCTAAAACCTTAGGCAAAGCCATATAGAAGCTCGATATTCCATCAAAACCTTAGGCAAACTCGTATTTCATACTTTAAACGATTTGGGCCTTAGAATCGACAGATCTGACGACTGTGGTAGTCCAAGGTGCACCTCGTTTATTGAACATAAGGGATAAAGTTCCAAGAGGTACCAATGTTTTGAAGTATCAAATACGAGGTGAAGGTTGTATAAAATCAACACCTCCTATAACATCTCTGCCTGCTTATATTCGAGAAATATATTCTCACAATGCTGAAACCATGAAATCAGAGGTTGTAGATTCAGATATGTTCACAATATGGGATGTGACAGAGGCACTTAAAGACATGCCAAATGGGAAGGCAGCTGATTTACAAGGTCTAAGCATTGAGCTATTGAAATGGAGTGGAGATAAATCCATAGAGGTCAGAACAAAGTTGATGAACCAAGCCGCTATACAAGGTCGCCACAAAACCGAAGGAAAAAACATAGTTATCCAATCCACAAAACAGGGGATAAAAATAATGTGCGTAATTACTGGGACGATTTTAATTGGCAAGATGTTCTCTAAGCCGCTAGGAAGTCTATTAGCAAGAAAAACTCCGTTTATGGGCTGATGAAAATGAGAAAAGAGCCCGCTACTGTGCAGGGTGTTTCGAAAAACAAAGATCAAGACTCTTGATCACGCGACTTAGCTTGCGAGTGTTGATCTAAAAGGCAAAACAACCCGTGCGTGTATCAGTGGGGCCTTCATTGGACCCGAAAAGCATTTGATTGATTCCTCGAAAGGACTTGGGGATACGAATGGAACACCTTGGGGTACCAAAGGAAATTAGAGGAGCTATCTCCCAGCTATACTCCGAAGTGATAGCCAAGTTACCTGTGGAATTTGATGGAGAAATTCGAAGCACTATAGGTGTTCGGCAGGGGTGTCCGTTGTCCCCAACCCTGTTCGGTCTATACATAGACGAGCTTGAAGAGTGGTTAAGAACAAGAGGTTTAGCAGGTTCTCAGTTGGGTCATTTCCTGGTCCAACTTCTATTGTATGCCGATGACGTAGTACTGGTGGCAAACAAACCTGAAGGTTTACAGTCCCATCTTGACGATCTGGCAATGTTTTGTGAGGTAAGACACATGAAAGTCAATTTGGCCAAATCAAAAGTGATGGTGTTTGGGACTGTAAGTAGACCTACATTCACATTTAAGGGTGAGACATTAGAAATTGTAGATAGCTACAAATATCTGGGACTAGAATTTTCGGCAAAATATAGTTGGAAAGAGTGTATCAGAAAACGGATAGAGGGCAGCAAGAAAGCTTTATATGGTATGCTAACAAAATGTTATAAGGCATCTCTCACAGACTGGGGACTCAGAAAAATCCTATTCAAAACCTTAGTCCAGACCGTAGTCTTATATGGCTCACCTATCTGGGGGCCTTGCATCTCAACTCATCAATGGACACAGGTTGAATCAGTGTTGAAGATACTTCTCCAGGAGGAATTGGGAATTAAACAACAGATTCCATATGCAATACTATTGGCGGGAAGTCGGCATGCTCCTTTGAAAGCGAAGCTTTATATCGGACATTGAACTTTGTTACAAGGATTCACAAGCAGCCGGATGGGCGTTTACCTAAGTTGGCACTAGCCCAATCCTCATCCACGGGATGGTACCGTGATGTGACAAGATAATGAGAAATGGGGATATCCATGGATGGATTACGGAACCACAGATATTGGTGCCCGTGGATTTAGTATGGACACGAAGTTATAGAAGCTTTGGGCACACAAGGGTTTTGCGATGGTTACATATACATCGTAAGTGAATCCCTTTATTGATATACTCGAACAAAATTACACGAAAAGCCCGAATCCCGAGCTCTTTAAAGAAATACATGGCGTGATGAGAACCCGGTTCTCATAGCTGCGTGTGGAAGCAGTAGATGGTCGAAAACTCCAAGAGAAGAGAGGCTTTGTGAAGTATGCAATATGAATATGGTTGAAGATGAGGCTCATGTGTTCTTACGATTGTCCAACATATGAGGATATTGGACTAAATTTGATATCTGAGGTGCTCTTGATTTTTTCATCTTTATTAGATGATAATCCTATGGTGCTTGGTCTCTATTTGAGGAGTCAGAAGCACATCGTTCACTAGTTTTGAAACGTGAACAATCTTTGTATGTTTGTTCGCTCCATGGCCTTCAAGGTCCAACATGGGCGTGATTAATTAATTAATTATTATTATTATTATATGGTTGTTATACATATAATATACGGCCATGTCAAAGTATGGATAGCCACCCATATTGATCTAGAGGCTAGCCAAGTATATGTATATCTTGTATTTATAATAGATCTGATCCTTGTATGCACATGGTGGGCAGATAAGGCATACAGGTGGGCAGAAACACCCGCGTCCACAAACAAGAAGCAATGGTTCTTCCATCCATGCTATATTCAACCACTGCCATATCTGATCTGAAGCAATTGTTGTTCTATCCAAGCGATACTCAATCATCTCTCTGCGCCAGCATGTCCAACCTTTTGTCTGAGCTTCTTTTTACATTAATTCAGACTACAACAATATTTAGCGAGGATTCTGAACTGTTACAGAAGCGCGAAGATTTTGTGTATCTGAGGTGTCAAAAAATACCCCATTGTTGCTTTCATTAGTTTAGAGAGCTGCACAAAAGGGAAGATACAGGTAAGAAGATTGCGTGTTTTGTAGAAGTTTGGACTAGGAATATGTAGCACAATAACAGGGGGTTACTTTTAGATTTTTATACGTTTTTTCACATGGTTTTTCTATGATTTCGTTGTTGTATTCGTTGAGGTGTACTAAATAGTATTTCTAGAGTGCACCCTTTATGGGCCGTTGATTTTCGTTGGTTGGAACAATCCGAGGGTTGTTGTCTTTCTCGCATGTGTTTGTGCATGAATACTACATGCATGTGCATGTGTGTGCATGTTCGCATGTTCATGTGCATGTGCATGTATATGTACGCGCATGTGTATTGTGCATGTGCAAGTGCAAGTGCATGTGCATGTGTGCATGTGTGTGCATGTGTGCATATGCATGTGTACTACCCTCTTGGATTCTTATTAGTCGGAGTGGATTTTACTACCACGAGATGGATTTTTTTGCTCACACTTACAAAGGTATTTGTTTTTTAATGTTTCTTCAGTTAGCATAATGTTTTTTTTTTACAAGGTATTGGTTTCCTGATTCTACAATGTAGTGTTGCAAAACCCCCTTTTGTTTCCTTCCTAAGATTTGCTGCAGATTCAAGTTTAGGCCCTCCGTTTGCTTCCAACTCTTGGATATTCCGGCTCTTTGGATTGTTCATAGCAGCCAGCCTTTAGCTTCAATCAATAAATGGATTCTTATGCACACAACATGCGGATTATTCCATGCCCTTTTCCATGTCACGCAGATCAGTCAAACAGTGGCCACAAGAATGCATTTATATTGTAGGTTTGAAACTTTAATCGAACCATAAGGTGAATCATGCATTACCTTTAAGCTAGAGATGGAGCATCCAAAATCATATGGATTGATAAACAATGGTGTCATTGTGAAAGAGAAATAGTTGTTGTGAAATAGTTCTATTTGTTTTATTGTGATCAAATTCAAAAGCTACGGTGATGAAAGCCTCAAATGAATTCTAGTTTTTCGGTTTGAATTCTAAATTTTTGTCACACCGGGGGGGTGGCGTTCCTAAGGCCTCGAAGGGGCCAACATTTTTTTTTGCAACACAAACCATTAACATCCAACATATAAAAATTAAATCCTCCAACACATAACAACCATTGACATTAACAACCAACACATAACTACCATTGACATTAATTAACACAACCATTGGGTCTAACACATTTAAATTAAAATCCCCTTTAAACCCCCTTTGGTTTGGGTGCATATTCACACGGGGGTGACTCAGGAACAGAGAGATGTTGGATAGGCATATTCACCCCTTATTCCTTAATCTATACCGCACGTAAAGTTCCTCGTTTGTGGGGTATGCAAGTACAAAATTTGCTATATCTTGTATAACAAGATTCGCAAAATACTATAAGATTTCAAGTAGAGATCTTCTATATGGCCCCTGGAACCCCCCGTTAATTTGCTACATATTCTAAAAAGGGTGCACCTGGACTACCACAATCATCGGATTTGATCTTACAACCCGGATCGTATGTGGGGTCCTTTAGGCACCCTCGTTTTTCGCTTTTATAGTCATTCATGATTAGAGGTGCCTAGGGATTTTGAAATATGAAATCTGATTTTGCCTAAGGTTTTGAGGGAATATCGAACCTCTATACGGCTTTGCCTAAATTTTAGAATATGAAATACGGGGGTTCGAACCTCTACCAAAATAACTTAATGCCCTAATAAAACTATTTTAACCAATGTACCTAGTAAGGTAATGTGATTATTTTTCATCTTCAATCTATGTTTTTTTTCTTTTTTTCTTTTTTTATAACAACCTACTTTAACCAATGTACCCAATGAGCTAATGTGATTTTTTTTATCTTGAATCTATGTTTTTCTTTTATAACAACCTATTTAATTGTTTTAGGGATATATAATCTATGGTTTCAGAAATTGTTATTTTTACATCCATATCAAATCCCCTGAAACCCCCTATTAATTTGCTACATATTCTAAACAAGGTGCACCCTGGACTACCACAGTCGTGGATTTTTGTCGATCTTCGACCCGGATATGTATGTTGAGGCCTCTGGGCATCTGTCATTTTGCTTATAGTCATTTATGATTGGAGGTGCCTATGATTTAGAAATATGAAATACGATTTCGCCTAAGGTTTTGAGGGAATATCGAACCTCTATACGGCTTTGCCTAAGATTTTAGAATATGAAATACGGGGGTTCGAACCTCTTCCAAAATAATTTAATATCCGAATAAGACTATTTTAACCAATGTACACAAAGTGAGCTAATGTAATTATTTTTATCTTGAATCTATGTCCTTTTTTTTTTTTTTTTTATTTAAGCATTTTTACCTTGATGGTTAGTAAAGATCCCGAGATCTTTTTGTGATAAATAACTTGATTTTGATAACTTAATTGTATGATTTTGCCTCAATAGGCATTAATAGTATAGTTATGGACTACCTAACTTGAGCGTATGCACATCTTCAAGAAAAGTTAACTCCACACTAGAGCACAAGGGGATAAATGATATCTTCAATATTGTTTACAAGGGGCTCTACTTGAATATTAAGTTCTCATTTGATAAGGATATGGCATATAGAAGTTTTAATGAATTTTATGCATGCATGTGGCTCAAGGACATGCTTGGTTAGGGCAAAAGATTTTTCCTTGACACAGGTGCCAGCGTCATTTGTTGTCGATGTCAATCTAGAATGGTAATGGTAAGCGCTAAAAATACATTTGGATCCGGTCGATGCAATTGAAAAATGAATTGAAGTTTTTGGACTATGCAAAAAGCAGGTTTGATCTGTTAGTTGCCGATTTGGCTACCTAATCATTGATGACAAATGGTTGTTGCTCAATTTTAGTCGCGGTGGCGAGAATATAATATTTATTGATCTTTGAAATCTTTAGATTTATTGTGAAATATTCACTTTATGAAGTCGCTCTCAGCCCTATGCAAAGAGAATGGAAGGCCGAAATGTTTGCGAGGCCAAAGCGGCATTTGACTTCTAGACCCGTGGAAAATGGATTTGTTTGGTTTTGCTAAAAACATGCCCTGTGTTCTACAAATCGTATTGTGCCGAGAGATATGGCTTTTGTTTTGCCCTAATCATTAGAAGATTTGATAAAGAATGGGCATTTGATTTTCTTTGATGGGCACCAAAATTTCTACTTTGGTATGTGCTTTAATTAAATGCGAGGATTTTGAAGCAATTTGATCTCTCTAATGATGGTTATTGACCCATTAACACTATTTATGCTTTGGCATGGAGCACGGAAACACCGGAAACATAGAAATCTCCAAGTCTCAGAGCTTTAGGCATTTGCTTAAAATTAGCATTACAAGATCTAGTGAATCGAAGATAAGATTTCATAGACGAAGCTTTTCGCACTCATGGTTACGCAAGTGGTATGCCAAATTTCGCAGATCAGACACCATTGCTAAAGATCAAAGGCAAGCGCGAAATCTGCAATGACTTCAATCAGGTTAGATTGTACATGATTGAAATACTTTATTTTGATAATTAGCTTATTTTTAGCCTGATACAAATCTAGATATGATCCTAATAAGGTTCGATTGGCTGAATTTTTGGGACTTGCTTATGACCATAAATTGGCCATTGCATTAATGTTGCTTGGCCTATGTGTTTCCACATGTAGATAAAATGTGTTTTCCATAACCAAGGGCTTCCGCACAATGCCTATTGGGTCTTAATTACATTTTTTTATTCCCGTTTATATGGTGGCAAAATCGGGATAGAAATAGATTTATTGGATTTGCTCTGCTTATATCCATCTTTGCATGACTTGTTGTGCATGAAGCAGGGAGCTAATACATATTGCCCTTTGTGTCGAATCTCCAATTTTCCTTGTCAAAGGTGAAGTGGAGGCAGATTCTTGAACGTTTTTACGCAATGCATGTATGTAGAGTCTTTTAAGATTTTGAGTGAGGCATATGCCTGATGCTTTAACAAGATGCATTATGCCCTTAGACTTAGATATAGCGAAGTTGGAATGAATCTCGACTTTGGAAAGATGATTTTTAAATGATATTATGTGAGTTGACATAAGCCTACATAGTGGGCATATCCTTTTTAATTAAGCTTTTGAATTTGAGAAAGATCTCAAGTTATTATTCCATCTCTCTTCTTTGTTAAAGTAACTGGGCAAAAGGATACAATTGGTGATCGGTGATAAACCGAGAGACCCAAATGTACCTTTGGCCCTTGTACATTTACCGTTTTCACGCTAATTGTGTATTGATTGGCTGCAGGTATGGGTTCTCTCCTCCAATTGTGTTTATTTTGCTGTTAGAGTTGGCTTTAGCGTAAAGGATGTGGAATTTTCGAAAAGGACATGAAGAAGGCCACTTGGAGCTTGGAGCTGTCTATTCATTGGAATATGGGCTGCAACAGTGATGGTCTACATAATCAGAGTGATTCAAGTAACACAATTATTTTAGATAATTGATACATTATACATGTGATATGGACCTCTTGACTCAATTTATATATGTTTGGATAGCTTAACAGTGGATAAGCTAAAGTCAGGTTCTGGGCATAAATTTCAAACAATTGTACATAGAGTTCATAGCATATGAAATTGCACAGAATTCATGTTGATGACTGTTGCAGATGATTTACTTTTTATTTCTTATGGCTTTAATGAATAAATAATGGTCTTCAAATTACTTAGGCTTTGGGAGAAGAGGTACTAGTCTAGACGCTTGCTCGGTTTAGATATTAGAATGTTAATCTCGCCAAGGGATTGACCGAGGCAGAATCTTGGTCTAGCGTTTGCTTTTTTTTTTATTGATATTCACTATTGGGTGCATTCAATAATATAATTACAACAGAGTGCAAGTTCACATCTTGGTAAATACAAGGGCTATAGTACACGAGTCTCTTTTGACATGAAATTGAATGATAAAGCTTTTAAAGTTTGGCTAATATTATACTAAAATGTATGCATGCATTTGTTTTAAATGCATGTTGGACATGTGGAGGCTAACATGCAAATATTGCATGTAACTTTCACTAAGGCAAAACGTTCCTTTGAAAACGTGGATTTCCTACTATTACTATGATTTTGGCATATTTGCATATTGGAATTTTGGTATGGATTTTCCAAATGAATTTTCATTTAGGAAAAGCCTCTCTCTAACAAAATAGGGCATCGACTAACGTTTAGGGCTTTTTGGGTTGCCCTAATATGCATGCTCTTGAGATGGCTATAGCCGACCGCCAGCTATGGAAATAACAGATATAGAAATGCGGAGATTTTGAGCTGAAGCCGATACCGGCCCTATTTTGTTGGTGCCAATAAATGTTGCGATAGATGGCTAAAGGCGGGTAAGCCTGGAAAACTTGGCCGATGCCATCAAAACCCGAGATCAACACAAAATGCTGTAGTTGACATTAATTACGGTGCAATGCAAAAGAACTTCAATGCAAAAGCTTGGAAGATTTTAAGAAGAATAGTATTAATTTTCATCTTGGAAGATTTTGATTTCATTGTTGGCGATAAAATTTCTACTTTGGTATGTATTTTAATTAAATGCAGATTCTGAAGCAACTTGATCTCTCTAATGATGGATATTTATGCTTTGGCATGGTACTGGAAACTATTTATGCTTTGGCATGGGCTTTTTGAAAATTAGCATTAAATCTCCAAGCGTTTGTGCAAATACTCATATTATATTTTTGCTTAAAATTAGCATTACAAGATCTAGTCAATCGGTTAAGCTTTCTTAGACGACTCTTTTGCACTTAAGGTCTGCAAGTGGTATGACAAATTTTGCATCAGACACCATTGCTTAAAGATCAAAGGCTTAATGCCCGAAATCTGGAACGACTTCAATCAGGTTAGATTGACATGATTGAAATACTTTAATTGGACAATTATAGCTTATTTTTAGCTAGATACAAATTTAGATATGATCCTAATAAGGTTTCCATTGGCTGAATTTTTGGAACTTGCTTATGACCATAAGTTGGCCATTGGATCAATGTTCCTTGGTCCATGCGTTTCCACATATAACCAAGTGCTTCCGTACAATGCCTATTGGGTCTTAATTACATTTTTTTCTATTCCGGTCTATATGATGGCAAAATATGGGATATTTCTAAATAGATTTACTGGATTGGCTTTGCTTATATCCATCTTTGCATGACTTGTTGTGCATGACCAGGAGCTAATGCATATTGCCCTTGTGTCGAAAATCCAATTTTCCTTGTCAAATATGAAGTGGAGGCAGATTCTTGAATGTTTCTACATAATACATGTATGTAGAGTCTTTTAAGATTTTGGGTGAGGCATATGCCTGATGCTTTAACAAGATGCATTATGCCCTCAGACTTAGATAGGATGCTGGCATGAATCCTCAGACTAGTTTATGGAAGATGATTTTATATGATATTATGTTATTCAAATGAGTTGATATAAGCCTACATAGTGGGCCAATCATGTAAAATGTGTGCATTAATGGCTGACAGATGTCTATGCAGATGTCTATGCAGTTGCATTTTATTCTCCATTCATTCTTTTAGACTTTTCTAACTGGCAGGGCAAGAGGCACAATGGGTAATCAGCGAAGAGCTGAAAATCCCAATGTACCTTTTGGCCCTTGCCCCGAGCACCGCTTTTTACTTAACAGAAAATTGATTGGGCAGTAGTGGGATTTTCTTCCCATTGTTCCTTTTGCTTTTGTAGTTGGATTTGGCTGGAAGAATGATGGAGATCTTGCTTACTTTTTTGCGGAAGCTTGTCACTAAGAAGTTCAAGTTGACAAAGGCATCACATAAACGGTTTTTTTAGAATATTATCATTTTAGCTTTGCTTTCTAGCAAGAGTCTGTGACTAAGAAAGATCAAACTTGTAATTACAATACTATCTGCTACATTAGTCTCCAGATATTGGATCAACAGGAAACGTATTGGATAAATGCTTATTGCAATGATCTATGATCAATACATATTGAAATGCTTAAATATTGACGAGATATTAATGATAAGAAAAGTATTTTTGTTGAAATAATAAGATTTTGCTGTTACTTTATGGATGACCAAATGCTATATTGGCTGAAATTACAAGAATGAACAAGTAAAAATGGGTAAAAGGATACTATGCCAGAAATGCTCATACTGGTAGTAGGATGATAATCATTTGCCAAGGGATTGACCGAGATGTATGTCCGGTCTAGGTTTACTAGTTTAGAATTTGGGCACTTTTTTAGATACTTCATCACATTGGAGATATCCGGTGTTGTCCTCTACCTATTGGCTAGTTGTATGAGCACTTATGCTGTCCTAAGCTGCAACTTAGGAAAAGTAAAGTATATGGCTGGATGCGTTGATATTTTTGGTTGACAAAATTTTGATTTACAGAGTTACATTTTCGTTATGATATACTTATGCAGGATGCATGTCATGAAGAGGACGAGTATGAAGTCATACCACATATAGGATACACGTAAAGATGAGAATATGAGATTATACCTCCAACATGGAGTAGCATCTTGCAAGAACAAACAAAGATAGTGTTGGCCACTAGGCCTACTATACTTATGCCGCTTGGCTATACAAATTTGTCAATATGACAAAGATAGTGTTCTTTGTAATATTTGAAAACTCAATAATCAAAGTATGTTTTAAGTCTACATTTTCTTAAGCTTTAAATTATGGGATGAGGCTTAACCCTGGCGTGTGGCGTTGGGGTTAGCTCTCCCCATGGTCCTGAGAATGATACTATCAAGGTGTGTTTACCCTCATTCCACCGGTAGGTGGTAGGGTTTTTTATTGATATTCACTATTGGGTGCATTCAATAATATAATTACCTTTGGAGTGCAAGTTCACATCTTGGTAAAATACAAGGGCTATAGTACATTAGTCTATTTTTGACATGAAATTGAATGATAAAGCTTTTAAAGTTTTTCTAAAAGATAAATATTATACTGAAAAATGTATGCATGCATTTGTTTTAAATGCATGTTGGACAATGGAGGCTAACATGCAAATATTGCATGTAACTTTCATGATAGATCAAGGAAAAACGTTCCTTTGAAAACGTGGGTTTCCTACTATTACTATGATTTTGGCATATTTGCATATTGGAATTTTTGGTATGGATTTTCCAAATGAATTTTCGGGAAAAGCCTCTCTCTAACAAAAATAGGGGTTCCGAGATCAATGGACTTTGGAACGTTTAGGGCTTTTGGGTTGCCCTAATATGCATGCTTAGGAGATTTTTTGAGCTATAGAAATGTTCTTCACCAGCCAAAATATGGAAATAACAGATATAGAAATGCCGGTTGGAGAACCCGAGGTATAAGAAGAAGCCTATTTTGTTAGTGCCAATACAAAAATGTTGGGTGAAGAATATGGCAAGTCTGGAAAAACCCGATGCCATCTCGAGATCAACACAAAATGCCATAGTTGACATTAATTACAACATGCAAAATGGACCTTGTTGTAGATGCATCTTGCAGAGGGATGATTTATATGGATATGCTATGAAGTACCGAGATATAAGAAGAATAGTAAAGAACTTCAATGCAAAAAGCTTGGAAGATTTTGCGACACTTTTCATTGCATTTGGGATTTGTTGGCAGCCAAAATTTCTACTTTGGTATGTATTTTAATTAAATAAATTTTGAAGCAACTTGATCTCTAAGGATGGATATTGACTGTTAATACTATTTATGCTTTGGCATGGTACTTGAAACTTGCGAAATCTCCAAGCCTCGTAGCTTTTAGGCTTTTGCTTAAAATTAGCATTACAAGGTATGAGTTGAATCTTTGTTTGTGCAAATACTCATATTATATTTCCTAGATAATAATGATAGACATTCTTAACAAGAAGCGGATCTAGCTGAATTTGCTTTCTTAGACGAGCTCTTTTGCACTTAAGGTGCGCAAGTGGTATGACAAATTTTGCATCGACACCATTGCTAAAGATCAAAGGCAAATCCGAAATTGAACGACTTCAATCGGGTTAGATTGACATGATTGAAATACTTTAATTGGACAATTATAGCTTATTTTTAGCTAGATACAAATTTAGATATGATCCTAATAAGGTTTCCATTGGCTGAATTTTTGGAACTTGCTTATGACCATAAGTTGGCCATTGGATCAATGTTCCTTGGTCCATGCGTTTCCACATATAACCAAGTGCTTCCGTACAATGCCTATTGGGTCTTAATTCTGTTTTTTCTATTCCCAGTCTATATGATGGCAAAATCTGGGATATTTCTAAATAGATTTACTGGATTGGCTTTCTGCTTATATCCATCTTTGCATGACTTGTTGTGCATGACCAGTGACTAATGCATATTGCCCTTGTGTCGAAAAAATCCAATTTTCCTTGTCAAATATGAAGTGGAGGCGATTCTTGAATGTTTCTACATAATACATGTATGTAGAGTCTTTTTAAGATTTTGGGTGAGGCATATGCCTGATGCTTTAACAAGATGCATTATGCCCTCAGACTTAGATAGGATGCTGGCATGAATCCTCAGACTAGTTTATGGAAGATGATTTTATATGATATTATGTTATTCAAATGAGTTGATATAAGCCTACATAGTGGGCCAATCATGTAAAATGTGTGCATTAATGGGACGGATGATGTCTATGATGTCTATGCAGGTTGCATTTTATTCTCCATTCATTCTTTTAGACTTTTCTAATCGGTAGGGGCAAGAGGCACAATGGGTAATCACGAAGAGCTGAAAATCCCAATGTACCTTTTGGCCCTTGCCCCGATAACCGATTTTTACGCTAACGTGGTAATCGATTGGTCGCAGTGCGGGATTTTCTTCCCATTGTTCCTTTTGCTTTTGTAGTTGGATTTAGGCTGGAAGAATGATGGAGATCTTGAAGAGACTTTTTTGTAGGCTGAAAAGCTTGTCACTAAGAAGTTCAAGTTGACAAAGGCATCACATAAACGGTTTTTTAGAATATTATCATTTTAGCTTTGCTAGAAGCAAGAGTGTATGACTAAGAAAGATCAAACTTGTAATTACAATACTATCAATTTACATTAGTCTCGGATATTGGATCAATTTTAAAAAGATGATTGGATAAATGCTTATTGCAATGATTATGATCAATAACATATTGAAATGCTTAAATATTGACGAGATATTAATGATAAGAAAAAGTATTTTTGTTGAAATAATAAGATGCACTTTGTTACTTTATGGATGACCAAATGCTATATTGGCTGAAATTACAAGAATGAACAAGTAAAAATGGGTAAAAGGATACTATGCCGGAAATGCTCATCCAGTTTAGTAGTAGGATGATAATATGCCAAGGGATTGACCGAGGCGGCGTATGGTTATGCTAGTTTCTAGGTTTTTTAGACACTTCATTTCATATAGGGGATTTTTGATGATACTTATCCTAACATTTGGAGATATATATGGGGAATCTCCTTTACATAGTTTATTTGGCTCTACCTATTAATTAGTTAAGCTACAATATGGTATATTTTATGTGCATGCATATGAGGCAATGCGCAACTTAGGAAAAGTAAAGTGATATACAAGAAGTCGATGATGTCAAGTTGATATTTTTGGTTATGACAAAAAATTTTGATTAATGTCAGTTATGTATTGGCCATGCAAGGTGATATACTACCCTACCATGATGCATGTCATGAAGAGGTGAGTATGAAGTCATACCACATGTTTAGGATACACGAAAAAGATGAGAATATCAAATTATACCTCCAACATGGAATAGCATTTTTTTATTATATATAAATAAAAAGTTCCAAGAACAAACAAAGATAGTGTTGGCCACTAGGCCTACTATACTTATGCCGGGGCTAGTTGGCTATACAAATTTTTCAATATGACAAAGATAGTGTTTGTAATATTTGAAAACTCAATAATCAAAGTATGTTTTAAGTCTACATTTTCTTGCTTTTTAAATTATGGGATGAGGCTTAAACCGTGGCGTTGGGGGTTGGCTCTCCCCATGGTCACGTAATGATACTATCAAGGTGTGTTTACCCTCATTCCACGGTAGGTGGTAGGTTTTTTTATTGATATTCACTATTGGGTTGCATTCAATAATATAATTACATTGGAGTGCAAGTTCACATCTTGGTAAATATCCAAGGGCTATAGTACACGAGTTTCTTTTGACATGAAATTGAATGATAAAGCTTTTAAAGTTAGTCTAATATTATACTAAAAATGTATGCATGCATTTGTTTTAAATGCATGTTGGACATGCTGGAAGTTAACATGCAAATATTGTAAATGCATTAACTTTCTTTAAGGCAAAACGTTCCTTGGAAAATTTGGATTTCCTACTATTACTATGATTTTGGCATATTTGCATATTGGAATTTTTGGTATGGATTTTCCAAATGAATTTTTTCATTTAAAAGACTCTCTCTAACAAAAATAGGGAGATCAAAGGACTATTTGGTTTAGGGCTTTTTGGTGTCCCTAATATGCTAAGGCTCTTGAAGGAGGAGTATAGCTTTTGCGATTAGGCTTTTTGATGGAATTTTTTGAGCATATAGAAATGCTCACCAACGAAAAGCCGATACTCAAGCCCTATTTTGTTGGTGCCAATAAATGTTGAAGAAGAGTATGGCTAAGCTTCAATGCAAAAACACGGAAAACTCAATGCAAAACCCCATGCCATCTGAGATCAATACAAAATGCTGCAGTTGACATTAGTTACGGTGCAATGCAAAAGGCATGGACCTTGTTGTAGATGCATCTCTGTAGCAGATGATTTATATGGATATGCTATGAAGTACCCGAGATATAAGAAGAATAGTATTTCGTTGCAGAGCTTCAATGCAAAAAGCTTGGAAGATTTTGCAGACACTTTTCATTGCATTTCGGATTTGCTGGTGGCAGTCGAAATTTCTACTTTGGTATGTACTTTAATTAAATGCTGAAGCAACTTGATCTCTCTAAGGATGGATATTGACCTGTTAATACTATTTATGCTTTGGCATGGTACTTGGAAACTTGCGAAATCTCCAACCTGTAGCTTTAGGCTTTTGCTTAAAATTAGCATTACAAGGTATGAGTTGGATGCTGTTTGTGCAAATACTCATATTATATTTCCTAGATAATAATGATCAGGCATTCTTAACAAGAAGCAGATCTAGCTGAATCGAAGTTAAGCTTTCTTAGACGAGCTCTTTTGCACTTAAGGTCTGCAAGTGGTATGACAAATTTTGCATCAGACACCATTGCTAAAGATCAAAGGCAAACTGCCGAAATCTGGAACGACTTCAATCAGGTTAGATTGACATGATTGAAATACTTTAATTTGATAATTAGCTTATTTTTAGCTAGATACAAATTTAGATATGATCCTAATAAGGTTTCCATTGGCTGAATTTTTGGGACTGGCTTATGACCATAAGTTGGCCATTGCATTAATGTTCCTTGGTCCGTGCGTTTCCACATATAACCAAGGGCTTTCGTACAATGCCTATTGGGTCTTAATTCTGTTTTTTCTATTCCCAGTTTATATGGTGGCAAAATATGGGATATTTCTAAATAGATTTACTGGATTGGCTTTGCTTATATCCATCTTTGCATGACTTGTTGTGCATGACCAGGAGCTAATGCATATTGCCCTTGTGTCATAAATCCAATTTTCCTTGTCAAAGCTGAAGTAGAGGCAGATTCTTGAATGTTTCTACATAATGCATGTATGTAGAGTCTTTTAGGATTTTGAGTGAGGCATATGCTGATGCTTTAACAAGATGCATTATGCCCTCAGACTTAGATAGGATGTTGGCATGAATCCTCAGACTAGTTTATGGAAGATGATTTTATATGATATTATGTGATTCAAATGAGTTGATATAAGCCTACATAGTGGGCCAATCATGTAAAATGTGTGCATTAATGGCTGACAGATGTCTATGCAGTTGCATTTTATTCTCCATTCATTCTTTTAGACTTTTCTAACTGGCAGGGCAAGAGGCACAATGGGTAATCAGCGAAGAGCTGAAAATCCCAATGTACCTTTTGGCCCTTGCCCTGATACCGTTTTTACGCTAACGGGGTACTGATTGGCTGCAGGTACGGGATTTTCTTCCCATTGTTCCTTTTGCTTTTGTAGTTGGATTTGGCTGGAAGAATGATGGAGATCTTGCTTACTTTTTTGCGGAAGCTTGTCACTAAGAAGTTCAAGTTGACAAAGGCATCACATAAACGGTTTTTTTAGAATATTATCATTTTAGCTTTGTTTTTATAGCAAGAGTCCGTCCTAAGAAAGATCAAACTTGTAATTACAATACTATCGCTACATTAGTCTCCGATATTGGATCAGAAACGATTGGATAAATGCTTATTGCAATGATCTATGATCAATACATATTGAAATGCTTAAATATTGATTAGATATTAATGATAAGAAAAGTATTTTTGTTGAAATAATAAGATTTCTTTGTTACTTTATGGATGACCAAATGCTATATTGGCTGAAAAATACAAGAATGAACAAGTAAAAATGGGTAAAAGGATACATATGCCGTGAAATGCTCATACCGGTAGTAGGATGATAACACGCCATGTGGGATCGACCGGAGTGGCATGTCCGGTCTAGGTTTACTAGTTCAAATCGGTTTTTTTTTTTGTTGATACAAAGCTATAGAAAAATATACATGTTGGCGTTTAGGGCATAAGGTTATTCAACCAAAACAAAAAATACTTATGGTTTTCTAATACCAACTCCACGTTCCGGGAGGAAAAATAGCCTGGCCGATTTTAGGGCAAACGATGGCCCAACCGATGAAAAAGCTATCGAGACAAGGTCATGTAGAGATGCCGCCTTAGGATGGAGACTCCACGGCCACATAAAGTATATGGTTTGGAACACCTTTTATCCGAAACCAAATTCGCGAATAAGGGATTGTAGAGATGTCCATATATAAAGAGAGATGAAAATAGTTTTACATGTGTTAGAATTAGAGGCCCAAGGTCACCTCCCCGATTGGTAATCCTAAGATGGTGAGAAAGAAGGGAGATCCAATCCATACAATCTCCGAAAAAAGAATGGCAAGGAAGCAAAAATGAGGGATCCAAAGAAAAGATCTTCAATATCATAAGTCCGTAAGAGATACATCTCCAAACTCGCCAATCCGAGGGAATTAGGGAAGAACATAGATATTGGCAGTTGTGGATTTAATTGGATGGGAGTGTTGTGCCCGGGATCCCAATAGGGAGGAGTGCCGAAATATCAAGTAGCAAACACCATTGAGGCCAAAGCAAGCGGTGATGCATACCTAACTTGCCTACAACAATCAAGAAGCCGACAATGCAAATGGAGACAAAAAAGGGTTCTATTTAATTCCAAAGGTTTGAAATAATTTCATTGGTTTAAATGGTGATAGAATGTAACATACTTCTCTTCCTCGGTATAGATCTTAAGGAAGAACACCGGCCCCCAAGTCAGAAAAGCAACAGATTTAACATTGTTTCATCAAATCTTATAGGGAATGTACCCAACATTTGCATATATTGACCCTATTTTTAGATGTGGATGATAACATTTTTGAGCTGTTTTAGCTAAAAAATATACAAAGTAGGAAATGGATAACCTCAAGGAAATCCATGACACCTGCTGGGTAGCTTAGGCTTTTACTGGCTTTTGGCTAACTGCCCTTGGTTCTTGATCAAAATGTATTTCCTTGCTCTGCTTTATATTTTCTTAAGATTGTGCATCCATATGATTCCAAGAGTTGAGATTTAAAGCATGAGTATAAGATAAACATTATTTTACATCATTTTTTGTCCGGAATCTCTACTTGAAATCTGTAAAATATTTTTCCTTATAAGTTGTAGATATTCTTTGTAATGCCTTTAAAATGTAATATAATATGTCATATTGGGTAAAGTTTATGAAAGGAAATTTTTTCCCCGACGGCGATGTCCCGATTCATCCTGCTTTCAGTTTGTAAACATGAGAAGATATTAAGTCTATGGGTTAAAATGAATCATGATTTGTTAAAGTATTTGACGACTTGTAATGCCGGGTTTGTAATGATTAATGAGACTTAATTAAATAGTGCATGGTTATGTGTTTATTCACATATAGAAATTAATAGTATGATGGTATAATTTTAAGAAGCTTGCTTTAGATGTCTAATCCATGATGTGCATACATTGCATAGAACATGACCTATTTGTAATAAAGAAGGAAGAATATGATATGGATTATATTTGGAAAATCACTACACTCTCATAAATTTTGGAGGGATGCATACTACTTTAATCATATAATTAGTAAGAGGCTTAAATAAATTCAATGACCCTATATTAGATTATGCACAAATGAAAAATTGAACCAGATCTGTGACCAAGACATAGTGGCCTTCTATGTTTAGGGGACCTAAATTGGGCTATCTTTTGATAGAAGAGCCCACGTTCTAGTAGTCTGTGAACCGACTGAGGGTTTTTTTTTTTTTATAACAACTTATTCAATTGTTTTAGGGATATATAGTCTATCTTTTCAGCGAATTATTATTTTTACATCCATATCAAATCCCCGAACCCCTATTATTTGCTACATATTCCATCGTTGTTTTAGTTTGTTAGTCAGCACGGCAAAGGTATAAAAGATACATGTAAGAAGATTGTGGGTTTTCAGAAGCTTAGATTTAGGATAGTACAAAGATCCCTCTATGTGGTTCTTGTTATAGCAATAATTCAACTCAACAAGAAAGTGCAAACTCCGCTTCAAATAAAAATCTATGGCCCAATGGCTATTGTTTATATTTGAAAACTCCCTAGTAGTTTGTGGATTGGAGAATGCTAGCCCAGAGATGCCACTATTCATTGAGTTGAACTTAGTGGTCAAGATAGCCATTGAGCTACATAGAAGAATTAAAGTTCATCAGGTAAGAAACCCAAGACCATTTATGATTGGATGCTCTATAACCTTTGCTCTCTATAGCGTATAAGATGTTTTTTAAGGATGGCGTAAAAGCTTTGTGTTGTTCTTACTGGAGATATCTTCAAACCAAATAGGATTTTCTAATGAGACTCGCATGAAAACCAACAAACTAGATAGGCCTCATTCATCTCACATTTTCTACCCTGGTAGGATTAAAGCAGGCCGCAACATGCTTAACTACCCCATGAAAATAAAGGGAAAAAATCCACTATATCATTTGGACCCAAAAATACAATGTTAATAGATGAGTAGTTCGATACCGGGCCGAAGCTTATCAACGGATTAAAAATCCTCGGGCTTCGTGTTTTCAGGAAAAACCTTAGGATAAGCCTTCAAGGGCTTGACAAGCGTGGGCATAGAGTCGGCTCCCTGAGCCCCGGCAGGTCCCGAAAACGGTCACGCTCGCCAACTGTGCACCGCATCACCAACACAACAAGCGAGACAACACAACATACGAGGAGAATAGCATCACCGGTGGAAAAAGCATAACCAGCGGGTGGAAGAAAACATGATAAACAATACAATAATGGAAAAACAAGAGGTGGGTTCAAAACAGAATAAAGATATAACTGCGCGGGAAGGCGCCAGAGTGGGGCGTTGATCACGGGGCGCAAAAAATAGCAAAACCTTCTAACCGAAGCGGCAGGTGCGATGCATGCAACGCAAGACATGCATGCTCGCCCATCTTCGAATGTCGATCCGATGTCTTGGATCGGCGCGACTAGGAATGTAGCCTTTGAAACCAACAAACCACCGGACACCGAGAACTTCCTTATCAAACTAGAATCGAGGATCTAAGGTCACGTGATTTAGTTGGCTAAAGAAGGGCCGCGAGGTCAGAAAGGCCACAAAGATGAGGGAACGCCAAATAATAACAAACCAAGGTGAAGAAGCCCCCTCCCCGCCTGGAAACAAATCAAAGAGAATAAGGTAATCGGGCACGAGAGAAGAGGAAGCTACCGATGAGACGCGATGCAAAACGCCTAAAATAGCCTAAACCCCAACTAAAAGGGTATGGGCACACGATGCATGCATGCAAGATACATGCATGCCCCATTATCTTCCGAATGTCGATCCCGAGATTCTTGCCTGAAAGGTGTATTCTGATAATGTTGCCGGCATATGGAAGGCGCGTATTGGGCAAGGCGGTTAAATGCACACATCGCATTGCATATCTCAAAATTGGATCTTAAGTCGTGATGACGTTTATGGATTGGGGGTTTTCTAGAGAAGTGTTTATTGGCCTTAGGGTTTGGTATCCCATTCACGAGATGTGATGAAGCTGCATGCTTCTCGAAGATTCAGACTTTCCGGGAGAGCCCTCCCGCCTTCTTCTTGTTGGTAGAGGGAGTTCATCAACCTTACCCCCTTGGCTCCATTGCTTTTTATAATTGTGGCGAGGTGCTTTCTACAATTGTTCTCTAGATGGAGAAATGACTTTAAGAAATTATTAATCAAGATGTCACCGGATGATACTTTTCTATTCTTGATAGCAGAAGATGATAATCTCCAAAATGCCAAGCTTTGACACATTTCCTTAGCCTCGAAGTTTTGGCAAAAGTGTTCTCAAGCATGGACTCTAGATGATGAAGTTCCACCTTGTGTTCTTGCCTCACTCCCTCGAAGGTATTGCCTCATGGAAGGCAACCAAGCTTGGTATCCCCTGGGTATTCAAGTCTCAATTTTTGATGCTTAGGATGTCATAATAGAGGGTTGTGAGGGAAATTTTTGGTGGGATCTTGCTAAACTCTCTATGCCCGGAAGGGGTAAATGATCGTCGCTACGTCTTGAGCAACATGCATGTCTATATGGCTTCACCCTTCTTGTTCCAGTCAAAGTTTCAGGATTGTGGGTGTTATCAAACTTTTTATTTGGGGGGTGGAAATAAGAAACAAGGGTCGCGGGTAAATCTTGCATGGTCAGTTTACAAAACCTAAGTTTCTTTGAGGTTTGGGCATGCTTTGATATTCGTTCTGCAGTAAAGTTTTGATCTCAAAATTCATTTGGGCTTCTTGTAGATAAAGGATGATTCTCTTTAGGTTACTTACTCTCTGATACTCTTTATCCATTGTATTCCTTTTGTAAGAGTCACACTTGAATTTGTTTTTCCATGGAGTCTATGGCGAGTTGCCGGCCTTATCATAATGCTTCTCCATTTTAAGGGATTGTTTTGATTCTAAACGAGGTGCACCTCGATTTCTGCGGATCCAATGATTCATGGAATTCTATGACTCCAGATTGGTATGGTGGGGCCTTTGAACCCTCTTTCTTATAGTCATTTATGATTGGAGGCGCCTATAATTTTGAAATATGAAATATGATTTTTCCCCTAAGGTTTTGAGGAATGTCAAACCTCTATGGGCTTTGCCTAAGGTTTCTCAATGTCCAAATAAGACTACTTTAACCAATATACCCAAAGAGCTAATGTGACTATTTTTTCTTGAATCTATGTCCCCTTTTTTTTATAATAATTCAAGACCTAGCCTACAGCCTTTCTCAAATTCTAGCCTATCCATTGTAATTTCTAGATCATCAAAAAAATGATGTGGACTTTAGCTTCTCCGCTCGATCTTTTTTTTTATATATATATAACACCCATTCAATTGTTTTAGGGATATATATGATCTATGGTTTTGGAATTTGTTACTTTTTACATCCATATCCAAATCCCTCGAACCCCCTCAAGTATTATGCTACATATTCATTCCGATAAAAATGCTCTGTTGAATGCACCCTTGTTGGTGGATTTCTAGAAGACAATATTCCTTTATGTTATAAAGCACCCATTGACTAACGACATTGGAAAATGGCGGAATCCAACAATTGCAGCATAGGCACTCGTGCCAGCTCCTCGGCTATGGGGAGGCGTTTCAACTAAAGTTTTTTGTTGGGGTGATGGGATAAAGCTCTTTGTCAAAAGTTGTTGATCATCTACAACCCATTACGCCACACCAAGAAGATATTTTGATATGAGTTTGTCATGAGGAGATTAATGAGTGCACATTGTGAACTCTATATATAAGTTATTGCTCGACAATCGATATTCTTCCTCCTTTAATAAGTGGCCCCTTCAACTCTTCCTCTCCACGGGGTTAAGTGGATAAGCTACTTCATGCTCAAAGTGGCGCTTCGTTGCGATTTTCTTCATTGATGTTCGGTAATGTGCTTGTCCACAAGTTTAACCCTAGAATATCGATCAATATCCAAGATGCAAGCTTTTGAATCGGTGACCATAGAACACCCGCCTCTTTTTTTTTTTTTTTTTTTTTTTTTATGGATGATCCCCTGCATGTGTATGGGATTGATTATTCCTTTTCTTCAAGCTTCCTTTTGGCAATTTATCCAAGTACTTGGACTAATTACAAAGCCGCTTTTCATCTCAAGTATGGGATGGTCATTTGGACCTTTCGCTTATCCTGGGAAAGACAAAGACCGTAACTTTTGGTTTGATGTGGCAAACAACCATGTTCTCCAAGATTCTCAAGGTCACATTGCTAAGTCGCACCATTGTTCTTCACTTGCCCTCTTAAAAGAGCATTTGGATGTATGCTTATGCTTAGGCTTTTGCTTTTCACCTCGTTGGGTCTCAAGCTTATCCACTAAGATTTTATTCTCGCCTTTGCGCTTATAATTTGCATTTGATCTCTTTGATTAAATAAAGTTTGACGCCCCCAAAAAAAAAAATCTACTAAAACCATATAAATTGCACGAAAGTAAGAAATTGGGTCTAAGGATCAATTCGTCGTGGGCCATTTATAAAATCAATTCAAAATGTCTAAAAAAAAGCTACTCAAATTGTTCCCAAAATTGTGGAAGGTGAAAAGTTGTAGATGAAACTTCTCCTCCCGATGAATTCTTGTTTTCATGGTAGTGGTTCACAAGGCTCTTGCGCTGATAAAGCGAACACACTATGTCTACTATGCAAGGCTAATGAAGAGTCTTTGAACAATGCTTAATGGAATGCATTGACCTGCAATTTGTTTGAATATGGTGTATGAATATGTTCACTATTACATTGGGAACCGGACGATCCTCTTTAGGTATGTATCCAAAGAAATGGATGCAAGATAGGTCATTTGAAAGAGAAGGAATTCCTTTACTCTAGTAAGATGTATGCACTATAGGCTCATAAGTACTAAACATACTCATAGATAAGCTGAAATTTCCAAAAGTATTCAGGGGTGATGCTTCCTTCTATATGATACCGCAGAAAAATTTTATAAGAAGAAGCCATTTACATGCCTTATGATAAAAGAACTTTGTAGCTAACCCTCTTCAAATGTGTCCAAAGACGATATCTATTTACTATGAGGCTTTATAAGAGTGTATTTATAAATGAAAATTCTTTATCCTTCAAAAAGGAAAGAAAAAAATCATATGAGATTGAAAATGATTTGGAAGCTATCAATGAAGCTTGGAATCCTTCCTCGGCCACGAAGCCCATGACTCTTCTAGTCACAAAGGCCCTTTCGCCAACTTTCTTTACCAAAATGCTGCTTTAGTACTGCTTACGAGGTTTGCTTTTGAGATAGTCAGGAATCATTTTGACGCATTCAGACCGCAACAGCCAGCTACTCGGGCGCCGTGTGCATGACTTGGCATTATACATCATTTGGTTTACCAGATGGCGTGCGCGATTCACAGGCCCCAGGTCAGTCATTATCTGTTTGTCTGGTAATATCATTCGCCAAGGTTTTTCACTTGAAACGCTGGGTTTTAATCACAGTAGTAATGATTGTCTTGCATTCTTATCGATTAAAGCTGGCGCAATGGTCTCGTGGGCGTGCGGTATTCATTCTATTCCTTCGCTGAAATCAACTTTGATTGAACCAACACTGCATTTGCCTTTCCATTTTGTACACCATTGGTGGAAATGTTGTAGGGAATATTTCGTATTCCACCACAAATGAGAGTTTGCCCTATTAAGGGCCAAGCCAAAAGATACCACTTTGATTTGTGGCCATAAATCTGTTATGACATACTAAATGCAGAGTGTGATAATATACCTCTAGACTAGTGATGGCACAACTACATCCCATCGACATCCACCACAGCCTGCCATTTATGTTTGTGGGCCAAAACAAACCAGAGGACGTGTCATAACAAGAAAAGTGGGCTGGGCCAGCAAAGAAATGACATCCATAAAGCATGCAGATAATGCCAGTTAAAATTGTGACCACATAGAGGTTAGACACGCCAAACCATGTCGCATTCGCTAGGGTTGCTCATAGAATGCCACACATTGCAACGTCATAAAGAATTTGGATCATAAATGAGATATATTATTTATAGTATAAAAATATGAAGACGTTGCGATTAGTGGAAGAAATATGGGGATTGTTTTGGAGGATCCTAGTGAAGAGATCATTGGCAGAGCATGGCAGATACAACATTTAGGGAGAGTCAAGGGCCAGGCTAAGAACAGTTTTGATGCAGCTTTGGCAAGGCTAGAGTAGACCTTCACATCTTTCAAAGCCTTGCAAAATAGAAAGATGCTGCTAAAGCATGGCACAAAGAGATCAGGGTTATGGTTTCTGATTTTACCATAGCCAATCTTCCTTTCCACCTCGCCTATCCACATGGGCACTTCAAGGTTCAAGGCTGTGGTTTGAATCTGAATGTATTAAGAATCATCTTGGGATCCACTGGAATTTCCTTGTTTGATCCACTTTATGAGCTAATATCCAGTTGGTCAGGAGTCTGGGATCGAGCTGTTAATGGACCCACCAATTCCTTCTTAAGACCTTGAGGCTAGAGCTTAAGAAATGAGATTTTGTCGAGGTTGTTTTTCCACTTGGCAGGACACTTGGATGTTATAGAGACCAGCCAACCATAAAGAGATCAGCTACAAATCCATTTGCCCTCCCACAATGTTAGAACTAGCAAATTGGAAAATGAAACTAGAATACAAAAGGCAAGTCTTTGACATCTTTTTGCTTGTCGAGTAACAACTCATGGATTCGGGGCGATCTTTCTTGACTCTACAAAGGGTTTAAATAGATACGTCTAACAGATCACCAGGTAAGTCACCTATTCTAGCGCGATTGGGTTTAAGTGAATTCCACGAAGGACTAAAATGGTGACTTGCATAATATGAGAGTTCAAGTGACACACGATTTCCTTGCTGGCTCTATTTTTGATAGCCTGCCTATTTGTGTGAGCTCTGATGTTTATGACCAGCCAGTCTCTATATTTTGTGAGTCTAAGTCGGATACCCCACGGTTTCCTACATATAATGGTTTTCTGAGCGTTGTTACTATCCCGCTCGTTTGACGCTCGTATGAGCCAAGGGTGTAAGTCAATGAAGATAAGTATTAACGAACAAGGATATAATAAAAGTTTACTCGCAAAGCCTTACCTGTACAACGGTTCCAACAAAAAGCCCTAATCCGGAATTGGCTATGGCGGCAGAAATTCTCTCTTTATAGACGGCCTATTACCATTTT
The DNA here is from genome assembly GCA_021234155.1 of Isoetes taiwanensis. Lineage (NCBI taxonomy): Eukaryota > Viridiplantae > Streptophyta > Lycopodiopsida > Isoetales > Isoetaceae > Isoetes > Isoetes taiwanensis. Next base: position 3,233,517 of record JAJEKV010000097.1, on the reverse strand, counting down.
GCCCTCCATTTCCTCTCGTAGTGTAAGCATCGGTGTGAAGTGTAAACTCGGACCAGAGTTCGAGACTGGATCATCAGGCCTAAATCTTGGTTCGATCGGATCAAAAGAGTGTTTACTGGCGATAAATCTCCCTTCTGATACTGGCGATAAGTTTCCTTCTGATACTTCAGTATTTAAGTCAAAGCCTTTACAGATGCCATCTCTAAGTCGAAGAAGAGGGCTTCACCATTGAAAATAAGTGTTATTTTTGTTAGTCGGTATGTTCTTAAAAACTATGTTTTCTGCATTTTAAAATACAAGAAGGGCTTATGTCTCTATGCTCATTGGCAATAGCCATGACATAACTGTTTCAGTTATTTTGATAAAGCTCATTTTGCTGTCAGCAGCTTTCTATTTCAACATGTAATATTGCTATTCAGTTATGGATTTATTTTAGTCTCGATATGATTTATATAAGTATCTAACACATTTTTTGATACAGAATTGCAGATCGAACTGAAACGCCCGTCCGACTTGGCGCAGCATTGCTCAATTTGCGGAGAGTTACCACGTAAGGGTAGAAAAGTAGTGCAATCTCTACAAAACTGGGAAAACATTCTTCGCTTTAGCGATTATGGCCCCATGGCCCCTCAGGTAGGCGATATGTGCGCAGCATATTTTCACTATCCGCAAATTATTCAGCCGCTTGGGCTGCCATTGCGGACTATCACATAACCTGCTTTATGACTTTATCGAACTTATAGAGCGCCGTATTACCGCTGGCATTGTTTTAGCGCTGCGATTCCGATGCCGGAGGCCGCCATCAACGGTGCCACCGGGTTTTGGACTGGAACAGGACGGAAGACGTTGTTCAGCAAAGCGAATGTTTCTATTACTATGGCCAACCTAAACTGGAGTTCTAGGGATATATTCTAGCTGGGGATATATTTTGATTGATTAAGGTAGTTTGGATATGCAAACCATTTGAGAATAACAATTACGGGTGATGAGGATTCAGCAATTAGGGACCCGGCAGAGGCTGAGGTTTCATCAAAATGGCTGCACTCTCTGGACGTTGAACAAGTTTTTTCCAAGTATGGATGGGCAAAGAGGCATATGAGCGTGTAAAGTTGGAGGCTGAAGGAAAGCCTGTTCAAAACTTTTCATGAGGGTACATAACATCTAACCTTCTGTAGTGGTTGTAGTGCTATGCTATGCTACTATGTGGGACAGATTGAGACTATGATGGGGGACGATGGAAGCCCAGGCGTATCCAGGAATTTAGGGCAATCAAGTGAAGTTAGCCATAACAAAAGCTTGTCCTTGTGGTTGGAAAAAGTACAAACAGTCTGTGATCTATGAAATACTTTGTGCATATTTTGTCAGTCTCATTTTCTTTTGTTAGGTTTACTGATAATGATTTCCCACATATAGGTGTTGTGGAAGCTCAGTTGCTGTTTTCAACTTGAATTCTACTCAAAATTAGCAATCTTTATGATAACACACATTCAAAAGGGGCTGGGATACATCAAAACTTTGTATAGCCATGCTGGCAATACAATTCTTTGTTTTAATTCTTATTACATGCTTTTGAATGATGAAAATATGCGCTTGCATTCGAGTCTCTTATAACTCATTTTTCCATGCTCTAAAGCTGGTCAGCGGTTTGTTGCCTGTGGCAGGAAGTAAATGATACAAAGTGCCTGCTGGAAGAACGGTGACAAGACTTTTTAGACATTCTCTGGAAGCAGCTAATTTTGACCAATGGTTTGGAAAAAAAATAAAACTTGCACCTTTTCATCCCTCATTCCAGCAAAACTCTCGGGAACATCTATCTGGTTTTTTCACCAGTTGAACTGCAATTATTAGGCTGGGTTTTGAGGTCATTCATCAGTTGAACTGACGATGGCCTTGATACAAAGTCGGTCTCCTACTCTCTCCTATAGATTTAACTTGGGTTGACATTGTGACTGAAAAAGATGCCATCCATAATAAGACGCTGATAATCAATGAATGTATTGACGCTAGAACAAAAAGTTTTTTTCTTAGCAAAATTCATAACAATGGTATTAATTTGAAACCCACTGGTTTGCAAAAATGTTTTGCACATTTTGCAACTCACCTTAAATTTATGGTACTTGTTATCTATAGGAAAAACTTCAAATGCTTGTATTTCACAAAGTGCTTTTAAGTTTTGAAGAAAATTCCCAGATGCCTTTTGATAGTATTTTGTATTTTTAGAAATTGGTTAAATGACCCTAATGCCAATCTGTGATATGCCTTTGTGGTAAAAATAAGAGGATATTTTGGAACTTTGGAATTTTTAAAATTCATTTGATGCCCTTCGTCTGATGTACCACTCCTTGGGGCTAGTTCTTTCAGTTGCAATTAGAAGGTCTTGTGTTAAGTCTCTCTTGGGACATTTAGGGACCGCTTCATATGTCATATCGGATGTTGCCATGTAAGGGGACATTATATGTCTTTCTTGGATGTTGCTATATCTTATCGCGTAAAAGTACTACCCTATTTATTTGTCTTTAAAAACTATTCAAATCTTCTTCAAGGTCAGAACACACAATCACACAGTGTTTTACAATCATTTTAGAGAAAGGATAAATACATTGGAAACAAATGAGATACATTCAAGTTCAAATAGGTACAATTGGTAGTGGAAAAAAGGACAAAGATTAAGTTTGCATTTTTGGTCCAGTATGAAGGCGCCTCGAGCGTCAAAGGAAGCTGTGGATAGGCATATTTGCAAGTCATGTACCTATCTTTTCATCTATCTTTAAAATTGTTGAAATAGCCCCTTGAAAACCATTACGTCTGCACCAAATGCTTTTCCCAAGTTTTTATGGGAAAAAAGGTTCTAATTCATAAATAAGAGTTTTCATGCATAAGGTTTAATAAGGTTGTAAGGTTTAAATCCGGTTTTGAAAGTTTTATTTTTGAATTGCCAGCGGATATTGTCGAAAAACTTATGACCTTTTATAGGCTTAGAACCACGTGACATCGGCCTCTAATTCCCACTTTACGGAATAGGCTAGTAGTTATGTTCTCTAGAGGGCCATTGTGGGGGGTCAGCTCTGATTGATCGATATGCAAACAAAGCGACTCCTTGATCGGGGTCATATTGGCACATCTTTGGACTTATATTTTACACCCCGAATTTGGGCAATTTACGGAAGGGCTTTCCGGAAGTCGTATGTGGGCTACATTCACTATGTGAAAAATGTATTTGAATTCTTTCTCGGTCTAGATGTAGTGGGCGTGTTGGGGAATTTCACTAGCTTTATTGTTCTTGATGAAAAGTGATGGATTTTGCATTGGAGGACAAGCGAGGAACATGAGATATGTAGGGTCTTAGTTGGGAAAGCAAAAGACCATTTGGCAGCTATTGTTCTTGAAGAATAGACCCCGGTCGTGATGGTCAAATTGCATAAAATGCACTTTATGTTAAAACTAGTATGTTATGACACTCATTATGACTAAGTGGCTTTGTAATTTACACTAACCACTTGTAATTATTTAATTATCTTTTAATTTAGGTCAACTTCTATGTAGAAAATTTAACAAGACCAAATACATTTTACATATATAAAATGTTAAGTGTCATTGAAGATTGTATTGTGGTGAAAAGTGGTTCTTGGTTGAAGTTGGACCTCAATTATGGCCCGAATTGGCTCGTTTATTTCGTGGAGGGTTAGTGAAGAAGGCTACTCTGAAAAAGTGGAGTTGCAAAATTCATATGAGCACGGTTCTTACGGTTGCAAGATTATCGAGAAAATGGTATTTCTACTATCTCTCTTCCTAAACGCCATATTGTGTGGCATACACAACTTGATGTCAAGTGATGAGTAGCTAGATATGATGGAGTATGTTGATCATGATGAAGTGACCAAGCAGCCTCAAAGTAATTACAAGAGAGATGATTTTTCTTGTGTATGGTGGTTTTACCTAAGGGTTGTGTCTTCTCTAGTTTTTTAGTCTCTCATATTACGGTGTCTATGTATGATTCGTGAACTTTATTCTTGAATATAGTCTTTAGTCAACCTTGAACTTTATTCTTGAATATAGTCTTTTCGTCAACCTTGAACTTTATTCTTGAATATAGTCTTTCTTAATAGCTAACATAATGAATTCAATAAAAGAAGGGTTCAATTATGTTGGTAAAGCTAACCTAAAGCTTGATTTTGTTGAAACTAGGTTCACATATAAAGCACAATTTCATTAAAATGAAATTTTAGTGATTCAATTAGGGACAAAATTATTTTTTAGTCTTTTCTATGACCAATTTTGAGCTATTATGGTGCCCGTTATGTGTATTCTTGCATGTGAAGTGCCATTATAAAGGCGCCATTAGAAACATGAGAATGCAAAAAAAATCTGACTAAGAACAAGATTAATTTTATAACAAACAAGATTTGCACATCCATAGGCGATTAGAGAACCGATCAATCAATGAGTTCGATAAATTTATATTACAAAAATATTATTTTACATTTTGAGGGTACACATAAAATACAAAGTTTTTCTCCACATGTCGAGGGATCCAGGGTGCCGATAATAGGTTAGATGGCCGGCTGCCGTGATGTGATCAAAATCAAATGCTTGTATAGTGAGTCGACTTCATCGAGATTGTGGGGGCGAACTTAGCTTCTCTAATAGCCTTGTAGTCAACATCATCAATCTCATGTAATTTAGATTGGGCTTGGCTTTGTTTTGTGCATGTTCATCACCTCCACCTTCAACAACACCTTGATCTTTGGGACGCAAAATTTGCAACAGGGATAGGATTGAACCCAGCAGTCTAGCCTACCAAAAATCCCCTTCAAACCTTGTTGTTTGAAAGGATCATATTTGAACCACGATCTGAGAACCTTTTATGAATCAACGTAGCTCGCCAAAAGCACCCGAATGTCGAACACTCCTATACACGGGGTACTTGTGCTTGAGCGGTAGGAGCAAGTTCGCGAGGACCAGTGACTTCTTATTATAATTTCCGGGCAAGCCTTGCCAGCTGTGGCGAATCACGCTGCAAAGAGTTTTTAGGTCATGGCCTCGTCTCCCGGCGCCTCTTCTTCATTGTGGCGAAATTTAAAAATTCAAAACACTTTGCCCCCCAAATTTGAAAATTTAAGCCCACGCCCAAATTTTGATTTTCAAGCGTTCCCCAAATTTGATTTGAAATTTAAAAAGCTTGAGGGCTTGACGTTTTTCGTCCTCTCCTATAAATGCCGTCTTTGTAAGCGTTGCCCTCATAAAAAGAGACATAGTCAGACAAAGCGCTATCACTATCTTAAGCATTTCGTCTCGCATTGTTGCGATGGCGCCATTGGCGTGCCCATCTTTTGCCGCGAGCGTTGGTAGATCTTTTGAAGAGGCGCGCTATCGTCTTTGTTGACAATATCTTCTTTGCAAAGCGCTACCTTGGCCCGGATCTTTGGCGCCGGATGCTTTCTAGTAGTCGTAGCATTTTTAAGTTGAAGTTTCGTGCATCCATCTCGATTAAGCCTTCAACTATAATGGATCGAGCAATATCAAGTAAAGTCTCTTTGCACCCAATTGTGAATGCGCTATATAAGTTTTATTTCAAAAATTTTGTGCAATGGGTGCTCACGGGTTCAATTCTACCAATGTTGTTAGGAGTCTTAAAATTTCCTTGACTAATACACACTCCAAAATGAGTATCCGGTTTATTCTGGTTGAATCCAAAACTACAAGTTTTATCTTGTTAGGTGCTAAATTAGCCATGGCGCCATTTGAAAATGTTAATGGGGTGCCATTGTTATCAATACACTGCTCATATTGACACATCTTTATCAATATGAGCAAGAATGCCACTAACATAGGCACCTCATTCATTCTCTTAAATGGCGGTGGTGGTCCCTTTCATTATAGGTTACCAATTAGAGAATATTAATAAAGGGTCCTACTCCCTATTGGCACATGTTTACCAATACGAGCAAGAATGCATAACATAGGTACCTCAAAATATTCTCTAAAAGAAAATGCTCATGCCACTTTAAGCCCAATCCTCCAAATAGCCAAAGCCATTTTACTTCAATCTGGTTAAATGGCTAACACATGCGTTGGGCGTGTCACGATGCCATTTGGATCAAATGGTGCCCCGGCCATTTGGTGTTGATAACTACAACACGGGTGTAAATGGTGCCATGGCGACATTTGGTGGCTAATCTATAAATTTAGAGGAGTAAATGGTGCCATGGCGTTTTACTTCCCAAAAGGTCCCAAAAATGCAAAAATTCTACACTATGGTTGCCATTTTTGTCCTTTTTTTTGCTTTCTTTGTGCATTTCATATGTTGTTCTAATTTCCACAATTTTTGTGTTAAAAGCGATTCAATTTCCTCACAACCTTGGTTAAGTTTGGGAGGACAATTGTTGGTAGGGGGGCTACATTTTGAAAAGAACAACTCTTCATGGCAAGGATGTGGATCCTATGAATGTGACAATAGAAGTGGCGAGTCGTAGTTCGACCTTTGAGCTGACCCGGTCCCATCAGAGGCGGATAACATTGGAAGCCATTAGGAACATTTATTCAATGGCCAAAAAGGGATGTAAAACATGTTGAGTGCCCCTCAGTGAAGATACATCTTGAGAACATCCCTTCATTTTTCCATCTTGAAAGAGGATTCATCTACTTGACCCACCATCATCCATTAGCTCGAGGACATCGGTTTCACTATCCACTTTGGTGAATCAAGCAACAACCTTGCAATGGGGAGGAGGATGAGATAGTAGAGGAGATTGGAGTGGGTGAGAATCTAGATGCGTCTAAACCTCAAGATATTCCTTTGAAGTTGAGACAATCAATTACTCTAGAACAAATCTACTTAGTTTTAGTGCTACATTCTTCATTTGCATCGTATCTAAATATTAGGAGGCAAATATAGTCTTTAGTGATCCTCTCGGGATGCTATAGGCGATGAGGTTCTTAGGGGTATCAAAGGTCAGCCCTTCGATTGGGTAAAGATAATTGATCTAGTGGGAACCAAAAATATGAGATCATGTCATGCTTGTCTTGAGAATCTTTGCTTTACAAGTCTAATTAGGAGAGTTTTACTTAGTGATGATAGAAACAGTTTCACAACATTTACAAACTCGATTTTGCACTTGAAGAGGATGACTTAAAGTTAAATGCCTAGAAAGGCAATGTTGAGGAAGCAATTCAAGAGGAAAAATATACATATGTGAAGAGGATGGGGGGAATTAAAGGGGGATAGGAAGGAGGAGAGGGATGTGGCTCCCAAATCAACTAGAGTGCTCTAAAATCTACATGTTGCAAGGAAGAATGTATCAAAAGCGAGCCAAGGACAAGTATGTGCTTTAAGAAAAAAATTATTCTCAATCAAAGCGGTGCAAAGGATGCAGCTTGTTTTTTTGTGTGTTATTGTGTAACTTATATAGAGCCTTGAGTAGTGGTTTTGGAGTGGATTACTATAAATTCGCATGGCGTGGTTTGGGAGTTACTTTCGGTCTACATTTTATAATTGGAAAAAGAGGTTGAGTTAGGTGGAAAAATGGCGAACATGGTAATACAGGCTCTAAAAGCCTCGGTGTGACACTAGCTATAAAAAGTGTGCTTGATACCTTTCATTGGTGAGAATCAGAGAGCATTCCACATAGAAACAAAAAAGGAAAGGATGATATAAGGGGAATGCCATGGTTTTTCTATCCTTAATAAAAGAGCGTACATAAGGAAGTAGGTGCGGTGGTGGAAGAATTGGTGGGGAAAAAGTGTAACCTTGTCTTTTTTATACTATTTGGAAAAAAAAAGTTTCCGGACATCGGCATAACAAAAAATATAGTATCCTCAAAGTGTAACATATGTGTAGTCATTAAGCGAAATTGGAAAGAACAAAGATTTACGTAGGGTCAATATTGGCATTGGCGTGCATTATCATCATCGTTCACAAAATTCACCTTTGCTTGGGATGAAGGCAAGTGTGGTGATCTATGTGGAGGCAGAACTTCTGATTACAAATTGATGCAAGCCGTAAAAGACACTTTCGACCTACTGCTGCGGCATAAGATAGCGGAGGCGAAATGGTGTCCTCATCTTCTAGTGCCAACTTAGAAGGCTTCAATCCTCTTCTGAAACTTGGAGTTGGATAATGCATATGGTCAAAATAAAAATATAAAAATAGATCACGTGTTCTTCTACCTCTCTTATTTGACATGGCTTAAGGTATTCGATGAGATCAACTTGGCTTCCTTGAGCACCCTATCTCCCATAAATTTGAAGACCTTGAAGATGCATCCCTGTGTGCTTCTTGATCAAAACATGTCGAAGATGTTCGGATGATATCATCTTTAAAATCCAAAAGAGACACAAAAATGCACTTGTGGATCTAGAATATTTAATGGATATTGAATAAATTTGAAACATGTATTAGTTATAGATCTAGAATGTTGTATATGGTTAACAGATTTTTGACAAATAAATAACCTCTTTATTGTGCACATTGGGCATTATCTCAAGTCATTGCAACATAGCCCAAGGCTAGATGATACTATTTATAATATGTTTAATAGACATGTTAGTATGGCAAATTTAAATATTTCTTAGAATGAATGAATTGCATAGACAAATAAAAGGTTATAAAACAAAATATTTTTGGGCAAATAGTAGGTACCATGGAATCTTAGGGCCATCTCTGTCAAGAACATGCTTAGCTAGGAAAAATTTGAATACAATACATTTATGCATTGTGTTGTGCATAATAAGTAAAAAAGAAAATATTTTAGGAACATTGGTGCAAACTTAAAACTGGATGCATAGGGTGATACTATTTGCAAGTATGCAACAGACATGGTTTATTCTTAAGCACTTTAATGGACTCATTAGGCGACAAAGTTACATACTTCTAGGATTGAAGTGGCATGCATAAATATAACGGGGGTTCAGGGGGAAGTTGGATATGGATATAAAAAATAACAATTCACGAAACCATAGAACATTTTTTTGAAGGACTTGAGCCTTTATTATCAGAGAAAGATACAAAGTACAATGGGGACTAAAAGCTTCGGTGGGAGAATGTCCACGAGCAAAACCACCCACTCAAATACAATATCTAAACAATATGAAGAGCAACAAAATCTCATCGGTAAGTGTGAATCACGGAAAGAAGATAGTGCTCCCAAATATGGCTCTTCACCTCATTAGCAATTGATGAGCACCTGAATGCCTTGACAATTCGTTGTTGGGTATCAAGAAGGATCTGTGCATCTGAACAAACAAGACCTTTTTTATGAGAAGATTCCTTTTTTTCCAAATGGACCAAATGATCCATGTAGAATTTAAATGAAGCCCTTTTTTTGCCAAATTATCCCAACTACTTGGATAGACTGCTAATAACACCTGCTGGCTATTCAAATTGCAACAATTGAAGCCTTGAAGCCACAACCAAGCATGTCGACATGTCTACCACGGGAAGAAGCAATACTCAATTGTCAAAGTCCCTCTGTGCACACAAGGAACAAAGTCGGATACCTCGGGCGAAAATGCACGAGAATATTACTTGCCATGACGGCGATGAATGGCGGCACCATAAAGCGGATACTTTGGGATGGAGTAGTTTATCCCATATCCATTTCCATCACGCTACGCGATCTAGGAGCGACAATGACTCATGCCATAACCACATTTCTTAACCCATAAGCTTCTCGAAACCTTTCTCTCTATAAAAAATAACATCCCATATGGTATGTCATATGACTTCCTTGACTTTAATTTATCTTTATTAATTAGATGTGCAAGATGCATCTATTTTGTTTACTAACATCAACACGATTCATTTTTTCTTATGCATCATTGATTCCTCAATCAATCCACGGTCAATATCAAGTAACTTAATCAAAAGCCTTCCAATACAAACCAAGAGCGTCCTTTCGGGTAATTCAAAGCAACCCCACGGTGTAAGACTTAACCGCCCTCGAGGCTTAACTTCAAGAATGGTGCTTTGGTATCTTATAAACATTATTCTTCCAAAAAATATCCCTCTTTTAATATCTAGCTCCGGGGGAATCAAACCATACAAAAGATACATAAATCTGATCCAATTTTGACCCATCATCCCACATGGACAAATTCGGCCTCATGGACCCAATCGAGCTCATTCAAAAGCTTTTCCAGAAATAAAAATCACACGAAAAATATCAGTCCAGAGATATGATGCTCCAACGTTCGACCGGCAAAGCGCTTGAAATTGCTCCTGCTATCTCCTTCGAAACCCTCACAAAAATCTATGCCCTTTGCTTTGTCATAAGATTTTTTATAATTTTGAAAAATATATTATGTATTATTGGTATAATGCAAAATATATAATGCATAATAATATTTTAAGTAAGTAGATGATATAGCGTAATATATAGCTTCATCGTTAGTTGTTCATCATCACTTGAGATGATGTAAGTGATCGATTATGGACAAACTCTAAGACCCCAACAAAGTATATTTCTGTATAATGTGTACTGATCAACTTAGTATGTTTATAACATAAGATTGTTAGTTGTTTTTTAGTGTATTAGTAGGTAAAAAGTAGAAATCTTTGGCATGAGTTTGGGGAAAGGCGTATTAGTTGTTGGTGATGGTCGAATTTGAATAAGATAGGAGGTGGCGTCTTGTTGGGCCGAGGCGTTACTGGGCATTTGCTTACCAATTCAAGACTTGCAGTGTGAGTTGAGGAGGGCGTGTCCGGAGGTCGTTGGAGCAATTTTGGGTTGGGTCGGCTTAGCGCTGGAGGCTCATCGGGTGAAGCGGCTTCATATCGGTTTGTTGTTACATTTACGTGATTATGTCATTGAGAAGGCGGCTAGGAAGGTCGAGTCTTGGCGAGGCGGTGGCATCAGCCCCTAATAGTCCGAGAGAATTCCATGCCCCAATTCTGTAGGGCCTGCTAGTTCCTTGAATGGTAGTGCCATGTCAGGGAAGCTGCAGTGCAGGCTGAGACCAATGACGGCATACCATGTCAATTCGTCTTTCTGTTGGGGTGCTCTTGATGTGTCTGTTACATTAGGATTGTCGAGCGGGGGTGTTCCCCTCGACTTCTATGAGGCTTTGTCTTCTTTTCACGATAGAAATTGCATAGCGGTACATTTTGCTCTAGAGGGATCATCAACGAGATCAGATCACTTGCGTTAGGTGTGTTGAGAGGTAGGTTTAATTCTCCCAAAGCCATGAGCGAGGCCATTAAAGAGAGCCTTCAATTGGTAGTCAAGCCTCGGGGGTGATTTTTGGTGTGCAAGGCATTGAAGAACACCAAACTCCACAAGGCGTCACCTTGTGGAAACTGTCAAAACCATGTGCATCAATGGGAGGCGATTTTTTACCCTTTACCGGTATGTATACTAGGGGTCATAGGGGTTTTGGGATGTTCTTCTAGTTTAATAAAACCATAGGAGGAAAGGGTCAAATTTGCCTACTCGAAAACCATTATACTAGGGGTTTTCGGCTACCACATGCGTAGGTGGCATATCCCTTATAAAGAAGGTGGATCCCGAGAAACTCCATTTGCTTTGAAGGCATGGTGGGCTATTGTATGAAGGACATTGGCAAGGTACATTACGTGTCATCACCACAATGTGGTGAGTCAATGATCTGAGAAGGGGAAGGATCTTTATTATTTGGGGTGCTGGAACCGAAAGGGCTCGTGTTCTTGACAATCGAAACATCTGAGCAGGGCTGCACTTTTGTTGCATATCATGATGGTCGTCGTGCTACTCAAGCCTTACTTTCACCTTGGCCGGATGATCATGGCGGGAAGTTCACCTTGTCCGGTGGCTGGTTAATACCTTCTAACCTGACCCATGTGAATGAGCATAGAATCCGTCTTTGCTGGAGAATTCTCCTAAATCACGGTGGTTGTATGCCTTGGATATTGGACAATTTTATATGGACTGCCCCGGTGGGTATGTGTCAATTGTAAGGAATGGCCACGGAAGGCGTAGATATTGGGATGATTCCATCCCCTGGCGATGAGGCCGATGAAAACTTTGTTGACCTTTGTGATCCCACATTTTAGTCAGGTGGCATAGGCTGAGGTCTTGATTTTTATTCCGGTTTACCGAGGCGACCATACCATGGGCGTTGGCTAGGCACAGTAGGCTGCTTTGAATTGTATAGTTGTCTTTCACGGCTTTGTTTTGTTTTGCGGGTTAGAGATGGAGGTTGATGGCGGTGCTTGGGATGGTGGCGTTGATCTTTGTGGTGCATATAGATCCGTCGGTCATTAGTTCTAGTGTGGATGCTTCTCATCACGATAAGAGTTTATCCGCGAGTGGAAGAAACATTTTGTCTTTGAAGAATTTATTAACGGTTGGTTCAAGTTGGATTTGAAATCACGTATGGCGACCTCAATCACGGATCCTTAGGCATCGGTTGCTTGGCGAGTTTTACATGGCCATTGATGGAGCTATGAATAGTGTTGCATGGGAGCGGTTAGGAGTTTGCGACCTCTGAACTCCATACTCTGCTTCGCATATGGAGTCTTGCGAGCTCTTATCCTGGGGAGATCGGGCCTTTGGATAATGTGATAAAGGCGGGGCGATATGGGAAGCTAGCGGAATTGAAGCTTGCTAGTCTTTGTGTTTTGTGTTTTGTTGGTGCTAGTGTATGTTTTGTTGTTCTTTGGAGTTTATACGGGGTGTTCTCTTGTTGGTGGAGTAGATGTACAGATGTTCACTTGTTGTTAATGGTCAGCTTTGTTGGGATGCTGTTTATAACAGACCCCTTGGTATGGATGTGCATATGCGGTTGTGATGGACAAAGGGCGGTTGTTTACTGTCACAAATGCTCTTGTTATGATGAATTAATGGCGGTTTTGTGCTAACAAAGGCCGGTTGTTTACTGTGACAAATGTTCTTGTTCTTGATGAATGAATGGCGGTTTTGTGCTGTAACAAATGTTTCTGTTATAAGCATTTGATGCTTCATGCTCACGTTTATGATTCTAGACAATGGTTTGTGGGCATTTTTGTGCCCCTATTTTATGGGGTCAATTTGACCCCTGGCTGACTGTGCACCTGCGGCCTGGATTTCTGTAGGCGGCATATTCTGTGGAAGATGTCGTCATTGGACGGCCTAAAAACCATAATACACACTAAAAACCATAATTTATGCTAGGCGGAAGGGACCTATGAAAATTTAGATTTCATCCAGAAAAATGTAAAGAAACTCGCAAATTTTGACCGGAAAACTTCCTGGAATTTTTTTTCTCTGTCAGAAATTATTGGTAGGATGCACTCGGCATAGTGATTTTCTTGACCAAGAATTAAAGATATTTCGGGATTAAAAAAAAGAAAATAAAGCGCGGAATTCTGAAAAAAAGAAAAGGAAAAATGAATGGCAGCAAATCTTCGGTCCGGATCGAATTGAGTCGGAAAGGGCCCCATGCAGATGCAGGGGGTTTTGGGTAAGGTTTCTCTTTCTGCGGGGAACCATATTCCGCCTTCTCCAGGTTAGTCCACATTGGCTTTTCGGCCTGTGAGGCTCTGGATCTTCTCTTCTTTCCTGAAGTTGCCACAAATTGTGGAACTTCGCATTTTAATGTTTGCGTAGAGAATAATTATGGCAATGATGCCTTCTCCTGCATCACTGGAAAGATGTCCGAGCCCCCTTATCTTTGCCTGGGTCAATAAATCGCATTGGTCAATTATTTCTTCCCAGTAGCTCTAACCAAGGATTTCGGAAAAGAAGGGATTATGAATATGTAAGATCACATTTGGTAAGATGTGTGGCCTCATCTGAGCTGCCTTTGCAAAGCAGGATATTTGGGAATGAAAAGCAGCTAACAGGTCCACAAAAGCTGTTAGAGGACTTGTCTGCACCTGCCAGATATGCTGCTTGTGCTGCCATAGTTACTGGAGCATTAGCAGCTGGATTTGCTCTTGGCAGTCAGACCAAAGGAACCACACAAGCAGCAGTTGCAGGTGCTCTTGCATTGGGGGCCGTTGGAGGAGCTACAGCATATGCTGTGAATTCCATGGCACCAAAAGTTGCGGCCATTAAGCTGCACAATGCCATGGTGAAGCATCCAAATCCGACATCCTTAAAAAGGGAGGAAGTGGAGGAAATTCTAAACAAGTGAGCACTATCTTCTTAAGTTCAATCCACATAATATTGTTTCGAATGCTGAATCTCATCTTTTTAACAAACTGATAAAATGTCTTCTGTTCCATTGGCATTGTTGCAGATTTGGAGTGGACAAAAGAAACTCACATTTTATTGAAGAACTTCAGGATCTGTACGACAGGTTGTGGCATAATTCAGTTTTGAATGTAGCAGTTGCAAATGCTGTTGTTTTAAATTAGAATTGAGTTGGAAATGTGGCTTACTCTTTCTGGGACTTCCTTCTACAAAGTAGACTTGTCTATAGTCTAAGTTCCATTCTTTTATACATGAGTGCATCTAGAAAATCTGTTGAACCATAAATAATGTTGCATTCTTTTGTTGGTGTTTATGTAACTTTTTCTTACAATTGCAGATTTGTAACAAGTACAATACCTGTGGGCAATGAAGATCTTAAAGGCGATGAAGCTGAAAAAATAATTGCATTCAAGGACAACCTTGGTTTGGATGATCCCGAAGCAGCAGCAGTACACATTGAGGTAGGCGCATTAGAATTGTCATTTTTATTAGCGTCTTTGGAAGTAAAGGTTCAGTGTTTGTTTTTTTACAGGTTGGCAGGCGTTTATTCAGACAACGTTTGGAAACAGGAGACCATGATGCTGCAATAGAGGAACGAAGGGTATGATTTATGCCCTGTGGTACTCTCTATAGTTAATCAGAAAATGGAACATTATCATTTTTGTCTTGGTTCACAATAATAGAGAAAGAAGTGGTTTCTTATGCAGACTTTCCAAAAATTGGTCTATGTTTCGTCCCTCGTGTTTGGGGAAGCTTCTAAGTTTCTTCTTCCATGGAAGCGAGTTTTCAAAGTAACAGATTCACAAGTATGTTCTCTCCATTTGTATGTGAAACTCTAATCTTTAAAACAGGCTACAAATGTTAAAGATGGAAGAGTATGTTGTTGTACAATTACGGGCAGATGATGCTGCCATGCAGCAAAGGCATAGTGGTTAGACATTTTGTGGTTGGGAGTCGTTGCGGTCACTGTGGCATGGACAGACAAGTCGGGGGAGTTGTCCTTCTCAAAGCATTTGCATCTAAAGAGCAAATGTTCACGTCTGCAACACCATTGTACTCTGATTTTGACTATTTTCGAACATTAACCTGTTGCGGCCTCCTTTCTGCTGTTTCCAACCTCTGATGTTCTAGCTTCTTTATGACCTCATTATTGGACATCACTCTGCTGTTTCTGGCTTCTCCTCTGGACAGAAGGCAGGGCTTCAATGATATACAAAATGGGAAAAGGCTGAATATCATCAGATAATTTCAAATACATACTTCTTATGTTAATCTACCTAAG
Organism: Isoetes taiwanensis; assembly: GCA_021234155.1. Lineage (NCBI taxonomy): Eukaryota > Viridiplantae > Streptophyta > Lycopodiopsida > Isoetales > Isoetaceae > Isoetes > Isoetes taiwanensis. The sequence goes on along the minus strand of JAJEKV010000097.1, from coordinate 3,218,088 downwards.
TTTGTGTGTTAGAATAAGTAGTAAATAGTAACTGTGAAATAATGGATGTTAAAAGTTTATTTACAGTCTGTAAAAACAGCACAAATGCAAATTGTATTGCAGATTTGTGCATTTACACGTCTGCTAGTTTATAGCCAAGTATGATGGTGGAATGTTGCTGTTATGAATCCTTCCATGGATAAGCATGATTGATTTGCAGCCTTGTCACCCTTTTCTTTAAAGATCCCCCTTCCCAAAAAAAAAAAAAATAAAAAAAAACCCTCTCCATCTTCTTCAAAATCACCAGCGCCCGTAAGCTGCTTCTGAATGGATAATTCAAACTGAATAATATATCTGCAAGTTTTACTCACCATACTGCATTTGTTATCTGTGAAGGTGGAGATTGCAATCAATGACAATGCTAAACGACTCTTCCAATCTCGACTAAGAATCATTGGTGCTGGTCAGTATATATATTGCTTACTTCAAATCGAGAACTGGTACTAAGAATCCAAACTGGTTTGATATGGTCAATCATTAACTGGCTCTTGTCTATGGTTTGATGCTGTTGGACATTGTGAATGCTTAGTTCTTAGAAAGTAAAATATACATACTTCGCTTATGCTTGGAAGATGAGGCAATGGGCCCCCCTTTGTGTAGTCGTGGCAGGGCGTAAGAGTTAATTGGAGATTCCTTCAGTGGCTGTCTTACGGTGACCTTGGCATTCCAAGAAACCAATTAGTGCAAGCATCTTGGCATAACATGTATCAAAGACTTTGCAAAAGCCATAGTACACCTGGGGGGAACCAGCGAATGAGAATTTGTCAATAAGAAATTGAGCAGGAACTAATTATGCATGTGTGGTCACTCAGATATAAATTTGGAACAAGTAACTGATCTGCGCAAGCTTCAATTAAGAGTCAAGCTTCCTGATGAGGTACCAATTGGTTTGTTGCATTCTGTTTACCTGTAGTTATATATGTTAAAGTACTTAATTCCAACCTTTCTCTTCTCAGTAATTTTGGCATAGCATTTCTTAGGGCCTTATAAATTATTTGGGTTTCAATGAAATGCTTTGCTATCCCTACTATCCAAAGACTGTATTGTATAGCTGGCACTATATTGGTATTTCCGTTGTCTCTACTGAAAATGCATGTGCAGGTGGTGCCTCAAGTTGTAAATGAGACATGAGACTGCCTCTTTCTGAAAACTCATTTTCCTTATGATCGAATGGTTGCTGGTGCATTGTATGTATCTCGATTGTTGTATTTGCTTGACATTTTGAAGAGAAATACTTCCTCAGATGATTTAGATGTTGGATGCCTTTGAGAGGTTATGGTTTACCTCATCATGACCACGATAGCTTTAAGTTTATATGTAGGTTTTAGATGTATTCTGATCTAAAACCTTTCGATTTAATACTATGTGAACAATATTCATGCATTTGAAACCTTTATTATTTGTTTGAAATTGATAACCTTCCATTGCATGTTCTGTAGATTGCGGTGACATTGTTAAATCGCACACACAAAAACAGCTAGAGATGTTCATATCACGGGCTTTGGAATTATCAAAAATCTAATTACCACGATTGAAGTACATCCACTTCTTTTATTTGTGATGTGGCATGCTTTCCTTTTGTCATATTTCATGAATTTGTACAACTAGTCCTTGCCTTGTTAGGATGTTGGCAGCTATACCTTGAAATAGTGTCTAGATCTTCATATGCAATATTGATTTGCACTCTTCAAAATTGAGCTGCCTATAATGAGTTTTCTGATACCCATGCACCATATGGATAGTCTAATAAAATAACTGCTCCATGAATCTCATGTCCTGTTCTGGCAGCTAGAGTGCGGAATGGTTTTACTGTCAAAAGTTGATAGTTTAGGTTAGAAGCACTTGGTTTTACTAATATATCTTCCATTTGCAGAGATTACAAACAGGTCGTGAGAGAGATGGATAACATGCTGACTTATAATGCATCTCTTACTGCTTTGGGGGAAAAGTGCCCAGAGCTTCCTGGTTTAGGGCCAGTCTCGATTATGGGTAAGATAAGGCTTTGCATGTTAGACAAGAGGACCTAAGAAAGGTTTCTAAATACTTCTATATTTCTTGTCAGGTGGTCAATATTCTTCTGATAGGCAAATGGAAGATTTGAAGCAGTTATATCGAACATACTTAAATGAGTCTTTTGTGGAAGGCATATTGCCAGAAGACAAGGTTTAATTACTGTTATTAGCATGCTTTCTTTTCTGATCTGGCAGGAAGTCACAAGGGAGAAAACTGAATTAGAGGAATTTTGATGTTGTGATATTTCCAGATAAAGTCATTAGGGCATCTCAAGAATATTTTTGGATTAGGTAATCGGGAAGCAGAGGAAATCATGGTAGATGTCACAACTAAGGTCTATCGTCGTAGGCTTTCTCAGGCCGTTTCTAGCCGTGATCTTGATGCTGCACCTAGTAAAGCAATATACTTGCAAAATCTTTGCGACAGCCTTCATTTTGATCCTGAAAAGGCCAGCAAAGTTCATGAAGGTACTTGCTGACTGATTTCATTGTTACAACTGGTTTCCTTGCGCCAATGTCTAAATTGCAGTTAGCATATGATTCCATCAGAAATATACAGGCAGAAGCTGGAACAATGTGTAGCAGATGGGAGCCTGAGCGATGAGGATGTATCAGCCTTGTTGCGTCTCCGAGTGTTGTTGTGTATCCCACAGGAGACTGTGGATGGAGCTCATGCTGACATCTGTGGTCGTTTATTTGCAAAAGTGAGTGACATTATTTTACTGATCTGCAAGAAAACTATCCTCATCCATTGAACTTCTAATAGATGATGGATGGTCCCATAGCAATGGTCAAACTCTAAATTCTACATGCATGTGAATTAAACTCCATTCTCAACATTTCCCTTAGCATGATAGAGGCTCCAAGTTTGATAATGCCCAGCATCAGACACACATCTTCAAGTGAATTAACTGGACATATGTGGGTCCATTTACATTGTGTTGTAGTAAAGTAGTAGTACTACTTTTGGTTATCAAGTGCTTGTTTACAGTTTAATCCATGATTTAACTTCATATATTGGTATTGTATTACTGGTTATGTAGGCGGTCGATGATGCCATTGCAGCTGGTATTGATGGTTATGATGCGGATATGAAGGCTGTTAGCAGCTCAGCAACAGGACCGGCTTAGCCAAGGCGGCTGCAATGGAAATTGCAAAAGCGCGGCGGTTTGTGTTTTTCCTGCTTCCACTTCCGTAGCAGCTGTTTAAAGAGGCTTTGTTAATGGAAACAGCCACTTTTTGGTCCTGATGTCCATTTTAAATACATTTTTATGCAGATGCGGGAAAGTGTTTCTCACATATATTAAGCGGTCAAAGACAGCTGATAGTCGAACAGAGGCTGCTTCATGAGTTAAAAAGATGGTGATGTTCAACAGTCTCGTAGTTACTGAACTGATTGATGATATAAAACAAGATTCTCCAGTTCAAAATTCGAGAAAGAAAGTTGAATCTGTTCAACCAGCATTTGAGGATGATGAGGATGATGATGATGTTAAGATGCTCCAGACTCTTAGGAAGACAAGACCACAAAAGAACCTTGAAGGACCTCCACAAAAACCGCCACAGAAACTGATTAACTTGAAGAATGATCTGGAGCTTAGAGACAGGAAAGACCTTTATCGGGCGTATTTGCTTTATTGCCTCTCTGGAGAGGCAACTAACTTGCCTTTTGGATCACAGATTGTGGTCAGAAAGATAATAACGAATTTTTAAGGCTTGGGGAACTGGGTAATCTTCTTGGCTTAACCACAAAAGAAGTAGCAGATGTCCACAAAGGCCTAGCCGAACAAGCTTTCCGTCAACAAGCACAGATTATACTAGCAGATGGGCAGCTATCAAAAGCTAAAATGGAACAGCTAACAGAGCTTCAACAGCAGCTTGGATTACCTTCAGAAGCTGCTCAAAATGTGATACGAAGTATTACCACAACAAGAATGTCAGGTGCCATAGAAACCGCAGTAAATCAGGGGAGATTATCTGTGGAGGAGGTTAAAAAATTGCGAAGCTGGAGTTAACATTGATAGCATGTTAACAAAAGAAGTTCGACTGAAGATGTTTAAGAAGATAGTTGATGGTGTTTTCTCTTCGGGTACTGGAGACTTCGTTGAAGAGGAGATTTTTGTGAATGTTCCGATTGAGCTTGGATTGGATAAAGATAAAGCACGGAAGATAGTTGAGGATCTTGCTAAAGAACGTTTGAAAAACTCGCTTGTTCAGGCGGTATCCCTTCTCAGACAGAAGAATTTCCGGGAAGTGGTACAATCTTTATGCTGTTCAACTATTACTCTTAGGCTTCAGTTAATATTTTTTTAAGATCATTATTATTCCTCTTATGCTGTTTGAATTCAGATCAACTTTCTAATGCTCATCTTCTTATCTTACAATGACAGGTCACGTCACTTAATAACATGTTAGCATGCGACAAGGTGGTAAGGTCAGACATGCTGTCATGGTCGGTTCAGGGAGAACTTACTGATCTTTACTGCTTGTACTATAAGAGCTCTCCATCAGATGAGAAGTTGGCCCGTGTGCAAGAACTTTTTGGGTTTGATGATTCAACTGCAGAATCTCTAAAAAAGGTTGTAGATTCTGGGGGCTTTGGCGAGGAGGATGAAGATTTTGGATTCTGATCTTTTGAATCAGCGATTTTTGTAAAATCTGAGCAATAAAATATGTTTTTAATCTAATGCAGATCATCATAGTACAAAGTTATGAACGCATGATGAAAAATAGAAAACCAACATAATATTAACATACTTAACAGTAATTAGATAATGATTATGATGTATTTTCTGTTTGGTTTTAGCGTGAGCATGGTGGTGACAATGCAATTAAGCATTTAACACTGATTGTCACGGCAACATTTTTGACAAGACGCTAATTGAAAAAACCATTTAGGCCCTTTTTCTACAGCAGTCTTATTTTATGGCTGTCACATTTCTATAAGACACCCTTTTTGGGATCCATGTCAGCTCCATGTCACGTCCTAAAGAGATCGATTTTCCATTACTCAGATTTAAGACAAGATGTGTCTTAAAATCTTGGTAAGACATGTACTATTAAGATAAGATGTGTCTTAAAATCTTGGTTTTCCACAGACCTGCTGCATGGTCATTTTCCAGATCTTGGAGCAAAGACTTGCTGCAGCAAGATAAATGGGAAAGCTGGAAATACGACCTACATGAGCTTCGGGTCTACAACTTCGACCTGCAAGAGCTTCGAGAGCTGGGAATCCGACCTGCAATTCCTCTGCAAGAGCTTCGAATCTCGGCGATTCTAGGGCAGCCCCTTCATACTGTTCATACTTCAACAAACCCTAAACCAAAAAGCGACCTTCTGAGAAAATCTAAAGGCGCTCAAGCATGGGCAAGATGGAATCGAAGATGCCAAGCATGAATTCGAAGATGCCAAGCATGAATTTCAAGATGAATTTGATGCATGCTTCAAGCGGGACGCATCGGGATGCTTTCGAACTTCGAGGAAATCTTTTTTTTTTTTAACTTCCCTTCTTACGTGCCAACAAGAGAGTATGATTGGCTACTATTTGATGTAAATGCAAAATGTGGCGGGGGTTTCCCTCGAAAGAAAATGGGACAACAAAGCGTACGGTATGTAAATGAGATATGTCGCAAAACTATCAGTGGAAAAGCTCTTGAGTCGTATTTGCTTAGTGGCCCAATCAAACTTCGAAAATTTTAAGACAACCTTGCCGTGGAAAAAGGGCCTTACCTATGGTTCTAGCTGCGTTCCATCCACGTGGTGCAAGTTCAACACATTTGAAGTCAATGTTGCCATTATACCTAAGCCATGCATTGTTTATAGCTTCGATCAATTTTGCCTCGTGAATCAAACTAATCATTGAAAATTTTAAAAGTTACTCAAGTGCCACAACATGCCTCATCACTCTAGTTTGGCATTAAGAAAATGTGAGATGGACGTGGGAAAATAAATACTTGTGTACGAGAGTCCAGGGGGTTTGATACCTGCGCATCAAAGAAGGCAGGATGATGGGCATCGGAATTTGAGATAAAGTTTGTTTAGCCTGTGCGGTATTTTAGGGGAGTGAGTACCTGTGATAATCAACGTAACAATGACTAGTTGTTTTCGGTTTCCTTCTATTGTAGCTGTTGTGTGGAGAATGGCTTTTGTGTCAAGCAAAGAATAAATCACAGGCCTTCGGAAATGATTGCAGAGCTAGCAGCTAAAGGTAAGTGCATTATCTTTGCTTATGCTCCTTACAAGCGATTATCATTACAACTTTTGTGTTTTTTTAAAAGGCAAAGTCATGCTTTTTTATTTTCCTTTAATTTTCGATTTTATGGCTCGTGTTTTTTGGTCTAGAGAACAACGTTTTGCAGATAGATTGTTAAGTGAAGAGAGGACTCGTGGGTGAAGCATATCAACAAGGAGAGCTATGTAAGTTTATCGGCTTTGGCGGTGATAACAAAAATGCATGACTAAGGTCGTGCGTTATAGGCGGATATTTGGCACATAAGGCCAAGGCCCGCTAGGGCCGATGATTGGGTTGAGGTCTTACGTACAAAATATCTGATTGAGGACGTACAACTGAGGCATTTTTTGTTATCAGCCGAGGCAAATAGCGGGTCGAAGGCCAAGCCGATGCCTTACGTGCCAAATATCTGGCTGAGGACATACAACCGAGGCCAACATTTTTTATGGGTGGAATATTACTGATAATTAGTTATCTGTAAAGAAAACATGGACTCTTTCTTTACACACAATAATCCGATAAGGATGGAGATAGGGAGGTAGCGAAAATAAGCTGAAGGTAAGAGCTTTATGTATTAGATAATTTTTAGGGAGAGGGATTCCGCCTGAAAATTTTGAGGCGGCGCACTTGTCAGATAAATTTCCTTATTGCTATTTCAATCTGCTTATAAGAGGCCTTGTCTGCCACTACAGCTGAGGAGAAAAATACATGCGTGCTTGCTAGGACAGCATTTGCTATCTCCACCTGCCCTGCAAGTGCGACAATGGAGGAGTACAGTAGCAGTTTCTTCTTTATTCTCGTGACTATAGGCTCCGATAATGCATATATGGTCTTTGTTAAGTGCGGTGGGATCCCTAAATTTTAGTGGCTCCTAAATTTTTAGTGGTGCATCCTTCCTTACCACCTGAATACCCAAAATTGAGATGTCTTGAGTATTCAATAGAATTGCACATTTTGTTGTGTTCAAGCAAACTCCTGAGACTTGCCCAAATCTATCCATAGCATCAAGGAAAATTCCCAGGCTGTTATCCCCATCCTTTGGAAAGACAAAAGTGTCATCTGCATATTGCGTGACAAGGCTACCCAAAACTTTTGGAAGAGCTAGACAATTTATTAATTTCTGAGCATGGAGATGGAGGGCTAATTCGTGACAATTTCAGCTACAATTAGGAATAGATAAGGTGCTAAGGGGCAGCCTTCTCTTACCCCACGATTACATTGAAATAGCTTTGTAGGGGTTCCATTCACAAGTAAGGCAGAGGCTGCTGTAGCATTAAAACTCCACACCTTTTGATATATCTTTTCAGCAAATCCCAGATGTGTCATAGCTTTCTCTAGAAACTGCCAGCTTATTGTGTCATATGCACGTTTAAAGTCTAGTTGCATCTTTGGCCCGAGAGCTTGTTCCAATGTAGGCCCTCAGAGGCCCCAAGATAATTGTCCATGATATTCCTTCTGGGCAGAAAGGCAGACTGCAGGGGTTTATCACATTTTGCAGCTCAAGGTTCAGCCGGTTTGCCAAGATTTTTGCTAACACCTTATAAGTTGTGTTAGTTATGAAATAGGCCTCGAATCCCCCAAGGATTCTGAATTGTTTACTTTAGGGATCAATGCAATATGACCTGCATTAATAGCTGAGGCTATTTTATTTGCCTTCCAAGCACCTTGAAGGAAGAGTTAAATCATCTTTCATAATCTCCCAGAACTCTGGGGGAAGATCGTCTGGCTAGGGCTTTTGTCCACAACCAATGATTTGAAGGTATCCCAAATCTCTCTTTGCAAAGGGACAGCTAGTAGATCCTCTTCCTTTATTTGTTGAATGGCAGGGGGATATCATTAAAGAAAGCCTGCAAAGTATCCTTATGTATTGGGTGCTCAGCAAAAGGAAGGTATATTCTTTGTGGAGCAGTGGCAAGATCACTGATTGCTTGCTTTGCAAGAAAACCCTAAAACTATTCAACAATCTTGCTTCCCTATATTTTGAAAACCCTCAACCTTTAGAAATTGTCAAAGAAATAACCGAAAAAAATTACATAGGTTGTTTATAGACCATGTAAGGAGAAGTGTTAATGTTGGAATTCAAACCTTAGGTCTTTGTCTAGGATGTCTTTGGCATATTTAGACATTAAAATTCTTGACAAATTTGCCAAGTTTGATTTACTCAAAGTATGGCTTTAAGATTTTTTTCTGCGTAAAAACAATATTTATATTGCAATACCTTTCAAAAATCATGGGTAAGAGAGCTAATTTAAGTTTATATAGAGATTATGATTCGATGCTAGTAGTGTGTGGATTTATGATTCGAATGGGTTATTGGAAGTTAAGTTCCATAGGGAAATTCTTGATGTTAAAGCGCTACCCCGGGGTAATTATTACTTTAAGTTTGATCTCTAACAAAATTTTGTAACCTGTTAAGATAACCGTGTTGCAGATTGCTCTTTCTTTTTCTTAATCTTTCCTTCGAATAAGCCATAACTAAGCTTGAAATTTTGAATTTTGCAGACAATTTGCCTTGGAAATTCTAAGGTGTTTCTTTTTAAACCCTTCTCCAGGCCTACATAAAAACTTCGATTCTTAAGGAATCGTGATGTAATTGCTTGATTTTGACCTTCTATATCCTTAAAGCCTATTTAACATACATCTGGAGACAGCTATTATGACTACAACATAATAGTTGGTCTTGTAAATTTTTAGCCTAAAGGGCTGGACTTGGTTATTTTCTGATTGTGGACTCAATCAGGGTTGCAACCATGGACTTGGTTGTGTTAAAATTTGCTATATAATTCCTTGATCAAGGACAATCAATCCCAGGAAGGGGAGGAATTGATATGGTGGTGCTCGGGGGAGTGGCTATGGGAGCAAGAGAATGAGAAAGAAAGTCAAATTATGGAGCTGAAATCCTAGTGTGTAGTATTCAAAGGTTAGACCTCGTTAATAGATAAGGTCTTGCTTATTAATATCCTATTTGAAGGTCCTATGAAATTAAAAGGCAAGACCCTTTTAATAGACATTGGACCTTTAGGAAAAGGCCTTCGACCTGTATATAAATAACATCAAACATCTATCTTTTCAGGGAAGGATAATAGCGAGCACCTGCGGCAGAAGGGCGGACCATTTGGCGGCAGCAGCAGGAGCAATGGGAGCAACAGAAGCCGACCAGCAATTCAGCCTCAATAGGGAATCTTGGACATGTACCCAGTCATTAACCCATTCCTTATTTCTAGTAAATTCTTTCTGAGACTTTAATAACTTGCGTTGCGGATTGATTCAATCTTTATGAAATCCTGAATTCCTTACCGATGCGCCCAATTCGTAAACCGTTTTGTTTTTACCGAGGAGAATTTGTAGTGGCTAATTTAATCTTCCTTTAAGCCTTTCCTGTACCAAAGATTCAGTCTTTCTCGAGATTCTCTTGCTCAGGATAGCCCGGTTGGGTGGTGAGCTTTGTCCTTAAGGGGTGGTTTTACCTTCGTTTGTTCTATTTCACGATGTTTGTCTTGTAGAAAGCGACTTGGAGTTTTAGATGTTATTATCACTAACATTCTCTTGAGATTCCCAAGATTTCCAAAGATTATCTCAAGATTCCTATCAATTCTCCCAAATTCTATCTAGATTTCTTGATTCTCCAAGATTTTTATTTCTCAAAGGATTTTATGAAATTCCATTAAATTCCCCTAGATCCTCAAGGATGCTAGGGAATTCTAGATTCTCCCTAGATTCTCAAAGATTCTCTTGAGATTTCTCTAGATTCTCTTGAGATTCCTTAGATTCTTTTGGTGATTCCCCTAAATTCTCAAAGATTCTTTATATTTTCAAATATTTTATGAAGATTCCCCTACATCCCCATAGAGATTCTAAGAAAGTCTTTAGAGAATCCTCATTGAATGAACGTAATAACCATTTGCTTGAAATTATGTATATGAAATTTTTTTTCGTCAGATTTTAGATTTTCGTGAACTGCTATGGTAGAGGACCAGGAACGGCTATGGTGAAGGAATGGCTATGGCTATGGCTACATTTTTAAGCAGAAGTCTTCTTCTCGGGCTTTTCTTTAGAGAACATCTGAGAGATTTTTTTTCTATAGAGGCCAGAGCTCACGGCACATACAACGAGTGCAATCCCCAATCGGACGATATAAAGGAAGAACATAGGCATTGGCACTTGGTTAGAATCACCGGAACATACCTATTATATCATCATAGGGTTGGAAATGTATGGCCTTGAGACAAGATCGGGGCTTCTTTTCATCTTGAATTTTACTTTCTGGGACCCAATCTGGTTCAAAATCTGTGTTGCATGGTGTTTGGAAGATTTTTTTCTTCCAATCCTGTGGGCTAATTTGCCATAGCTAAGTCCTTTTTATGGCCAGATCTTTGGCCCGAACGCATTGGGCCATCTTATTGTAAGCTCGGCCACATGATCTATAATCTCTGCGACCCATAGCAGGTAGCCGCAAAAACAGGGGATGCACAAGTTCTGGTGGGGAACTTAGCAGTGCCGCTCCGCAAAATCAAGAATGTTTTCTGCCTTATAAAATAGACAGATTTTAACAGTAATTTCAAGTAAATGGTTATTACGAAGAAATAATTATTTGGAATAACTAAAATAATTGGGCAATGCTTGAAGAGTAAATGATTTAATGCTCTGTTTTACGTTGTTTTCTTTCTATATGAGTTACTCCTCTTCTAGAATAGAGGCTGCCTTAAATGGATATCCAACACCTATGTACTTCATTTGTTATGTCAACAGTGCTCCATGCCATAGCCGCACTCAAAAGCCCCTATAAGCTTCCTATGGTCCTCTTGGTCAAACTACTCAATCCCACATCATGCTTACTTCAAAAGTTCCATCTCACAATTCAATCATTAGCTATGATTTTAATATATTTCATTATAAACCTACTTTCTATAACTAATGGAAAATCTCAAAACCCAGCACTTTCACTTAAGAATCAATGTAACATGATGACCGCAACTGCATGTAATCCTTGCCACATTATTCTGAATCATAACTCCACCTTTAGGAGCCAAAATAACACAGATGGCATAAATCTTAAGCTTCATGCTCAACTTCTAGATTAGCTACCGGATGCTCATATTCTCCTTTACGTCAAGGATCTACTTAAGAAGCCATCTCGAGGAGGTCGGGTTCTTTATCATTTTAGAGTTATTAATCCCTATATTTCTTATTATTTAATTGCGCATTTCTTTACTATTGCAATTCTTGTGACTAAAATTTGAGCAATGCATTGGCGGTCTTCATTGATTCCATCCACATGCAAGGCAAGCGGCCCTATTCAAAGGTTTATTCTTTAATTAACTCCTTAGGTTAGCAACAAAATACTAAACCAAGAAAATATAGAGACAACTCAACCAAACAAATATAAACAACATAAAAAGAAACGTGATCGGTTAGTTCCAAAACTTGTAGACGTCCAGCAAAGAAGGTTCAAGACATGCCAATTCTGTGGATTCAAGCTATCTCGGCACTTCTCAAGTAATTTTAGACCTTCTTGACTTAGAATTAGCCCTTCGGATATGTTTATAAATGGTAGTTACCTTCCATAGCCTTATGGGTCTCCAACAATTTCATAATTTATCATATGCATATGCAAAACTCATGTCTGAGATAATCGCGGCAGCTCACAGCATCTCAATTGATCAAAAGCAAAACCCCACCTGAGAATTTCTTCATGTATAGACCTCTGGACCCCTTACAATTGCTTGCGCCTCAAAAGATCGCCTTCTAGCTCCAAGAATCAAACTGCAGAAGAACATACATAGTGCAGTCAATTCTGACCCAACATCACAATTTCTGTCATAACTTTCGTATACGGATATGTTTCGGCCTGATCAGACCATTCCAGAAAGCTTACTTCAAGATCTTTCCCAGCAAAAGAAAGATCGCCTGAAACGGATCTCAGGTCGTCGAGATATGATGCTTCAAATTTTGGGCTCCAAAACTGCCCAAAATTGCTCCTGCCTTCATGCTCTGCAACAATCCTTTCTCCAAAGAGACAAAACCCTCATGCTGCATACATGCCATGAATATATATATAAATATAAATATATATAATAGGCTGTGGCTGGCTGAAACACAAGAGCTAGATACAGCTTGCGGAGGTCAAGATGATTTGAGAAGTCTTGAACTCCCACAACATATGCTCATAACACTAGAGCTATGTACTATCTAGAGCTCTTTGCATAGCTCTCAGATATGTCACTGAGCTACAAATAGCTCTAGAATAGTAAGTACTCCTAATGTACGCCATAATACTTGTCAGCGGGAACGGGTTGGAAACGGTTGCACACAAGAGCTAGATACAACACTTGTGAAGCTTATGCTGATATGGGGTCTAGAATTCCCATAACACAGGCTCAAAATACAAGAGCTGTGTATTCTCCTATAGTGCAGTGGTGGCCTATATGGCTATGGCACCAAGTTTGAACAATGGCACCATGGTTACTTATTATGCCATGGCCCCTGTACTAAAAGGCACAATTGGGACCTTGATATGGGATCTAGCCATAAACAGAATACCTGGATATGCTCAATTACTAGAGCTAAATAATGTCTGGAGCTCCTTGCAGAGCTTCCAGTACTTCCACTGAGATCCACATAGCTCGTGAACCACCAATACATATTGAATTCTTATACTGTTGAAAGCTATTGTTTTTGTGGCATAAAAATTAACAATGGTGTACTCTGGACTATTTTCTTGTAAAAAAGACATGCTTGGTTTGGCCACATTACAAAAAAATATATTTGTGGTAGATATAAGCAATATGCTTATGCTACTTGGAAGCGAAATATTGCTTTTAAAGAAGTTGGTCTGCAAAAGACCTTCGAAAATAGTTAACAATGGGAAGTATTGCAAAAAATACCAAACCTTGTACCTTAGGGTCTTGAAAAATTGTTTTGCTTAGTATTTCTAAAGCAAACATCATTTGACTAATTGTTGTACCCAAAATATATGCATATGGGTTTTTGATTTTAAACACGAGTGCAACTATAGCTTTGTGGGGATATTTTGCAACAATTGTTGGGGCCAGGATTAAACCTTATCTGAGGTTGTTGTTGGTGGATCCTATGCACAATCGGCAAGGATTTGAAAATGGCACACAATTTAATTGTGGAAAACAATATTGGCAATTTGTGGCAACCGATGCAACTAGATTGCATTATATTGGCCCTCTGGTTGGATTTTACCTCACGGATTTAGGTTTGAGAAAAGCAAAAAATAGCATAATGGTTCGGGGTATTTCCTTGGTAATCGATTTAGGGCTAGCAAACCCTACTTCTTGAAATCGATTTAATATTACGCCTTATCGTGGCTTATGAGGGGAATGCATGCCTTTACATATTTACATACTTAGCCTCATTTGCAGATAACCTTAGGGCAAATGATTTATTTGCTAAGGGCATCTACAGAGCCTTAACGAAAATTATTTTTCTTAGAACCAGATGTGTTGGCCGGTCTGCAGAGACACTGGACGATTCCATTTTCGGATGTTGCACAGAGCCAGCCAGTTCGTTGTTAAATGGCAGATATCAAACTCCGAGTTTTCGGATATGACATAGCCAGATTTGGCAAGCTTTGACCTTTGAAGCCATATCCAGCTTAAAAAGCATGGCCGGAATGGGACGGATTGTAGCCCCTGCTATAACACAAAAAATAGCCAGGCGGTTCTTGGCGGTTTGATCAGAAAAAGATGGCCGAAATTGGTGATACCATGATACAAAGGGGCATTCGATTTTGTCTGAGCTCTATGGCTGAGTTTTATGGCACAGAATGGACTAGCAAAATGACATTTAGCTGGCTTGACTCCAACCAGGCAAAAACAAGATTTTACATGTCTACAGGTTAGCATCTGTTTACACCTTAAAATTTTTTTTCTAGAAATATGCATAAGAGACAAGCTCTGTTATATTATATTTTCCTGTACAAAAATCGATCAGGTTTTGGATATGTTTGGGACACCAGCGACGAGGCAACAATACTTGTTGCTTGCCACGGTATGCAAATGAAATAGGCACCGATTTGCCTCAAAAATGCTGATTACTGATGGGTTTATGCTCTAAGCTAGCTCTAAGTTGAGTCTAAGGATTTGGAACAGGAATGTACAGATCTTACAGACATAGGCTCTAATGACTCTCCGCAAAAATAACCATAGAATCTGGAGGCGAAACAATTCAGGTTCTTGCTTATTTTAAATTTCTTATTTACTCGTCTGCTTTGTGAATCAAAATGATCTTAAAAAATTTTAAGTTTGTCTCTCTTCAAACTTTGTCTACACTATTTATGCTGCTGAATATTTATCTGAAAGCGGTGAACACAATTCTTTTTGTTAGTATTGAGGCATAAAGAGCTAAGTGTTGAAACTATGATTGTTCTTTTACAAGACTATGATTTTGCTGTGTGATGACATACTGAATTAAACATTATGCTGGACATACCCTATTATCCAAGGGGTGTTTGACCACTGAGATAGGAGTTATACTTATCTTTGTTGGCTAGAAACAATAGCCTTGACAGGAAATACATGTTGTGTCCTATGATAACACTTATATTTGTTTATGTTTTTTCTGGAATATGAAGCTACTTTGGACTATATATGCTTTAATACTGATTATTTAGATGTGCTTTTTTAGCACATTTGACTGAATATGGTTGTTTAAACTCAATTTGAGTTTACTCCACTGTGATATTTAAGATTTTCAGTTCCTTCTTTTCTTGTTAATGTTTTCTCAAGGCAAAAGGATACAATTGGTGATCAGTGATAAACTGAGAGACCCAATGTACCTTTTGGCCCTTGCATCGTTACCGGGATTACTGCTAACGTTTGCATGATTGGCTGCAGGTACGGGTTCTCTCCTCCAATTGTCTCCAATTTGCTTCCTAGGATGTCGTTTACATGAAAGAAGTTGGAATTTTATCACAAGTGGAACATTGACACAGTGATCTTGATCAGCCAAGACATAAATATTGCTATGACTATAAAGGGAAGTTATTGTACGCTTTTCACTTGCATAGTCTAGTATGTACTTTCTACATTAAAGAAATATTGATAAAACGAAAATATTGAAATATTTGATTGTATTTAGAACATGTTTTACTTTCGTGTGGGACTCTTGTGGACTAGAGCCTGGGTAGTGCCAGGACAGACTCTCTCTAGCTTCGGTCGAGTGACCAAGTTAGTAGTAGTAAGTCTTTGCTAGATTAGATCCTAGTGAAAAGATAGAGTATATATATATATATACACATATATATCTATATTCAAAGGTTGGCACTGACTATACTAGTTGCAGTTGTACGTAGGGGCAGTATAACAATCTAACAACCAGTATTAGATTTTCTACTAATACTAACAACGTGTACAGACACAAAACAGTAAAGGGGTGCACTTAACCTAAGGGTGGGCTTTATGTGACCCTACTTGTAATAGAAAAAGTAAGCTCGAGCCACTTTGCATAAGCTGGGCATATGACATATCTATAGCTGGATAGGCTTTTTCATATGGGGTCTCGTTACAATAGGGGTAACGAAATAAGCACTTGACTACACATTAACAACAAATTTGCTGCTGCATGGTTGTGATTAACAGTAACAATTGCTAGGCAACAGGTTTGGCGATTGCATATAGTTTGGATCTTATTCTACGTGGGTGGTAAATAACTTTTGTGGGTTGCTTAGTCTATACAATCATATTATTGTGATGGTGACATATAGGTTAGCTTGTAGGATTCTAACGTATTACCTTGGCAGTAAAGATTCGAATATCATTACCATGAGTGTGAGGCGCCAGTGGTAGGTGACGGCTGATATGAAAATACTATCTTACTTATTATCTAATGGTATACCAGACCGTATAGACACGTATCTTCTGAAATACAAGGACAATTGTAACGGGATTAACCTAGACTGCAAGTTTAGGGTTCGTCGGGTCTGAAACTATACAACAGCTATGGAGTACGATTACATGCGCGAACTGGTAAGGAAGCATACCAAGTTTAAGCTCTACACACAAATCCGCCTTGAACCGTGCACTGTGGTAAGATCCTGGGTGATTTTGGTAATTAGTATCACAGCTAGAATCCACCAGAAATATGGTTTAACCTTCTGTGCGCTAACAACAATTTGATTGAAACCGACTAAGACAGAAGTCTTGGCGGTAAAAATGGTCAATGATTTGATGGACAAGCTTAAGATCAGAACGGATGAAGCATGGCTTTTAGTTGAAGTCCCCAGTGTGCACAAGGAAAACGAATTCCTACAGCAGCGCCGTCTTGCGCCTAACAAGGGCTTGGAAGCAATGACTAGGCCGGAAGGTTCTTCAAACTTGAAACCAACGAAGGCTGATATTGTAGCCATGCTTAAGGAAAAAGGGATCGAATGCAAGCATGATGGAGCAGTTATGAAAAAATCTGAGTTGGAGGAGATGGCAAGAAAGGCAGGCATAGACATTTTTACAGCAAAGAGGATTAATCCTGGAAAACGCCCTGCATCTAGTATTGGAGCATGTATGATAGCTGTTCATGGTAAAGCGCCAAGTATTACTACACCTGCTACAAGATCAATTGTGGGGCTTGCTGGAAACATTGAAGATCTTACTGATGATGACGGAGTACCACTTAATCAGGTCTAGGTTTAATATATTAGTGTTTTTTAATGTAGCATCTTATGGGGGAATTAGGGAAATGCATGCATACCCAAGCATTACTTCTGTTAATAATTTGGCCCAAGAAGGTAAGCTTATTTACTGCTGTATCAACATGGTTTTGGCGTAATTTTACAGGTCTGATCATAGCCATGGAAATACCTCTGTCTTCTATAGTTTGGTGCTAAGCAGTTAGCACCACATTTCGTATAAAGCTCCTACTATTTACTCTGTTTATATTTATGCTTATTTACCATCATGTCGTGTGGTTGAAGGGCGATAAGCCAGATGATTCTTTTGCTTACCTGCTAGTAGCTTAGCATTTTACCCTGTTTTAAGGCTAACTTGCTCTGGTTCTACTGCAGGTAACCGGAATCATCTCTACCTACTCTCAAGTTTTTAATGGTTTGAAGCATTCAAAGGAGTGCATAAGAAGCAAGTTCATATGGTTCAGGGATTTTCTCTGTGTTAAGAAAAACATTAAGCAGCATGAGCTGAAACTCTTGTTTTGTTATTCGTGTTCTCGTTACCCCTAAACTCAAATGCTACAAGTGTGAAGTCGTTGTAGGCTGAACTTATTGAAGAAGAATTTTTGTCTAATATCATTTGAGTTTAGTTTTCCTCGCGATATGTTTTGGCTGCACGCTTCTAGCAGCATGAAGCACTCTAGAAGCATGAAATACTTGTTATTTTCTTAATGAAAGCAAAACTTTATCTCTGTTTCAATTGGTTGTGTATTAAAAAGTATCTTTAACTGCATGAATGATGTCTGTTATGCATGAACAGTAAAACATTTGAGTATATAAAACACCATAAAGGACATGTGCTTGTGGCATACTAGTTGTTTTTTACTTGAACTGCTTGTTGACATCCACTCTTACAGCACAAATTCGAAATATTGGAAAGGATATATAGAGTAACTATCTTAGGTACATTTAAACTAATGGTAAGCATGTACTTTTTGATGTTACAACAGAAATTTAAGTCCTAGCATAGGTAAGTAATACATACTGTGTTAGAAATACCTTAAGAAAACAATAAGGGCTGATGTTGATGATATGTTTGCATGACTTGACTATGGCCGGCTAAATCTAGTTGATCCATTATTGTATTATCTATAAGACTCTTCCAATGTAGATTGTGAAACCGATAAGTTTGGTCTGGCACAGGTTATCCTGGTCAGAACTGAATGTCATGGCTTGGGAATTTGACTAAGTCTTCGGATGCTGTCTCTGTACCTTGTCCTGGCTTTGTATATATTCAGTGCCTTCGGGGTGCTGGTTAAACCAGCATGGGTCTTATGGAGTATACATTATGGAAAAACTTGCTTTATGCTAACTATTGTCTTACCAGCATGTTTATATTTATGACAGTAAAATCTTGCTAATTTCTGCAATTACAGGAAGGTGCCACTAAAAACATTCCTTCTAGCAGTAATGCAATCAACATGACGCAGACAGTATGGTGCAAGGAGCTCAACTTGCACGGATATGGTTTGTTATCTCGACCACCACCAAATATGGCTGTACAGACCATACTATCATGCATTCTGAAAAGGGAACTGCACCAGTATATCATCAACCTGGAAAACACTATTGAAGACAGCAACTGCTCTGGCATTACACATTTTGGTATGTGTAATTTTCTTTCACTTGTCACGAGCTTCATGAAATCAGGTTATGATGTCAATTACTGCAAGAATTTGATTGATAACCGATATGCCAAGCTACCCATGGCTCAGTTCAATGCTACACAAATGGAGGTCACTAGTCTACGGCTATTTGTTAAAGGTCTGACTGCACTGGAACGTGCCAATGGAGTCAAATTCACATTTTCGAACAATAACAGGAGGACCAGACCAAAGGTTTCGGCTACCCAGGTTAAAGTTACTGCTTGTGCCACCTTTAGGAATTGTCTTTTCGATGTCAACATGCTACCTGAAGAATATAAAGCTGCATTTACAACTGAGCAAGAAGACAGTATTAATAATGAAGATGAAATTGTTGAGGAGGAAGAAAAACTCCCAATCTCCATGCTCAATTTCTTTAATTGTGGCAGATTCCCTATCATGTCACAAAGGGAAGTTGAATCTCATAGTGCTCAATTCAACCATGCAATATGGAAAAGCAAGAATTTGGGAGTCTTGGCACCTATCAATTTAAATGCTTGGAGACAACTTGCATGCATTAGTGATGAAGACATTAAGAATGCTGAAAATGATGCGGATAATTGTATTCGAAGAGTTGACAAAGTTGAACTCACCTTACCTTTCCAGGCTAAATGGCTAGGTTTGGAATGTAGCTATAGTACAAGTGTCATTATCGGGCAAAAGAGCCATCAGGCCAAGGTTGAGGAGAGAAGACATGATTTCTATATTAAAAAGATGTGGAGAACATTCTGCCCGTTTGTTAAATGTACTTGTAGCAAAGCTGCCAAGGAAAACGGTGACTGTCCTGATACTATCATCTGGCTGGATCATGCCATTTGGTTCCTCATGAACAATTTGGAAAATGCGTGGCCAACACAAGCTACCATGGTGAGATTTGCATACTTCAGTTCTATTCTTGCTACCACACCTCTCAAGACTGCTGTTATTGCATTTATCGGATATCTCAAAGTTCGTGAAATATTGATCAATATGACAATGTTGTTGGCGGATAACAATCAAATGGATCTGGCCAAAGAGCATGGAAATACTAAGCTTGCCGATATTCTGGAGAAGACTATTAAACCAGTCAAATTTCTCATAAGTAAGCAGCAGGAAGATAATGTCTCTGATTTCACAGTGCACAACAGAAGGAGAAACAGCGAAATAGACAGTCCTGACAGTTCAACAATCATCATGCCACCCAAACTTTATAAAAGGCCTGAAGCCTCCAACTCAAATGCTGCTGATAATTATGGCAATGATGTCATTGATCTCGATGATGGTAGTACCGTAGCAGATGGTTCCGTAACTAAAAACAATGTTGGTAATTGCAGCAGGTCCTTCAACATACCACCGTACAATCTTGACATCTAAGTGTGACCAGGTATGTACCACCTCAGAATCTAGACTGTGAATTTTTATTATTAGACAGTAAACTGTAAACTATAAGTTTGTTATTCTAATGAATGTTAGCTTTACTACCACTAAACATCACTAGGGGTTGCATGGGGCATCCTTTTATCAGTTTCAATGCCTACATAGGCATTACAGTATATGAGTTGATCCTTTTGATCATATATTACAATTTTTCAGGGCAAAACAAGAGCCCTAATCCTTAATGAGGATGGAAACTGGGTATTAACTATGACCAAAGATAAACAAAAGAAGAAGTTCATTCATTTTAGCTTCTTCTCAAAATTTGTCAGCAAGTTTAGAATCAGTGGTTTCTTTGAGGACAATTTAATCAAAGCATTCGGTGATAGAGGGAGGAATATCCTCGACAATTCAACGTTTGGATGGAGATACATCCAAAATCTCAAGGCTATGTTCTACAAACCCAGGAAGGTGTTTGCAATGAAGGAAGAAATGAAATGTCCTTGTAAGAATCCCACTTTACAAAGATTCATAGACACTGATATCGGTCATATTAGAACAACGGATATTACCTTAGTACACCATACAGCTCTGAGAAATATGTTCAGCAAGGGTCTGAACCATATCCCTGATCAACCCTTCACTCTACAGCAATTTAAAAAGGAAATAGTATGCACCATTGAACAGTTCTTTATGCTGCATAGTTTTGCATTCCTGGACAGTGAAAAAGATAAAATTAGTATGTGCAAAGGGAATATCTTGACCGATGCTAAAAAATGTGCTATAGAGATGATTGAGACTAACAAGGACAATAAGATTAAGTATATGTCCTGTGACCCTGATGTTATCAAAAACAGCAAATGGTTACTGGACAACTTCTATATCTCAGGGGTTGACAAGGCTGCCAATAACCCCTCGTTTATTTGCCCTCAGCATATCAGATCTGAAGCCTATAAAAGGCTTGACAGCCCAGACTTTGCTAAACATGAGATGAATGCTGATACTATAATCCTTAGAATTGAGTCCGAGATTGACAAATTCGGGAGTGACCTTAGGTTCACAAGCCATGACCTCCCATACCTTCTAGGAATATACAAGGCACACAAGAAGGAGTACAGGTGGATCACTAATGCACATAATACTGTCTTTTCTGGCATAGCATCTTTGACAGCAGCTGGACTAAACACTATACTTGGCGTCTGGCCCCGGATATGTCATGAAAAATGTACTAAGTTCAATATGTTTAGTCACCACAAGATTAAAGCATCCTGGGTGATCAATTCTATTTATGATCTAGTGTGTAACCTACCCGGGAAAATTGATGATCTCTTTGTCTGCGATATTACGAAATGCTATGAAAATATACCTTTGGATGGTGATCAAGGTCTATGCAAGATCATTGCAGAGGTGTGCAGGCTGGCCTGGAGCAGCCAAAGAAACTTACATAAAAAGAATAACATGTGGTATTCCACAAATGGCAATGGGGTCTTTGAGGTTAAATGGAAAAACAGCAATCCTAAAAATGCAAAATGGAAACTAGTAAAAATGAACGAGTTCTGCTGCATTAACAATTGGCTGATCAATAATTGTTTTCTCAACATGGGAGGAAAAGTGTGGAGGCAGATCAAAGGCATTCCTATGGGTTTCCCATGCAGCCCAGCATGGTGTAATCTTTACCTAGCCCTGTCTGAGTTGAAATTCATCATGAACTTAGCTAAAGATGGTAAAATGTTGGAGGCCTCTACTTTCAAGAATACATACAGATACATAGATGATCTAATTGGCATTAATTGTTACTTCATGAGAGATTATCTTGGACTGGGCAGTCCTATGGATTCTACTATCTATGATCTAAATATTCTTAAAATTAAGGATGAAACGGATTATTGGCCCTCTGACGGGTTTAACTGTTACATCGGAAGAAGAGCCAACTTTCTAAATATGACCATTGAAGTAGTAAACAGATTTCATGGAACCTTTTGCACTTACAGATTTGATAAGAGGGATAAGCTCCCATTCAAGGCAACCAAGTTTATTGATGCTTCTGGGTGCAGACCATATATTATGGCATGCAATGTCATAATTTCACAAGTGTTACCATACCTCTACGTGCACAGCAATCCACTTAATGCGGCCATTGATTTGTATAATCTGGCAATGATTTTCATAGGAAAAGGATTTAAAGCTAAGGACATTTGGAAATCACTGTATAAAGCCTTATCGATCGCTGAGCTTCCGGGACTACAGTATGACATTAAGACTTTGGTTTATCATCTCAAAAGACAAAGGTATGTCAGCAATTTGTTTCTCATAGCTTCTTAGTATAAGCGTCTGATTGACTTTCATTGGAGGACATAAAACTGTAGTAACTAACATAACAGCTTAGGTTATGGAGTGGGTCCCTATGTATATAGGGACCCCTCCAGTTCCTATATACATTACATGACGGGACCTACTTCATTTCCCGGAAGGAGGTAGGCAATTTATATATATATATACATATATATCTATATTCAAAGGTTGGCACTGGCTATACTGGTTGCAGTTGTATGTAGGGACTGCATAACATTCTAACAACCATTATTAGATTTTCTACTAATACTAACAACGTGTAATGAACACAAAAACAAGAAGGGTGCACTTAACCTAAAGGGTGGGCTTTATGTGACCCTACTTGTAATAGAAAAAGTAAGCTCGAGCCACTTTGCATAAGCTGGGCATATGACATATCTATAGCTGGATAGGCTTTTTCATATGGGTTCTCGTTACAATAGGGGTAACGAAATAAGCACTTGACTACACATTAACAACAAAATTTGTTCTTTGCATGGTTGTGATTTAAAAGTAACAATTGCTAGGCAACAGGTTTTGCGATTGTATACATATAGTTTGGATCTTATTCTCATTGGGTGGTAAATAACTTTTGTGGGTTGCTTAGTCTATACAATCATATTATTGTGATGGTGACATATAGGTTAGCTTGTAGGATTCTAACATATTACCTTGGCAGTAAAGATTCGAATATCATTACCATGAGTGTGAGGCGCCAGTGGTAGGTGACGGCTGATATGAAAATACTATCTTACTTATTATCTAATGGTATACCAGACCGTATAGACACGTATCTTCTGAAATACAAGGACAATTGTAACGGGATTAACCTAGACTGCAAGTTTAGGGTTCGTCGGGTCTGAAACTATACAACAGCTATGGAGTACGATTACATGCGCGAACTGGTAAGGAAGCATACCAAGTTTAAGCTCTACACACAAATCCGCCTTGAACCGTGCACTGTGGTAAGATCCTGGGTGATTTTGGTAATTAGTATCACAGCTAGAATCCACCAGAAATATGGTTTAACCTTCCTGTGCTACTGCAATTACGGTGAAATGACTAAGACGGAAGTCTTGGCGGTAAAAATGGTCAATGATTTGATGGACAAGCTTAAGATCAGAACGGATGAAGCATGGCTTTTAGTTGAAGTCCCCAGTGTGCACAAGGAAAACGAATTCCTACAGCAGCGCTGTCTTGCGCCTAACAAGGGCTTGGAGGCAATGACTAGGCCGGAAGGTTCTTCAAACTTGAAACCAACAAAGGCTGATATTGTAGCCATGCTTAAGGAAAAAGGGATCGAATGCAAGCATGATGGAGCAGTTATGAAAAAATCTGAGTTGGAGGAGATGGCAAGAAAGGCAGGCATAGACATTTTTACAGCAAAGAGGATTAATCCTGGAAAACGCCCTGCATCTAGCATAGGAGCATGTATGATTGCTGTTCATGGTAAAGCGCCAAGTATTACTACACCTGCTACAAGATCCATTGTGGGGCTTGCTGGAAACATTGAAGATCTTACTGATGACGGAGTACCACTTAATCAGGTTTAGGTTTAATATATTAGTGTTTTTTAATGTAGCATCCGTTGGGGGGAATTAGTGAAATGCATGCATACCCTAGCATTACTTCTATTAATATTATTTGACCCAGGAAGGTAAGCGTATTTTCTGCTGTATCAACATGGTTTTGGCACAATTTTACAGGTCGGATCAGAGCCATGGAAATACCTCTGTCTTCTATAGTTTTGTGATATGCAGTTAGCACCACACTTCGTATATTGTTCCTGCTATTTACTCTGTTTTTATCTATTCTATTTTTTTACCATCATGTCGTGTGGTTGAAGGGCGATAAGCCAGATGATTCTTTTGCTTACCTGCTAGTAGCTTAGCATTTTACCCTGTTTTAAGGCTAACTTGCTCTGGTTCTACTGCAGGTAACCGGAATCATCTCTACCTACTCTCAAGTTTTTAATGGTTTGAAGCATTCAAAGGAGTGCATAAGAAGCAAGTTCATATGGTTCAGGGATTTTCTCTGTGTTAAGAAAAACATTAAGCAGCATGAGCTGAAACTCTTGTTTAAGTTATTCAGGTTCTCTCGTTACCCTAAACTCAAATGCTACAAGTGTGAAGTCAGGTTGCAGGCTGAACTTATTGAAGAAGAATTTTTGTCTAATATCATTTGAGTTTAGTTTCCTCTGCATATGTTTTGGCTGCACGCTTCTAGCAGCATGAAGCACTCTAGAAGCACGAAATACTTGTTATTTTCTTAATGAAAGCAAAACTTTATCTCTGTTTCAATTTGTTGTGTATTAAAAAGTATCTTTAACTGCATGAATGATGTCTGTTATGCATGAACAGTAAAACATTTGAGTATATAAAACACCATAAAGGACATGTGCTTGTGGCATACTAGTTGTTTTTTACTTGAACTGCTTGTTGACATCCACTCTTACAGCACAAATTCGAAATTTTGGAAAGGATATATAGAGTAACTATCTTAGGTACATTTAAACTAATGGTAAGCATGTACTTTTTGATGTTACAACAGAAATTTAAGTCCTAGCATAGGTAAGTAATACATACTGTGTTAGAAATACCTTAAGAAAACAATAAGGGCTGATGTTGATGATATGTTTGCATGACTTGACTATGGCCGGCTAAATCTAGTTGATCCATTATTGTATTATCTATAAGACTCTTCCAATGTAGATTGTGAAACCGATAAGTTTGGTCTGGCACAGGTTATCCTGGTCAGAACTGAATGTCATGGCTTGGGAATTTGACTAAGTCTTCTTTGGATCTTTCTCTATATATATATATCCTTGTATATATATATATATATATATATATATATATATATATATATATATATATATATATATATATATATATATATATATATATATATATATATATATATATATATATATATATATATATTATATATATCTAACATATATATGTTCTTATGTTTGTCCCATTGAATAGGACAGTTGATCTAAGATCCTACGGCTCACGCGGCTTTTGGGACGTATCCCACTGCCCGATGGCTTGGGAGTTTACATACAGCTCATATAGACACGATCCTACGGTCCAGGTTGATCTGATCCTGACCGTCGATCCAAGATCCTACGGCTCACGTTGCTTGGCACATATCTTACGGTCCACATGGCTTTGGGAATTATATGTAATAGATCCTACGGCTCATATTGCTTTTATATGATGAGATCTTGATCGTTGATTGAGTCTAAGATCCTATGGCTCATGTTGAATGCTCATCCCTTAAGAAAAGGCTTTTAAAATTTTTTATGTTATTGGGGGAATTCGAACCCTGGTACTCAACCCCCCAAACCCCCCACTCTAACCACTAGACCAAGCATTAATTCCATGAAGAATTTATGTTTCAAATATACTTAAGGGTAATGTTCCCATTAAGATAAAATAGACTATAACATTCTAGCTAGTTCAAGAAAGTTCTAGAATGTTCTGGAAGGCTCTAGAAAGTTCTAGAATCTTCTAGAAAGTTCTAGAACATAAGAGAACCTAAGGGGATCTAAGAAAACTCTTCGGAAAGTTCCAAATTGTTCTAATAAGTTTAGAATGTTCTAGAATGTAGGGGAATCTATGGGAATGTAAGGAAATCTAGGGAAATACTTCCAGAAAGTTCTAGAATATTTTGAAAGTCTTAGTATGTTTCAAAAAGTCTTAGAATGTTCTAAAAAGTTCTAGAATGTAAAGGAACCTAAGAATCTAATAGAATGTAAGAAAATCTTATAAAATATAAGAGAATCTAGGGGGGATCTAAGAAAATTCTTCCAGAAAGTTCCAAATTGTTCTAATAAGATTTAGAATGTTCTAGAATGTAGGGGAATCTATGGGAATGTAAGGAAATCTAGGGAAATACTTCCAGAAAGTTCTAGGATGTTTTGAAAGTTTCAGAATGTTCCAGAAAGTTCTAGAATGTTCTAGAAATTTCTAGAATGTAAGGGAATCTAGGAGAATTAACGGGAATATAAGGAAATCTCATAAATTGTAAGAGAATCTAGGAAAATATTTACAAGTCTAATGCATTCTCTTAAAATCTAGTTGAATCTAAGGGAATATTCATAATATCTAATGGAATCTAAGAAAATCTTGATGAAATCTTAGAGTTTTTTTAAGATTTTGCAAAGAGCCACAATAGAATGTTCTAAAATGTTTCATAATAAAGGGGTACAATATAAATCTTGAAAAAAAAAAATCCTAGATGCTCAGGGAAGCGCCAGATGCGAAAATAAAAGTGTTTTAGAATTGTTTGCCAGATCCAAAATAAATTATTTTGGAAGGTTCTAAATGCTCATGGGTAAGCACCTCAATCAAATCTAGGGGAATCTTCATGAATGCTAAATATAATACATAGAATGTTGAAGAATATAGAGGAATCACAAGAGAATCTCAAGAGAATGGTTGGTTACCTAGAACATGACAGGGGCCTTTGCATCACATGCTAAATGCTGGAACAATGTCGTGGGACGCATTAATTTTCTTGTATAGATATATATATATATATATATATATATATATATATATATATATATATATATATATATATATATATATATATATATATATATATATATATATATATATATATATATATATATATATATATATATATATATATATATATATATATATATATATAAGAAAATTAGCACGTCCTACGGTGCATGTTTCTACGGTGCACATTCCAATTTGAGCATATTCCTATGGTGGAAGTTGAGATTCTCTTAAATTTTATCAAGACTCCTTAGATTATTCATGATATTATGAAGATTCCTTTGGTTCGCCAAGAATTAGTTACATTTTATGAGAATTCTTGATTCTCTAATATTAGACAAATTGAGGAGGTATAACTTTGTTATATGGGGTTTTATAATTATTGATCGATTTATAATCACTAGGCAGCCTATAATCTGTGACTGAACAATTATCTGTGGCTGAAAATTAATGGGTGTCCCATTGCAAAAGCTTGAACCATTCAAATTAGGAAGCTTCCCCCTTGTTTGAAGTACTTACAATATTAGAGATGCACGACATTATTGTCACTGCTCAAACAAAAATCATGTTGGCATCGTTACCATGAAGTGCCTCAAAATGCACATTAGACTTGTGGTATATACTGGGAGTTCCAAAATTATTTGGGGGCGTATAATTATGGTTGTCCCGGAAGCACTACGAGGCGACCTATAGTTATTAGGTGCCCCTTCCAAGTGATGTGCACTCAATTCCTCCATATTCCTTGAAGGAAATATTTGCATTTACATGTTCGTGGAGAGGGTGTTGTGAGAAAGCCCCACTTGAACCATTGAAATTGGGAAGCCGCCCCGCTTTATTTGAAGTATTTGCAATATTGCAATAAAACAAGCGTAGGTGCATCCATAATTACTATTGGGCGGCCCATAGTTATTGCATACCGCATAAACATTTCAAGCCCCATAAACATTTGGAGACAATAATATGGAGTTAGATAACCAATAACCATTATATGGCCCAAAATTAATGGGTCTGGATTAACACAAATCGAAGCATTGAAATTGGGATACTGGTAACTTAGGTAGATAGAACCATTAAAATAATAAAGTGATTCTAACCTCTAATAGATGGCTAAGATTGCCTATCTGACTTCGACAGTTCAAATTGTTTGCTAGTGATGATTTTAGGGGCATCATATATATGACTATAGCTAGTTTGACGAATAATCTAAGACTAAAGAAGTTTTCTAAGGCGATAAAATATACACACAAAACCCGGTTTGGGTTGGTAATAGATAACACGGGTCACCATCATACAAAAGCACATTGTAGCCATATTTTTGGATGTGATAAGTGTGGCTACACTCCAATGCGACACCGGGCTTAATTTCCGGTCAATAAAATAGAAATAGTACAATAATCAAGCACAAACATAGAAGATATAATTGAACCTAAACATTTCCCAAACTTTGTTATTTTGCAAAACAAAGCTAAACTCTTTCATCTACTATATAAAAAATCTTCTGTGATTGCTTGGCATTCTAGCTTAAGCATCTCCATTTGGCAAATTTGCTAGAATGCCTTATGGTAGGGTTTATTTTTTCATGAAGCTAGTGTCCCACATGCGGAAATGTTATGAATAAATGCCCACAACGACTCAAATACCGGAAAAATTATAGCGGTCGGATGAACAAAAATCATGAGGAAATCTTATTGAACTTACCATCTTCTTGTAAGCAACATGTTTTTCTTTAGAATTTGAATAAAAGGTAACGATTATTAGGCATTCTGTTCACCTGTTGATCAATTAGAACCTAGAAAGAACCACCTCATATAAACTCTATGTAATTCAAATAAAAGAACCTAGAATCATTTAACTCACCAAGCGCTCCAGGACGTCCACGGTCTGAATAGTAAACAAATACAAATAGCAGTTTTGTCACCCAGAAGGATTTTCTGGATTATTAGCAATATCATCGAACACAAACACAATAATATTTTCTTCCTTCAAACCACTCCTAAGGATTTGATAAGCATGGCATACATCGCACCGCAAAAGAACCAAAAAATCACATTATAAGAATGGCCAGCGGTTTTTCTCGGCATCGGATGTAGAACGCTTTCGATTCTTGGTGGGCATAACAATTCCGGCTTCTTCTTCCCAAAAGCGGTTTTCTTGCTTCGCACCAGAGTATAGATAATAAAAGAACATTGACTAGATAAGCAACTGATTGGTAAAACTAGAAGATTAAAGCAGAAGAGCCCACAAATAAGAAACTCAATTCGTCCGATCCTTGCTTTCCCGACCTGTTAAGACAAAAAACAAAGCCAATTAGGGAAAAAGAATACATGAAAGGGCTCAACAACACAAAACGGTAAAAGCGAGCGAAGATAGCAGCTCTAGAGCGAGAAAATATTGTACTTTTATTCTAAAATTTCTGGCATAAAGCTCCTATGTATCTGCAAAAAATAGGCTCTCGGATGATTGTAGGGATCAAGCAAGCTAAGGGCGACCCGGAATCTAAAGTCCCATGACCAAAGCAGAGTTTTTCCACCGGGGGCGATTTCATGGTTTTGAGGCCGATTTTTGGTTAGGTCAACCAATTTGACCAAGAGTGCCTCTGGACAGCCTTCTTGGTTGAAATCCCTCCTATGAACTCCACGCAACCAAAAGGAATTGCGATTTTGTACTAACAAAAGAAAGAGTGGCTGAAGCGGGATAAGCACAAGCACGGATGTCTTGCATGTCTTTCCGGCTTGGATGCACCGAGGCTGTTAGATCGTAACTTACCACTTGCTATGGTTGGGGGCGACCCGGATCCAACAAGTTTTGAGACTACGTAGACCAAAAGCCCCCCGCTTTGAGCTCTGCTGCCCGGGACTCCCTTGTGGCAATCAACTAGGCCCCTATTTTGGGGCCTCTGAATCATGCCCATGGGCCTTGCAAACATAGCATACGGGAAAAGCTTTCCATAGAACAAATCCCGGTCTTACACTACAGATGAAGATACATCAAAGGAAGCCGATCTTTGGAGCATGTCCACACACCCAAAATAATCTTAAAAATGATTGCTCTTGATAGCGAGAAACACGAACAAAAATCTCCATGTTCGAACTGCGAGGCAGCCTACGGGCAACAACACTAGATCCGCATGTTTTGGGGTTTTTCTAAATCCCAAGGTCAAATGCCAAATAACTTTTCCATTGGCAGTTCATGTTCTTGATCTTTGTCTGCAGAAAATCCAAGTCCCAAAAATATTTGAAGCATAAAAATCAAACACAAGAATTATAATTTCGAGAGGCAAGGATCGAATCAAATGATTGAATTGCATAGCTCACCCGGAAAAACTAAAACAAAAGTATGGCATTGCGCCTCGTCATGGCGGATTTGGGAAAATTTGAAAGCAAAGCGGCGGCGCTACGTCCTTTGTTAATAAATTTGATATGAAAGCGAGCAGAGAATTAAATGAGGAGGGTCCGAGCGCTTTAAATCCCGGTTCGAGCGAGTCTCAAATTACGCCAAAGAAAAACACGGATTTGAGCGCTCAGGGCTCCAAGCCGAAAGAATATACGGGAACGTATAGTTGAAGCTAGACATGCAGATGAGCACGAGATCACCACCATAGCTAGAACCGTATAGCATAACCATGGCATACATAACCATTAGCGCCATAGCTGGATAGCATAGCCAGAAGCCGCCTGCAGAAAAACCATAGATAATCCCAAACGAATTCCATTTTCCGATATTCATATATATAGGAGCACTCAGAACTTGGAAGAATGTTCTAAAGTTTTTTAGCATCTTCTAGAATTTTTTGGACACTCTAGAAGCCACCAAACGCCCGCCAAGAACCTTCCGGAAGCCACCAGATCCGACGGCTGAGATTGCGAGGGAGCGAACCGACGGCCAAGATT
This sequence comes from Isoetes taiwanensis, assembly GCA_021234155.1. Lineage (NCBI taxonomy): Eukaryota > Viridiplantae > Streptophyta > Lycopodiopsida > Isoetales > Isoetaceae > Isoetes > Isoetes taiwanensis. The sequence goes on along the minus strand of JAJEKV010000097.1, from coordinate 3,187,364 downwards.
TGGCGGTATAGATATAAAAGAAGGTTCTAGAAGCCACTCCTAATAATTATATATATATTCAGATATACTAAACTAAACAAATCCTCATGACTTTGTCCAGACATCCAAATCATTCTTAACTAACTAAAAGAAGATTGGACTTATCGGACCCCAAAAGGGGAGGCCTTAGAGATTTTAATAAAACTATGTAACTCAAAGAGAACATCTAAACTGTACCATTACAACCTAGGGTTGTTTAAAAGCTATACCAGCGTAATTCCAAAATGAATTTTAATGAAACCAAACATGGACAGAAAATCAAACGAAAACAGAATACTGAAGGTCAATAAAACAGCAAAAGGATCATAGCAAAAAAAAGAGCAAACATTGTTCAAAGTAAAAAACCAGGGAATACAAAATGCCAAACAGAAAGAATAAGAATTACCAAATATAATAATATATGATATCAAAAGGGATAAAAAATAACTGCTGTAAAAAGAAAACACTAATTTTAAAGTGCCAAGCATGTTGTATAGAATCTAAACCAGCAAAAAGTGGCCATAAAGTTTAACAAAATCAAATAAACATAAGAGTCAAACTTCAAAAGAACAAGACAGATTTCACAGCATATGCAAAAACCATGAAGAATGAATAATAAAGCTTTCGATTAAACCAAAGGAGAATAATAACATCAATGAAAACAATAAATTTGGAAGACCAAATACCATGTGTTCAACTGCCAATTCTTCAACAAATAAACCAGTAAGACATCTTACCATATAGTCTTAACATAATATAACATTTGTTCATATCCGCTAGCATGCAGAATGCCTAAAAACCACAAGATAAGGGAGAAGGAGTTCGGTTACCTGCAGCAAAGAAGCATTTGTTAGCCTAAGAAGGGTAAAAATGCCTATGCTAGCAGGTAAGCTATGAACAACCTTGGCCTTCGCCCTTTACCCTCAAATTTAGAAGAAACAGGAAAAAGAATTCAAAGCATGGCCACTCGGACCATGATGTACAATTATAGTTAATCATACAAAAGTCTGCTATCTCTGACTATAAATAAGTGTCTTAAGATAATAGGAAACTGAAAAGATTCAAATAAAATCAACATACAATTTAACAATTATCCACCTGCACTGATGTAAACAGACCAGAAGCATGTTATTAAGCTAGGTTTGTGGAAATTCTATGGTTGTACCGGGATTAAATCTGATTGTAAATTAGGACATGGTCAGGAAGCGGGGAATAAGGATCGTACGGACTTGTCAAATTAATCACCAAATGAAGGAAATACCGGATAAAAGGATCGACATGATACCACAATCTACTTAAACCTACTGACTAACCCTGACCATATCCCAACCTAACAGCATATGTTATTATTTTACCATCAAATTCATGCATAACCAGATCAGAGAAAGTAAACTCAAAGGAACTCAAATTAAACAGAACATACAAGGATACAATAAGAGCTTAGGACAACGCCTCAAATAAGGGATATATCAAGGTAAAATGCTACCAATCTACGGAAAAGGAAGTCATAAGTTCAGTGATTAATTAACTCATAAGCAATAGGAAATCCTATTGAAATAATTTCACATATAAGGCACATTATAGTTACGGATCAAGGGACATGATAAAACATGATCTGAGCCTAGGCCACCCAACTCTAACAAGGAATATATCAAGGTACAAAAAGAATAATTAAGGTAACAAGTCATCTCAACTAGTTCCCAAACAATCCCATATCCAAATCAAGACTAAATTCAACCGACAATAATGTAACACTAAGAATCTAGATAAAATAGCCCTCGGGCAATTAAAAGCAATAGAAGGAAACCCGATTGGTTTGGATCTCCGGTTCATCACAATCGTCATCACCATCGGACTTTAATTGGGAACAATCTCCACATTCTTGGCGGCAGGTTTTGACCCTTTCACCAATTTGCCACTAGGCCCCCGCCTACGGTATGAATTTTATAATACCAAGGTCCCTACTATCTTTGTTGGGATCAAGCCCATGTTGCTTGCAGAGTTCCAACAACTGAGATTTAGAAGGTCGTGAGGCTGGCGTGCTCGAGGCCATTCCTTCTAAGAAAATCAATGAGCTTACGCAGGTATGACCCTTATTGGGGAGCCCTCTCGGCCTCGTCATGTCTTGAAAATGCAAAGGCTGGGATCCTGGGTTTATATAAAGCCAGTAAATCTTGTCTTGTACCACAATTATAGTAATGCATCATCAATTAAAGGTTAAGTTACCTTGGCTTACAAGAACTGTAAGATAAGGACTGTTTTAGATCACCTGGATCGGGCTGCCAGCCGGAAAACGCGTGCATCCATTTGCTCCATGCATGATAATTACGGAAAATCGGTTATATCCCACTATAAAGCGTCGGTAGGCCATGCGTACTACCTTGCCGCCATATCCGAGCAGTGGATTTCCATGGTCGTGGAACCATCTGACAAAGCCGCACCATACCTTCGTTAGGGTTTTCTGGAAAAAATTAGATTAGGTAACGATCTACCCTAAGTGTACAGTTATGAGCAATTGTTAACAAGAAGGTTAAATGTCAAAAGGTAAAAAGGAAATAAATAATTTGATTCCCTTAAGGACGTATAGCTAAAGGGTAGAGAAATAAAAAAAATAAACACCTAAGAAATCGTAAAGGGTGATTTAAACAACACAAGTATAATGCAGAGGCAAAGGAACACCCATTACCATACTGATAGGTCATAATATAATCACAAATATCCCACAATAAACAGGTTCAAAATTAACCTTCTTCATAAAAACACATAACCAGCATTGTTTTTATAATACTGCCATCAAAGTCGGCCAAACACATTAATAATATTACACATATGGAAATCATCAGACAAAAACCAGAAAGTTCCTAAACGAATTTATTAAGGTGAATTACTTGTCTTACAAAATCATAAACCAGATTTACAAACTAACCTGGGATCATATTGCCACTAGATGTGGAATAGATTTTCCTCCCATCAACATACACAGTTTTTCCGTGAACTCAAATTACTAAAAGTGAAACAAGAAGTCAATAGGAGCTAACCCTAAACTTCGTATATATATATGTATATATATATATATATATATATGAAAAACCTCCCTCCAACCGGAAGGCAAGGTCAGATCCCATCATAAACATAGGGACAGGGGGTCCCTATGTCTAGGGACCCCCTTGCCAACTAAATCTTAAAGGAAAACTGTTGCATCATACCATAACCTGGATTACCTGTATTTCTTAAGCTCCATTCTTAAAATATCCATAGAAAATCTGAGTCCTGGGAAGTTCTCCTGTGAAAGAACAGTAGAGACTTTATGCCACACATCCACTTTCCTGAAACCTTTGGCCACAAAAATATCAATAAGGTTAGCAATATCCCTAGCTGCCAAACTAGGGTTGCTGTGCACATATAAATAAGGCTGAATCTGAGAAATAACAATGTTGCAGGCCACAAGATATGGGCGACAACTTTCCGCATTAACAAACCTTGAGACTTTAAACGGTAGCTTATTTCTCTTATCAAACCGATATGTAGCGTATGTCCCATTGTGATGTGCCAAAATCTCTATGCTCATATTGAGAAAATCAACTTTTTTACCCACATTACTCCCATGGCAGTACACAGTTTCATCTTTTATCACTAAATGATTGAGATCATAGATAACCTCGTTATTGCGGGTTGTTGAGACTCAAGAGATCATCAATGTACCTGAACGTATCCTTGAAAGCAGCTGCCTCAGTCAATTTTCCAGCTCCAATAAGCTTAGTAATAAACTTCAATTCAAACCATGCAAGGTAAAGATTGCACCATGAAGGACTAGAGGCAAAACCCATAGGAATACCTCTGATCTGTTTCCAAATTCCACTATGCATAGCAAGGTAACAATTGTTCAACAACCAGATGTTCAGCTTAACAAACAAATCTCTATTGATCATTTTCCAGGACTCATTACTTGGAGCCTTACTTTTCCATTCAAGATTGATATCCGAACCCTCCAGGGTCTGATACCACATTTCATAACCATGGTGAACATTCTTTTTGTACTTCCATACCATATCAATAATTTCTGTCATTACCATACAAATCCCATCAGCCCCAGAAAGAGGGATGTTTTCATAACACTTAGTAACATCCGCACAGAAAACATCATTGATCTTGGCTGGCAAATTAACTGCCACATCATAGATAGAGTCAACAATCCAAGAGGCTTTAATCCTGTTATGCTGCCATAGATTAGCAGCACTACATTTATCATGACAAATACTTGGCCACACTTCCAGTAATAAGTTTAAACCCTTAGCAATAATAGAGGCTACCCCAGAGAAAATAGTATTATGAGCATTAGTGATCCACCTGTATTCCAATTTATGAGCTTTGAAAATTCCAAGTAAGTAGGGAAGTCTGTCACAAGAATCATGTTCATCACCAAGCAGATCAAACAGATCACTCTTGATCTGTACCAATAAATCATCCTGAGAGATTTCACATTTAATGAAGTCATTACTGTTTAACCTTTTATCAGCTTCATATCGAATATGCAATGGACAGATGAAGGCAGGATTATTAGCAGCCTTGTCTACACCAGATGTATAAAGGTTACTGATCAACCAATCAAGATTTTTAACAACCTTCTCATCATGAATCAAAAACTTTTTTCTGCATTCCATATTATTATCAATAAAGTATTTTGCCGACCACTTTGTTTCCTTAACCGGGACCTTTTACATTCCACAATCATTTCAGGATCAAAATTAGACAGGGTCTGCATGTGGACTTTAAAGAACTGATCAATGGTGACTTGCATTTCAGATTTAAACTGCTCAAGAGTAAAAGGACGGTCAGGGATGTAATTAAGTCCACATGCGAACCAATTTCTAAGTGCTTTGCTATGTATAATATTAAGATCCAAGGTCCTAATATGTCCAATCATTGGATCAACAAACTTTTAAGTCTTGGAATAGAAACGAGGGGGACAAGCGAGGCACATTTGCATCGAGAAAAATATCATTTTAGGATTGTAACATAAGTCTTTAAGATTTGAGGAAAATCTCCAACCAAAAAGTTGTATCATTCCGGGCCTCATAGCCAACTTCACAAAAAATCTACAAACAACGGTTTTAAAGGTACTGCTGACACTGAATTTTATCAACCAACTTGGAAAAATAGAGAAATGAACAAATTTTCTTTTATTGTCTTCCCTAGAAACTTGTAGTTTGAGTCTTCCATCCACCCTTGTTGAAATAAATCTTGTTTTGATCTGTACAATCAAACCAAAAATCGAGATCATCGGTCGATTAAAGATTTTTTGATGGAACAAGTCCAAATAACACGACCTTTGGCCATAAGTATATTAAGATGCAATGCACGATCCAGCGGTAAGCATACATTAAAGATAGTTAAAAGCTTGAGGGAACAGAAAAATGAAAAAATAGAAAGCTAACCGGTGAGTAGTCATGGTAGATTTGGTCATCGTTTTTGAATACTTCGGTTTCCATTCAGGACGACATTCCGGACTTAGTACACTTGGAGAGTTTAGGAGGCACGAGAATTCTTTGTAACATTGCTTGGTACAGCTCTTTTCTTTGTAAGTTGGAGCAAAGCCCATGTTGCTATTATCATGTAAATGATCAATCGAAATTTCTTAGACACGAGGGTCTTCTCAATTATGTCCTGACCTTGGACTTACCAAATTCATTCTTGAGATTGAAGTTCACATTTTCAGCCAACTTATGAGTCATGCATTATCATGAGCTCCCTAATGGTGAGAAACCCAATGTAGGAAAGTACCACACCTTTGATAGGTTTGGTGGGTTTAAAAGTTTGAGAGCGGGGCAAACCTCATTTGCATGGACTCTTTTGGCGGATTAATTCCAAATTATTAGCCATAAACCAAATCGGTGGTCAAAACCGGATGATGTTATCTCGTACACTTCTCATCATAATTTGTCACAATCACACTTGAAGAAAGGACGATGCGTCCACGAAGATCCTCATAAGATAAAAATTATTTCTCTTTTCCTCCATCTTGGCCATATGCCCTTTTGTCCTATGTATAATGATGTGCCAATGGGGCAAGTTCGATTGAGTAGACTCAAGGCAAAAGGCGGTTTAACATCAATTTTTCTCGGATATGTTTAATAAAGGATATGGCATCGACTTCAGCTTTCAAAACCTCTTCCTTTTCAACTTTGGCAAGCAAAACCCAAGATTCCCTTCTTGATAGGAGCAATTATTCCAAGATTTTTGCTACTCCACAATGTTTGCCCAAACTGTTTCACCATGGATCTCAACGTTCCTATTTGACATAATAGGAATGCACCACAATTGAAAAATTGAGTTCCTTAAGGTTGTACTCATCCGAAGTTCCACGATTTTGCTATCCTCATCCATATCAGCTTTAAGAGGGTTGACCACTAAATTATCGGAGATACTTTCCACAAGAACATCCATATCAAAAAGACAATTGTCCGGGTTATTTTTGGTCCAACTTTTTTGACATTGCTCTTAATATTTTGGATATAAGACAATGGCTTGATGTTGTCGTATTTCCAAACCTTTGTAAGGCCTTTAATGAAAGCCGGTGGGTCCCTAAGATCTGTCTATCCTCATACATATAAAAAGCCGTGGCAGCTTATTATATGAGTCAATAATGAGGTCATGATGGACTGATCATTAACCTTCTTAAAAACCAGGACACAAGTTCCAAAGATCTTATTGAATCCGAAAAGCGAGAATAGTAGAAATCTCACCTTCAACTAGTGAGCACTCCTTGCAAATAAAAAGATTATGAATCTCTTGATTTTTGATGCATGCAAGAACCTGTCACGACGACTTTATTGGGTGGAATAATGCTCGCGAAGGCATAACCAAAACGAGCCAGCTCGGATACCACTGCGATTACGTTACCAAAAGGAATTTTGGTGGAGTTCGTTTGTTGATTGTTAGCGACAATGTTGAAGATTTGACGAAGGTTGGAAGTACCTTCTTCCGAAAATAATCAAATTAGAGCGGAATAGACAAAGAGGATAATAAGAAAAGAACAAAAGGTTATCCCTAAGGCCCACTACGGTAAAACCGGAGATCCCAAATCGGTATATATACTAAACTAAACAAATCCTCATGACTTTTGTCGGACATCCAAATCATTCTTAACTAACTAAAAGAAGATTGGACTTATCGGACCCCAAAAGGGGAGGCCTTAGAGATTTTAATAAAACTATGTCACTCAAAGAGAACATCTAAACTGTACCATTACAACCTAGGGTTGTTTAAAAGCTATACCAGCGTAATTCCAAAATGAATTTTAATGAAACCAAACATGGAATGAGAAAATCAAACGAAAAGCTTTTTGAAGGTCAATAAAACAGCAAAAGGATCATAGCAAAAAAAAGAGCAAACATTGTTCAAAGTAAAAAACCAGGGAATACAAAATGCCAAACAGAAAGAATAAGAATTACCAAATATAATAATATATGATATCAAAAGGGATAAAAAATAACTGCTGTAAAAAGAAAACACTAATTTTAAAGTGCCAAGCATGTTGTATAGAATCTAAACCAGCAAAAAGTGGCCATAAAGTTTAACAAAATCAAATAAACATAAGAGTCAAACTTCAAAAGAACAAGACAGATTTCACAGCATATGCAAAAACCATGAAGAATGAATAATAAAGCTTTCGATTAAACCAAAGGAGAATAATAACATCAATGAAAACAATAAATTTGGAAGACCAAATACCATGTGTTCAACTGCCAATTCTTCAACAAATAAACCAGTAAGACATCTTACCATATAGTCTTAACATAATATAACATTTGTTCATATCCGCTAGCATGCAGAATGCCTAAAAACCACAAGATAAGGGAGAAGGAGTTAGGTTACTGCAGCAAAGAAAAGAAGCATTTGTTAGCCTAAGAAGGGTAAAAATGCCTATGCTATGTGTAAGCTATGAATAACCTTGGCCTTTCGCCCCTTACCCTCAAATTTAGAAGAAAACGGGGAAAGAATTCAAAGCATGGCCACTCAGACCATGATGTACAATTATAGTTAATCATACAAAAAGTCTGCTATCTGACTATAAATAAGTGTCTTAAGATAATAGGAAACTGAAAAGATTCAAATAAAATCAACATACAATTTAACAATTATCCACCTGGACTGATGTAAACAGACCAGAAGCATGTTATTAAGCTAGGTTTGTGGAAATTCTATGGTTGTACCAGGATTAAATCTGTTGTAAATTAGGACATGGTCAAAGAAGCAGGAATAAGGATAAATCCTCCACAGACTTGTCAAATTAATCACCAAATGAAGGAAATACGGATAAAGCGAGGATCGACATGATACTACAATCTACTTAAAACCTCTTGACTAACCCCGACCATATCCCAACCCCTAAAGCACATGTTATTATTTTACCATCAAATTCATGCATAACCAGATCAGAGAAAGTAAACTCAAAGGAACTCAAAATAAACAGAACATACAAGGATACAATAAGAGCTTAGGATAGCGCCTCAAATAAGGGATATATCAAGGTAAAATGCTACCAATCTACCAGAAAGGAAGTCATAAGTTCCAGTATTAATTAACTCATAAGCAATAGGAAATCCTATCGAAATAATTTCACATATAAGGCTGTTATAGTTACGGGGATCAACGGGGACATGATAAAACATGATTTTGAGCCTAGGCCAACAACTCTAACAAGGAATATATCAAGGTACAAAGAATAATTAAGGTAACAAGTCATCTCAACTAGTTCCCAAACAATCCCATATCCAAATCCAAGACTAAATTCAACCAGACAATAATGTAACACTAAGAATCTAGATAAAATAGCCTCAGGCAATTAAAGCAATAGAAGGAAACCTGATTGGGGTTGGATCTCAGTTCATCACAATCGTCATCACCATCGGACTTCGAAATTGGGAACAATCTCCACATTCTTCGCGGCGGTTCCGACCCTTTCACCAATTTGCCACTAGGCCCCTTACAGTATGAATTTTCTAATACCAAGGTCCCTACTATCTTTGTTGGGATCAAGCCCATGTTGCTTGAGAGTTCCAACAAAGAGATTTAGAAGGTGTGGAGTCAGCGTGCTCGAGGCCATTCCTTCTAAGAAAATCAATGAGCTTCTTTCGGTATGACCCTTATTGGGAAGCCCTCTGGCCTCGTCATGTCTTGAAAATGCAAATTTTGGGATCACGGGTTTATATAAAAGCGATAAATCTTGTCTTGTACCACAATTATAGTAATGCATCATCAATTAAAGGTTAAGTTACCTTGGCTTACAAGAACTGTAAGATAAGGACTGTTTTAGATCACCTGGATCGGGCTGCCAGCCAGGAAAACGTGCATCCATTTGCTCCATGCATGATAATTCTGGAAAATCAGTTATATCCCCAGCTATAAACGTCGATAGGCCCGTATATTGTTTGCCGGCCATATCCGATCCAGTCGTTCCATGGTCGTGAACCATCTACAGCAAAGCGCCGCACCATACCTTCGTTAGGGTTTTCTGGAAAAAATTAGATTAGGTAACGATCTACCCTAAGTGTACAGTTACGAGCAATTGTTAACAAGAAGGTTAAATGTCAAAAGGTAAAAAGGAAATAAATAATTTGATTCCCTTAAGGACGTATAGCTAAAGGGTAGAGAAATAAAAAAAACTAGAAACGTGTGCCCGGCGATGCCGGGCATTAGTCTTAGACGTGTGGAATTGGTAGATGTAATGGGATTTTTAGGTGGAATAAAATTTGTAGATGTAATTGTGTTAAGTACATGTAATGAAGTGCCAAGTGTGATGGTTTAGGGTTTAGGCATTATCCTTGGGCACATGAAATTGCTAGGTAGATATAATGAAAATGTGTAAAGTTTAGGGTATTGCATGCGTTTGTGATAGTTTAGAGCTTTATGGAAGACGTGATGATGTTAGTGAAATCTGTTCTAGAGAGGTAATAAACACAAAAAGAAAAATCTGTTGTAAATGTCGTAATGATGGCAAACCTTCTGGGATTTAGGTGTTTATAGCAAGTTCGGTGGTATGGTGCATTTACTATTATAGCCTGTAGTTTTATAAGTATTATCAATTCAAGACAAAGAACTTAATTCTGAAAATTCCTTATCTTTGGACGTCCTTAGATTACCTGATATAATCCCAAACACCTTTAACCTTGAGCTCGTCCACACTAAACTCTAAATGCATTCAAGACATAATTATTCATTATAGGGAGCAAAACAATGATACAGTCATCACATTTGGGTCATCTATCTAAGTCCATTTATCAAGAGTGAACACATGAAATAATGTTAAATAATTTGCAGTCATAGAATAGGGCACAGGTTCTGCAGGCATAAGACAGTGCTCAAGGCTGATAGTGGCTAGAAACTCTATAATGAGGCCTATGTGCACATTTTCCAACCTGAATCATTATTATAAACATTTTAAAAGCAAGCAAATTGCACATCTCTAAGAGGAGATGTACGAAATTGACGCTGATGTTCCTTTATGAGAACTTGATGCTACAACTCTAAAAGCCCGAAACAAATTAGATCCAGTCAGAACCTCTACCTAAATACCTAAATTACAGCATAAATGAATAACAAAATAGAAGAATAATGACATGATGATCGTAAAATGCTCACCTTCTGCTAAAGTTTGAAAAATCATACACATAGTATTCTCCTCTTACTATTACTGTTACTCTGCAGAGCAAGATCTGAGGTGCCTCTGAATGAGCGAAGAGGATAGAGCATGCCATATCCAATCAAAGGAATCTGCACTCTGGCCATCAACGGCAGTCATTGAAAAATTTGACATGGTTAGGAAACTTTGTCTGGACCCTCCATATTCGAAACAGGTGGCTATGGTTAAACCTAAAACATCAAGAGACATGAAAAAATGAAAGGTATGTTGTTCATTTGCCTAAGACTTACCTCTATGGCACTTCAGTGTATGGCATGACATTCATAAGAGATGCAAACATTTATGCATAATTAAAGCTTCATAAGCAAAATATTAAGATGCTGCATAGAGTTGAGAGGAAAGATGATTCCCTTTCTTTTGACATGGTTTACCAGGAGCCTTGTCTGCCAGATCCAACTCTTCCTTCCTCACCACCGACATCAAAAGCGATGCCATTGTCTGCAAAGATAAGATAAAATTTTAGAAGGGGCACAATCTGGCATAGACTCTACAATATCAGGACCCGTCATCATCATGAAGGAAAATTATGGCAAGCCAGATTGTAAATTCTTTGGCGCCATCATTTGTCTTAAGTTCCTCAAATATTTGCAAAAGAGTTTGTGAAAAAAGAAAGAAAAGAAGCACCTCTAGATGATTCCCTAGGTTTGGATCAGTTTCTAATTTGCTAAAATGGACACAGAGCGAAATCGAGGCAACAAAATCAAAGTTTGTTGCTGACAACAAAGATGCATACCTTAACTGGTAAATTCAAAAGAAGAAAATATGCCGAGATCAAAAAGTCGAAAAGGAGAAAATGATTTGCTCCAAGCTCCACCGATGTGCCCTAAGATTTACAGTTTCGGTTTATAGACCAGAGCAAATAACCACATGAAAGTTACAGAATGCAAAGACTACCTGATACAACCAGCAGCCCAAAGGCTTTTCCCTTTGAATATCTATAGAAACTTTCATGCAATAGCCTGCAACAAAAAACGTCCATACATAAGCACAAAAGCATTAGTTTGGGACATACTTTAGGCTAGAGGCGCAAAACAGTGACATGCAGATTTCCAGGGATAAAAAGTGAGGCCCCATATTGTCGAAGCATTAAAACCAGCATTCTATTGGCCATGTTCAAGTTTCTGAATGATAAAAATATGATACAGAATTGAAAGAGTTGTCTGACAGTCAACAATAAGGATTGAATACAAATCTGAAGAAGTATGACGCATGAGTATGACCATGTGCAGCCATGACTTCATGCTCAGTTTAGATGCAACAAACAGACTCTTCTAGAAGCTATTGGTTGTGCTTTGTTTTATTATATGCATGGTTAAACATTAGATTTTAACTCTTACAATGCAAGTTTACAAATATCAACCAACACCATCTGCAAATTGTGGCAAGCAAATTGCCATCACATGCCAATGCCAGAGATATTTGTAACTTAGAAACCCCACCAATAAGCATCACACATCAAAATCTTTACATTTACGTTCATTAATAGAAGACAGAAGAAAGGAAAATCAGATTCAGATGTTTAATGGAGCATTTTTTTAAAGAGAAGACGATTGTAAGAAATGCATTAGCCTTACTTCATAAGAATTCTTTGCTCTGCTCTGCAAATGATGTCGAGTGATGGCACAGATGGCACAGGTGTGCTTAAGCTGAGTCTCTGTTGGAGCTAGAGCAACTGCAATCAAACTTGATCCGGCATTTCCTGGAGCAATCAATCCATGCAAGAAAAGAAAATGGAGAATTTGTTACCTGAAGCAGTCTGAGATGCCTGCATAAAAACAATACAATCTGAGCAAGCAAGCCCCTGTTTTGCAAGCATAAACTCAAACCTAATCCCGCCCTTCTCCTACAAAAGTCCAAATCTCCGCTATTACTTACCTTAGACGCAGGAAGGAAAGCAGACTGGAATCAATTCTTTACAATAGCCTGGGATAAGACAACACAGATATCATCTCCAATGCAATGTAACAGAGTCCCACAAAGACTGCCCCAGTTGATTTTCACAGATAGACTATTCCGATAATGTAAAGCTAGAGTATGCGGTTGCAAAATTATTTTACCTGAAACTTTAGCCCCTTGAAGCTCCAGAGGTTGCTAAGTATGTGAGCTCTAACAACTGCAAGCAAACAATAAAATCAAGTTAGAGGCCTTCTCCAGATAGCAGAACTACAGTAGCAAAGAAAAGACACCGGAAGATCGGCGCCCTATTTGGTCAGGGAAAACTTGAGGTTGTCGATTAAAGTTCTGCTTCTTGGTTTCTATCATGGGGCCATGACGACTGCAGAAGGGTGTAACAGCGCAGACGAATGCACCGCCAAAATCCCTGTATCACATATCTCCACTGCAACGTCCACCAAATTTTTTTATCAAGCTATATATGCCGATCCAACACCATCGACTGCAAGCTAATCGCTGTAGCTGCCAGTGTGCGCATAACCTGGCTATAGACCGCTTCTAAGTAGCGGGACGGATACTCCATGGCAAACCTTGAGCAAGCAGGGAACGCATTGCCGCGAGGGAAAAGGGTTCGCATTGAATGCCAACAACCTGCGTTCCAGAGAACCCGCAAGCGGGAGGGAGAGAAGCCGCATGCGGGAAGGGAACGCCACATGCGGCGTTCCATGCGGCTGCACAGGCACATTCCCCAACCCCTTACCAAAATAAAAAAAAAGATAAACACCTAAGAAATCGTAAAGGGTGATTTAAACAACACAAGTATAATGCAGAGGCAAAGGAACACCCATTACCATACTGATAGGTCATAATATAATCACAAATATCCCACAATAAACAGGTTCAAAATTAACCTTCTTCATAAAAACACATAACCAGCATTGTTTTTATAATACTGCCATCAAAGTCGGCCAAACACATTAATAATATTACACATATGGAAATCATCAGACAAAAACCAGAAAGTTCCTAAACGAATTTATTAAGGTGAATTACTTGTCTTACAAAATCATAAACCAGATTTACAAACTAACCTGGGATCATATTGCCACTAGATGTGGAATAGATTTTCCTCCCATCAACATACACAGTTTTTCCGTGAACTCAAATTACTAAAAGTGAAACAAGAAGTCAATAGGAGCTAACCCTAGACTTCGTATATATATATGTATATATATATATATATACGTACATCAATACATGTACTGACCCATCAGATGGCCAGGACCGTTACATGTAAAAAATAATTACCAAATGATAATAAACCCAACGTTTATCATTACCTTACTCATAGACGAAAACGATTACCAAATCTCAACTCTTACAACACATCAATATTTCACCAATACACCTGAGGTCATGGGTTCAATTATAGCCAACCTGAGGACCCTAAAATTCCATTGCTCGAGGTCACGGGTTCAAGTACGACGAACTGGTCTTATGGTAAGGACCTTATTGTCAAGTCAAAGTTTGGAAGACCCTCAAGAAATAGTGGTACTTGCTCAATCCAAGCTTTCATCCACCTCATTTCCACCTCATCATATGTTTTTGACTAGGAAGAATATTCTTTGCCCCTTCACTTGCCATGTCATCATCTCATTTGTGCCATGTCACCACTTGTTTGCCACATCACCTCTCACCCTTGCCACCTCACCAAATTTGAATCTTTTTTCACCAAAAAACCAAAACGCTCTTTTTGCACAAAGAGATTTTTCCATCTTGTAGAGCATTAAAAAAATGCTATTTGGGGCAGTTTTTTTTCAAAATGGCCTTATTTTGACCTTCAAATTCCATTCCTTGGTGATCGCGCCATGGTTAAAAAAAAATAATCCTATCTAACTCATCCTAGCCTTCCATTTCCTACAACCCTCAGGTAAAATCGCGATGGTATCTCCAGGGCATGTGGCAAACAAAAGAGCCAAATCCCATATGGAATTAGCACGTGAATTTAATAATTCACTTTGATTTCTCCTTATATAACCAAGGCATTTTTTTCGATTTAAGACTGTGGGATATGTCATCAAGAAATTCAGAAACGCTAAAACTTTGAATGCCAAGAACTGGCCTTTTTGTCATATTTTGCTTGCTAATGATAGCCTCGAAGGCCGAACCTACCTAAATCAACCCAAGAAACCTTCTCATTTGCAAAAAGGCCAAAAAATAATGACGCATTTGGCAAGAACCGGCCGGAAACAAAGGAATTCAAAAGAGGGATTTGGCCTCAGAAGTTTTTTGAGGGTCTTAAGTGTGATTATCGACTTGCTAAGCATTAGCGCATGCCTGAATGATGATCTGAAGCCACAAATTACCTTCCTTGCCTTAAGAAACAAAAGATCTTGTTGCAAAACATGATTGTTTGACTATATTGAAAAAAGAATTTGATCCGTGCCCAAGATTAAAGAGCTTGGAGAGCATTAAAACCATTGAATGATGTTCATGATGAAGAAAAGTCGAGCTTGGTGAGAAAATTCTAAGTGCATTTGCATTTTCAAGCATTAAACTGAGCTAATTTTAGTATTTATGAGAAAAAAAAAACAAACATAAGTATTAAGGTTCAATAGATAATGTACCTTTTAAACATAAAAGAACACAAAAAATATCTTCAAAAAACATTGGATTTCAGTCTTTCATGGTCTTAGCTCATATTTCTTGACAAAAATCTATCCTAGAGTCATTGGCATTGTTTTAGTTGAAAATTACTGATGCATGTCACTTACATGTCAGAAGAAGTACAAAATGTCAAAAGTCAAAAGAGATGAAAAAAATTACATATGCAAAAACTTGCTTGCTGTATTCTTGAGCAAACTAGTCTGTCAGCACAAAAATCAAATTTTGAGGCATAAATGCATGTTTTCTAGCAAAAAAGATTGATGTACTGAATCTACACTTTGTCAGTAGCAAGTATCAAAATTGAAAAAAGATCCCCATAACATCATCTGCAAAACTTTGCTTGCTGCAAGGGCTATTGACCAATTTTTGACACAGTCAAATTTGCAAATTTGAGATAGCTTTGCTTATTAGTTTGCATCGACATTTCTTGGCATTTAAACAAACTATAAGAGATAGCGAGGCGATATGCAAACTTGCGAGGGAGGAGAGAGACAAAATCCTAGAGAGGCGATAGAATGATATGCGAACCGCCGAGGATGGCGGAACCTGATAAAACGAAAGAGCGATAGAACAATATGCAAAACTTGCCCGAGGAGGGACAGAGGGAGACGCGAGATATGACAAAGAAATATGGAATGCTATAAAAGTTTACTCAAGAAGATAGAGTGAGAATCCCAGGAAAAAGAGGTAGAACGCTATGCAAATTTGTCAGAGGAGGATAGAACTATGATGCCACAAAGAGGCGCGGAATGCAATGCATGGCTTCCTCAACGAGATAGGTTTAGAATGTGAAAAAGGGCTCGAGAACGTTTTAGACAATCACACTCTAGACCATAGTAGACAGAGATCCAACATATACATATGCAAATCATATTGCATTATCTAGCTTCACAAACATGCAAGAAGATGATAGTGTATCAGAAATAATGCGACCCGCTTCAGCACATTGGCAAGCGCAGGCCCAACAAATGAATTTAGCCATTCATCAGAGTTATGTAATGTGTACATGGAGTAAACAATGTACATATTGTCAGATCCCATTGCTCAATCATGAGCATGATGGATTCTGTTGTAACAGAGGGAGATGGTTGATACCACATTTACCATCATTGCCTATGGCACTACAGAACCTTTACAACGTATCAGGATTTGCCGAGTTATCAAGAAAAGTGAACAAACTATTTTGCTTTTAGTCTATACTTGAGGTTCCTAGAATGCCCTTATTATCAAAGCCTATTGTGGATACACCTCCACAAAAAATAGCTCCACCTCCTTATCACAAATATGATAGGAAAGGTCAGAAGCTCGATGAGGTAGATGCTTTACTCAAAAATTCTAAAGTAAGTGTAGATCTTTTTACTTTGTTAAAAATAGCACCTAGTTATAGAAAAAAGATGTTGTAACAAACCGTTGGAAATGAAACCGTGGCTTGTGTGAATTTTATTGATGCTACTAATCTTGTATTGGCTCAAAATGAAGGTCCTGGAGCCTTTATGTGTTCAGCATCTTTGGGAGGTTATATTTTTTCCAATGTATTGTTAGATGGTGGATCTTCTTTGAATATCATGCCCTATCATATCATGAAGAAATATGGTTTAGAAATAGATAATAGATCTTTTGTTTTGCTAAAATCCTTCTCTAGAATCGCTTATGTAGCTGACATGACTATCCTTACTCTCTGAAGGCGGCAGAATTTTGATCGGTCATATCTCTCACATCCGGTGTCAGATTTTCATGTGCTTGGGCTTGTTGGAAAGCTGGTTCAGAGACCTTTCCAACAGTGTATGGTACCTGCATGCTTGGCTTTGTTTCTGTGCTCAAATCTGCTGTTTTCCGGGCTGCGTGCTAGGGTTTTCTATGGCAACCGGTAGAGACACTTCGGCGGGATTTGTATCTCTCACATCCGGTGTCTGATTTTTATGTGCTTGGGCTTGTTGGAAAGCTGGTTCAGAGAGCTTTCCAACGGTGTATGATACCTGCATGTTTGTCTTTGTTTCAGTGCTAAAATCTGCTGTTTTCCGGGCTGTGTCCTAGGGTTTTGTGGCTGACCCTTCTTCTTCCTTCTTTGAGAAGTATAGCCCTACTTTGATGCGTTGTTGGCCTTGGCCACCAGCGGTGTTGAAAGGTGTGTGTTGTACTCTTGTTGAAGGTTACGAGAATGTTTTACTAATTCATACCCTAGTTCCGATGGTGTTGTTGATGAAAGTCCGGCACCAATATAGGGATTGGCGTATGTTTTAGTAAGTATTCGATTGGTCTGGAATCTTCTTGGTAGAGAATTTTGATCGGTCATATCTCTGCATCCGGTGTTGATTTTCATGTGCTTGGGCTTGTTGGAAAGCTGGTTCAGAGATCTTTCAGCGGTGTATGGTATTTGGATGCTTGGCTTTGTTTCTGTGCTCAAATTGGCACTTTTCCAGCTGTCCCAGGCAGACCCGGAGTGCTCTTTGGAGTAAGGATTTAGCACGAGGATCGTTGGAAAGCTGGTTCGAGAGATCTTTCCCGGTGTATGGCTACCGTTGCCCAACAAGGCAAGGGCCTCCATGCCGGAGGCACATGAGCAACTCCGCCATTGCACGGGGAGATGGCAAGACATGACAACGTCCTGCAAAGGCGAGCTCCGGACTTTGGGAGAAGACCAAACCCACAAAGAAAGAACACACCAACCCCGCGAACCCACCAACCTACGGGGCGTCAACACGGAACACATCTTTGCTTGACATCCATGATCCGCGCCGGGCGCCACCACCGCGGACCCACGGCCTATGCCCCACCCACCTCAACCAACGCACAGTGCATTTGAGCCGAACCGAACAGAGCGAGCAGGGAGCGCAATGTGGTAGTGTGAGGGCGGCGGAGGTGGAGGAGAACATCTCACTTGGAGACTCCGCACCGCGGATCTTGGACGGATGATGTTCCCAACTTTTGTGACCATTGGAAAGGTAGAGTCGCCATGGAATTCCGCCACTGACGCCCGGGTGGTCATCTTCACGGTTGAGAGCGTGCGAGTGGTGGCCATCTGCGTCGGGCGGAAGTTGAAGGGGCGGGCACATGCGTGGGCCGGGACTTGACCTCAAAGACGACAAGAGACCAAGGCGTGGAAGCCAAAGTCGAGGGGGGTGCCCTTGGGACATGAGGGGCAGGGGGTCAGGGGAAGGATCGTGAATTGAGGCGATAAACAAGGGATGCAGGCACTCAGGCCCCTCGAGTCCCTACGAGGGGCCCGGCATTACCGGCATCCACATCTTCCGCTCCCCAGGACCACCACTACCACCGGGACCTGAAGTGGCGATGCATGCCACTAAATAGGATCGTGCCTTAGCGTGGTATCTGGAATTAGGTGGCTTTCCATGGCGCAGGGGCGATCTCAATTCCGCCGCCATGGACATGGACCTTATCTTCCTCATGGAAACATGGGAACATCTTTGGTCACAAGCTACGATTTGCGGGATACCCGCTACTCGATCTTCAATGAGTGCAGGAAAGCGAGGACGGGAGGAATTGCGTGTTATTACCGTACGACCTTGGCGGTCGGTCTCTCCGGGTGTAAAGCGACCGGGCACAACGAGGATACTGCGGGTGCGAGTGCGAACGGCGATGGCAGCCCTCTCTTTGTGGCGGCTTGCTACTTCCCACATCTTGAGAGCAACTTTTACCACGCGCGGATGTGAATGACGAGGAGCCCTATGTCGATCTATATGATGACATCTGGCCAGTCTGAACAATTGGGCAAGAATCATGTTGCTTGGAGATTTCAATGCGCCGCAGTGGGCGGATCCCAAAATTAGCACCTCTAGCCGAGGATGTGTTGCAAATGGACCCCTTGAGATGGTTTGGCCAAGGGCGTCCGATGGCGGCCGGTGACGCGGTATGGCCCGGCATTTCTTTATTCGGGCGGTATCTTTGACCCGGGTCATTTGCAATGGGGTGACACAGTGGGGCCCTCCGCACCGCTTCACTCTGTAGGCAGAGGAACCGGGGGCGCACCGGTGTGGTGGATTCACGTGCTAGCAGGAGCGAGCAATGCCTACTTTGATCACTTTCGCCAGTATTCCGGACGGAGACCCGGACGTGGGGCAGTACTAGTGATAGATTGGCGATAGCCAATCGAAGCACCATTGCCCCAACACCCCATGGTACCCGGTTGCGGCTCGGACTATGATCATCGGCAGTCTATGCGAGGATGCTTGAGCATGAGCTCGCCGGGAGTCTCGCAACTCCCCACACTTCAACGTGAGATGGCCCAAATTCGGAACCAGCTCCGCCGAGGGTAGGGGATGATGCTTGGGAGAGACCAGCTCTCGGACGATCCACGTGGGCCGCAACCCACCTTCCCATAATCATCGGATTCGATGCCCAGATGCCGGGGCTGAAAACGATGGCTCCGCCAAGTCTGCTGGACCCACCATTAAGCCCATGAGGCCGTCCCGTCAATACCGCTCCTTCCTCAAGACCAAAAAGCGGTACCTTCGCGAACTCGGCCATGAGATGTTTGGTCTTCTAGACCGCCACCCTAGGGCCTTACGGAGAAAGGTCTTGAGTAAGCACCTGCCACGACCCACGGGAAATATTACCGGAACAATGGGTGAGATACTTGGCGGCTGTATGACCCAATGGGGCCGGGACACCGCATTCCTCCATGGGCGGGCCTACCGGGTCATTCTTGAAGGGATGTCATAATGGGCACACAGCGCCTTCGCTAGCGAAGGCGCATGATTTGGATGGTATGCGGTGAGCTTCTCAAGTGGGCGGGCCCCCAATGGTCCGGTTCTCCACGGCACTCTTCAACGAGGGCATTGCAAGAAGGCTTCCCCCTTTGGACTACCGGTAGAGTTGTACCCATATACAAAGCGGGGACCCCATGACCAACTATCGTTACCATTATGGTGGAGTTCTGTCTTTGCCAAGTTGCTGCGGGATTCTTGGCGGGCGATTGACACTTTGGGCGAGAGGATGGAGAAGTCTTGGGCTCATACCTTTGAGCGTGCTTCCTTGCGCATTCTACTATTGACCATATCTTCACTCTGCGAACACTCATAGAGGATAGCGGAATCGGCGCCAGGAATGCATCTTTGTTGCTTTGTGGATTTGCAATAAAGGCTTTTGACCGCGGTGCCTCGGGATAAGTTGTGGGACAGTTGAGACGGCTAGGGACCCCGTCGACTTGCGGGGAATGCTATATCACGAGACTATCTGAGGCTTGCTCGATTGGGTCTCACCTTGTCGGGGAGCCCGTTGTTAGTAACATTGGGGTGCGCCGGGGCTGCCCTCTATCTCCGGCGGCTCTTGGCTTGTACATTGACCAGCTAGAAGAATGGCTAGGTGAGGAAAGCAATTTCGGTTGATGCACCACATAATCCGGCAACTCATATATCTGATGATGTTGGCTTTGCCGCATATACCCGGAAGGACATGCAGCGCCACGGATGCTTTGGACACTTTACGCCAATTCGACATGAGAGTTAACTTGGCCAAGACAAAGTCTTCTGCTGGTCCCATCATCTCGCACCCCCGTCTTCCCTCATTCACTTACCGAGGCGGGTAGTGGAGGTGGCTCGATCTTATAAGTATTTGGGCATTGAGTTTTCTACTACCACACTTTGGGATGCATCCATCGAGTTCACGGGTCCGCTGCCGGTGGAAAGCCACAGTATGCAATGCAAAACAATAGTCACAAAGGCGGTTTTGTATGCATGGGGTCACCGAGGCACACTTGTTGGGGGGCCTTGGTTGAACCGGTCCTCCTCTATGGGGCGGAAGTGTGGGGGCGGTGATATCCCTCACCACTTGGAGCGATCTAGAGCAGGTGCGAAAGCTTTTCTTGGCGAGCCTTTGGGAGTGAAATCCGCGGTCCCATATCGGATCTTGCTCCAAGAGGCGGGCTTCCTTCCATTCTGAGATTTGCATTTGGAGCGTCACATTATTTACTTCGGAAGGTGGTGGCTATGGATGAAGCCCGGCTGCCCAACCTTGCTTTGGCGGTGGCGATGGGCCCTTGGCGACTCAAAGCTTCTTTGGAAAGACAAGCAAGCCCGGTGGTTCGCTATGGAATGCGGCACACGGTGTGGTCCGTGTCATACAGAAGAGCAGCAGCGGCCTTGAAGTAGTACTTGGATGCTTGCTTCATGGCCAAGCTTTGGGATCTGAAGGCCACATCACATGTCAAGGTGGCAAGTTATCGGCGGCGAGGTTAATCCCATGCTCACGAGGGGCCCACACCACTACTGCGCACCCATCTACCCATGAAAAGCGCGGGGTGATTGCTTCCATTGCATACGGGTGCACACCACCTCCGCGTGAGGCGAGGGGAGATGGATTCGGGGGCAGCGTGAGGGCGAGTCTGTCGGTCGCGTCAGCGAGCCCGTGAGGATGAAAGTCCGCCCTCGGGCTGTCCGTCCGTCACGAGCATATCGGGCTCGGTATGCTCGGTTAGTTAATGCCCCATTAGGCCTTGCATGAGCTCGAGCCACGGCCTCTGTGGAGGCTTGTTGGGATCATTACCTCAGGGAGGTAATGGATATCTTGCGGACTCGGTTATGCCCCCGTCAGGCATTAACCTCGGTTTGTACTTGTGATTATGTATATATGCGATTATGTCGGCATCCTTATTGCTACTAAGGTTTTCCCGAAAACCCTTGGTGGGGTTTTAATCCTGGTAGTAATCGCTGCTTTACTCTCTCTCTCTTTGTACTTGGGTCCCATAGGCCAGTTGGTCTCCGTGGACGATAAAATCATATTCTATTCTATTCTATTCTCTAATGCTAAAATAGCCTCTGTATGAATAGTGACTAAGGTCCCTGTTAATACAGAAGGTATTGTGGTGGCTGCTAATTTCATTGTGGTTGCTTTTGAGGATATAAGGGATGATGCAGATATCTATGATCTCTTGCTAGGAGGAGGTGGATGTCCACTGTAGATGCCAGACCTGTTTGGTCTCAAGGAAGATGCACTATCACTAATGGCTCTCAAGGTGCCACAATTTATAATTAGGATGGTTTCCATGGTTCAAAAGAGGAAGTGCACTTCATCAAAGAGTTGCTTGTGGAAGAATCTTTGGGATTCTATGGGTTTAGCGAAAACTGCTAAGCCAAGAAATTGTGAGTTGATTCCTCTTATTGTGGAGTGTCGCCATCCCTCAAACAAGGTAAGGAAGGATTTTTGTGGTTTGATGGAGGTATTTCTAAAAACCCGAATGTTGCATCATCTGGCGATGTACTAAAAGATCACTCTAACAAACTTACGGCTAAAGTAGGAAGGATCTATCCATGAGATCACTTCTAATGTTAGCAGAGTACAAAGCCCTTATTCTGAGGGGGCTTCAAGAAGCTAAGGCCATAGATATTATTAATATACATATTTTTGGTGATTCTCAATTAGTTTGCAGACATATTTGTAGGGAATATCAAGTTAAAAATGCTGACATGGAGACCCTTAGAAACCAAGTTATGGTATTGCTTGCAAGTTTTGCTTCATGGCAGACCACTCATATACCTAGGAAGCAGAATTGGGAAGTTGATGCTCTGTGCAGAGACACTTTGATGTCTCATTTATCTGAAGGTGCTATTTCTAGAAGAGGACCTTGAGAAAAATGAAGTCAAGGAGCTCTATCCTATTCTAGTCATAAGTGCAGAAGAAGGAGAACAAGATCAAAAGGTTACTATCACAAAAAATGGTAAGCAGAGAACTTTGGTTATTGGAGATTTATTTGATACTCAGGATAAAGAAGAGACTACAAGTTTTTTTGAAGAAATTGGAGATGTATTTGCATGGGATTATTCAGAACTTATTGGCATCAAGCAGGAGGTATGTCAATTTGAGATTAAAGTAAAGGAAGGATGTAAACCTACTTTTCAAAGGTTAAGAAGAATCAACAATTCATTATTGGAACTTGCAGCTAGAGGCAGGAGTCATCATTGAAATAATTAATCCAAAATGGGTGTTTTGCATTGTACCAGTAGAGAAAAAGAATGGTGCCTTGAGAATTTGCATTGATTATCAAGACCTTCATAAGGCTACAATTAAAGATTGTTATCCTTTACCATTTTTGGAGGAAATCCTATATTCATTCTTAGATGGGTTTTATGGTTTCAATCAGATAAGTATTAGAGAGGAAGATCAGCCAAAGACCTCTTTCATCACCCCTTGGGGAACTTATTCCACGAAGAAATGCCATTTGGCTTGATGAATGCATCAGCTACTTTTCAAAGGGCTATAGATACTATATTTAAATCTACAACTGCCAAGGAATTTAGGGTCTTTTTAGATGACTTATATTTGGGTTCCAGTACCACTATCCATTTGGAATTGCTTGCAAAGGTCTGTTCTTTATGCAGAGATTCTGGAGTCAATCTCAATCCTAAAAAGTGCATATTCTTTGCATCCAAATGACAGCTTTTGGGACATGAAGTTTCCAACAATGGTATCCAACTTGCATAAGAGAAAATTTCAGCGCTTAAAAAACTGGTACCCCCTAAAAATTTGAAACAGGTTAAGAGCTTCACTGGTATAATAGTTTTCTTAGGATGTGCATCCCCAACTTTGCTCATATGTAAGTCTTATCTCTAAACTAACAAGAGTAGGCAAGTTTTCCAAATTTGAGAGCAAGTTTATACCTGTTACATGGTCAACAGAATGCCATGAAGCTTTTGACTTACTGATTGCATCTATATGTGAAGCCACTCTACTCAAAACCCCAGATCTGGACAAACCATTTGAAGTTTACATTACTATCACTAAAAAGGCTATAGGCTTGGCTATTTTATATGAAAAACACATTATAGCTTTTGCAAGCAAACAATGGTCTTCAACTGAGGAAAAGTATACTCGAATGAGCGAAGAGTGCTGCTGCCTTGATGTTCCTCATCCATAGGCAAGGACATTTGCTATTGAAAAACCAACTGCAAGTTTTTATGAAGCAAAATCCTATGGGATTACTTTTTAGAAAAACAACTAGCAAGCCAAAGATCCAAAGGTGGGCTTGTGAGTTGTAAACTTTTGATATTTCTATCAAGGAGTTACATCAGGCTAAAAATCCTAGTCTCTATTTGCCTTACATTTTCTTTGGCCATGAAGATACAATAGAAGTTGTTGACTGTATAGATGCTATAGATTATCTGCAGTCAACAGATGAAGACCATGTTCAACAAGGGTGGCAAAATCTATCATGAATTTCTTGCAGTACCAAGAGATGCCACTAGGTTTGACCTCGAGTCAACAAAGGAGGTTAGGAAAAATGTAAACAGTTTAAGATGATTGATAATGTTCTGTGCAAAGTAAACAGAGATGGAGTTTTACTTGGGTGTGTTAATGAAGAAGAAGCGGCCATGATCATCAAAGAAATGCACCAAGGTATTTGTAGGGATCATTTTACTGGAAATACCACAACAAAAAAGATCCTCAGGTATGGTTACTATTGGCCTACAATTTTTAAAGATTGTTACGATATTATCAAGACCTGTCATCAATGTCAAATTTTTGGCAAAAGAATTCTGCTTCTAGCAGCCCTAAACTCTATTGTATCTCCAAGGCCATTTCAAGTATGGGGTTTGGATTATACAGGTCCTATTAACCCTCCTTCTGCAGGTCAACATCAGCACATGATTATGGCTACAAATTATTTTACCAAATGGGCAGAGGCTATACCTATTGGAACATAAATATGCCGACTAAGCATAATGTGTTGAAACAACAGTGGTTCAGCACTTAGCACACTGGTGCTGAAAAGGTGCTGAAATGTATAAAATGCAACACTTTGTCAGCACTGAACACCGACCCTAAATTAGTGCCGTAATTAGCGGGCGGTGGTTAAACGGTAGACTATTATTTTTGGTCTCACCAGTTGTATATATATTCATTATACGTTATGTATTAAACAATGCTCAGAAGTAGAGATTGTATTTCGGATTGCTTTTCTCAATAGAGTTGTTCTTCTATTCTATCTCTTGAGTCGATCTTGCAGGGTTTGTGCTAGTTTTGCACTAGTTCTATCATGGTATCAAATTTTTGTATCATGGTATAAGACGCTTTCTTAAGGAAAGAATAGGGTAAGCTATTGGAGAAGCATCCAATTGGATTGGCTATCGTTTTCTGAAGTTCTTTGGCTGAGATTTGGTGGTGAAAAATCTCATTTGCTTTTTGGGAGGAAGTGTTTTGGAAGAGAGATTCGATTTTCCGAAAGTTCGTGTGATATTCTTGCATTAGTCTTTTAGGGAGGAAGGTGTTTTGGAAGAGATTACGGATTTTCGAGGGGGGCCCAACCAACGGTGTGATATTCAAGTTTCTCATTAGTCTAGTGGTAACACACTAGGTAACATTTTCTAGCATAACTATAGGTCTCATTTAGTGCAATAGATAGATCTCGTTAAGATCTTTCCAACCTTTTATTTTAACCATTTATGATTGTCAAAACTCCAAAAATATATAGTTTTTACCATTTTTTACTATGACGAGGCTAAAAGATATGCAAACCACCTAAGATTGGAAAGATCTCAATGAGATCTATCTATTGCACCAAACAAGAGCTCATTTGGACTTTTCTATCAACACTTATGCTAGAAAATGTGGTCCAATGAGTTAGTTATAATCGTTTTTTATTTGGGCCCAGTTCCAAGCAATGCCCTTTTATGATGTGGTGTGTGGTCACATGTCGGTTGGATCTTTGCTGCCTAGTGGCGTGACGTTAAAATACTATCTATCTATCTATCAAGACATTTTTGATGACAAAATTCAAGATTCAACTTTTCTGGTAGGTGCTTTGTTTGGTGACGAATTTGTTTTCTCAACAATCTTTTTGGCTGCTGAAAACAGGATAAATTCATGGATCCATTCAAGTTTTCACAGAATGCAAAGCTCACTAATAATAATTACCATGCTTAGAAGAAGTTCATGGTGAATTATTTGATGTTTAGTGACATAGGAGCGGTGTTTGATGAAAATTTATCCTTATCAAGTCAGCAGATGCTGGCAGGATAAACCAGAAAGCTTGTGCTCTTGTCAAAATGTTGGCTGAGGAGACATGTTGTCTCATTTAGAGAAATCTCTTGATAGCAAGGGTATGGCTACCCAAATGCTGATCCAGAACAAAATGAGATATGCCCAACTAGGTGACTTCAAATATGTCACAGTATACCTTACTCAGATTAAGCAATGGCGCTTGGATTACATAACTGCTGGTGGAATGCTGTCTAAAAAACAGATTCAAGATATCTTGGTTGGTCTTCCTCCTTCGTGTGATATTATCTCTTTGAAGATCAGGTACAATGAGATGATTGATATAGCCAAAATAACTATTCTACTGCAACAAGAGGAGTTGGTGCAGAAGCAAAGGAATGGGAGAGTGGACCATGCTAATTTTGTGTCCATTTCTCGGGCTGATACCAAGAAGAAATTTGCTGATAGCAAAGACTTTAGGAAGTCAGAAAATGTGAAGTCTGATAGTAAGAAATTCAAGGAGTTCAAGTGCTAGAATTGTGGTGAAAAGGGTCACTATAGTTCAGATTGTAAGAAAGAGAAGGAAAGCTCAAAAGGGTAGTGACACGAGAAGCACAACTGTCAACTCTAAGGAAGAGACAAGTGCGGTGTCACTTTTGATGCTGAATATCTGAATCTTGCAGCAGCGGTCATACCCACATAAGGACTGGATTTTGGACTCAGGAGCCATGGTTCATCTTACCAAAGATTCAGATGTGTTTTCTGAACTTGAACCTCGATCCGAGGGTGATGTGAAGATGGATGATGGATATTCTCTTCCTATTACAGGAAAGGGGATTGTGGTTTTTCAATTGAATGGACGTGATATAGTTAGTAAGATGAGAAATGTTATGTTCACCTGGATTACAGTCTAATATCATGTCTGTTGCTGAATTTGATAAGGCAGGCTGATCACATTATTCTCAGAAATGGCAAAGTCTATCTGCTAGGCAAGGATCCACCTGAATTGACTTGAAAAGTCTGTAGTTCATGGCACAGTAGACGCTTCAGAATGGCTTGTATGTCTTTGATGGTTCAGTTCATAAGACTGAACATAATCTTGTATGTGCTGATTTGACTGATGAGCATCTGTGGCATGCTCGTTTTGTCATGTTGGAGACATTGTTGTACATGCTTTGTACAAGAACAAGATGGTTACAGGTATTCCCTCTCTGAAATGTGTCAAGCTTGAGTGTGTTGCATGTCATCTCAGAAAGCAACCTCAACTGCCTTTTCCACAGCAGGCTACTCATCGAGCAACTCAACCTCTTGGGATGCTGCATTTCGATCTGTGCCATATGCCTGATGTTTCATTAGGTGGAAAGAGGTATTTCTTGACCCTGATTGATGATTTCAGTAGGTACACTTGGATGTATACTTTGCACTGCAAATCTAAAGTGCTTGGCAAGTTCAAGGCCTTCAAAGCAGTAGTCGAAAAGCAGACATAGATAATAATCAAAAAGTTGAAAAGTGATTATAGAGGTGAATATGTTTCTAATGCCTGATGAGTTTCTCATGGAAGAAGACATTGAAAGACAGTTACATTCCTTATGCTCATCCACAAAATGGTGAAGATAAAAGGAGGAATAGATCTTTGCTTGATTTGACAAGATCTATGATGAGTCACAAGCAACTGCCAGAATCTTTTTGGGGAGAGGCAGCAGTGACGGCAGCATATTTGGCAAATAGATCACCTACTATGGCAGTCCAGAATGTGACTTCTTATGAAGCATTTTGAAGAATAAAACCAGACGTGTCTCATTTGAGGGTGTTGGCTTGTGCTTCTATACCTGCTGAGAAGCTGAAAAAGTATGGGAAGTTGCATGACAGGGCTGTCAAAGTGAGCAGATTTATGAGCAATCCCAGGAAGTCGCACTAGAAGGCTAAAAGGCTGCTGACATATCTGAAGGGGACTTCATATGAAGGTCTTTTTTATCAGAGGTCCTCTTATTTCCAGCTGAAAGTCTTTGTTGATGCAGATCATCCTAATTGTCATGATAGTAGGAGGTCCACAACAGGGATGGTCACGTTCATAGGGCCTAATGTGCTAACCTAGTTGTCCAAAAGACAATCCATAGTGTCAATCAGCATCACGGAGGCAAAATTCAAAGCACTCAGTGTTGGGATGCAGGAATTGTTGTGGCTTAAATATTTGTGGACAGATCTATAGGTACTTCGATCTCGGCTGTTATATTGTGTGACAACACAAGTACCATCCATCTTGTCAAGGATGCTAAGTACCACCCAAAGACAAAACACCTTGATACCCACTTGTGTTTTGTCCATGAATAGATCCAAATGGGATCGTCTCAACTTGTTCATTGCTCCTTATAGGATCACTTTGCTGATGGTTTTACCAAAGCATTAGTTGGGTCTAAGTTCATCAATGTGAAGAGGAGCTTGGGCATGAAGAAATTGCGGCTGAAGGGAGAGAAGGATTACCTTGGTTTTAGCTGATTTTCTTCTGCTTAGTCAGCAACATTTAAGGGAGAGTGTTGGAGTATAAATATGCTGACTAAGCATAATGTGCTGAAACAACAGTGGTTCAGCAGTTAGCACACAAGTGCTGAGAAGGTGCGGAAATGTACAGAAGGCAGCACTTTGACAGCACTGAGCACCGACCTTAAATCAATGCTATAATTAGTGGGAGGTGGTTAAACGGTAGACTACTATTCTTAGTCTCACCGATTGTATATATATTCATTGTACTTTATGTACTAAACAATGCTCAGAAGTAGAGATTGTATTTTCGATTACTTTTTCCAATAGAGTTGTTATTCTATTCTATCTCTTGAGTCGATCTTGCGGGGTTTGTGCTGGTTCTGCACTAGTTCTATCAATACCTTTGAGACATACTAATGCCATCACAACAGCAAGGTTTCTACATGAACGCATCTGTTCGAGGTTTGGTATTCCCTTCAAGTTGCATTCTGATAGGGGCACACCTTTTGTAAATGAAGTTATCTCTAGCTTGTTGGTCATTCTCGAAGTCAAACACACTAAAAGTTCTTCATACTACACCAATGGAAATGGTCAAGCAGAAGTTACTAACAAAGTTTTGAAGGGCATTTTGCAAAAGACAGTTGAGGATAACAAAAGGGATTGGCATTTCAAGTTGGTAGATGTTGTTTGGGCCTATATGGGTCACTATCAAGGCAGCAACCAATCATACATCATTCGATCTAGTTTATGGCATTGAGGTTGTGCTTCCAATTGAGCTTGAACTCCCATCTCTAAGGTTGGCCCATAAGTTATGCTTGCCCTTTGAATATGCTTTGCAGGAAAGATTGGATGCTCTTTTGCATCTAGATGAATATAGAATAGAAGCTGAAAATATCAACCTACTGAAAAAAGCCAAAGATTAGGCTGCCTTCAAAGCTACTCATAAGATCAAGGCATTTTTAAAGCAGGAGAGCTTGTTCTCAAGTGGAATAAATCAAATTTTGGGAAGAGATCATGGAACTCCTTTACCAACTTAGTTATCGCTTTGGTAATTTCTTTGAGCACCTTATATTCCTCGCTTCCGCCGACTTCGGGCTCTTGATCGAAGCTTGAAGACATAGGCTATCCATTTCGTTCTTTATGCACTTGAGCAGTCACTTACTAGACATACGCTGCATGATAGGAACAACTTCCTTACCTGCAATTTCTATGATCTTGCCGTTGGGCGCCGTCAAGGTCACTTTACGGTTTCCACAGTCGATGATGGCCTTTCTTTGGGGCGAGGTACTCAATCTTAGATGATCAAATCATACTTCAGATGTTCATCATACGCTCCCATTTGTATGTTGATCCACGGCAAATCGATGTCGAAATTTATCCTCTTACTGCCGTGTGTCTCAACGCCCGGCTTGCTAACACCCGCGGGTCACCGGCTTTGACTTCAACGGCGAGTTTCAACATCTTGACCATTCTTGGAGCGCAAAATTGTGGGTGCTCCACGTATCTATTAGGACTATAAAAGACTTGGCCTTGGCCTTCCCTCTTTGTGGAGATTACGATCGCGATTTTACGCTTGCGGTGCGAATCTATGGCTGCAAATATATGACACTCACCACGAATGAAGTCGGCGTGCTTTCATTGCATCGTCGTCGGAGGAGTCTCCCATCCACCCATCTACGCTAATGCCACATTCATGACAAAGGCGGTTCTTTGTTACGTGGCTGGTGGAAGCTTTGGCGATTTGTTTCTCAATGCACTCCTGCCTCTTCTCCTTAGGTATTGTTTGCAAAAAGGATCGCACCGCTTTCGAATAGTTTGACCCTTCTTGATGCGGCATATCCTTGAAGGATACATGTTTCTTTTCTCTTTGCTTCCCATAGCGCCGGTGTATGGGGCCTTTCTTTGAGTCTGGACTAAGCTGCCCTAGGGCTATAACTTCTGTTGCTTTGCCCCTATCACGGTAGATGCGCTATTTTACGCCCCTTGTTCGGGGCGGATCGCTTCTTGGTATTTGCTTTTCGATTAAAACGATCTTGTTAGGGATTAATTGCTCTTACCAGCTTCCTTATCCCGTCGTTTAATTCCTCGATGTACCCTTCTACTGCATGGCGTTCACTCAGCTTCGGCACATAAAGCCTCAGTTTCATGAACTCTTAGTGTATTTACGCCGACTGTTGCCCTACTCTGGCCAGATAAAATTTTGCATCATGTGGCATTTGTGCTCTCTTGGCACATAGTGGCGCTTGAATGCTTTAGCGAACTTCTTGAATCTGTAGCTGTCCCTGCTCAATCCATGTGCCTTAGCATATTCCTTCCACCATATCCTGGTTGCTCCCTTCAAGTTTGCTGTAGCCACCCTGCCTTTGTCTTTGTCCTTCATTCCGTATGCAGTCCCATATTCGCTCATCTCGTCTAGCCAGGCCTCTGCCTCCATGCCTGACCAACTATCACCTGAGAACTGTTCGAGCTTTCTTGCCTTCCACACATTGCTCAGTGCAGAATCTACTTTCTTTTGGTAGTCTGAGGTCCTTGTGTCCCTGAGTCTGCCATCTCTAAGGTCCTGCACCTCTTCCACCTCTTCCTCGTAGTCGGAGTCCGAATGTGAGCTTGTGTCGGAGGAGTCCGTACTAGGGGACCTCCTTCTCTTGCTCTTCCTCTTATCCTTTACCGTCTTTTGAGGTGGTGCTTGCAGCAACTGGACGTTGTGATCAGGGCCAACTGTTGCTTGTGCTGCCAATAAGGCCTTTATTTCTTGAAGGTCCGATCTCATATGTGACATCTCCTCTTCGGGAGTCATGGGCTCGAATTCTTCGTATAGGTTCCTTGCTAGGTCTTTTTGTCGGCGAGTCTCTTCATCTCTATGGACTTCTTTGGTCTTTTTCGGTGTTCTTGGACCTCTAGCTGCATACTCAAGTAGGCCATAGCCTTACGGTTAGGTTTGTTTGTTTTATTGCATTATATGTGTTTGCTGATATAGTTGTGGAAGCAAAATACATCAACAAAACATTTAGAATGCCCAACAAAATGTATTTATATGTATATAGAAAACTTAGTTACAATGCTTCCGTGATCAAGAGTCTAACTATTCTTGGAATCGCCGGAAGGATGGGTTAAATCCTCAAGGAACTTCTTAACCTGGGTCGTTCCTACCGAGCGTCCCAAGTTCCTGAGGATGTTCGTTGGTGTTCCACCCTGCAAGGCTGTCACCAAGTCTTCTACCTGCGATTCGAAAGTGTAGGCGCGATCCTTTTGCTAATCTTCCTGCCCGTCGGTGGGGTACCTTGAGTCAAAGATATCCGATGCCACGGTTCTCTTTACTAGGATGACATGGTCAAGCATTTGGAATTAGTAGAGCATGTCTGCAAAGCGAGAGTCGCGATGAGCATGAATACTCCTTCTTCGCCAAGAATTTTGCGGTGGATGACCGCTATTCTCCCGTCCAATAGCAGATGAAGGTAATACCTTAAGGACTTGTCTCTGCTCGTTGATGTTGATTCTTCGTCGGGTCGGGCACTAGCTCTATGTCTTCCCGCATATTCATCCATGTGGACCTCAATTGATTTACGTGGTCTCTTATTGTTGATCTGAGGGGGCACGTGGGGTTGATCTTGCCTCTTTTACGGAAGTCGAGTGTGAGATAGCTTTTCGAACCAATCTGGCTTGAGAGAGCAAAGCGTAGGTATAGGATGATGGCCTTAAAAGCTAGGCTGAGTTGAAGAAGCAATTGCGGGGAGTTGCTTGACCTAGGGTTCATTAGACCTAGCGTCTCACCATTTGGGGCACCATCCTTTTGTGAAGAAGAAGGATGGCGGCTTGAGATGTGCATAGATTACTGAACTGACTAAACAAGCACTATCAAGAATAAGTATGCACTCCCAAGATCGGACGACCTGATGGATCAGCTCCAAGGCGCGAAGTTTTTCTCCAAGATAGACCTGAGGTCAGGGTACCATCAAATCAGGATTAAGGTAGAAGACATCCACAAAACAACATTCAGGACCAGGTATGGGCATTACGAGTTCACCGTAATGCCGTTTGGCTTGTCAAACGCCCCAGCAACGTTCATGAGGCTTATGAACGACATCTTCAGGGAGTTTTTTGATACTTTTGTTATAGTATTCTTTGATGACATTCTAATGTACAGCAAATCCCTGGAAGAACACATACAACACCTCATGAAAGTGCTTGGGAAGCTAAGAAGGCACCAGTTGTACGCTAAGTTGTCGAAGTGCCACTTCGCAATTGATCAGGATTACCATCAGATCAGGATTAAGGCAGAAGACGTCCACAAAACAGCATTCAGACCAGGTATGGGCATTACGAGTTCACCGTAATGCCGTTTAGCTTGTCAAACGCCCCAGCAATGTTCATGAGGCTTATGAACGACATCTTCAGGGAGTTTTTGGATACTTTTGTTATAGTATTCTTTGATGACATTCTAGTGTACTGACAAATCCACGGAAGAACCGTACAATACCTCGAGGAAAGTGCTTTCGAAGCTAAGAAGGCACCGGTTATGCGCTAAGTTGTGAAGTGCCGCCATGGCGAGAAGGGTAAGTATCACGGAGCACATGATCTCGTGAGGAGGAATTTCGGCGGATCACCAAGTTTGAAGCGATCATACATTGGCGGTGCGAAGAACATCCATGAATCGAAGTTTTCTCGACCTAGCGGTATTATAGGAAGTTCGTGAAGAACTTTGCAAAAATAAGCGCCCCGCTAACAGTTTGACGAGGCGGAAAAAGTAAAAAGGCAGATCACTGGCGGGAAAGCAAAGCGAGTTGAGATGTTGAAGGAAGCCTTGACAGCCGCCCCCATCGACCACCCGGACCCGAAGGACAAACTTGTGGCGGCGAGCGAAGTAAAATTACCCGCAGTGCGGTGCTATGCGGGGAAAAGCGGATAGTGGCTTATGACTCTCGGAAGATGAATGGCCTGAAATCGCTACCCAACTCATGACCAAAGTTGCTTGCGGTTGTCGAGCACTAAAATTTGGAGGCACTACACATTTGGGAAGGAAGTTCGGCTGGACCGCAGATCATCGAGCCTCAATGCGTGTTCCGCATAACTACATCTCAACTTTGAGGCGTGAAAGGTGGATGAAGTTCCTCGAAGAATACGATTTTTGTTATAGTTTATAAGCGGGGAAGCTCAATGTGGTAGCGGATGCGCTTTCAAGGCATCCTCGACAACAAGAGTCCTTTGCAATGCAATCTCGACACTCACCCGGTGAGTTCGGATGGAAGATCGAAGAAAACCTTGCCGGCAGTCGGACTTCAAGGAAGTGTGGGCGACATGTGCAAAAGAGGCAAAACGGATAAGGAGAGGGAGACCTTCAAAATTTTAAGAAGGAAGGTAACCTTTTGTACCATAAGAATAAGTTGTGTGTGCACGAGTCATGGGGTGAAATTAATTCTCCACGACACCCTAGCGGTCCAATAGCCCCGGGATTTATGAAGACATATTTCAAAGTGCCTGCTACCGGTTATTATTGGCGGGGATGAAGAAGCGGAATAGCTTCGCTACATCAAAAGTGTCATTTGTATTAGCGGGCGACGAAGCGGCGGCGACCGAATTCGGGAACATTGGAACCATTAAGCGGTGCGAGCGCTAAGTGGGAAGTCATCGGTATGGAGTTTATAACGGGGCTCAGGGGCGGCAAGAGGAAAAGATGCCACGATGGTTTGTGGTCGACAAAGGCTGTCGAAGATGGCACACTTTGTGCCTTGCGGGACCAAACCGCGACCTTGGATCAGCCGGCTCTCTTCACAAAGGAAATCTTTAGGCTCTATGGTATAGAGAGATCATCTCCAAACGAGACCCCAAGTTCATGAGTGCCTTTTGGCGGGACCTTTTCGCGATGATCGGGCGAAGCTGTCCATGAAACACGGCCTATCATCCTCAGACGGATGGGCAAGCGAGCGGACTACGAGAATCTTGGAAGATATGCTAAGAAAATATATGCGGAACAAAGCGGTAAGTGGAAAGATTATATTCACTTGGTTGGGTTAAACATAATAGCACCAAGCGAGGAATCATCGGATGTCGCCGTTCATGATCAACTTCTGACTACCAATGTCGACTCGGACACTTGGCACAATCATGTCAAAGGTAGAGGTTGCGCGACAAATGTTAGCCGACATGCGGCGGTATTTGGTAGAAAAAGGTCGAGGATATCTTCTTGCGGCAAAAAGTCGACAAAAAAGCGTCCGACAAGCAACGGGACGGTCGAGAGTTCGGGGTTGGCGACAACATCGGCTCAAAGATCAAAGTGAAGCGGGCAAAGCTCCGCGTCGGAAATTGTAAAGCTTGCTCAAAGGTGGGCTGACCCCTTGAATAGCCAAGAGAGTAGGTAACCCGGTCCTACAAGTTAGAGCTGCTAGCACACACTGAAAATTAGTAAAGTCTTCCACATGAGTTTCTTTGAAGAAGCATACTCCAAACCGAGAAAAAAGTCTTGGACATGCCAGCGTTGTTGGAAATATGCGGAAAAGAAGCGACTAGAGATAGTCGGACTTGATCCTTGATAAGGTGATCAAGAAGACAAAGGAGATTAGAGTTTCTCAATATTTGGTCAAGTGGAAACACGATTGGAAAACATAGCGTGGAGTACCAAAAGCGACCTGACGATAAAGGCGATTACCCCGCGGTTCATGAGCAATGGGGCGGCAAGGTCATCTCGAAATGTCGGCTCGGGCATGCGATTACGTTTAGATTAATTTCATGTGTAGTTAAGATTAATCGCATGCGAGCCTATGCTAAGTATGGGTTGCATGCGTAATCACCGATGATGGGACCACTACGGTGATCTCTGGGGCGTGGTGTAATGTCATCATAGACATGGCCGCGGTTTTGCTTGAATTAGTTAGGCAAATGGTGAACATGAGCAATGTTGCGCGTAATGTAGAATGTCCATAGGGGAAGGACATGCGATTAAAGGTAAAAGTGAACATGGTAGGGGAGGATGAGATCATCGGGGATGTTCTCTAGCTTAAACCCTTTGGGCCATCTTTGCCTTTGGGGTATGCATGATCCGGGGAGGTCATGCATAAGGTAGCACCCAATCATGGGCTATGATAGGATCGTCTTAAATGACCCTTACGCTTAAACCCTCACGGGCCATGATCGAGTGCAGGGTATAGGCATTATAGGGCGCTGTCCCCACGGCCACGATGGAAGAAGCATCCTCTTCCTACACCGGGAGATTAGTCATGCATTCATATAGTTAATTAGATGGGTGGTCCCCTTATAACCATAATTTTATTAATAATTAAAAGGGTACTAGCGTAGTCTCGACACGAGGTCAATAGAAGCTCAGAGGAGGGCAAGGAGGTCGAGCTACAAAGACTTGCAACACAAGTTTTGTTGGAATGTGTTGCAAGGAATGAAGAGTAATTGGAAAGATAAATTATATGAAATTGCTAAACCTGGATAAACTTAAATATTGTATGAATTGATAAGTTATTTGGATAATGAAATGTCATAGTAATGTTTTAAAAATATTACCTTAGGGTAATTCTGATAATTGTGTAAGTATATTTATAATAAATTGTGTGCATCAAGTTGGTTGCAGAACAAGAAGACCCCAAGGTGGGGAGACCCATAATGCTGCGGACAACATCATTTCAAGGTGGGGAGAATGTGACGTTCCGGCCGCGATTATCACGGTCCGGGGCGGTATCTTTGTCTTGCACATCGTCGCAGCGTACCGCTATCCGATTGGCGTAATGCGCCCGGCGTGTACTAAGCAAGTAGCGCCCTAAGGGGCAACTTGCAAGTGTGTGCGCATTTATTCATGTGTGCACTTTAGCCACTTAAATAATAAGTGGGCATCTCAAGGGTTGATGGAAACCCTAGCCCTAACTTATAGCCTATATAAGGTATCCAAACCCTAACTTTCCATTTCCATCCACAACCTTCTAGAGCTCCGTTTCGCTTGCTCCAAGAGCTAATCTCGACTCGAAGTTAAATGCGGCAGCCCGACTCATCGACTTTCCTTTCTTGCTTCATCTTCAGCGGTTCCAATATGGGGCGTTGAGGCGGGGAGGAGCAAGCCGGGGATCATGTATTTTGCCAATTCAATAGTCTAATCCGCCTCCCATGCATAGAATAAGTAGGTTTAGCCTATTGAATTGCCCATACTTTGACCATCTAGACCTCTAGATATCAAGCCATAACTAAAGAACCTAACTACGTGATTTAGATTAAATCTTGTTCTTTAGTTCTTCTATGATATGTATGTGATGATGATCTGTGGAATCATTGTATTGGGAAGGGGGTAGAGGCCTAAAAAGCCTAGTAGTTTGATGCTCCGGCTAGTCCTCTTTAATGCACTATTAAATTAGGCATGTGTACAAGAGCCAGCCACACGGTTTGTGGGTGGAGGGGCAGGGCCGGCTTATAAGGAGGTTCATGTCTGGCTCATGATCCGTCCCTACGGTAGTAAAGCCTATCGGGGACTCACGGTGTACTAGTCCTAATGCTGCACCCGCTTGCGTGCGGGCTTTGCATGGGTTCGACACCCTTGAGTGAGCATGCCAACCTGCGGTGGGAGCAATCCCTACACTGCCTCATCGGGCGGGGAGATGCAACCCGGGGAATAGCCCCCCTCACGGCTATGCATCCGTGAACTCTGATGGAGGTCCCAAGACCTTTCAACCTACTATGCCAAGTGTGCAGGGGGAGGGCGGATGGGTGGACTACCCTAAGCCATGTTCTTATGCCGGCCAAATCCATTTGTCATGAATTACATGCGCAATGACCACGGAGGCCCAAGCCGTCGGTCATCCCCTTGAGTGCGAGCCTTGGGTAGGATCTCCATATGTGATGTCTTGATCTCTGTCTATGTAGATATGTGGTGAGCCATCCCATTGATGGTCATGTGATGTTGATGTATGTATACTTACATGTATGTTATGCTTCCTTGACTAGGTAGGCCACGAGGGAGGCGGGGTCAAATGACCCCTTCATTCTTCCCCTTTGGAACTTCGTCAAGGTTGTGGCGGGTGCACCACATATGAGTAGGGGCGTCCGCGGTGAGAGGCTTTACTTTACGGCATGGTAAACATCGGCCACATAGCTTAAGATTTCCTTCTTCATGCTAGGCCAAAGCGCTAGCCGGACTTCTGAAGAGTTTTACGAACTCTGGATGACCGATCTTTGGACTATCATGAGCTTCTTTCATAATCTGCTGTTTAAGCTTCGGCATTATCCGATTATGCACTGTAGGTTGTGGTAGAATAACTTGGATGCTTCAATCTTATAGGGATTATTGTTTCCCCTTTCTCAAGTCTTTGCTACTAGGCTGGAAATAAGAATCCTCTCGGATCAAGCTGCGTAAGATTCTTTGTCCCATTGCGTATTAGCAACACTAATGGCGACCGCGGTATGATGTAGGGACAAGCGCATCGCAATTCGTTATCTTTTCGGCTGATACATTATGGTGAGATCATACTCTTGCAGCGTGGTTGCATCCATCGTTTCGGCAATTATTTGGGCGGTTTGCGTGAAATACTTAAGACTCGATGATGGGTCTTGAGGAGAAATTTCCTGCAAAAGATAATGCCTCCATAACATCAAAGCATGCACAATTGCAAGCATTTCCAAATCATCGTTGGATAATTACGTTCATTTGGATTAAGTTTCTTTGATGCATGCGCACATACATAGCCATCTTGTAATAAAGCACATCAATCCGATTAATGCGAGGCATCGGTTACCACACAAAAATCCCGCTCCATAGATGGAATTTTTAAAATTGGTGCATGCGTCAAGGCATCTTTTAAAATTTGAAAACTTTGGTTACATACCTCTGACCATTGGAATGCTAAATCTTTTTGAAGTAGGGTGGTCAATGGAGCTGCTTTCCTGGAAAAATGCTTTACAAACTTGTGATAATATCCAGCTAATCTTATAAATGTCATGATCTCCCTTACAGATTGAGGTTGTGGCCAGTCTTGTATAGCTTTTACCTTTTCAGGATCCGGCTCAATTTCCTTGTTGGAGACAACATGCCTAAGTAAATCAACTGCCCTTGAGCAAAACTGCATTTGGAAAGCTTACTATAAACCTTACGTTGTCTTAAAAGCTTCAAAACTGAGCGCAAATGTTCAACATGCTCTTCAAGTGTTTTGGAATAAATCAAAATATCGTCGAAAAACACAAGCACACATTGGTCAAGATGAGCCCGGAAAACATCATTCATAAGCCTCATAAAAGTGGCTGGTGCATTGGTAAGCCCAAATGGCATTACCACAAATTCATAATGGCCATATCACGGGTGCGGCGGTTTTAGGGATATCCCCTTCCTTAATGGGATCGGTGGTAGCGGTCGCGTCGTCAATCTTTGAAAAGAACTTGCCACCACTTAGTTGATCAAATAGATCATCCACTGGCAAAGCGTAACCATTCTTGATAGTTACCTGATTTAATAGCCTATAGTCTACACACAAACGCAGACTTCCATCCTTCTTCTTTCTGAATAAGGCAGGGGCTCCAAATGAAGATGTGCTAGGCCCTAATAAAGCATTGCTCTACCAATTCTTCAAGCTGCTTTTTTAAGTTCGCCATCTCTACCCGGGGATGCACTTATACATAAGGGGGTATGGCATCTGCGTTCGGGATAGCAAAAAAACCCCCTTGTATCACATAATTTTAAAGGCAATTTGACCCCTCATTGTATAGATATTGCTCCAAATCGGTGCCTAAAAACACCCTAACCCTAAGTATCACTCATGCCAAATGGTCCAAAAACACCCCTCAGTTGAACTCTCATGGGTTATCTGGCCTGATCAAAGGTGAATCCCTGGGTCTCTACCACATTTAAAGCGATAAGGAGGTCGCGAAGGTGGTGCGGATCACGGAAGCAACTCAATATCATGATTCACCTCACGAAAGGGGCGGTTCACATTAACTTGGGGAAACACATCCACGAATTCTTCTAACACAGCAGGAATAGCTTTTGGAACAATAGTTTCTTGCATTTACGCAACTTTACTTATCATTCCAACATACATGATTCCTTCCTTGCGCCAAATAGCACTTTGCACCTTGCGGTCAATATGGAAGCCCCGAAGCATAGGGCAACTACCCAATCTCTTGATAGAACCATTTGACAAAGGTGCAAGGGGACAGCCTTGCCTTTACGGTCGATGTAGGCCCCTAAAACTTTCAACCGCGACATTCAGAAATTAAATCATACTTACCCGGATCAAGGACTTCAAAGTTAGTATGAAACTTTAGCCCACAAAGTTTAAAAAAGCGAGGCACAAACCCATTTGACATCTTAATCACACCATCGCTAACTCTATAGATTTAGGATTTGGGTGCAATGACATTCAAACCCATCGAGCAACCAATCTAGGCGAAATAAAATTGTGTGTGCTACCACTTTGTCAATCGAGAAAATGAAAAGGTTGCATTGAATGCTACGGTAGATGGATAACGTCGGTAGCAATATACTCAATGAGGCCTCCACCAATGGCGGTATACGCATATCGGTCTTTGCTCACACTTCTTCTAAGGTAGTAGCTTTGCTTCGTGCGGGCCTCTCCTCCGTCGCGGTATTTGAGATCCACTAACACTTGGCGTGCTTTCGTTCTTGGTCTATTCCGGTCTCACGGGTTCCACTACTAGCTTGCGGTCTGTATTGCCCTATTTTGCCACTTTCTAGGACAGCGAGCTGAAATATGCCCAGATTCTTTGCAATAATAACACAATCTTTCTCGGCAGCAACGTTCCTGCTCCTCGGAACTCATCTGGCTTGGTCCATTTGACCGCCTTTCTTGAGTAGGACGTGCATTTCCTCGAGTATCTCCAGAAGCCGCAAAAGATCTCTCTCTCTGCTTATGAGGGTATTCCTTTTGGGTTGTTTCCTCTCGATTTTTGGTGATCCAATTCTGGACTTGCTCTTTGAACTTGGAGACTCGGATAGCTTCCCAGGAACATGCCATGTGCCGTCGTATGTCCTAAGGGATGCTGGCTAATGCTACGATGTAAAAATACACCTTCCTTCCTTCCTTCCTTCCTTCCTTCTAAACTGGGATAGGTTACCCCTCCAACTAACAAAGTCAACTCCGGCTTGAGCCCACGAATAAACTTGTCAGGTAATTGTGCCACCGTCATAATGGGTCCATACGGTTGCAATGCCCTAAATGCATTGGCGTATACTTCTACTGTATCTTCTTGAATTAAATTTTGGAACTTGTTCATCTGCTCTAGCTCAAACTCAGCAGGTAAATAATGGAGTTTAAATGCTACCTTGAAGGTACTCCACGTGATCTGGCTCAGAAAAAGCTGATTAGCCTTCTTATACTCTTCCCACCAGATCTTGGCAGGTCCAGTTAATAGCATATCGGCAATGGTTGCCTTTAATAGATCGGGAGTTTTCCTAACTTGAAAATAAAACTCGATCCCTTTCAACCAAGCATCAACATCCTCATCTGTGGTATCTTTACCACTAAATGTCTCCATCTTCAGTTGCTTTAAAACCTTGTTGACCTCATCAAGGTCGGCATCCTTAGCTGACAAAAATTCTTTGTTGCATG
Source organism: Isoetes taiwanensis (assembly GCA_021234155.1). Classification (NCBI taxonomy): domain Eukaryota; kingdom Viridiplantae; phylum Streptophyta; class Lycopodiopsida; order Isoetales; family Isoetaceae; genus Isoetes; species Isoetes taiwanensis. Next base: position 3,146,129 of record JAJEKV010000097.1, on the reverse strand, counting down.
GTGGCAAGTTGTTGTTGCATAGCTGCCAAAATTTGCTCAGTTATGATAGGAGCAGTGCCACTTCCCCGACTCACGAGCGTTATCATTATTTCTAGACATCCTGATAACCAACTGGAAAATGATGGCAATGGTTATTTTCCATAAAACAACTCTACTTTCGGTAGACTTCTTAGTTTCTAACCCTTAATTCCCCGACCGAAGGTTTAGCCGGAACTTTGGGCTCGATACCAAGCTGAAGCAGACCTAGCCCTTGGCCTGGGCGTTGCACTAAATAATTAGGATAAAGACAATCATATCATCAGAACTTCTATTCATAAAGTTTTGGTTACAATCAAATCATTTACATAAGGCTCAAGGCCACATATATAAAGAAGAGTTCACATTGCACCATCACAATACACCCATAATATACAAAACCCAAGCAACCCCAGACACTCATGCTCAATTGCCTTGATCTTCCCCCCACCGGAAGTGGCCAGGGGGAGGTCCTAAACTACCCAGGAAGAAGATTCCCCATCGCGCTCGGGTCTTGGGCCTCAATTCGGGGTTCTTCTTTGCTGCATATAATATAGCTGCGAGAACAAGGACATGATGATCTCGTAAACTCTTTCTTTGGACATTAGGCGGGTTCATCCTCGAGTCTCGTTAAACCACCGGTGCGAAAGAGTCTAGGTCGATTACAATGGTAGCCGGGGCGTGCCATCTTACATAACAACGGACATCGGGGTTAGTCCACAAGGACTAAGTGGGGAGGGACATTGGGATCTTCACATGCCGCGCATAACAATATCGTTATTTTTGTTCGTTGATACTCCCCCGCAAGGTTAGCACATTCTATAACTCACATTCCATGCATAATTAAATGACAAAGCGTAATCCTTGGGTGGCGACCCCAATGAGACCACTCTCTCCATCGTACATACATGATTCAACTCATCCGTCGGGCCATAAAGCGCGGATCGCGAGTTCACGACCCCCACCACTCAGAAGGTGGGCGTTAAATGCAAATGCACAACATCCCTTGATTCAAGTGCACCATATCCATAATACCATCTCGGATACATAATGCAATTAGGTAAAGTGCCCCCACCCTATTCATACTTACAAAGCAATATCAAATGCGCATTATAAACATCCCACATCATACCCTAGCCGGATACTTTTCCCTATCTTTGAATTTGGCAACAACATTCAAGTCCTAAATAGCTTTTAAAGCTAGGCAACACTTTATCAAATTCTAGACAAGTCATATGATTAGGATATCAAGAATAAACTCCGGTTCCTCGGCTAGATAAAATCTTGGTCTCATAAGGTATATTTGCCTAGCGGGTTGGTTAAGCCTAACAAGTTGGTCAATGGTACTACAATTGTAAAAACACTTAAGGTTTTAAAGCTTAACTTTAATATAGGATTTTAAAGGTGCGGGTATCTGCCAGGACCACAGTATCCCCTTCAATAGAAATCGAGAAAACACATGCTTGATTTGTGAATTAACAACAAGCGGCCCCTTTTTGCGGCGCCATTTGGATCGCAAGCTCGCCCGAAACCAAAGATTGCTTAGAAATTGGGTTTTACAAAGGCGAAAATGATCTCAAGGCTTGGAATCGGGGGTGAAGGTGGATGTGGAGATGAGTCAAAGGCGAGATGGCCCACAAGCAAAATGGCGGTTTCGGCCCGAAATGGGATGCAAAGCTTGGATTTCCGAGGTTCTAGAGGCCGAATTCCATCGGGGTCTTGTTTTTTTTAATTAACGACAATTTAACAAGAAGGTTTCACAAGAAGGATTCTTTCGAGTGCGGGTTTTGGATCCGCGGTAGGTGGCGGCTATGCTTGAAACTTCGCTCCACACAATCCGACCCCAATCGGTGCAAAATCAAGACATAGATCAAATCCCCACGAGTTTTGGCTTTGGACTCTTGGTTCTTGCTGCTTCCAATTTGCTTTCACCCCAGCCGATTCTCTTTCCTCCTCCTTTTTGCCCATCCGGCCAACTCATACGCTTCTTATATGCTTGCCCATGGAATGAAATCTACACACAGTGCTTGCATCCCCTTGCCGGATGCCCATCGACCATCTTTGGATCATGCTAGATTTTAGCTTGCGGTTCGACATATCCATAAACACGATTCTTCACCCCTATTTTATGGTGCTCCGCTTTTTGAATTTAAGTTATTAAGGTTTTAAATAACCTTAGCTAAAGTTTCTTATGTAATTTAAATGTAAGCCCCTAGCGCATCCATAGAAGCATATCAACAATGATTTACAATCAAATGCGACACAATTCTTCTACTAGAACATGCGATTATAAACTAGTCTAAGCCCTTTGGGTTCGTTACATTCTACCCATAAAAGGTTTATAGACATTCCTCATGTGCCTTTTCTCAACTATCTATTGAGAGGTAATATTCTTTTGGGATATAAGGAAGATTCACGAGTTTGAGACCATGGTTATGTAAAAATGTCATTATGTTTATTATGGCAATCTTTGTTTTATACCGTATGTTCAATTGAGATCTTGATTTTACGCTAAAATATTTATAGCCATGGATCTAGCACAATACCAAGAATATTGCTCCCTTCAATGGCTCTCAATCAACATTGCATAAAAAACCCATAAAGCTTAATAAAGATGAATAGATGAAGAGCCTCTTGCATTAGTCTTGAGAAAGAGGTCCTTTTACTAGTATATAAAGGGGCGTTCGACATATAAAGCGCCGAATCTTTGGCATCGCTCTAGCTCGACATTCCAATCGATCAGATGACAGCCTGCAAAATGCTAATACCTTATTCCAGGTGTTTCCCGAAGGAAATATTGGCTCCGGAATTGGACTTGGATTCCAGAAAACCCTACGCCGGATACGCCCCTGTTTTGATCTGCAGGTCGAAATATCTAGCATTATAACATGGGTTTTTATTTTGTGATTTTATACGCTTTTTGGCATGGTTTTCATATGATTTCATTGACGTATTATACGAGGCATACTAATCAGTATATCTAGAGTGTACTCCGCATTTTTATTGTCTAAATTCCATATCCCCAATGGTTTACCCCCTTTTATTTTTATTTCTTTATTTCTTTTTATTCACTTTAGGGTTATTTTAGGGTTATTTTAGGGTTCGTGGAGGAGATCTATGATTTCCGGCATCAGATCTGAAGCTCCATAGCTGGGCCACAATGCGATCCTTCCAACTTCTCGCCTTCCTCGCAGGACTTGCCACCTTTCGCTTCCTTGGCCCGCCCCATTGGCCAAACACAAAGCGGGGCGTTGTCCGGCAACCCAAATGGTTACGTGTGAAAAAAGTTAGCGGGGTTAGTTACGCTCCCCAAGGGGCAAGTCTCTTGTAATAAGACTATTGGCGAGTTCTTCGAAGATCACCGATATGATGTTTAAGCAGGAATGAGCCTACAACTCATGCTCAAGGTTTTGGGATTATTACTCTTTCATCGGTGCTAAAACTTTTGAGCCTTTGGGATTTGGAATGATGGGTGGTGAAGTAGTTGAGAAAAGGGAAATACGCGGCATTCTTAAGCTCATGTGCGCATGAGACTACTTGTAAGTTTCAACATTTCATTTTTCAATAGAATGCTACAATCTTTGTTTTGCGGTTTGTTGTTATATGTCGACTAGGGACAAGTTTTGGCTAGTTCCCAAGCCAAAAAATGACATACCGACCACCCGGCCGGCATCCTCTCAAAGTTCTAGGAAAGATGGATCACGGCATCAAAAGCGGAGGTGAAAGGTAGTGCTTTGGAGAACAACTGTTCTAAATCATTCACTTCTAATCGAGCTAGACCAGATACACGCAAAATTTGTGGCTTTAATATTTGAAAAAGCTTTCTTAGAAGCTTTCTTATTGGATTCAACATTTGAGAGAGAATCTCCTTGAGGAAGAATAATTGACAACGATGGCGGGGCAATAAGTAAGAAGGCTTAGTTTTCATTTTTTGCATTAGAACCGGTGTATCCGGACAACTTTTTCTATCTTAGGTCGGGGATAAATGGCAACATTATGGACTGTATAATCACTTCTTTGTTTGACTTGTAATCTTTGCCACCTGCTTGAGGTTTATAGTCCCTAATGCCATCTATTGTGATTGGTTTTATGGCACAACATTTCCAATAAAGGTAAAGTATTAAACTGCCACACTTAGGGTCACAATTGCTATTATAGGGACATCAATTTACTCTATGATCAAATGAGAAGAGCTAGGGGAGCCATTTGAATTAGCGAGTAGGCTGGAGGCGGGTGAGCCTAGAGGACTAGAACTTGAAATGGGGGGTTGTGGCGGCGATGAAGGTGGCGATGTGGATGCGGGTGGAGGCGGAGATGGGGAGCAGTGCGGATCACGAGGTGTTGCAAAAGCGAGCGGGGACTTAGTGCGGGGAGATGGAAGTTTGAAGCGTGTAAACAGTAGCCCAGTAGCCATCTCATGCGCTCCACTTATTCTTCTATACAAGATGTTGAAGGTGGATTTTGACTTCTGGAAACATCATCATAACCTCAATTTACTATTATTATTTTAGATAGTTAATTACTCATTTATCTTGAGGCCTTTTACATTACTGCGACATTAACTATATTGGCTTCTATGGATGCACAAAAATTGGCATCCTGAGATCTTCTTATTTTGCAATGCGATGTACACGAAATAGAATAGATTTTTAGTGTTCATATATTTGGGGATATTTCTATAATTTTGTTTATGTTTGAAGCTATAGAAGTGTTAACCAACAAATTTTGCATTTATTGGTGTTTAATATTAACAAATTCAAAATCAAGCGGGTTGGAAACAAAGGAGCTCTGTTGTCTTTAGAGTTCACGGTAAGTAATATTATACTACATATGCAGGGGTTAGCCTATGGATTTGGTTAGCCTATAACTTGAGTATGTGATTTGGCAAATTCTAAAATACTTTTTATAACCGATTATGTGGTGCGACACCTCAATTTTTTTTCAATGCATTTATCTTATTTTATCTTGTTTTCTTTAATGCGATTTTTGTTGGGGCGAAGAACCAAAATTTTAAACTACCGGCATATAACTAACATTAACATTATTAATACAAACCATTGCATCCAAGCGCATTTAAATGAAAATCCCCACAAAACCCCCTTTGGTTTGGGTGCATATTCACCGCGGGGGTTCGTGGGGCGTGAGAGCCCCTAAAACTTACAATACATGTACAAAATTAACACCATTAAGTACATTCCCTCAAATCTTATAGTATTTTGCAAACCTCAATATCGATTATACAAAAATTTGTACATGCATACCCTGAAAGCGAGGGATCGCTATGTGCGGTCCGGATCTTAGAATAAAGGGCAAATATGCCCATCAGAAGCTGACTCTCGTTGCGGGTAACCCCCATGTGAATATGCCCCCTTGTTTTGATGCGGCGCATCGATCGATAAAAAAATCCGGCAAGGGGTATTGACCCATAAAATCAACCTGAAATCGTGAGCCAGAATGCATACTGGTTTAATCTGCGGTCGAATACGCCCCTGGTTTAACATGCAGGTCGAATACATCTGCTCTGTAATCTGGAAGACGAATACCCGCTGAGTAGTGATCAACCCAAAATAGATATGCCAATGCCATCTCTTCGTAAAAAATCCCTATATGATATGACTTGTTTTGATCCAAAGCGAGGGGTGTTCGGCGTGCCTGAGGGGGCCACGGTTTGAAGAAGCCCTGAGGGGTATTAGACTTGCACACTAAGTACTTAGTTTAGGCGAGCCTAATACCCCAAGGTGGTGGGGCGAGGTCAAGCTGAAATTCTTGACAAAGGGGGTGGGGGTATTTGGGTATTCCACTTGTCTAATGCAGGTGTTAGTTTAGACGAGTCTAATACCCCCTTTTTAGGGACATGAGGTCCAGCAAAGGAGAAATGAGAGGTATTTGACTTGCCTAATATCAACCCAAAATTGGGGGTATTCGATTTGTGGAATAAGCGTGCACACCAAAACCACGAGTCTAATACCCCACATCCTGAGGTCTAATACCCCCCTCGAATCAAGTCCAAATCGAGACCAATAAATGCACCGGGTGTTTCCCGACCAAAAATAGTGTTCTTAACATAGTGGAATATTCCATGAATCCGCAACCCGAAGGCCTACCTAGTACCTACGTTCCAATACCAAACCACAATTTTGAAACCATTACCTGCAACGTAAGGAGACCCCTGATTTTGTCGAGGGAGATGGTAGCAATGCATCCGCCTGCTCCTAGAGCACCTAAGCCAGACCTTGGAGAAGGCGAGCAAGCAGCTACACATGATGCTTGGAGTTGTCCAGACAGAAGCACACGAGAATGCGATACTTTCATCTGAATCTTCTATTCCGGTCACACCTCCACAAACAGATGGTAGACCCTATACAATCCCAGAGTGGAGTCATGCGCCTGGGCAGCCTTATAAGCTTGAAGTTGTCAAGGAGGGAGGCATTTTAGGTGTGCTGGACGTGTAAGGACATGTCGTTTATGTTGGTTGTAATACATTTGTTTATTTTACCAAAATTCTACTCTCTTATAATTTGTAGTCCCACTTGAATTTCTGCAGATCAAGTAAGGCTGCATATATGTTTGGGAGAAACGATATTTGCGACTTCCTGTTAGAACATCCTACAAGTTTGCGGCATCATGCAGGTGAATGTCAGTCTAGTTTCAAATTTTAAGTTCAAAGGAAGCTTCTGCTTAGGTACACGTAAGAATTGTGATGTTTATGCTGAACTGGCTGAAATTACATGTCACAGTGAATTAATATAATAAGGATGGAGAGGCCTTTCTTTTTGACCTTGGGAGTACCCATGGGACCTCCATAAATAAGCGAGAAGTAAACTCCCATCCACGTGTTCAGTATTCTTTACCTATGTTTACATTTGTATCAATTTGAAGCCTTTGCTGTGTGAAAGTTTTGGTAGTCAGGATATGCTAAAAGAGATACATGCAATCCTGGTAGTCAGGATATGCTAAACGAGATACATGTAATCTGGCAAAGGGAATGAAAGTTTCATTTTCTTATTGTTATCTACGTTGCATTTGTTGAACGAGGGGGGAACCCTTCTAATGCACAATTGGACCTTTCTGTGTTTCATCTTTCTCATCTGAGTTCTGTAAAATGTATTTGTTTTGGCAGGTGAAGGGAAAAGTTTATGTGCCATTGCATGTTGGTGATATTATTCGCTTTGGACTGTACGCAGTAAACCCCTCACTTACTACATATGCAAAGTTAGATGAGATGGATTTATGATTATTGATCTCTTGTGTGCGCATGCGTGGCTGCGTGTGTGTGCACACATATCTGAGTGTGGAGGCCAGGCTTACCCAATGCACTGCTAGCCTTGACATGCAACTATGGTTTGACTACAACTTTGTGCTTCCTACAGTTGGCATCACCATTCCTGTTTATTTGAATCTTTCCATGATGTCCTTACTTGTGTTTCGTTATCTATGGTTCTCTTGTTGTATCATGCATTGTCACTAAGTACATGTGGAACTAGGTTGCATGCTTACTTTAGTCAGTACTATTGCAGTTCATCACGCTTATATGTTTTTCAAGGCCCTGTCGAGCTTATGCCAGAGGTAATTTAAGTAGTTGCCATGGGCTGAGAGTTTCTGAACTTGAAAATTAAGTTAACCAGTTTCCGCAGGAGGGACTATCAAGAAAGGAAAGGTCATTTCTAAAAGTCCTCGAAGAGGCTCAGAGAAACGCAGATCAGAAAGAATCGTGCTTGCGGGCAAGACAAGACGCAATATCCTCACAGGGTATCACATGGGGAATGGATGAGGATGCCGTTCAAGAAGAGGAGGAGGTCTGGGTATATAGTGTTTAACCATATTTTCTACATATCAGAGTACTAAAACAGCTCTTTAACAGGAAGTAACAGAGGAAGTCACTTGGCAGAATTATCAAGGACAGTTGAATGAGAAACAACAGAAAACGTTAGATAAAGTTCATAAGCGGAATGAGAAGGTAATGCATTCATCCCAAAGGTCAGTGTTTTAGATGTTGCTGTAGTGTTCTGTTGAAAATAAACAAGAATACTAATGCCTCTTAATTGAAAACATAGCAGTGTCCATGACATTTCTGCATGCGAGCTTCTATGTTTCTTACTGTTGTCATTCTCAGTTTACCTATTCTCTTGCACATGCAGCATTCTTGTTTCTTCTTATTTAGTAGTATCTTGTTCTTGCTATGAGGCGGCTGGAGTTTCTTATTGCCTCTTGCTTCCAGCTACTCTGTCATTATGTCTTTAAATGGAAGAGAGCTAAGAAAGGAAAATGAATTTTGGAACGAAAGATGTAACCAGCTCCTCGAGACTAATTTGAGGGGGTGGTGCATTTTCTTTTCCATTTTCTGGCATGCCTCTAACAAGCTCTTCTATACTAATATTTTTATGACAGCTTGCTAACTTGAAGAAAGAAATTGATGCCATACAAGCAAAGGAATTTGCACAGGGGGATTGACACAAGGCCAGCAGACACAAGTTGCTTTCGTAATGAACAGCGCATTGAACAGGTTAAGCTCTTGTTTGGGATGTTGGATTGTTCTTGACATAACATAATAGGATCTGAAAGGGAAATTTATTTTAGATAAAATAGAGGTAGGCTTGTAAATTCGACATGCATTTCAGTGGAGTAATAGGTAAGATAAACATTTAAATTCATTCATACTAGAACTCATGGGAAAATTATGAAACGTCTTCTTAGTATTAAGTGTGGAGGCTATCTAGAAACTGTGGCCATTGTTAATGTCTTCTTAGTATTTAGCGTGGAGATCATTTAGAAACTGTGGATCTCTGTTGTGCATTTTTCAGATAATTGTTGCTCGTTTCTAAACTATTTGGACTTTCTTATTTGGAAATTGATGAAGAAAATGTTTTAATCTCCTATAGCTTTTGGAGGAACTTCGAGAACCTTGAGGAGACTTTAAATGAAAGTATTCGGGAGAGTCTTGGAGCAAAGTCCCAAAAGGAAGATTCCTCAGGAAGAAGAAATCTAGAGGAGAAGAAGAAGAAGGAGATCTCAGGTGAAATTGAAATTAGGTTTCAAGAAGCTAATCTTGAAATTAGCAGTATTTTCTTATTAAATCGTATGCCCTTATTTTAAACTAATTGCCTCTGTTAATTCTCATAACTGAGTAAATCCTCACTGACCATGTAATTTGGATCTAAATTTTTAGTGCAAATGTACATGATGCCCCTCCCATCCCACACAAAAGATCCATGATAACTGCTGGAAGGAGAAGATTTGTGTTAACAAACTGATGCATCTTGGTGGGATCTTGAACAACTTGCATTGCGTAAATTTGGAAGGAAGCTCCTAGAGATGGTATGCAGATGCTAAAAATTGGCTTATTGGGGCATAAATTTTTGGAGAACACGAGAAGTCAATGCCATAGAAAATGTCTGAATCCTGCCCTTACAGAGATGAACAGAGGACTTCTCTGAATTTTGCTTTAGGTTCTTCAAATATCAGCTCGCTTTGGGAGGTGGCAGTGGCGTGGTACTTGGAAGATATATGTTCAGAGGGTGAAGTTCATGTCATCTTGTACTTGGAGTTGCGAGCTTTGCAAGCTAAAATTTTTTGGAACTGGACTGATACCTTCTAGCAAAGGAAAACTTCTTTTAAAAACTTTATTCTTTCTAGATCTAGATGCACAGGAGAGAAGGTAATGTGGATCTGTCTGGGAACACACTAGGTAATGGTTATATCTAGACATCATATGTAGTTATAAACACTTTTACATTCTCATATGTGCATGCATAGATAGGATGTATAAATCTGACACATCAAAGGAAAGAGCTGAACAAGACTCTCTTGGCTGCGCTTTTATTTTTAGATGGGAAGGAGAAGATGTGCCGGTTTAATAGTCTTAAAATTGTATTGACTTGATGTCTCAAACAATGGGGGAGTCCTGCCACATTGTGCACTGGAAGGAGATTTATAAGAGCCTCTCTAATATTTTAGTTGATGCAGCAAGTGATGACGTAGCAGGTGATTGGATGTGTGTAGGCCCCTAATGCATGTTTAAGAAAGAACAATCTGTGTAAAAGGAAGAACAAACTTCTTTCACAGGGATGGCTCTCTCTCCCTGATGCACAAACTTCTTTCAGTGTGATGACTCACTCATGCACAAACTCCATTTACAGTGATGATGAATTTTACGATCGAACAACAAAGAGCCGTAAAGTTGCTCGTAAAGGGGATACGCCGCAAGTTGAAACTGCTGAATCCTTGTTGGACAAGAAACATACAATCTCCCAGGAAATTGAGGCTCTATCAATCTCATTGAAAGTTGAACAAGGGAAGGCACGACCAGAAAATGAAGGCAAATCGAAAGAGCCAGATTCTATAGATCCTTTGGATGCATTCATGTCAAGTGTTTCGACAAAGCTAGGTGAGCTATATCGCATTTATTTAACTAGGTGGCGCAAATCTATTTTGATTAATTCTGCTTTATGTTTTCATTCAAACAGTGGAGGACCATGCCACAAGTATAATGCTTGAAATAGAGCATCTCCAGAATGAAAGAGGCAGAATTGATCGGCTTCTAAAGATTGCTGATCCCACAGGTGAGGCTGCAGCTAAATGGACACTAAAAGTAGAATCAGAGACTGCTAATGTACAGCAAATTTCACATGACGTCTCTATCGACGTTTCCAGTGGTACAAGGATGACAAATCAAGCCCCTAAAACAGTGAAAATTTTGGGTGTTCATACCCCTGAAGTTGCTTTTGTGAGTGAAGCTGAAGTGCCAACTGCCCTTTCACCAACTAAGGTGACTTCTGTTGAAGAACCTTCTAGCATTTCTCAGGATAGAGATGGAAGCTCTGAACACATGTTGTCGGAAATGGCCAATTTGACATCAGAAAATGCATGTTCAAACAAAGTGGATGTGGCCCCAAGGGAGGACAATCAGATTGCCTAAAGGATTCCAAGCCAAAGGCTTCTTCGAAGATATGGACCTGAGAAGCCAGCTTTTCTGGAGATGGATGAAGATACAGCATATGACTCGTGGATCCCTCCTCAAGGTGAAGCCTAGTATTCATCCTGATAGAAAATGGTATTGTCTAGTATTGTGTTTTTATTTAACTTCAAGTTTTTTAAAATTCTAATTTTACAATGCCCTTTTACTGCAAGGAAATAGGTTCTTATTTCTTGAATTGCAGATTTAGAGATACTGACTCTGTTTTCTGTTATCTGCAGGCCAAACAGGGGATGGAAGGACTTCTTTAAATGACAAATATGGTTATTGACTTAGATTTTCAAAAGAGCCACAGAAAAAGTCAAATATTTGGAACGTAACACAGAAAAAATGTTTCCGAGTAGTGATGTCTCTTGTGCTAGAGTCATTCGCTTGCTGAAGTGCTGAAGCTCCAAACGGGTTTAATACAAATGTGGAGGGCATCTATCTGTGCAGACCTCGTTGTCTAATCGTAAGCTATTTCTGCATTTGTATGCTGACATCAGTAACATTTGGAAGGAATAAAATGCCCTCATTTACCACTTTTTATCCTCTTGTACAATTTATGCGAAGCGAAAGATGACTTCAATATTAACTTCTAATTATTTCGTTTACCGTATCTCAAGCATGGTTTGGCCTAGATTTCGGCTGGATATTGTATGGAAAATCATAGGCAAAGCGTATTTTTTAGCTGATTTGAGCTGCTTGTTGGTCGAGAATTCCAAAAACCGGCTGCTTGTTGGCTTGAGCATTCCAAAATCGGCTAAGGCATGGTTTGAGAATAGAAGGATAAGAAAGCATGCTGCTTTCCTTTTTGAGCAGGCGTGGGCATGGATGGCAGGCTTGGATGGCGGATCTTCTGAATTGCGGATCATCGCGACCAACCTCTGCCCATTTCCTTCGTTTCTTCTTGCTTGGATTCGATCTCAAGAATTTGAAGAACAGGTGAGGAACAGCATTATCGAAGAACAGGTGAGCAACAGAGGATGCACAACCCAGAAGTGGATATTAAATTCTCTGGATTCTTATTGAGAGTTATTTGCATGCTCCGCAATGGAGATTGAGAGTGTGGATACAGCGGTGATCATTGGGATTTTTAGTTGTTTTGATGAAGGGGATGAATCAAATCCATGGCTGCCCTAGATCGGGCGGGGTTTGCATGCAGAGAGCATGCCGGTAGGCTAGTGTTTTCCAGCAGGGTAGCGTTACCCGATAGAAGGGACACCGGCAATCTGCTTGAGCGCGGGCTGCCTGCGTTTTTTTTTTTTTTAGCCGCGCGACCCCTAACCAAGCGTGCAACCCTCCTTGCAATTCTAAGCTATCCCGTAGCACTTCCACCTAAGCAAAATATGATATGGCAATATTTTAGCCATTAGATTTTAGATTTTTCACATCCTACGGTTCGAAAATTAGAAACTCATCAAAATTTTGACGGAGGGCGGTCCTCGAAATTGAAAAACTGAAAATTTGCATCGACTCTTGCCTTTTCCCGCACCTAAGCTCAGGTCTACATCTTTCTTATTTCCTCTCCTTGGATGCATGGCGAAGGTATATGGCGAAAGGTACATGGCGGATTTGGTTGGGGCTATTTTTTTTTGGCTTATCTACGTCTTAATCCCAACATCTCTTATTCAACTTGGTGCTTTTATAATAGCATCAAATTAATCTTTCGGCGGGTAAATTCATCCTCTATTCATGTCCACGCTTTCCGGGGCGGGATGCTTCTTTTAACACTTTTGTGCAAGCAAAATCCGTTTTTTCTTCAAAGAATCCGACCATTTCCGTTATATCGTAAGTTGGGAAGATGAGAATCGAGGGTCGGCTTATTATTATTGTTCATCTCTTGGCAGCGGCTTTCTTTGGATTTTTCAGTGGATGTTTTCAAAGCGCAAAGGCGAGGTTGACCTCTAATTTCTTCAAGAGCTTGATCTTAGCGGTCAAATGCAACAATGGAGGCTTACGGGTCCAACTCCAAATTCCATAGGCAAGTTCCGGCATTTGAAAAGCATTGATTTAATGCGGAAGCTTGACCTCGGTTCAAGTATTCCGGTCTCCATCCTCGGTGGTAAATTTCTACCTTGATTATAACCATCCCCTCTTTGGGGGCATTAGTCCTCCATGGCTAGCAGGGGTAATCTTCAATGACTCTATATTAGAAATAACTCATTAGCGAGGTGGAGTTTGGCAAGTAACTTCTCTAGTGCAACTATTTCTTGAATATAATCATCTCACGGATCTTTGCCCTCGGATCTTTGCCCTCGGATCTAGCGGGGCATCAAGGCTGCGAGGATATTAGGTTAAAGGAAACATGATCGGTGGAAGCATACCACTATCTTGGGGTAATCTACTCAATCTTCAAGCATTGGATACATCATACAATAAGCTTTACGGGGGTATTCCTTTATCGTTTGGGAACATGATTGCGGAACAACCGCAACAACTTTGCCTAACCACTGCAACCTTGCCTTTTTGTTTTTGCTTTTTTTTTTTATTTGCACAAGCGCCAAGTTGACACTTTGAAACAATTTTAGAGTGTCCGCGTTCTTTTTGCCAGTGAGACTTTTTTGTGCAAGTGGGTCTTTGTTTTAAATGGTTGGATTTCATCGTTCATAAAAATTCAAGAAAATTCGGGTTGTTCATATCCGCCTTTTGGAAGGTTCAAAACTACCAAAATCAAAGCGGGTGTTCTTACGCTAGATTTTTGTGGCGGGATTGCAAACTATAATCTCACAATTCCACATGCCACTTCTGGGCGACCTCTCGATTGCGGATTGGTGGCGTGGAGCTCATGGAAGTGGAATTTGGAAAAAAGGCGATGCAATTTATGAGCGAGTAGCGATTGTCCGGATTGGTGGCGTGGAGCTCATGGAAGTGGAATTTGGGAAAAGGCGGTGCAATTTATGAGCAGTAACGGAATTAGCATTGTAGTTCAGTTACCTGCGGCCGGAGAACGTGTTAAAATTATAAGATTAAATCTAGGGATGAAGATCTTAAAGGCTGCCAAAGTTTCCCTTGGCATATTGGGCGTCATTTCTTAGATCACTCTGTCTCTGGAACCCATGTATCTGTTGTAAATTAGAAACCTTGATTGACTAGACGAAACAAGAGCAAGAGATTGGAGGAACAAGAGATGGCCAAAGCGGTGTAACTTCATTGAGATCACTTTCATCTTAAGTATACGAATCCAAGAGTTTTGCCAGCGATCATGGAGTTATTCTTGCCATAATCTTCTCAGCAGAGATAAACAACCTACTAAACATAAGTCCATAACTTAAGGAACATAATTAGCAAATAACAAGTGTCATAAACACTTAACAAACACTTAATATTTCAACATCCCTCCTTAAGTGTTTGCCTGTTTAAGCCCAGCCATCTCCAGAAATTTCTGAAATTTTGTGCTTCCTAATGCTTTTGTCATTGCATCTTAATCATGTCTCTCTGTAGAGGCGATTACATCGAGTTTCGGTGTCACTGTTAGAGAAGATCCACGATATAATGAAATTTAATGTCAATGTGTTTCATCCTCTTGTGCTCAATTTGGATCATATGACACCTTCATGGCTCCACGATTGTCGACCATTAAAATCATCCTGTTTGTTTGTGAATGTGTAGCTCAAGTGCTAACCTCACGCAGCGGTTTGCTTCATTAGATCCATGTGCTATTGCATAAAACTTCGGCCTCTGTGGTTGATTGTGCAATGCACTTTTGCTCTTTGCTATTCAATGACAATTCCACGCAAATGTGAAGGCATATCGAAATGGATCTTAAATGCGCATCTCCCCAATCCAGATGCGTGTATCCAATGATTTCATTACTCTTATCGACATCAAAGCGATTCAAGGTTAGGAGTTCTGCAATATATCTCAAGCATCTTTTGAGAGAACAACAATGGCGTGCTTAGGATCATTAGGTGGCTCAACTTAGATAGTGTCAAGGATAGATCAGGTCTAGTAGCCCACGGTACCAAAATTCAAGGTCCCCAAGATGTTTTACATCTTTGCTCATGAATGTGCAAGAGATTAGAGGAGCAGGGGCTCGTCATTTTGCACTTAGATTGACTCCATATTCGGAGGAGTTCAAGCGTGTTACACTTGACATCTCTAGCACGTGCAATAAATCTGTTAAGTACTTTTCTTGATGCAAAAACATCTTCCCTTTTTCCCTGTTGTATGTGATTTGAATGCCAAAGGAAATGGTGGATCATGCCCAAATCCTTCATTACGAGGCGCTTATGGGCTGTTCCTTCAATGATGCTAAGTCATCTTCTAAATATGATATGATGATTAGATCATCCACATAGCATAGCACAAACATTGGAGCAGGCATGAAGCGAAAATATACACTAGGATCATTTACACTTACTTGGAACCCAAGCATGAGGAGTACTTGGTTCAATCACGGAATACCAAGTTACGGATGCACTTTGAGGCCATCTGAGGGCCTTGTGTATCTGGAGACTAGGTTAGATCCTGTGAAAAGCCTTACGTTTGCTCCAAATAGAGCTCTTCCTCAAGTTCACCATGCAAGAAGGCGTTTGTTACATCCATCGATGAATGTGAAATTCTTTGTTGGCAAGCATAAGCCAAAATAGTCCTCCACCGGATGGAAGTTTTACAAGCAGTGCAAAAGGTCTGTTGTAGTCGATACCATATACTTGTGAAAATCCCTTTGCCACCAATCTTGCTTTGGCGTTCAATCTTTGCCATCAACATTGCTATATTTGATCTTGAAAACCCATTTTGGATCAATGATGCTTACGTTATTTGGTTTATTAACCAAGGACCAAGTCTTAGCTTCCTCGATTGAGGCAAGCTCAAGTTGCATGGCGACAAGCCATTGATCTTTTCTCTGCTATTAATGGCCACGAATAACTCACGAGGGGCTCAATGGCATGATCTTACGTGGAGAACACATAATCCTGTAGCCAGCTGGGAGGTCTTCTAATTCGTGCAGGTCTCACAGCATCAATACTTTCAATAGCATTTTCCAAAGTGTCACTTTCTTCTGTATCATCAGCTTTTTTACGTATCGCTTAGCGGATATATCATGTTCTTCACTTCTAGGGGTCTCCCTTTGAGGTATGGACAAGCTCTTACTTAGTACATCCGTAATGCGCTACAATAATGAAGGTAGATGCTTCTGACTTGGCTTGGGAGAAGCAGTTCTCATATTCATTAAATTCTGCATGACAACTAATCACAAGTTTCTTGGTGGCAAGATCAATGAATCTGTATGCTTTCATGTTGCTACAATAGCCAATAAACATACATTCTTTTGCTTATTTGCCTAGTTTAGAGCTCCCAACATTGATTCTTACAAAAGCCTTGCGACCAAAACCTTCAAATGATTGAAGCGGGAGGTTTACGACCATATTTCTTGAGGGGACCTTAAAATCAAGTTTGGCATGTGGACTCTGTTGACCAAGTAAAGCTGCGATTGCTATGGCTTCCCCCAAAAGCAGGCTGGTACTTTCATCTTTGAGCAATAGAGTTGAGCCATTTCAATGAGGAGTTACGTTAACCCTCTCGGCCCAGAACCATTACGTTCACTTGTATAAAGGTGCGGTGAGTTGATGCTCAATCCATGCTTTACACAAAACTCTTCAAACACTTTAGAGCAAAATTCTCCCCATTGTCGGATCTCGGGGATATAATTTGATTAGGTACCTTTTTCAATTGCTTGTTTGAAGATGCAAAAGAACTCAAAACATTGACTCTTGTTTTTGAGAAAATATCGAAAACCTTTCGAGAGAAATCATCCAAGAATACAAGGAAATACCTCGAGCTGAAGTAGGCTGGGGTAATTGGTCCCACAAAGATCGGTGTGTGCGGCGGTGCTAATTTCGACTTGCATGAGATGTGGAGGCTGGAAAACTCCCTCTTGTTATTTTTTTGCATTGAAGGCGGATGTTGCGAGGGTCGCTAGATCCTTTGCCATGTTTGAAAACCTTGTTTGACTAAGAAGTCAAGTTCGAAGGGAGCTATGTGCCCAAGCCTATAGTGCCCACGAGTTTGCTTTCGGAGGTGCTTCTCTGCATAACATGCTTCCTCAACCAACTTTGGCACCCCAATAATCTCGTATAGGTTGCCTTTTTCGATGGCTTGGATCAATATTTTTCCTTCCACCGCTCAACACTTCACATCGGTGGTTGAAAACTTGATCTCATGTCGGCATCGGTGAGCTTACTAGCGATAATAGGTTCTTTTGCGGACCGGTACATGCGAGAACATTCTTGACAAGGTTAATAGTATTCCCAACAATGATTTTAACAATACTGTGCCAATAGCTTCACGGATATGATGATCTCCCATTCGAATTACCCTAGGGCGTGCAAGTGGGTGATGGTTGAAAAATATCTCCTTCTTGGAAGTCATGTGACTTGTAGCTCGGAATCCACATACCACTTGGGCTAGAATCCCCTTCCATATTCTCAATGCAACAAACAAGAAATCACCAAGGTCTTGAATTACCTTGGGTTTCTTCAACAATGTCCGGTTATGCTCCTCTTTAACTTCTTCATGATGATTTTCTTACGCAGCATTTTGCATGTTCCTTGGAAGGTGGTGGTGCAGTGCGGGGAGCTCTACAATCCCTTGCTAAATGTCCTACCTTACGGCATCGGCGGTAGCTTTATTTTTGTCAAAAGCGAGGGTTTAGTCCCCATTCTTTTCTCCCTTCTTTTCTTCTCTAAACATGGCGTATCGATACAAGATCGCCTTATTTTGTAATCGGCCGGATTATTTCAGCCTTAAGCCTTTCAAAAGCTTTGTCAAAAGTGTATTCCGGCGACCTTCCTTCCATATTCACAACCACTCCTTCAAAAAGTGAAGGCAAGCTGTTCAATAACATCTTTGACCTTCTCATCCTCGGTGATGTCGGTGCGGTGGCTGTAACTTCGTCGACATCTCCCTCATGATGCATGCATGCTCACAAATCCCCACCTTGACCAAATGAAGACTATAGAGGCGTTTCACGAGAGCAAGGCGATTCCCGACCAAATCGAAGCATAATGGTTCAACAGAACTTCGCCAAATTATGGTGATGAAGCTCCCCTAACCAATCTTGCGGGGCCATCATCGGGGCTCGAGCGGATCACTAATCGGGCTTTGCGATCTTTCTCAACAAGATCGGGGGCCGATTCATTCAAAAGCAACCTCAATGGTTGCATCTCCTTAAACATCGGCACCCTCAGCGGCGCCCGAACACAGCGATGGCGGTTTGATTGAATTCATCCCGAATTCACGACCTCGAGTCCCTTATCCTCGGGATCATTTGGATCCTCCACTTCCATAACATGAAGTTCTTCGGTGAAGCGGGGAATGAGTTTCCATTCAAAGGCATTCAAGGTGCTAACCTTGTCCATAAATGCGGTATTAAATGCAAGATTTAAGTAAGGTTTGCAAAGGGCGAGCGGACAATGCAAGGTCGGTTAGGAGCTATCACAGGAGTCGGATTGTATCGTGGGCCCATAACACGTAAATTAGAAACCTTGATTGACTAGGCGAAACAAAAGCAAGAGATTGGAGGAACAAGAGATGGCCAAAAGCGAGTGTAACTTCATTGAGATCACTTTCATTTTAAGTATACCACGAATCAAGAGTTTTGCCAGCGATCATGGAGTTATTCTTGCCATAATCTTCTCAATAGAGATAAACAACCTACTAAACATAAGTCCATAACTTAAGGAACATAATTAGCAAATAACAAGTGTCATAAACACTTAACAAACATAATATTTCAACATCGTCACATTTGAGCTCATAAGCGATTCTAATTTGAAAACAAAGTGCTATATTTTGCAAAGACACACGAATTTGGTTATCTTTGTGATTCTGAGGATAACCATGGCGGAAAGGTTGTGATTCTGGGGAAGGATGTGAGTGTACTGTGGGCACTCACGGAGATGGCATTTTTAATGGAGTGCAGGGGCAACCACTCCAAATGGTGCTTCAAGCGGAAAATTATATAGTTATGTACCAATTAATTACATTTTGAATCGGTTCAATTTATTGAATTGTGGGTTTATGGCTATTTTCCGGTGGAAATGCGGAAAGGCGAGATGCCAAGGGATCTGCAATGTGGTTGCGAGGAAGCACTATTGAAGGGTGAGAAGCGGCCGATTTCTAAACAATGGAACAACATTATTGGATATCGGTGATCGAATTCAATAATTTGATGCAAAAGCTGTAGGAAAGGCGTAGAGAGACTAAAAGCAAAGTCACAAACCTTTTAGGGATGAAACAATGCAAATGCATGGCGGAATGGCGGCGAGTTACCTGAGTTACGGCATCCCACGCGGACATCTTTTGCCCAGATTGAAAATGAAAGGCCCAAGCATTCCCTCGTGATCAGCTCTGGGACAAGGATTTTCCATAAGAGGGGCAGGGGGTAAAAATCAAAAAATGTCCCAATGGGATGTCGCCCATTATTTGAAGAACAGGTGGCTTACGATACCATCGGTCCGCATGCGTTTTCAACCACAAAACCTCAAGCTATGCATGTTCAAGCTGCTTGGATCAAAGTAGATCTTCAAGCAATCCATTTGCCGGAGGAAAAAGGGGAAGGTCGAGAGATAAATCGATCTGCCTCGGTAATAGGATGATAAGGCGAGAGATCGCAATCTCGATTCGTTCATCTTCTTCAATCTCGACCATTCATCTTCTTGGCAAATAATTCATCTCAACCATTAATGGGATACATGCTTATATTTAACAAGGGATCTAATGATTTTTATAAGGGAATTCACCCATTCAAATTGAAAACCATGGCATTAAGAATATTATACAATTTGTAGATTGAAAGATGCATGTTCATAACAATGTGTTTCCTAGTTATCCGTTACCTTGATTGTCCCATTATTTGTAATGTCAAAGTGTACTACAAACAAAAATACATCATGCACTTATGGTAGAAAGCAAAATACTCTTAATTTTGGGGATGCATCATTTATACGACTTTGGGTGTATCGTGTACATTTGGATGTTCCGTGATGAGATATCGACATGATCAATACAATATTATAATAGGATCATTTTTATTTGGGTGGTGTATTTTTTCTTGCCATATGGCCTATCAAATATTAAGGAATGGTATTTGGGTGAGCAAATTCCGATTACACATTTAACATGTAACTTTAATAGGGACTATTCATGATATAATTGGACATCATCGTCTGACTTACCAATACCACGGTCTACATAAAAGCAGAGATGTCACAAATCGAAACAAGATCGGCATATCTTTCCCACATAAATGTCCGACAATCTGAGGCCCACGACTTAGAGACATCAAATTGCTCCAAAATCGAAACCCACTTGGGATGCATCATAGATTTTCGCGGTGGCATCCCAAATTCGGCCGGCGCAAGCGTGAGCTTTGGCACCATCAGCGGCAGAGTGAAGCCCAATCTTCCTAGATTTAACCAAGATTTTTACGGATGAGATTGAATAGATTTTGGTGAATAAGTATGGCGGATTACGCATTAAAATTTTATTGGGTTTGAAAAGATATGGAGTAAGTTGCGATTTGTAGAAGTTTGTTGATCGCGAAAAAGCGAGGGGATCCATGAGAGATTGTTTTGGCGAAGTGATCTGATGGTTTGTTTGGATTGGGTGCTTCAATGAGCATTGTTAAGGATTATTGTGGATTGGAAGGGCTCGTGTTTGTTCTCAAGATTCACATTGTGCTCTTGAAAAGGATTATGGCTGTAAAATGGGCTCATTTTATCTCTGCAAAGTTCGCGGTTTTTTCCTCTTAGAAAGTAGAGTACCTTGCTACTTACTTACTTACTTCATTCTTGTGAGATCTCATAGAAACTACATCAACTAGCCCATAATGAAGTGCTTTTCTTTATCAAGTGGTCTATAGTGAACAACTTATCTTGCTTGATCCTTGTGAGATCTCATAGAAACTATATCAATGGGCCCATAGTGTTAAGTGCCTTTTCTTTATCAAATGACCTATATTCAAGTGACTTTTTCTTTATTGAGTGCTCACTTAATATACCATAGATCACTTAATATACAATAGATCAAAGATCTATAGAATAAATCAAGAACCAAAGGAATGTTGGAATCTTTTCGTCTTTAAAACCCGGATAGGTTGAGTTTTCATAAAAGAATCTGTCCGTATCGATGTCATATGTAGTCAAGTGTCAAAGTTTTATCAACTGTGTAAAATAACCCACCATTTTGGCCTTGAAAACCATTAGATAAAAAATTGACTAGTGAAAAACAATTCATTAGACATTCATTCCGGACTCAACTAAATTGCAAGACAAGTGAAAGGATCAAAGCAACTTTGATAGCTTCAATACTCTAAAATGATAGGGATCACGAGAGCTCCAAAGTAACATGATCTAAACACATTACCACGAAGAAAAACAATCCTTTCAGCGTGGAAAAACTTTAAGGTAAAGTATTAGATTTTGCAAGTTGTATATACACTTCTATTGTGCTAAACAACTTTTGCGACCAAGTTCAAAGATACTTTATCTTCTAAATTTCTTTCAATCTTTTTTAAATTTGTTTAAATTTACTGTTTTGAATTTACTATTAGATTTTACCAAGTTAAGTGTACACTTCTATTATGTTGAACATTATTGTGACTTTTAAATTTGTTTCAACCTTTTAAATTTGTTTGGCCTTCCTTGTGCAACAATGTAAAGTTTCTAAATTGACATAATAATCTACAAATTGAAATCTGCTTTGAATACCATCTATTTGAATTTCCAAATGCTTCGTGATACCTATTGTCCTTACCCACCATATACTACAATTTGCGCAAAGTAATCAAACGTGCTTTTGACTAGTTTTTTTTTTTTTTTGGTTGCATCTAACCATGTATAATAGCGTTTGGACCATTGGAAGTGGCAGGCGATTTATTGGCGAAAAGTTTAATGGCCTTTGATTTGGCATAGAACACGGAATATTCCAGCGATCAATGGTCAGAAATCAAAGATGCAAAAAAAATCGATAAAGAACTAAAGAATGAATAACAATGAATAAGAACGAATAAATTGAACGAATAATACTTTTATGTTTTTCTTATGGGTTTTCCATGGGCCACTCTTAACTTAGCCGTCGTCGAGCATATTCGGATATTTTACTCTATCAGCCCCATGATTTTTTGGCCACGTAAAACAAAGCCAAAATCTAAGATCACTATTAAATTGTACAAACATTCAAGTGATCATATTTATTTCATGCTTATGTCCACAAAATATGTACATGCAATTCAAAATCATGGCTCCACACAAATATACATCCATTTGCAAGCGCTTCCTCTTACACCGAATTCCTCCTTCCACTGAAAAGAGCTTCCGTGGTTGATGGCCTAATAGCGTTCCAATCCTTCTCCTTGGATTAATTTACGGCTATCACAAACTATCGGCATCATCGGCTCTCAAGCAAAATGCCATAAACAAAAGAAACGAGAATCGACTTTTTGGGGTATTAGTAAATGTCTACCATGGCTGGGCTCTGCCGCCAATACCTACGTTCGACAACAAAATTTGAGCTTCGACTTGCACTCTCACTTTTCCGGAATGAGCCATCTATTCTTTCCCAAGAATCCTCTCCAGTCTTTTGCTGAAGTGACTCAAGATTTCGAACTAGTTACGCCTTAACTAGTTTCTGGCCGACTCAAGATTTGGAACATGACAATCAATGCGTCTTCACAGGTCAATCTTCTTCACGGGCTGGTCTTGGCAGCGGATCTAGCGTAGAACAAAAGCGAGACAGCTAGCGACACCCGGGGCTGGAGGATTCGAACCTCAAGCCATGTGGGCCTCACGGAACCCTTAAATCTAACTAAATAAGCCAAATCTAAATCTCTTTATGCCTACGAGACAAGTAATTGTGGACTTAAATGTCGGGATTAGCCTCATCACCAAAGAGCCCTCAGATTTCTCGAGAGCAAGCGGCGTTTTCCCCTTCAAATGCTTTGGAATATATACGCATAGTTGTGGGAATTCTTCTTGCACGTAAAAGATATAATGTACTCCCTTTCAATAGACCTTCTTTGGATCGTTTAGCACCCAAAAAGAAAGGGCATGCATCCTTATCCTTCCATCCTCGGACCATGCACACAAACCACAAAATATGCGGCCAAAGAGGCGGATTTTGGAATCTTTGCTGGCGGCCAACAAAGCAGTTCAAATCACTCAAAAATCTGATTCGAATGCGGTTTTGCATACATTACACCCCAAAATCTAGGCAAAACCATGTGTGAGATAGGGTCCACTTTCAATTATTTTGTTTGGTATTTGTGGACCATTATTTTCGCATGGTTTTGCCTAGATTGAGTTGTATGTAGATGAATAAAGTTATGTCTAGGGTATCTTTTGAGCAGGTTTGAGCTTCTTTGTGAAAAAAGGAGAACAATGGCTTTCCTTTGATTATTTAGGCGGCTGTTCATTTCGATTCTTGTTCTCATAATCACGAATTTAGAAGGGCGTTGTGAAGGAAAAGGACTTCGATTTGTTAGGCCATGGAAAGAAGGATGATGTTGCTAATTTGAGCAGCGTCATGGAGGATGTTGATTTTGTTTGTGGGACTAGTAATTGCAAGTTTGTGCATGTATTTTCAACTTTGCAAGAAGCTGGGATTGATGCCTATGAATTCGGCAATATCGTGTTCTCTTATTTTGTGTTCTTGAAAATAATTGGAAGCTTACTTGTGTCGTGCAAAAGCGTGAATTGGTGATCATGAGCAAAAGGCGTTTGGCGGGGAAAGACCGGTTTGATTTTGTTTTGATCGAGGGAATCGGTGGATTGAAAGCTCTTTCTTCAAATGGATGGGTTCAGATCGGTGCTTTGTTTTGGAAGTGGAGAATTTCTTGATTGAGGCGAGATCTCAATGTAAAATCCGATTTCCAAGTGTAGTGATGCTATCGATAAGCTCGAGGAACCCTTTTGTGAGTTAAGTTACCAGCTTAGTGATTTCCGGAAGGGGGAGAACGGAGAGCTATCTAGTTGAATAACAGTATTGTAATTGACACCATAGGATTTGTCCGCCATTTTCTCACAAAATCTTAATAGCCATGGATCGGGGAAGAATGGTAGCGAATATCTTTGCCCATCCGGTGACTCACAACCAATGTTAGTAAAAAACCCAGAAACATAAAAACCATATTTACAAAAAGCCCAAACATGTATCCGTGCTTTTATATTTCCCATGTATTATTTTCCTTTCCTTATGGGATTTTCCATGGCCCACTCATAGCTCGATCGAGAGCATATTCGGATATTCTACTCCATCAATGCCCCATGATTTTGGCCATGTAAAACAAAGCCAAAACCAAAGGTCCTTTGTTAAATTGTACAAACATTCAAAACATCATATTTATTTCATGCTTCAGATCCACAAAATATGTACATGCAATTCAAAATCATAGCTCCACACAAATGTACATCCATTTGCAAAGCGCTTCCTCTTACACTTTCAGAATTCCTCCTTCACGAAAGAGCTTCCAGTGGTCGATGGCCTAATATCAGCGTTCCAATCCTTCTCCTTGGATTGATTTACGGCTATCACAAACTATCGGCATCATCGGGCTCTCAAGCAAAAATGCCACAAACAAAAAAAACAGAATCGACTTTTTGATTATCGACAAATGTCTACCATGGCGGGCTCTGCCACAATGCCTACGTTACGACAACAAAATTTCTGACTCGACTTGCACTCTCCGCTTTTCAGAATGAGCCATCTGTTCTTCCTACCCAAGAATCCTCTACTGGTGCTGCCCGACTAGGTCTATCTGACTCAAGATTTTGAACTGAAATGCTTGCCCTAACTAGTTCTGCCTGACTCCAAGATTTAGAACCGCGCAATCAATCGTTTCTGGGTCAATCTTCTTCACAGGCGGTCATAGCAGCAGGATCTAAGCGTAGAACAAGCGAGAGACAAGCTAGCGACACTAGAGTGGAGGATTTGAACCTCGGGGCCATGCCGGCCTCGCGAGAACCCCAAATCTAACTAAATAAGCCAATTCTAAACCTCTTTATGTCTACGAGACAAGTAATTGTGGACTTAAATGTCAGGATTCGCCCTCATCACCAAAAGAGCCCTCGATTTCTCGAGCAGGCGTTTTCCACTTCCAAGCTACGGAATATCTCTTGCCGGTTAATCGAATTCTTCTTGCACTGTAAAAGATTTCTTGTACCTCCTTTCAATAGACCTTACTTGGGATCCGTTTGGCACCTGCAAAAAAAAAGGGGCATGCATCTTTATCCTTCCATTTCTCCGGACCATGCCATGGAAACCACAAAAAATGCATCCAAGGTGGATTTTGGAATCTTTGCTTTGATTGGCCAACAAGCAGCTCAAATCACTCAACGAATCGATTTTCTATACAATACACCCCAAAATCTAGGCAAAACCATGTGTGAATCACGGTCCACTTTCAATTATTTCGTTTAGTATTTGGGGACCGTATTTCACACATGGTTTTGCCTAGATTTTTGTATGTATACGAAATAGTATTTCGGGTATTTTTTGAGCGGGTTTGAGTTGCTTCTTGGCCGGAAAAAGCGAGCAATGGCTTTCCTTTGATTATTTGGCGTGGTACATTCATTTGATTCTTGTTCATTGATCACGAATTTAGAAGGAGGTGAATTTGTATGAAGCTTTGCTTGAATTGAACACCCACTAGCTTTCATCTTTCAAATCTCAAATTTTAACCATGCCCACTTGCGCTGAATAAAATTGATGTGAAATTACGACACATCCCTCACTTGAATTCCTGTGAAACTAAGACATCCCGCCTCTACTTATTCCAACAATGCAAATATCAAACTCTATTTAAGATATCATTGTACCATGGCCCCCCGCCTTTAGTAGGCACTAAGAATAAGTGACTTTCATAAACCAAATGGTGGTGCAACTGCTTGCTTTTGTGTCGTCGGAGAATCGGGACCTTTGGAATTTTTTGTGAGATGGAATTCCCTAATTATTAGGATTGTGCCATGTAATCGCATTCAAAAAGAAGTTAGGATCACGCCATTTCATCATATTGAAAGTAACTAGTTTATTTTTCACGTCCTTTTTGTTGTTGGTCCATGGCCAATTTAATTTTCGTGGACGTTACAAAACCTATCTATCTATCATTGACTTTAAAACTTTCATATATTTCATTGTCATTCTGGTGTTGTTTCAAGATTTCTAAATGCCATTAATTATTCCAAAATATGCAAATTGCCCAAGTGTCAAATCGAAGTTTAACTCACATAAGAGTTATCTATCTTCATGAGTAGGAATAAGTGACATGATAAAGCCCTAGGTCTTAATCTGTGATTTCATAAAAGCCAAATGTGGTGCACGCTTGATGCGTACTATAATAAATAAACAATTACACTAATAGGGATAGTTGAATCTTATTGTTCTTTTTGGTACATCGGCCTAACTTGTTTTTCTAGGTATCTAAGTTGCACCTTAACCAGTCCTACTCGGAGTTATTTCAATCCAGCTTCATCCTCAACCATTCTAGGTTGGGTTTATTCCCATGATCTTTGGAATATTCGTATTCTGAGAATATCCTCACGGATTATTGACAATAATCTTTGGAATATACATTTAGAGATATATTCTACTGTGGCAAAGTTCTCTGTGTTTGGGTTTCAAAGTTCTTGATTCTTTTTTTCTTTGCACACTTCCGGGCCTATTGTTTTAACTCTGCTTTTTGATCAGCCGTTTTGTGTTGGTTTGCTACCAAAAAGCGGGTGACCCAGGCGCTGATTTGTGCGGTCCAGCATTCCTATGGGAAAATCAAAGCGGCCCGGTTGCTTTGGCCAACTTCTATTTCTTTCTTACTAAAACTTCCTCGAGACTTTGTGTAGTTAAAGGTCAGCCTCCCCATGTCTTTCGACGTAAGCGCAAAATAACCCTCTCGGCTTTGCCGATCCGAGGGTTATTTCGCATAACCTCTCGAGGGGTTGTTTCGCCGGAGGAGGAGGTGCTCCTCTTCAATATGAGATAATATATTTGTTGTTCTCTACTCGGGCAAATTTGAGGGTGGCATTCCTATGCGCAGACCGAATATATTTTTACATTAACGGCCACCAAAGTGGAAATGAACAACAAATAAGCAAGAAAAGAAATCCTTTGGTTTTGACTACCTATGACTTAGAACGAGATTGGTTGCATCTTACGATTTAAGAGGCGAGATTGTGGCCAAGAACAAGTGCTTCAAGCGATTTCTAGCTTGACTTCTCCTCCTTGCTTCCCCTTATTTTTAGCTTTCGGAGTTGGAGGAGTTTTGGAATTTGAACACCTCAGCATACGATATGACCTTATCGAATATTGGTTCTATTGAATATGGTCCCATATGGCTATTCTGATGGGATGCACAGGCATACCACAGGTATTTATGGTAATAACTTTGCCGTTTAGCTCCAAAATTACATTAAATGCCAAATGTCACATCTGGGGAAATTCTTGGGGATACTCTGATGTTGTTGATAGAATAGTAGGTTCGATATCTGATGAGGTCAGTGCTTTAAGGAGCCATGCCTTGACAATGGTGCGGTGTTGGCCCTCTAGGACTACCATCAATAACAATGAGGAGGCATGCATTAAGAGTTTTGGGAGCTCACAATATAAAATATCCTTGAAATTCCACATGGGCATTTAGGCTCGACTAATTACGGGGAGATGCTATTCTTTTATACCAATCGTGGCATTTTTTTTTCAATTAATATCTATATATTTTATGGCAATCTAACCCTCATTAAAGCAATATAGAAATTAATGCACCTCTTAAAGTTTCTACGAATTTTTGGATGGGGGAGCGCGAAAATTATTCTTCAACCTTTTTTTTTTTTTTTTTTAAGGACGATAAAAAAGTTTATTAATCGGATAAAAAGTACAAAATTTACATGTCTCATCTAGCTGTGTAAGCACAAAAGATCCCACATGAGCCGCGCGACAGCACAATATACTTACTCAGGAATAGGAGGAAATAGCGGTGGGAACCAATTCCGAGATCTCTTGAATCGAGATCGTTCGAGGGGTGGTTTTAATTCACATACTCAAAAAAAGCATGTAGGCGACACATGTCTTTACCGCAGTCTTGGCCTTACCCTTCATTGCCCTTCAAACTGCCCTTCATAGCCCTTCATTGCCCTTCAAAAAATCATGAGTGTTTTCTATTATATAAAGGATATAATGAGCATATTAGTGATGCAAATGATGATGACATAAATTATTTGGTGAAGGTGCTTATATGTCTTTGTGATGGTCAAAAAAGCTGGGTAGGTCAATAAAAGTTACCCTCCATCATTTACGATTCAAGGGAGGAACACTTTCGTGGGTTGCCAATATCTTTTTTTTAGCCACCATAATAACACGGCGTCTGCGATGACTAAAAGATGTGGTGTCTGCGGCGCTCCCATATTGACCATAGGAGCCAGCAGAAACTAAGATGGAATGCCTTTTATTTAGCGGGAGGCCATGCGTTGGGGTAGGATGCCAAGAGGATGCATCGGCCGATCGGTGTATTTCAAACAATTATTTGAACAATTGATTACATAAAGTAGAGTTGCTTATCTCACGGACTACTTATGCATTAAAATATTCAAGTATTTTACTGTATTACCCTGACCTATGCATTATGTTATAAAGTGGTTCATTATGCATAACAATTATACTCCAGCATTCATGATGTTTGAGACTATATACATGACATCAAATTACCTGTGATTGTAAACAATTTTATTTAATTGCCCGATACCATTGTTTTGTCTTATTTTTTGCTTGTGTCGTAGATATTAACAAGTAGTATGCACTTTATTGTCCTCTTTAAAAAATGTGATGCACCTATTGCAAGCATTTATGGGGTAATTTTCATGAGAAACGTTAAAGATATATGGAAGCATTTTCAAATAGCACTACCATGATATGGGTTTACATTGGCATGCAAGAAAGTCAATGGCAACTTTAAGAATGGACAATGGCATTCATGATGGGTTTACATGAACGTCCAAGATTTAATGGCATTTACGAAGATTTACATTCCCATGTAGAAAAGTCTATGGCACATTAATGATCCTGGCAGGTCTTGGCTTTAGGCTTACATTGGCATGCATCAAACCATATATAATGCATACACTTTGATTCTATTCTTCGAGATTCTTTGATGCTCCGATTGCATGGCGTAAGTGTAATGAAATTTTTTTTCTAGGAACATTTTTGTATTTTCCTAGTTAATATTTATTGAGGAGGAGCCACAATACGCGTCTCCCCGTGCGCTTTTGCATTTATTGCGGCCGTTAATACCTCTAATAACTTGATGAGACATGTGTATTGCACTTTGCATTTGTGCGACCATTAATACGCTTTTGCATTTATTGCGACCATTAATACACTGCATTTAGCGTGCACTTTGCATTTATGCGACCCATTAATACGCTCTCCCCAATAACTTGATGAGACATGTGTGCACTTTGCATTTATTGCGACCATTAATACACTTTGCATTTTATTGCGGCCATTAATACACTTTGCATTTATTAAATACCATTATTAGGCGTCAGCATAGCCGGGCCAGGTGCTTGCCCACATACAACTGCGGCGCCATTGCGGTCCACAAAGGCATTTACGTGGACCAATGCGATATCACGGCGATGATGAGACAACCCGAGATCCACTTCCATTCCATGCATACTTCAAACAAGGTGCGTGCTCTATATCTCTCATCCCATTCCCTTTACGGCCCATACGATAGATGGCATCTTTGTTTGATTACCATGAGGTTCCCAGTCTATTCTTCAACAAATCAAACTAGAAACATTAAACAAACAAATTACATTAAACAAATGAGATAAAGCGATGCTCACCCGCGTTGACGACCAAGTGTTAAGCTAATGGTTATAGGGAAACCCGTCCGGGCTCAAAGCCCAGCGCCCATCATGGTGCGGCTAAATAAACAAAAAGGTCCATCGTGTTGTTAGCCTAGTGGTGGGGCCATTGGTTACGGTATCACCCACCGGGCTCAAAACCCAGACTAACAATGGATGGCGAGAAAAGATAATAACAGCCGTGCTTTTAGCCTAGTTGGTCGGGCCATTGGTTAAAGGCGGCCCATCGAGCTCAAACCCACTAGCATCGGGTGATAAAAGGAGATAATAAAAAGAAAGGGATACGGCATTGGGAATCTCATGGTGGATCTCGCGGCAACTATCTATCATTATGGGCAAGAGGACACAAGGCAACAATGTGGGTTCAAATCCGTTTGTTGGCGATTATCGTAAATGCTACCACATGTGGTCACCACCCTTGTGAATAGAAACCCATGATTAAGCATGCATTGCATTGGCGAGGTTGAGCGTTAATAGTGGGCCAAAGCGTCGGCCGAGGTTGGAACTAGACTTGCGTTGGCGGACCTTGGCCGCCCTTGATAAGACTTGTAAAAAAATAAATGAATATTAAGAATGGTGAATAACATTTATGAGCCAGCTTAGCTCTACGTTACGCCTTGTACTAGATAAATTGACTTTTGCATAGAAATTTGTGTAACTTTTGTTGGCATGTATTGGTAGATGCAACATTACTTGCTTTAAGTCTCCACTTCCCTTGCTATTTATACTCAATAATATTTTCTTATCTCATTATTGCCACCACCATCGAAATAAAACCACCGACCATCAAGACAACATAAGGATTTAGTAGTCACCACATTGCTCAAATGGAAAAAGAAGTCCTTTAAATGGTTACGTATTGATTTGGAAGTGTATAGGGGACAATTTAAAGAAGAAAGTGAACTTATCGGCTGCATCTTTAGGTTTTACTGCTCCTCACGGATATAGTGGCGACACATAGGCTATCACGCGATTGACATTGGCGATCTTCTTGTTCCTTCAAGTGGCGTTGAACAAGGTGCAATATTAGTCATTTGATCATTTTGTATTATGTTCCTTTGAAGTTTGCCTTGTTTATGCACCTTGTTGAATTTCATTGTAGAGTTTGAAAATATATGCTTCGGGTTGGCTATAGAACAATCTTTGGCATGTAAGATATAGTAGTTTGTCTATACAAGTGCATAAGTCATGCTTTTCTTTGGAATATTCTATCAGCGACACGGAAATTAATCAATAATCTGAAATTAATCTTTGAGTGTAAAACCCAACTTTATGTTTTTCTTTTTTTGTTAAAAAAATACTTTATTTTCTTTAAAGAGAACAATACAAAACCATATGGCGGGGGTGCATCCATCTCTGAATATGAAATCTTGGGATAGCTACATGGTAGGTGCTCCATATTTCTACCTTTACATCTTCCTAAGCTCTCGAACACAAACCCTAAATTTCTTAAGCCTTTCTAGTACCATATAAAAAGCTGATTTTTTTTTATTGAAGGACGACATTCTATTCATCATCACATCATGAGTACATTACGCATCACTTTATTCTATATATCACATGGAAGCCAATCCACTACCTAGGCATATGCTAGGAGATGATTTGATGATATATCCTCTTGATCTTCATCGAAAAAATAGAGCATGCATTTTCCTTTTTCATTATTGACCAAATTGTCCGGGGCCCTAGCTATGAAAGGCCTTCTTCTTACGTGGGGCACCATTCTAAGGGGAGGATTCCCAAACAATTCCTTGGTTCCAAAGGGCATTCAAAGCTATCCAGGACTCCAAGTCCATACTACTTGCAACTTCTCACATTCCACCAAGCGGTGTTCTATGGATTCCTATTCAGCCCACGCACATGGGGCATAGTGGACTAACATTGTTGTCCCATTTTAAGACTAGTTAATTGACCCTTAGAACCACATTGGATTACTTGCCAAAGGAAAGCGTTAATCCATGGGGGATTTCGGTAAAGCATTTCTCCGGATGTTTTAGGATTTCTCTCCACGATCACTAGTTTCCACTTGATAGATATTGGAAGTACCCCTTGATCCTCAAGCTTATGTAACATGATTTCCTACAAACTTATTTGGGTGAATAGGGGTGCAAAACCCATGGGTTTTGATCTCCTCTAGATATGGTGTTTGGGAGTCTTGTAGCCACATTCCCATATTATTTTGTCGCCTACTTTAAAGCAAAATAGACACGAAATTATGCCCGGTGGCTAATTGCTCTCCCTTGTACCAGCGTCGTAAGAATCTATTCCACAGTTTTCCCTTTTAACAATCCTTGCATCAACACCCAATTCACTTTTTAATGCTTGTGGGCGGTGAGGGGGCGTAATTTAGATCACCAAGATTACTTACATCCCTCGCGGGGCCATAGAATAAAGCTTCCTTTGGATTACTGAGTGCTTGCAATTTCGGGTTCGGGATATGGCAACCGAATGCTTCCATCGAGAATGACTTCCATAGACACTCGGGCATAACCCTCGGATAATGGCAAGTTATGGTGTTTGGTGAAGGATATGTAGTCTACCCTCGCCGACCTTGGTTCCATTGAAAAGAATTGACCTCAATTTAGCCATCCCTAAAATAAAAAGCGAAACAAACGCGCTATGAGAAATCGCCCGTTCGCGATGATCGAACACCCAATGTCGTTCGCGGTGATAATGCAATGCAAATACACATAGCTTCTTGCCGGGGAATCATTGCCCGCTGATTTGGTTGAGGATGCTGAGTCCCCAAAACCCTTAGAGGACCTCGGGGTTCTCTACCTAACACCCTAGTTTTGTATGCCTTGCAAGTCATCTATCAAAAGCAAGATATCACATTTTATATGGCAAACTTAAAGGTAGGCGAGATGAGCACTTGGTGATTCTTTGCCGCAGCATGTCAGCGATCAGGTTGAAAACTCCGTCCTTCAAAATGAAATAGGGTTTTAGGGCTAGCATATGTAACACATGGATTTGCTAAAAAGGGTTAAAATGCCATACAAGTCATCTATCTATATACAAAATATGACATTTTCTACAAACCCCCTTCACAACGATGATGTGAATAGAAAAGAATGTTGCTTGTGTGAGTGCGTGTTCTTTAGAATTTACCTGAGGAAAGTGCATTCGGGCATGCAACAAAAAAACGGACAAAAAAAGGGGAATAGAGATGTCAAAATCATGCAAAGAACACACAAAAAGAACATTGGAAGGTAAATTTGGAGCATGCTGCATGAAACAATGGGACAAAATTGATACATCGTTATTGAAATGGGAGTTAAACAACACATTTTGCACACCAAATCGCTTAAAATCATTCGCCAATCGTATTAAAATCACGGAACCGGCTTTTCTGCTACACAAGGAGTGTAGACCTCTTCCTATTTCCCCTAGCGTCAAGAAAAGAGCCACCATAGCTAGGTCCATCAAGAAAAGGAGCAAGGTGGATTAAGGCATGATTTGTTGCGGCACAAGCACAAGAGCCTTAATTGACAAAATCGACACTATATGAGCGTTAAGCTAGCTGGTCATGCAAAGAAAGTTGTATCAATTTTTTATTCTTGAATAGAATGGTCACCACATGGCGGTCTATTGTTGAAAATAAACAAGAATGAACACCAACTTTCCAGTGATGTTTATGTAAACTCAAACACACATCTTCTTCAAAAAGACCAAATATGCAATATATGTTCCATAATGTAGGTAATCCATCAAGATTATTCAATATCTTCAAATACCAAACCATTTAGAAATATGACACTAGATGACCATGTTGGTTTTGGTATTGGAAAATGACGGATAATAAATATTGAATCAAACTTAGGACTGTGGCTAGCAACAAAATGATCTGCTTAGACATTTCAAAATCTTAACAACTTTTTGGGAGATTTCAGTCATTCTGACCTAAAAATTTAGGTGCTTATCTATATTTGCAACATAGGCCAAATTTGTTACTATGCATTCTAACCCACACCATTCAGGTGCTAAAGCTTGTCATTTGACATGGCACAATAAATTTCTAATCTCCATTATCATGATTCCAAATAAACACTTGGCAAAGTCTTGAGTGTTGTTCACATGTACGTTCATACAAGTTGGGTAATGCACAATACATCACGTAGTGTGAAGAGCACCATCATGTGTGCAAAACCTCAATACAACATATCATAATAACTTTCGGCCCAGGGCACTATAATCCCCATAATTACAATATCTAATGTATACTTACCATATATTGTTATATACATTTTAACACATATACATTTATAACAAGTTGAGTCTCGATATCAATTTTTAGACACAAAGCCCGACTAAAAGCATCTCTGTGCCGGTTTGTTCTATGCCAACTCAAGGGGAATACAATCGGGAGGAGCTAATTCAAATCCTTGAGGGTAAGATAAAACGACTCCAGGTGTTCAAAGTCCCTTTCTTACCATTAGCAAGTACTTATTTTATTTAGCGTATCATAAGCGTTTTACTTTCAATATACACCTTCCACAACAAAAGTGTAATCGATGCATGAATTTCTATATCTTTCCTCATTTGAAATGTTTTATTCCACATGTGATTATTTAACACACATCCTTGATTTCACAAATCTAAGCACAACACTATTTCCAACAAGAATATTACATGTATATATCCAAATAAATTATACCAATCCTTTTCCATTTTATTTACAAAGTTATAAGATCAAAATTTTATTTTATATATATCGCCCTTAAGGTCTTGGCGATAGCATTATAGTGATGGCCTTGTAATTGTGATTCCGAATCAAAGGGTTCTTTGCCGGGTAAAAGCCGTTGGATCATTGGGATCAACATATCTATACAAAAAATAGCAGCAACAGTTGCTTTAGACCAACAACCATAGGTTATCATTGATTCAAAGTAGAAGTGCTACATGGCGTAAGATAAGATAAGATAAGATAAGATAAGATAAGATAAGCTTTTATTGTCCGAGAACCCAATGGGACGAGAACAAAGAAAGGGGCATGAGCCCCAACAAAACAAAGGGCCTAAGCCTAAACAAAACACAGTATGGGGACTAAGGCACGTAACAAAATACCAAAAAGAAATACTAAGAAGAACTAATAGGGCCCCAACCAAGGGTTCTCATGCCACCGATTCTGCGAATGATAGTGATGCCCCCTCGTGTACATTGCCCACTTGTTACCTTGGTAGGAGCCTCTCGGACTTTACACAACTCCTCCCTTCGCCTAGTCAGCTATACTGGGGAGAGATCCTCTTGAACATATATTCTTCAAATGGCTGCCTTGCTAGAGCACATAGAGCAATCCTAAGAGATCTTTGAAGTGCACAACTATATGATGGTCGGTCGGTCTGGGCCCCCAATCATTGGAGCTATGGCGATACTAGAATTTCTTGAATCGCGCTGATATGTCTGTGAAAAAGTTTGCGGCTTGTTCAACATCACGGGCAAGAGTGCGTTTGGTAGCCCACTAATGCTTGATTGATGCCTTTATCTTGATGGGAGCATCTATGGATGATGGAACTGCTCCCCACTTTGTGAGAATCCGGTATCACGAACATGGAGGTATCGTACATCCGGTCATTATGGTATCCTTGCATGAGAATGGACCTGTAATGAGTCATGGCATCGTGCTCATGTATGCGGCCCTAGATCGGTCGTATATTGGCCTCGTGCAGCGTGGTGTGCGGGTTCTTGTTCGGCAAGTGCCTCTTGCAATTCTTGGTAAAGTGTAACAAGTATCTTATAGAATACACGGCCCTCGATAAGAAGTGGCGATATCTTGAATATGCATCTTTCCCCACATATCCGGGACAAAGTGACATCTGCTAGAAACAACCCGATCAAAGACCTGCGTCTTTGAAGATCACTTAAAGCGATGCCACAATTCATTACCCTAGCACGCGGGGAAATTGTGCTTGATTTGGATATGTCTTGGGAGCTATTGTTATTATGGCGGGCCCTCGTCATGACATAGGTTACTGGCCACAGGGTTGGTGTTGTGTCTGGCTGCGTGTTTAAGCTAGTTTGCGAGAATCTAGAGCCCCTTACGGCTGAAGTTATTATTCTTTGTATACTAGGCTATGAAAACTCAAAGCCTTATCTTTGGGTATGAGAAAACCAATGCTCTGATGATGGCCTATTGAACAAAGCTGGGACACAAACTATCAAAACTCAAAGCCCTATGCTAGGAAGCGAAGAATTAAAAGCTGGGCCCGGCCTATAAGCATAAAACTAGATTACATATAACAATCAAAAACGATGGCCGATATTACGGATGAGAAGCTTTTCTTTGGTATGAGGCCCAATATTACATGAAAAGCTTTGCTTGGGTTGGATAAACTGAGCTTAGGTAGGAAGGATCCGACCTCGGGGCATCCCCGGATGTGGAGCCGAAATTAAAGATGCCAAAGCGGGACACAGTGTTCACGCTGGATTTTTGTGCCTTGATGTTAACTCATCTTTGTCGGCTACATGAGCATGGCCTCGAGGCCTTTAGGGCACTGGCGCCTGGGTGGCCGGAAACGCATAGGTGGGCGCTAAGAATCAACTAGTGGTTGTTGTCTTTGGCAATGGGTCCAAAGGGTTGGGGCGTGGATATATTACTTACCACGAACAGCTCTTAATATACCAAGGAAGGGAGGAATAAATGTGCCAACACCACCTTGTTTCCTTCCTTCCTTCCTTTGAATAAAATTTTGAACTTATGAAGCAGCGTACATGGAGCTATTAGCACCTTCAAGAATCACACGAAAAGAGTAGAAGCATAAGCACATAGCAATAGGCCGAAGACACTTAAAATGCATAAGCGTCAAGGTAAAGTGGGTGCGCCTTCCGGCGATTTCTTGATTCATTCTTCTCAAGAATGGCAAATGGCTTGAGCAAACACAGCAGAATCCGGTTTTCATCTTACCTTGGCGTCGTAGAAACGGAATGGGGTCAGCCATTCTTGCTTCCCCCGACCTGCCGAGTCGGGGCGCCCGCTCCCGGATTCTGCGGTCGAGCAAAATAGTCCCCGTTCTATCCTAAGAAAATTAACTTCTTGGATAGACCTTCCATAAACATTATTGCAGAAAAATATTGGTGATTAGGCCATTCCTCATGTATAAAAGCTGTCAATTCAACATAGCATTAACTACATAATTTAGTGAGATAGACTAGAAAAAGAAACAAAGGAACACATAGCAAATAGAGTGAATGCATGTGATTACCAAAGGCATGTCAAATGCAACAAGCTGGCCGATGGTTTATTAGACACAAAAACTAAGCGGACATTTGAAGGTATATGTTCCCCTTTGCCATATATCTTCCTCACGGAGCCCTACATGGCAATACAAAGATTTTTATCAGGTGTGGTATTAAAGCTAATTCAATGAAAAGAAGAAAAAAAAAGAAAACAAGCACCTAAACTTTAGAGTTGTCCTAACCTTGTTAGTCCAATCCTTTAGGCTAAAGATAAGTGCTTTTTAACATTTTTTAATCGCCCAACACTCTCTCAACAAAAAGAAAAATTGGAGCATGCTTCTTCGGTGCCTAATTGATGTGTAGGTCCCTAGTTTAGCCCTAAAATGAGGACAGAAATTGCATTGCACATCCTTAAAAGGTAAAGGCGATTACGGTATTTATGAAATGGTCCAACCTCACAACCATTCAAAATAAAAAAAAAAATGAACTCAATTCGGGCTATTCAACTATCACAAAGAACCCTAATTAAAACTTACTCACGGAAGCTTGTCAATTTGAATTTTGACACCATCCACGGCCAAAGCAAACATTTCATTCCGGCGAAGGCCAGGAAGCCACGTGGGATGGAGCTACGGATTGATGGCCATATTTTGAAATCGACAATTAAGAATACTTTTGCGGCTAGCCCGAAGATTTTCCATGCATTTGGACATCCTTTGGGATGTGCATCACTGTAATAACAGAAAAATTATGAGCACATGATATGATGTCTGTGGCAAATATTAAGAATGATGAAAGTGCATACGCAATTATGGATGGACCATTGTAGCTTTGTTTTGCAAAATACCTACTTCCTTCTTGGATGGACAATGACAAACCAAAACCACTTGAGGCATCTGCCGTCGTTCTCACGGGTATATTTGCCATTGAACATGCACTCTATAGGGTTTTAAAAAGGGCTTTTTCAATGCTCCGGACTCTTGGTGGTTGTTGCTCCTTGAGCTTCGAGAAGCGAGATATGCAGAAGACATGACATCTCCACATAAACCAGAAAAAATAACATGGACCCATGTCTCTCACATTGCAAAGCGTCGGGAAAATTGCTAACTTTTGGGAAGAAACACCATTGAGCCCATCAATGTCTATTACATAGCTTCCTACAAATCCGGGCTCATCTGGCTGCTGAAATAGAGCACGCGCCATAGCCATTTTAATCCAAGTTATCTAAGAATACAAGCGGCAGAAGCGGATAAACGCCTTGGTCGCTTTATCACGGGCAACCAACCAAAGCGAAGATGGCATCCCCACCTTGATCGCATCCCCACCTTCACGTTGGCTCCCATAAAATCCACACCATCTAATCATCCTCGGGTGCCCCACAAATCCCAAAACTTTGCAGCGTGTAGGCAGCAATATGCCACAAAATTATCAAATCTTGACCCTCTATCCGTCCCTCCCACATTCCCCAAGGATTGCCCTCCCGGCAACCCAAAATAGGTTGATTAAAAAAAAAAAGAAAAATTCTCCTTTGCATGATTCCTTCCCGCGGACCCATATCAACCAGCGATTTCTTGACCTCTATCAGCCGTTGAGCTTGCCATCTATCTTGGATGCGGCCCAGAGATGATGATGGAGGTTAACCCTCCTCTCGAGGGGTCATGGCAACATAACGCGTTGGATGGTAGCCTCTATCGGTAGTTGAGCTTGCCATCTATCTTGGATCACGGCGGATGATGATGGAGGTTAACCCTCCTCTCGAGGGTTCATGGAAAATAACCCGTGAGGCGGTAGGCCGGTAGTTATATTACCATGACGTGAGAGGGAGGGTTTGACCTCCTTAAATGTTGATCGAGCGATTAAAACCCGAGCGGCATTTGCTTCACATATTTGAAAAAAAGCAACATTTGCTTCACATATAAGCATCTGGATCGAATCGTCATCGCGAAAAAGGATTAGATGCATTCTTATTTACATTTTTATTTTGGATCACGGCTTTTTGCAGGAAGCTGAAAACCGGCTCTGCTCAAACAATAATCCCATGCTTTTTAGGATTGAGAACAATTTATTCTCTCTATTGCCATCAAGAAGGCATCATCTTTTTAGACACGATGATACCTTCTTGATGGCAATATTGAAAAAGTATATATTATCATTAATTATACTTTCTCATTAGATGCTAATGTAATGTAAAGCTTTTGAGCATATTATGTATCAGGCCAGCGGGGACTTCCTTGTGCTCATTCTTCCTATCGATCTTTAGAATCAATATTGTAATATTTTCTATATTAATGAAAACCACCTTGCCTTCAAAAAAAAAACAAGGTCTTTGCCCATACGAGGGTTGCCCTCCGTTTAGAAAAGTGTGTTTCATAATTTCTAGATCGTCGTTTTCGTGTCGGGTCTTTTTGTGAGAACCACGGTGTGTCGTTTTCTTAGCTAGGCGTTTTGTTTTCACAAATTGCATGTCAATTTATAGGCGGGGAGAATAGAATAATACTTTTAGTTAATTCACATAAATGATCTTGTGCAATGAATAACTCTATGATTCACGGTACACGAGATATAGAATGGGCTCATGCTATAAAGAGTTAGCTATGATTTAGGACACATAAAAAGCGAGTTAAAGACAAATCTAAGTGTTGATGTTGCTATCAATTTTCCACGCTGACATTCTTGCATTTCACCTCATTCTTGAATTTTGCTTCACAATGACAACCCGTATTTGCTATTTGGTTGGTACTTAAATTTATCAAAGAAACCGGCACAAAGTGCACTTGCAAAAATGTAGGACACCTGAGAGGCACTAAATGCAAGCCCTCACAATTGTTAACACAACAAACAATCAATACTTCCAACACAAATAAAAAACACAAATAAGTGGGTATAAGACAATATTTCCTTGCATATTTACTAGGCGACTTATCTATCCATGCTCATGCTTTCAAAGGCAATTTGGTATTAGCGTTGTTTTGATGTCACTAATGGGGTCTTAGATAACATTTTACCCGCGTCCCTCGATGGTTTATGTATGCGATTGGGTTGCTGCTCCCCATTGGATGTCTTGGTTTCACCATATGTTTAAAAACAAAGTGTCGCCAATAGAAAATCATCATAAATATCCATACTCATCTACAATCTTCACCGGTTGGAACACCATCATTTTTTCTAAATTATATAAATAATCCTTTGCATACAAGCTTCAACCGGGGACATAGGCAACAACAGGTATACCAGCCCGGTGTACATGGAAGCCAATTTTTCTTGGTTGTTTTTCCTTCAATATTCCTATGAGCAAAGATAATTATTATGTTACAATGATAACCCTTGTTAATAGATGGAGAACTATACAAGTTAAACCACATAAAATAGCTTTCATTTTTTACGCAATATATGATGTTGGATACTTCTTTATTTTTTTTTTTTTTAAATTGTCATTGTCTAAGATGGTTCTGGAGCAACCATGCCAATGTGAGCTTGAAAACTATTAAGAGCGTCTTGGCATTCAAGTTTGGTTGGAATCTAACCACAACAAATAGAACATGTCCATATTTTTGCACACTGAAGCTATAGCGCAAGCAAAGACTATACAAAATCAAAGTAATATGGACTCAATAAATGCAAAAATAGAGATCGGCTCTTGGCGCCAAGCACAAAAGCATATGGTTGGCCCTTATGATCCTCCCACTATACTTTTCTTTCTAGAAAAGAATGCTCTGATTAACATCCTATTCCATTTTATCTAGGAACAATTTACTCTAATAGATCCTCTGAGTAACTCCCTTGCATGGATTGCTCTTTTTCCCAACATTCAGTGCTCATTGAGTTAAGCGTGCTCCGTTTCTTTGGATCTCTAATACGCATTTTGCCACGAAGGTGTTGAGCATCGTTGAAAGCCAAGACAATTTAACTTCGAGGGTTGTTTGCACACATCAAACTCAAATTCTTTGTCATTACCACCATCATCAGGTCAACTACTACTCCATATTTCTTCATAATCACAACATATTTAAAAAAAAGAATTACCTCGTGCATTTTGAGAAGGCAAAATATGCCCTTCATCCTTCACCCAATTTGGTATGACATTAGAAAGACCTACAATTAAAACCATAAACTATCACATTAATGCATAAAAGAACCTAATCCTTGTCGAGAACATCCTAGATTATATAGGATTCTTTTGTTGGTCATGCCCATAAACTCATTGATATTCTTTTAAGGCGTGATCGTCTTTGCTCAAAATAGATCGGACAATGCAAAGCTTCCTTTGATGCCTTTCTCCAGTTGGCCCGTTTCGAAGATTCTCAGATCTTATCTCCCTTCCCGCAAATGCTAATGTGCATCCCTTGCATGCCCTTTGCGGTATTTTAATCTATAACCAATTATGGCTTCTCAAATGCTTCTAAAACAATCAATTCAATATAACATGGTGTATAATGGTTTAACTAAAGGTCTAGCGGATTATTCTGAATCAAACTCAAGTTCTCTCAATCACAGTGATCCGCGGTCAATTATTACTCCATATTTCTTTAGAATCACAAGATATCTCTCCTTTTCTATCTCCTTCTATCTTCTTCCTTTTTAGGTATTCTAAACCATCATCTGCAGCTCTGCGGGATCAATCCAGTGACCCTATTTAAAGGAATTTCCTTAGGTCTAAGCATAATAAAAAGTAATAGAGGCAAGAGCAACGGATAAGATTAGCATACCTTGCAGGTGCAAGCTGTTTCACCAACCAATGCATCCGTTTGAAAGCTCAAGGGAAGATCTAAAAATAATACTAGGTACACAATTTTCAAATTCCTAGTCTAAATATGTCAAATATAACAAAGTGCATTTGCTGCTCTAATTCTACAGCAGACTAGTAACAGGGCCGTAACTTCAACAAGGGAGCTCCACTTCTTAAGCATGAGCATGCATTGGAAGCTTAGAACAACCTACAAAACTGCTAGGTACATGTTTTCCAAATTCATAGCACAAATGAGTGAAATAAATCAAAGTACATGAGCCACATAAATGAGCTGGTCCAAAATGCTCAGTAATATTTTTGCTATTATGCCTCTAGATGTGGATTTACTATGGCCTTCTAAATAGCAGGAAAAATGGCTGCACTTACTGCTATTACTATATCAAACTGCAGAATTTGCAAAATAGGTTCTGTGAAAGCATTTTGAATAAATTCAAAAACCACAGACCACAACATGAAGTCCATGAGAAGCTCTTCAAACCAAAAGGGTATATTTCAACAAAGCAAGGAGCTTTCAAAGTTGCAAGGACCTACAAAGAAACGATTGCTATTATACCTTCATTCACGCTCTCAGTATTTGCCTGCTCTTAAAGAATCAGAATGGAAGCTACAATCATCCCTAACCTATCTGAAGTACCCTGCATGAAGATATTTACTAAAAATTAGTTGGAACATAGCTTACAAATGCAAGAACCAACTTTACCTTTACCAGACATATTGAAGATCTACCTTCAAATCCACATCTGCAAATTTCTGTGCAGGGAAACCAGCTGCTTATATATAGCTATGTAAGGCCTACAGTATCAGATTCACACCATTTAGAACTCCAAACATAGTATCTCTGGTTTAACATACAATATCTATGGCTTTCTGCTCGCTTATCACATTGAATTCCTGGAAGGAATCAAGAACAAATTTGCACAGATAGCATGCTGAGAAACGAGCCACTCTATGAAATATTGATGGTCTTTGCTATGCTGCCAATGCAGTATGTCTGCATGTACAACCCAGGCAGGTCTTTGCCATGCTCTCAACGCATCTGGCAGATTAGCTTTAGAATGAGATGCTAAGGATACTCTGCATTATCAGAATTACAGTTCCATAGAGGTTTAAAAGGCTTTAAAAAGTATCATATTTATCACCAAAACAGAGAAGGTAAACTGTATGCAAGCATATATTTCGGCCCTAAAGCTTGGAGCTTTGCCGGACTGAGTTATTGATTGCTGTGCTAATTAGCACACGAAACTAGGTTCTAAATTGAAGCTTTAGATTACACTCAGCAAAAGGCTTACCTTGTTTGGGCAGGGACTGGGATCGTTCGAACAGTTTTAAGCCACAGAGCTTCGAATTATCTCTGTCACTGTTTGCTTCTGGAAGAGCAAGGAAAGTAAAAATATGTCTGCATAGCTCTTATAATCCTTCTGTGATGATCGATTTCAAGCAAAAATAGGGCATCTGGACAACATGGCATCTGGGCAAGAACGCTGCCAATCTGACCCAATGTGAAGAATATCCATGGCCGGAGCCAGAGCCATTTCTTCGAAGATCAGGGCATAGAGCTCCTACTCGCGCATTCACTACCATCATTTCTATCACAGAAATCCGTTTTGGCCTTAGCTACACACGGATTTAACGGCGCTTTAAACTCATGCTCATGTGTTGCCCGAAGGGAAAACATAGACTGCTTCTTGAAAGGACTCCTGTAACCAACGAGAGGAGACCTCTCCGGTTGGCCGGTTTCGAGAGTGGCTGCCCACTAACACAAGTGACTAGCATTCTACGATGCGATAATGGGTTTTAGCGGTCGTCAATATTCTAGGCGTATCTTGGCGTATACAGGAATATGCCCTGAATACGCAAACGAGGGTTTTGCCCAAAGGCAACCCAAAAGGAAGGCATCATCTTGGGTGTAGAAACTCCTCCTGGGTGAAATCGAAGCTGAAATAGGACATCACGTTACTCTAAGGAAGACCATGAGGATCTTTGCAATTTTCCTTTTGCAACATCAGGACCGCCCTATACTTCATTAGCGGCATAAAAAATGACCTCTTGGTTGAAGGATCATTAAATTCGCCCCCTAAGCGTTTTGCTTCAAATTTGTTCTTACATTGCTTGAGAAATAGAATATCGCGATTCAATTTGTTCTTCCATTTCTTGAGAAATAGAGATATGGCAATTCACGCCATAACTAGCTACTTCAAACTTATTCTTTTCGATGTTTGCGAGGAGAAATAGAGATGCTTCGATGCTTTGGACCATTAGATTTGCGAAATAGAGATGCTTTGGGCCCAGGTTTGATGCTTCTGAGCTTTAGGAGAGACAATGATAATCTCTGAAATATTCTTCAAAAATGAATATTCTGCGATGATTATTGATGATAATCGCTAGAATATTCATCAAAGGAATATTGGAGGGTTATGGAGTATAACCATAGTTTAATCCAGCGGTTAGATTAGGTTAATCTGTGAGGACCCGACATTTAAAGGGCACTTTCATACCATTGGTTATGTTATCTTAAAAATAGATTTTTAACCCCACTTT
Source organism: Isoetes taiwanensis (assembly GCA_021234155.1). Classification (NCBI taxonomy): domain Eukaryota; kingdom Viridiplantae; phylum Streptophyta; class Lycopodiopsida; order Isoetales; family Isoetaceae; genus Isoetes; species Isoetes taiwanensis. The sequence goes on along the minus strand of JAJEKV010000097.1, from coordinate 3,101,851 downwards.
ATTATCTTAAAAATAAAGGTTAACATAATGTGCCTTACGCACCTTTGGTTATCTTAATATTAATCTAACTAATGGATTTTTGTTGGAATTGAATCTGATTTGGAATTGTTATGTTAATTTTTAACACAGCGAGAATCCATTAAGATGCATGCGCCCTATTTAGTTATGTTATATAACATAATATGATTGGTTAAAGCGCATTCACATCGGGGAATTACAATATTTACTCATAAAATCATAACCTTACATTAGAAATCGAGCTTACATTAGAAATCTAAAAGCCAATGCTTTTCACCTATACTCTTTCGGCAATACCAACTACAATAGTTCAACAAGAATGCAATATTAAAGATTGATGCGGGTTGATGTTCTCCAACCAACGTCATATAGCATCAAAGGGAAGATCGAGCACAAGTCCTAAATCTTTAAGATATTCTATACAACCCGATATTCAACTTTACAACTCAACCGAGAAAGTTGAATATTCTAAAAGTTGATGTACTAACTCAACTTTTCGATATTCTATACAAAATAAAACTCTGTTCATGTTTTTGGATGCCCAATCAATATGTTTTGCTTCTGGTACGACAATTGCCAGACATCTTCATCCGGTGCTAGTCAAGGTAATTAGAAAACTTTGGACGGATGATTTACGAAAATGTGCGAGATGATTCCACAAATCACGGCGACATTCACAATATGACTCATCACGAGGCAGACATTGGCAAATTGCAAAGTCAAAGGCTTTCAAGATATGATGGAAAGATCCTCGATGGGTATCATTCCTTTTTCTGATTGCCTAATTTATTGCATACATAAAAGCTAGAACTAGCTTCAATTGATGGCTGCCAACATTCAAATCAAATGAAAGGGTTTAAAGCTATGAAAAATGTACTTTATAACCGAACAAAGTATCTTCATATGTTTCATAGGGTCCTATAGTCACATCCAATGCAGAGTCATGTTCATAAAAGCAAGAAAGGAAATGGACCTTGTAACTAACTACGCATTCCCAAAATTGATAAATAACCCAAAAAATGTGGCGTTCCACGTATTTATACACCTTTTTTTATATAAATACATGACACGTCAGTATGAAGAATTTAGGGCTTAACCTAACATTAAAAGGGGTTAAAATATTAAATTAGTTAGGAATAACCAATCTAGAGTTGCCAGCTGGCCCAAATCGATTGGGCAAGATAGGCTTGCTAATTTGGGACACCTAAATTGGGGCTTCCATCCCAATTTGCCCCAATTCGAATTGGGGGAGATTGGTGGAGGAGGAGCTGCTGTCAACCCTGTTCCAGCCAGAAGGATGAAGAACCAGAGAGATAGTGGATCTAGCCATGATTCCGGTTAGTACGTAGATAGCTTGGATTTCTAGATAGTCATAGGATTAACCATTGTATGCTTAGAAGATAGTTAGGATTAACCCTTGTATGAATAGATGAATGGTTAACGTCTATTTTATGTTCTATTTGAAGCTATGGATAAATGGATGTATAATGATAGTTCTCTTTACGTTCCTCCCATGCTTGTGGGGGATGGGGCTGACCTAAAGGCTATGTAGAAGTAGAGATGCTCCTAGCTAAAATCTCTTAAATCCCAATAAATGAGGCATGTGCACGGAGCCCTCACAGGCCGCCGATGTATGATGTGGTGAGCACCGCACAAGGGATTATGGTGGTGAAGTGGGGGTGGGACCTTACCTAGCGTGGTTACAAGGCTCCCCTCTTGGCTAGGTCTATAGTCGATCGTTGCCTCTTGGGCATATGGTCCGGGTATAGGTCGACACCTCCTGGGTGAGATCACGTGCCTATAGAGGCGTCTTGGGCTGTTGGGTGCACACAGGCGTAGCCTATGGTTTTTGAGGTTCAAGTTGGGTACAATGTGTGGTGCGCCCGGTGGGGCCACGATCCTCTAGCCACCCATGGAAGCACCATGCTCGGAAGGATCCTCCTTCCACACTCATCAGTTTGGGGAAATGTAACCGGAGTAGTCTCGTGGGGTGACTCCACGGATTACGTCTCCTAAGGCTACAACCATGTCTAGCATGATTGGCCGATCTGCAAAGTGTGCGAGGAGGGGGGATGGAGTGGACTATTTTAGCCATTATTCTATCTTGCCAGCGCCATGTTATACTTCTATCTGCTTTATTATCGAGGCCCTTGATTGTCGACGACCCCATGAGTCCTGAGCAGGGGTAGAGCCTTTTTATTTATGGTGCATTTCTTTTGTTATGTTGGTATTACATTTGTATTATTTGTGATGATGGGCTCCCTTAATTGAATTATTTATTTGTATTGTTACCGGTGCTAACGTAATGCACGTTAAACTTACGCTATATAGGATTCCCATAGCGGTGGGACCCGAATGACACCTCCGTGTCCTTCATCAGGACACTTGCCCATCACAAGTAGTCCGGAAGTCGATTTGAGGGCCTTTCCATGGTGATGGAGTTGCCATGGGAGGGGGAATTTCCGTGTTTATATGATGGGAGAAAAATCGTATAGGTTCGGGAAGCATCACATAAAAAGTGTTACTACCGTTCAATCCATGCAATATCGATTCATAATAGTCATTGGAAATGAATGCATACGCCCTTGCTTTCGATATCTCTTCAAAGGCGTATGCAATACGGTCTATTTAGTCGAAACTACGTGGAAAAAGCACATGAACAAATAGAATAGCAAGAGAAATAAAGAAAGATTCCATTAACATCGATAATGTAAATACGGTAGATGTGCATATTAGATGTGGAAATAAGCTAAAAGGTTAGGATAAAATCAAGAGATTTTCATCTTTTCCCAACTTTGAACCAAAATACAGCGCGGTATCTGTCTTGCCTACTCTTTGGAGCGGAAACCTCACTCTAACCTCTACTATGATGTAGTAGTATATGTCGACATCGGGGAGTTCAAATTGAGAAGTGAAGCAAGTTAAACTAACGGTCGAGCCACCAAGCATGTTTTATTGGCTATCAAAAACCAAAAGGGTTGGAGCGATCCGCGATCCTAAAACTAAATAAGTTACTCTTTGAAGTGTTAGAAACTTATTGAGGATGCTAAATACCGACAAAAATTTCTATCCCACGCTTTTTTTAATTCTAATCTACTCGGATAGTTCTACATCCTCAACCTTCTCATTCTAATGAAAGCGTCGTAAGAAAACCAAATGTCTAATATATATTTTCTAGAGGATGATCAAACTTCGGATAACTACATCATTGCTTGACTTGAGATGCTTAGAAAGGTTAGCCCGGTTTGTAATTTTGCACTTGTAATTTTGCTTAAGATTTGAGGTGTCAAGAACCTATGAGTTTAATAAGCCCCAAAGAAGAAGAATATGCAAAAGCCCGGTACATGGACACTTGTGTCTAGGCTACTGTTCATCATGTTATATGTAACACATAGCCTTAGAACCAAGTTTCATTTAGATGGAATTCATGCAAAATATAAAGCCAAAGGCTACAATTGGACTTGACCACCCATGGACATGTAACCACGGTAGCAAGCATATCCACGGTTAAAGCATTGTTTTGCTCTTGCGCTTACTATGGGATGACTTTGCCTAGCGACTTGATTTTTAAACTGCTTTTCTTCGCGAGCATGCAACAATCTACATGGAACATCCTACAATACAAAGCTGACATGCACTACAAAACCAAAGCCCTGTTATTTATCGTCTATTCTGGCGTCCGGGCGCCGTTTACTGCGTCGATGATCGGCGTCATAGCGTCGATAAGCGGCGTCTATTTCGGCGTCGGGCGTCGATATCTGACGTTTATCGCGTCGCTATCTGGCGTCGCAAGCTGGCGCGTCTTTAAGCGGCGACATGGCGTCGTTCAACGTCGTTGCGCGTACCGTTAAGTCACGACCAGCAGCGGCATTCTTTACCCGTGACCCAGCGCCCGGCCGGTGGCGTGGCCGGATGACACGCAGCGTCGTTCAACGGCGAAAAGTACGCGTCATCATGTCCGATCGGCGTGGCGTTGCCCGTAGCGTAAGCGGCCCGGCGTGGCGGCCCGCGTGTGAAAGCGTCGTTCAGCGGCGTTCTTTGGCGTGGTTGTCACACATCTGCTGCGTGGTTTGTCGGCGGCTTCTGGCGGCTGGCGCCCGCGGAACAACGTCGTTCAACGGCGGCTGGCGGCGTGGCGACCCGCGCGAACAACGTCGTTCAGCGGCGATTAAGGAATTTTGATAAAAAAAAAAATATTTATTTAATATTATTCAATATGATTTAACGGACCGGTTAATATTCATATGCAAAATTAACAAATATTTAATATAAATAAATATTTAGTAATATTTATTAATATTAATATTATCAATAATATTAATAGTATTAATAAATATTAAATATGAACAAAATAAATCGAGAATAAATATTTAAAAATTTAAAAATTCGAAAAATAGAAACAAATATTGATTAAATTATATTAATGGTAGATAAGCATTATTGTTTAATATGTAATTAAATGTTTAATAAATCTAAGAATAAAAAAATAGAATCGAGCATAAAATTAACATAACAAAAAATCACAAATAATAAGAACAAAGCATAAAAATTTAAATTGAATTCAATTAATAAATTTCACAATGTAATTTGCACATTACAAAATATATTAAGTCTTTAGTTGTTGCTCTCTTCTTCTTCTTCTTCATTGGCTTAGTCTTCATTTACGCATTATATTGTATCGCAACAATTAGTTCATTGTAGTCACAAATAATTATCTAATGAATGATACACACTTCATCCCCCCCTTTCACTTGTAGCGATGGCGTCTGCGATAGCGCATGATGCCCTTGTTTGAAGGCCCTTTAGCGTTCATCTTTAGCGGTAGGGCGACCGACAAATGGCGCCTAGTGAGAATGAGCACCAAAACTAATGTTAGTGTTCAACTTCGAGAACCTACATTATAAACCAAATTTATACTTACAAATAGCTTATCGAGAAAGCCATAACCGCCGGACCAGTCTTATTGGCACTATGGCGCCACTTGCTTCGTCGTACCTCGCGTCCGGTATTTGCTTTGTTCTAGCTTCCCCTTTCTTTGATAATATGTTGGCCTTCAAACACTACAATGCAATACAAGGACTTAGTCCACATGGCATCATCTAATTATCGACTCATGGGAGAGATGATGTACTTGAAATGCCTCATTAGTCAACCCGGATAAGGTGTGCCACTTCCCTCTATCGGGACTCCTGTAGCTTTGGCAAGAGCTTTGGTTGCTTCTTCGATTACCTCGCAAAATATAAATAAAATATGAGTACAATGAGGTTATAATGAAGAGCGAAAGAGCCTAATACACAGTGGATTTAACATGTTTACCACTTTTGAACAAAGCTCCCTCCATGAGATCTCTCGACTTGAGCTCGGGGATATTACGCTTCTAAAATCTCCTTGATCCTCTCTTTTTCCTCATCATAGGCTCCGAGTTCCATTCACCCTTGTGGGCGTTATGGCAAATGCTATTTGTGACATTATTAGCCATCTTCCAAAATTGTGCATCATCTGCGATCTTTGTGGTAGCGGCAACTTTCTTGCTACTACACTCAACATCGACTAACATATGAATATGTGTTAGTGAACAAAAAGGGCATAATTCAAGATGAACTCACTCATATTGAAAGAGATGCCTTCGTGGAGGTGGTGCGGTGGTGCCGCGATCTTTAACGAGCTTGAAGAGGTGCGTCCACTCCGGCGTGGGCGGCGGTCGGCTCGCGCCATTGGGGTTCATTCTCCTCGTGCTAACGGGGAGCGGCCCCAAGATTGAATTCGAGAAGGAGTGTATGAGCTATGGCGTGGAGGTCATGGGCGCCCGGACCTCCGCCTACTTTGTTCAACGACTGGCGCGCAATCTCCATTTACTGCGGGCGACATCCCGAATGCAAGGCATTCCACCTATCTTGGGGTTATCGCCTCGTTGATATCTCGGAGTTCCACGCTCTTAGATCTTCCTGGCGGATCACGAGGTCCTTTTCGATCTCTTGGTGGTGATGAGAAGAAGATCCGCCCATAACCCTGACGGCGAACATTATGCATAGGAAAAGAAGGGCGCAACCGCATTTACGCTACATTTAAAAACATTAGAGCGTTAAAATAAATGGTTAACTTACATTTTATCCTAGAAAAAATCCATACCAAATCCACACAATGGTGGAGGTGGCGGTGGTGGCGAGCTAAACCCGAGCGACCAACCGCCTCTTAAAGGCCTTTGCGGGGTTTAGGGCTGTCGGTAAGGCTACCAAGCCACCTTGAGAAGTAAAGTTGTGAACAATAGATATGCCATCGTGCGCGCATCCCATGGTTCTTTGGACATGTGCAAAAACTTGCAAGTTATTTATATGGAGTCGCGATGAATAACATAGTAGGAAAGCAACAAATGTTAGCAACATGGGAAGTTCATTACAAAACATTGGGATTTGAATAATTAAAAGTGTCTTTATATATTTGGTTATTAGACAATTAAAAAAATTTAATACTCTTAAACATGGCAAGATATACAATATTGTATTCATTATTTGAGTTGTGACAACAACAATTTTGACATCTCAAGGCATCCATGCACTTCATGTGTCGTCTTTGTCTCACAACCATGGTAGAAGATATTCCAACACTTTGTAAGGCTTCAACAACCCGGAAGCTTTGGGTGCGTGATGAGAATCGTCTTCCGTAGGCACATCATTCTTGTTTTTTCCTCCTCAACTTGTCAAGGCGTCGTTGGTACATATGGGTTGGATTAATCCATTGGGCATTGTTGTTATTATTAAACCACTCCATTAAATGCATAGCTTGCACGCGAAATCCGAAGCATCTCATAAATATATCCCAATGCATAGACATCATGAATTTAGTGTCCCCATACCACGATCATCATCCTTTGATTTCTCAAACCACGGTTTCCTCTAACCATGGATATTTTGCTTGTCCATCCAAAAGTAATCTGAACACTTCAACAAGGGGGGCGCTCTTTGGCGTAAAATGAATTGCATTGTCCCAATCACCAATGGCCACCCACACATTTTGGTACTCATCATCAAAATGTAATTTGACTCTCTTGCAATTAAGCTTTGTGTGAGTGAAGTGGCCTTTGTGGATCTCAACGACACCTTTACGCTGGGGCAAGAGCTATCTACGGAACATCTTGATATACAACTTCGCATTTTGCTCCTAAGTTCGGCCTATGTGTTTGTCGGTTCTTCTTGGCTCTAGCAATTGCATTTGACCATCTTCTAAAACGTGACAAGTTATTAGGTAAATAGTCAAACAAGTGTGCAAGTGTCTCTCCATTCATGAAAGGTAGAATCACCATTGGCCCTATGGTATCCCCACTAGAGCTAGCAACTTCATATGCAAGTCCAATGGATGTAGCCAAAGCGGGATCTGCGGGCTCTTGAAGCGTATGTATCTTTGAGCCATCTCATGCGTCTACGCCCTATCTTTGCCCTTGAAAACCCATCCTTTGTATAGCTCATCATCTTGGAAGTGTTGTGTTCCGTTGATTTTGATTTGTCGTGCGATGTGTTGGTTTCTCCTCAATAAAGTATCACATCCACGGCCTCTACGGGCATGGGATCAACAAAGATTGATGTGTTCATGTGATTCTCCAAAGAAAAGTGGGGCTTGCTAGGCCTGCTCCACTAGAGCTTCCCCCACGATGCAAAGCATTTTTAATTACCTCAAGCCCGGCGTGCATTGAGATCCGCAATGATGTTCTTGTGATCAAGCATTAAACTTCTTTGAGGAATTCCATGAAGCTACCCATTCCTTGACCACGAGCCTCGGCATTGGGACTTTTAAAACTGCGAATGCTTCAAACATGTCTTGATTCATCCATGGGGTTTCCAATCATTGGCTTTACATGTGTGTCAAGGAGAGAAGTCAACATTTCTTCTTGACACGGCCATTTTTGTGCTAACTCAAATTGGCACTTCCTTTTCACATGTCGACAAAATGGTGCGACCGTTGACCGGTTTGCATCTCGGTCGGGACTTTTCGTTAGCACATATCTCATTTATGACCATCGTCTAATCTCACTAATCATTAGTGTCTTCCGCGGTCGGGGCCATACCTACAAACCAATTTAGATTCATTAATCTTGCTTTGTGACTTTTTCAAACCTTCATTATGAATCTTTACCTACTTTCTTAAGAGTTAGTTTCCCTTTTAATTTTTTTTTTTTTTTTAAACCAACTATTTAAATTTTTCTTGCTCTTAACCACTCCACATCGGTGTTTCTTTGACATCCCTAACATCTTTAAAAACAACATTCTTAACTAGAAACCGAAAATCAATAATGCAATTTTTTTCAAAAACCACGCCCTTGTCCAATCCGTAAAAGATTTCTATTTATTGATATATTAATAAAAAATAAACAAGAGTGGCGGTGAGCTTGGACCCGGAACACCTAGTCTTCTCCACTCAAAGTGGAGCCGACCATGCCCTGTCCAAGTCTCCCCAAATTTTTCTAAACTAAATACATTAATCAATAAAATTTCAAAAGTAAGCGGTGAGCTTGGACCCCGAACACCTAGTCTTCTCCACTCAAAGGCGGGCCGACCATGCCCTGTCCAAGTCTCCCCAATTTTTTTTTTTTTTCTAAACTAAATACATTAATCAATAAAATTACAAGAGTAAGCGGTGAGCTTGGACCCGGAACACCTAGTCTTCTCCACTCAAAGGCGGGCCGACCATGCCCTGTCCAAGTCTCCCCAAGTTTTTTTTTAACCTAAATAAAACATTAAAATTTTATTCTCCTACTCAAACTCAAATTCTTACCTAGAATGTCTTGATTTGAAAATCGATTTCCAAAAGGCGGCGCATTTTGTTATTAGTGTACATGCAAAAAAAAAAAGGCATTCAATAATTAGAAAACTTACATAAATAAAGAAATAAATAAAAAAAAAAAAAAAAAAAAAAAAGGCGATTCACATTGAAAAGATCATTGACATTAAAACTATTTACATTGTTAATTAAAAGAACTATATATTGACATGTAAAAAATGAAAATAAAAAAAAAAGAACAACATAAAAAGAAGGGGCCTAGTCTTTCAGCGGCGTCCCCTTCTTGTAATAAAAATAGAGGAAGAATGGGCCTGGTCTTTCAGCGGCGTCCTTCTTCCATGGAAAAAAATAGAAGAGGAAGAAGAAGAAGAAGAAGAAGAAGAAAGAAGAAGAAGAAGAAGAAGAAGAAGAGAAGAAAGAAGAAGAAGAAGAAGAAAGAGGAAGAGGAAGAAGAAGAAGAAAGAAGAAGAAGAAGAAGAAAAGATTGAATAGAATGAGAAAGTGGTAGAATGAAAAGAAGAAGAAGAAGAAAATGAATAGAAGGTTGGAAGAAACGGAAGATTAGAAGGAAGAAACCAATGATTGGAAGATCATTGGAAGAAGAAAGGAGGAGGATTCGATTCATACTAATAAGAAGAAATGGATGGAAGAAAAACAAGGATGGAAAAAAGAGGGAGGATAGAAATGGGATGGATTGAAAACAAACAAGAAAAACAAGCCCTAAATCTATCAAACAACAAGCCTAATTCAAAAATAGAGTTGATTGATCCATTGAAATACCTTTGGATGCTTGCTTGAATCTTGGAAAGGACCGCAAAGGATGATCCATCAAAAATGCCAAAAAAACGCTCCTCCATTGAACCAAAAAAACTAGGCGGAAAAAGCTCATTTTTGATAAAAGTTCTGGAGGCGTCGTTGAGCGGCGTCGCGAGGTCGTTAACGGCGTTTGCAATAGTCGTTAAGCGGCGTCTATAACGTCGTCTTTGTGTTAAGCGGCGTGCCCTTTTTATTAAGTTATAATTATAAGTTATTATTATAATTATAATTATTATACAAAAAGGATTGTTACCCGAGTGGAGGTACATCATTTATCGCGATAATCTAACTTTCGAGGAAGCTGCTTGAACAGGATGTTGAAAGTCCGGTTTGCCTCCACCTCCGGACATTTTTGTGATAGAAAATGTAGAAATCAAACTCAAATTTTTTATCTTTCAAATTTTATACGTCATAGTCGTTAAGCGGCGTCTATAACGACGTCTTTGTGTTAAAACGGCGTGCCCTTTAAACATCTCACGCAAAAAATCAATTTATTAAACATTTCAAAATCGATTTCTTAAACCAACATCTCACACCTTTAGTATTGCTTGCCAACCCTACATTAAGAACACTTGCAAAAGGGGGATTCGTGACACCATCCACGAAGTCCACAATACAATAAAATTTATTAAAATTGAACACGAAAAAGGGGAGAACTATACATAGCCATAAGGGGTAGGAACACGAATACAACAAAGGCTGTGGAGGCAAGCTGTTTTGTTCGATACTTCTTGAGCACGCAAACCCTTTCAACAATTCCACCCACAAGCAAAAGTTAATTATCCTTTCAATATCAGTTGAAAAAAGTTATTTATGTTACTTACGCAATCATGCCCCGAAGGTTCTTAGATTACAAGCGCATTCATAGTTTCACATTTTTAGTGTGATTGTGTTTTGACCGATCACGACAAAATTTGGGATATCGTTGGCCAATCTGTAGAATTACACTTGCACGCAAGTTAAAATAGGAATGTAATGAATTGAAATTTGAAATGTCAAGTGCACACACAGTTCAATCCTTACAATTGCAATTGATGGTGAATTTGGCGAGAATGGGGCTCCATGTGACACATCCATTCCAAAGATTATAGTTGGCTCCACGGAGACCTTTGGAAGACCACGACGAAATTCCATCGATAACATCATTATTATATCCTCCACACTCTGTTTTAAAGTAAGTCTTGAGTTCAATGAGCGGGGGAGCCATTATGGGGTACCAAGTGAGTTACCTTGGCATTAATTTTCAAAGCCACATTAGTCAAGTCTTGATCATTTATATTACGGGGAGGAACTATACAGCGATTAACAACTCCAACGTCGGCGAAGCAGTTTGTTAAGCGGCCACGCAAAACATCTCTCTGCATAAGTATGCATTGCATCTTCCTTAAGTAAACTACATATAAAAGGAATCAAACCATTACCAGGCATAGAGATCGGTCTTTTCGAGGGTAGAATGCATAGAATAAACTCTGGTGGCTCTTTTAGCTGAGATTTTAAAGCATTGAACATCATTGAAACTCTGTGAATATCGATGGGGAGGAAATCAACATGATGCTATTGGTAACAATGATCTGAGATAACAAGGAATCGGTGAGAATGATAGTTGGGGAATTGCATCAAATGGAAATGACGGATGGGGAGGAGGCAACTCGGATGCCAATGATTCTTGGGGTATTGCTTCCAATGAAACTCACACATCTGGGCGGATAATAATGGAGCACTAGTTGGCAATGATTACTTATGTATTTTATCTATCCTTCTTTATCTATCCACTTAGATTTCTCTCCATCCTTGTTTATCTATCCACTTTAATAAACCGGACTTGTGCACCATTGAGCTTCACTTGCATACTTTCATACTAAATCAAGCTTGCCAATCACTTGATCATGGTAGCGGTGCAAACATATGGCTCACCCGGGTTGCTCTTACGCATACAATCTACACAAGGCATGCCCGGCTCTGATCCATGCAAAGCTGCAAGAAGAGCTTCTTTGATTTGCCATATTCTCTAGTGCATGATCACATACAACTTCATATATGGTTGCGGCCTCTTCATAGATTCTTGCTAAGGGTTTTGGACCGCGGCTTGAGGGTTCAACGGCGTCTCACCTTGAATTTCGAGTTCCCGGGGCCTTGGGGAGAGGAAATTTGGGGCAAGCAGACCTCAGGAGGATTTTAGGGTCAGCGCTCACGCGTCAACACCCCAACTCCACTTCAAGACCGCGGCAAGGTCCCGGCGAATCGACAAGGAGAGGGCCTCCGGCGTAAACCACAGTGGGTTGCCGGGCTCTAGAAAGGTTTACGTTTTGGGGGCGAGTCCTGGTCTGTTGCACTTGGGACCTGGCGGCGGCGGCCCCCAGAATCACACGGACAAGGGGCCCAGCGGGCGGAGTTTGGGCCTTTCCTCCTCCCGATGTGGCAAGTAGAAGTCGAGGGGCGCTTTTGCAGTGGCAAGACATTAAGTAAATTCGCAATTAATGCATTGCCGAAAATAAATTCGGTTTTTGCCAGCGGGATCCCTAATTCATCTCCGGCCTACGGCCCAATTTTGAATTTTTGGGAGAAGGTCTAGGTCAAAGGGTTAGCATTAGAGCGGTCGGGGCAGCCCGTTCTTGGGGGCAACCGGTGGCACCCTTCCCCAAGTCAAGCGAGGCCAGGACCTTGCGGGGATCCCTCACAAGAGGGGAGAGTCCGGACCCCGGGAGGCGGGGATCAAAAAAGTTCGGCTGCAGCCCTTCTGGCGGCGCTCCCCAGGGGCTGCGCTAATGACCACCCTCCGGGCCCGGTTCCCCTATCCGGCCGTTGGATCCTCCGTTCGGGGGCCCCTCTTGGGGAAGGTCAAAAGATTCCAGATCGGTCGGGAGAACTTGTCAAACCCTTGGGCGTCTGATGTCGGCCTTGTAGAAACCGCCTTTGTTTTGTCGTTCGGGCAGGGATGCTCGGAATGGCAAATAGACCACTGCCAAATCGTCCGGAATGGCGAAATTACCCTAGGGAGCAAGTTACCGGTTGGGTTTTGCGAAAGAAGGAAACACTCCGCCCTCCGCGGCGGTTATCCAGCATGCACATCCTAGGCCAATTGACTCGAGTGTGATGGAAGTGAGCTACTTTGGCGCTTCTTGGAGTTGGGTGGTCTTGGCCCGCGGAACTTGGTCCCGGGGCAATGTCGGCGTTCTGAGTCCATTGGCGAGTCAGATCAGCGATTCGGAGGCCGGAGGAGTCGCCCGTCCGTCCCCCGGGGCCTTGGGAGAGGAAATTTGGGGCAAAGCGACCTCAGGAGGATTTTAGGTCCAGCTCTGGCGTCAACACCCCAACCCCACTTCAAGACCACGGCGCAAGGTCCCTAGAATCGACAAGGAGAGGGCCTCCGAAGCGTAAACCACGTGGGTTGCGGGCTCTAGAAGGGTTTTACGTTTTGGGGGCGAGTCTGGTCTGTTGCACAGGACCTGGCCGAAGCGGCAACGAGAATACGGAGCAAGGGGAGGCGGCGGGCCGGAGTTTGGGCCTTTCCTCCTCCCGATGTGGCAAGTAGAAGTCGGGGCGCTTTTTTGATGGCAAGACATTAAGTAAATTCGCAATTAATGCATTGCCGCGAAAATAAATTCGGTTTTTGCGGTAGGGATCCCTAATTCATCTCCGGCCTGCGGCCCAATTTTGAATTTTTCGGAGAAGGTCTAGGTCAAAGGGTTAGCATTAGAGCGGTCCGGGGCAGCCCGGTGCGGGGCAACCGAGCTGGCACCCTTCCCCAAGTCAAGCGAGGCCAGGGACCTTGCGGGGATCCCTCACAAGAGGGGAGAGTCCCCACCCGGAGGCGGGGATCAAAAAGTTCCCCAGGCAGCCCCTTCTGGCGGCTCCCCGGCTGCAGCTAATGACCACCCTCCGGGCGGTTCCCCTATCCGGCCAGTTGGATCCTCCGTTCGGGGCCCCTCTTGGGGAAGGTCCAAAAGATTCCAGATCGGTCGGAGAACTTGTCAAACCCGGGGTCCCGATGTCGACCTTGTAGAAACCGCCTTTGTTTTGTCGTTCGAGACGCAGGGATGCTCGGAATGGCAAATAGACCTGCCAAATCGTCCGGAATGGCGAAATTACCCTAGGGGAGCAAGTTACCGCGTCGGTTTTGCGAAAGAAGGAAACACTCACGCCCACGACAAGTATCCCCGCATGCACATCCTAGGCCAATTGACTCGAGTGTGATGGAAGTGAGCTACTTTGGCGCTTCTTGGAGTTGGGTGGTCTTTACGGCCCGCGGAACTTGGTCCCCCATGGCAATGTCGGCGTTACGAGTCCATTGGCCAGTCGGATCGCGATTCCGGAGGCCCGAGGTCCCGTCCGGCCCCGGGGGCCTTGGGGAGAGAAATTTGGGGCAAAAGCGACCTCCCGAGGATTTTAGGGTCCAGCGCTCAAGGTCAACACCCCAACCCCACTTCAAGACCGCGGCGCCAAGGTCCGGCCGAATCGACAAGGAGGGGGCCTCCGAAAGCGTAAACCACAGTGGGTTGCTAGGCTCTAGAAGGGTTTACGTTTTTGGGGCCGAGTCTGTCTGTTGCATTTGGGACTGGCCGAAGCGGCAATAGAAATCACGAACAAGGGGCCCTGCGGGCCCGGAGTTTGGGCCTTTCCTCCTCCCCGATGGCAAGTAGAAGTCGGGGCTTTGCGATGGCAAGACATTCGTAAATTCGCAATTAATGCATTGCCGCGAAAATAAATTCGGTTTTTGCCGGTAGGGATCCCTAATTCATCTCCAGCCTACGGCCCAATTTTGAATTTTTAGGAGAAGGTCTAGGTCAAAGGGTTAGCATTAGAATCCGTCGGGGCAGCCCGTTTGCGGGGACAGCGGCTGGCACCCTTCCCCTGCTAAGTCAAAGCGAGGCCGGGACCTTGCGGGGGATCCCTCACAAGAGGGGAGAGTCCCAGGACCCCAGGAGGCGGGATCCAAAAAAGTTCCCGAGGCAGCCCTTCCTGGCAGCGCTCCCCCCGGGGCTGCACGCTAATGACCACCCTCCCGGGCCGGTTCCCCTATCCGACCGTTGGATCCTCCATTCGGGGGCCCCCTCTTGGGGAGGTCAAAAGATTCAGATCGGTCGGGAGAACTTGTCAAACCGCGGGGCGTCCTGATGTCGGCCTTGTAGAAACCGCACTGTTTTGTCGTTCGGGCACCGGGGATGCTCCGGAATGGCAAATAGACCCTGCCAAATCGTCCGGAATGGCGAAATTACCCTAGGGAGCAAGTTACACCGGTCGGTTTTGCGAAAAGAAAAACACTCCGCCCTCCACGACCGTATCCAGCATGCACATCCTAGGCCAATTGACTCTGAGTGTGATGGAAGTGAAAGCTACTTTGGCGCTTCTTGGAGTTCGGGTGGTCTTCTGGCCACGGAACTTGGTCCCCAGGGCAATGTCGGCGTTCTGAGTCCATTGGCGAGTCAGATCGCGATTCAGGAGGCGGGAGGTCGCCCGTCCGTCCCAGGGGCCTTGGGGAGAGGGAAATTTGGGGCAAAGCAGCCTCGGAGGGATTTTAGGGTCCGCGCTCACGGCGTCAACACCCCAACCCCACTTCAAGACACGGCGCCAAGGTCGGCCGAATCGACAAGGAGGGGCCTCGAAACGTAAACCCTGGGTTGCTAGGCTCTAGAAGGGTTTACGTTTTGGGGGCCGAGTCCTGGTCTGTTGCACTTGGGACCTGGCCGAGAAGCGGCGGCCAGGAATCTGAGCAAGGGGCCCGGCGGGCCGGAGTTTGGGCCTTTCCTCCTCCCGATGTGGCAAGTAGAAGTCGAGGGGCTTTTCCTGCGATGGCAAGACATTAAAAAATTAAGCAATTAATGCATTGCACGGAAAATAAATTCGGTTTTGCCGGTAGGGATCCCTAATTCATCTCCGGCCTGCGGCCCAATTTTGAATTTTTGGAGAAGGTCTAGGTCAAAGGGTTAGCATTAGAGCGGTCGGGGCAGCCCGTTCTGCGGGGACAACCAGAGCTGGCACCCTTCCCCAAGTCAAGCGAGGCCCGGGACCTTGCGGGGATCCCTCACAAGAGGGGAGAGTCCAGGACCCGGGAGGCGGGATCCAAAAAAGTTCCCGAGGCAGCCCTTCTGGCGGCGCCCCCGGGGCTGCGCTAATGACCACCCTCCGGGCCGGTTCCCCTATCCGGCCGTTGGATCCTCGGATTCGGGGGCCCTCTTTGGGGAAGGTCAAAAGATTCCCAGATCGGTCGGAGAACTTGTCAAACCCGCGGAAAGTCCCGATGTCGGCCTTGTAGAAACCGCCTTTGTTTTGTCGTTCGGGCAGGGATGCTCGGAATGGCAAATAGACCACCAAATCGTCAGGAATGGCGAAATTACCCTAGGGAGCAAGTTACCGGTTTTTTGAAAGAAGGAAACACTCCGCCCTCCACGGCCGGTATCCCGCATGCACATCCTAGGCCAATTGACTACGAGTGTGATGGAAGTGAGCTACTTTGGCTTCTTGGAGTTGGTGGTCTTACGGCCCGCGGAACTTGGTCCCCGGGCAATGTCGGCGTTAAGTCCATTGGCGGTCGGATCAGCGATTCGGAGGCGGAGGTCGCCCGTCCGTCCCCAGGGCCTTGGGAGAGGAAATTTGGGGCAAGCAGCCTCGGAGGATTTTAGGGTCAGCTCAAGCGTCAACACCCCAACCCACTTCAAGACCGCGCCAAGGTCCCGCCGAATCGACAAGGAGGGGCCTCGGCGTAAACCACGTGGGTTGCTAGGGCTCTAGAAGGGTTTACGTTTTGGGGGGCGAGTCCCGGTCTGTTGCACTTGGGACACGGCCGAGGCGGCAGCCGAGAATACGAGCAAGGGAACCCGACGGGCGGAGTTTGGGCCTTTCCTCCTCCCGATGTGGCAAGTAGAAGTCGAGCTTTGCGATGGCAAGACATTAAATAAATTCGCAATTAATGCATTGCCGAAAATAAATTCGGTTTTTGCCGGTAGGATCCCTAATTCATCTCCGGCCTGCGGCCCAATTTTGAATTTTTAGGAGAAGGTCTAGGTCAAAGGGTTAGCATTAGAGCGGTCGGGGCAGCCCGTTGCGGGGCAACCGAGCTGGCACCCTTCCCCAAGTCAAAGCGAGGCCGGGGACCTTGCGGGGATCCCTCACAAGAGGGGAGAGTCCCAGACCCGGGGGGCGGGATCAAAAAAAAAAAAAGTTCCCGAGGCAGCCCTTCTGGCGGCGCTCCCCGGGGCTGCGCTAATGACCACCCTCCGGGCGGTTCCCCTATCCGGCCGTTGGATCCTCCGTTCGGGGGCCCCTCTTGGGGAAGGTCCAAAAGATTCCAGATCGGTCCGGAGAACTTGTCAAACCCGGGCGTCTGATGTCGGCCTTGTAGAAACCGCCTTGTTTTGTCGTTCGGGCACGGGATGGATGCTCGAATGGCAAATAGACCACGCCAAATCGTCAGGAATGGCGAAAATTACCCTAGGGAGCAAGTTACCGCGGTCGGTTTTGAAGAAGGAAACACTCCGCGCCCTCCACGGCGGTATCCCATGCACATCCTAGGCCAATTGACTACGAGTGTGATGGAAGTGAGCTACTTTGGCGCTTCTTGGAGTTAGGGTGGTCTTACGGCCCGCGGAACTTGGTCCCCGAGGCAATGTCGGCGTTAGGAGTCCATTGGCGAGTCGGATCGCGATTCCTGGAGGCGGAGGTCGCCCGTCCGTCCCCGGGGCCTTGGGGAGATGAAATTTGGGGCAAGCGGCCTCGGGAGGATTTTAGGGTCCCGCTCTGGCGTCAACACCCCAACCCCACTTCAAGACACGGCGCAAGGTCGGCCCGAATCGACAAGGAGAGGGCCTCCCGGCGTAAACCACAGTGGGTTGCCGGGCTCTAGAAGGGTTTACGTTTTGGGGGCGAGTCACAGGCATCTGTTGCACTGGGACCTGGCGGCGGCAGCCCGAGAATACGGAGCAAGGGGCCCGGCGGGGCGGAGTTTGGGCCTTTCCTCCTCCCGATGTGGCAAGTAGAAGTCGAGCGCTTTTCTGATGGCAAGACATTAAATAAATTCGCAATTAATGCATTGCACGAAAATAAATTCGGTTTTGCCCGTAGGGATCCCTAATTCATCTCCGGCCACGGCCCAATTTTGAATTTTTAGGAGAAGGTCTAGGTCAAAGGGTTAGCATTAGAGCGGTCGGGGCAGCCCGTGCGGGGGCAACCGAGCTGGCACCCTTCCCCAAGTCAAGCGAGGCGGGGACCTTGCGGGGATCCCTCACAAGAGGGAGAGTCCAGGACCCGGGGCGGGATCAAAAAAAAGTTCGAGGCAGACCCTTCTGGCGGCTCCCCGGGGCTGCAGCTAATGACCACCCTCCGGGCCGGTTCCCCTATCCGGCCGTTGGATCCTCCGTTCGAGGGCCCCTCTTGGGGAAGGTCAAAAGATTCGGATCGGTCCGGAGAACTTGTCAAACCCGCGAAGCGTCACGATGTCGGCCTTGTAGAAACCGCCTTTGTTTTGTCGTTAGAGACGCAGGATGCTCGAGGAATGGCAAATAGACCCTACCAAATCGTCGGGAATGGCGAAATTACCCTAGGGAGCAAGTTACCGCGGTCGGTTTTGCGAAAGAAGGAAACACTCCGCCCTCCACGGCGGTATCCATGCACATCCTAGGCCAATTGACTACGAGTGTGATGGAAGTGAGCTACTTTGGCTTCTTGGAGTTGGGTGGTCTTACGGCCCGCGGAACTTGGTCCCAGGGGCAATGTCGGCGTTCCGAGTCCATTGGCGAGTCGGTCGCGATTCGGAGGCGGAGGTCGCCCGTCCGTCCCGGGGCCTTGGGGAGAGGAAATTTGGGGCAAGCGACCTCGGAGGAGGATTTTAGGGTCAGCGCTCGGCGTCAACACCCCAACCCCACTTCAAGACCTCGGCGCCAAGGTCGGCGAATCGACAAGGAGAGGGCCTCGGCGGCGTAAACCACAGCGGGTTGCGGGGCTCTAGAAGGGTTTTCACGTTTTGGGGGCGAGTCTGATCTGTTGCACGGGACCTGGCAAGCGGCAGTAGAATCTGGAGCAAGGGGAGGCCGGCGGGCGGGAGTTTGGGCCTTTCCTCCTCCCGATGTGGCAAGTAGAAGTCGGAGCACTGCGATGGCAAGACATTAAGTAAATTCGCAATTAATGCATTGCACGAAAATAAATTCGGTTTTTGCGGTAGGATCCCTAATTCATCTCCAGCACACGGCCCAATTTTGAATTTTTAGGAGAAGGTCTAGGTCAAAGGGTTAGCATTAGAGCGGTCGGGGCAGCCCGCGCGGGGCAACCGAGTGGCACCCTTCCCCAAGTCAAACGAGGCGGGACCTTGCGGGGATCCCTCACAAGAAGGAGAGTCAGGACCCGGGGAGGCGGGGATCCAAAAAGTTCGAGGCAGCCCCTTCTGGCGGCGCTCCCCGGGGCTGCGCTAATGACCACCCTCCCGGGCCGGTTCCCCTATCCGGCCGTTGGATCCTCCGTTCGGGGGCCCCTCTTGGGGAAGGTCAAAAGATTCCAGATCGGTCCGGGAGAACTTGTCAAACCCGGCGGAGGCGTCACGATGTCGGCCTTGTAGAAACCGCCTTTGTTTTGTCGTTCGGGCACGCAGGATGCTCGGAATGGCAAATAGACCACCCAAATCGTCAGGAATGGCGAAATTACCCTAGGGAGCAAGTTACCGCGGTCGGTTTTGCGAAAGAAGAAAACACTCCGCCCCTCCACGGCGGTATCCAGCATGCACATCCTAGGCCAATTGACTCGAGTGTGATGGAAGTGAGCTACTTTGGGCTTCTTGGAGTTGGGTGGTCTTACGGCCCGCGGAACTTGGTCCCCGGGCAATGTCGGCGTTAGGAGTCCATTGGCGGTCGGTCGCGATTCGGAGCCCGAGGTCGCCCAAAAATCCCCCAGGCCTTGGGGAGAGAAATTTGGGGCAAGCGACCTCGGGAGATTTTAGGGTCCGCTCTGGCGTCAACACCCCAACCCCACTTCAAGACCGCGGCGCAAAGGTCCGGCGAATCGACAAGGAGGGCCTCGAAAGCGTAAAACCACGTGGGTTGCCGAGGCTCTAGAAGGGTTTTGCGTTTTGGGGGCAGTCTGTCTGTTGCACTGGGACACGGCGAAGCAAGCCAGAAATACGGAGCAAGAGGCCCGGCGGGCCGGAGTTTGGGCCTTTCCTCCTCCGATGTGGCAAAGTAGAAGTCGAGGGGCTTTTTGCGATGGCAAGACATTAAGTAAATTCGCAATTAATGCATTGCCGCGAAAATAAATTCGGTTTTTGCCAGTAGGATCCCTAATTCATCTCCGGCCTGCGGCCCAATTTTGAATTTTTGGAGAAGGTCTAGGTCAAAGGGTTAGCATTAGAGCGGTGGGGCAGCCCGTTGCGGGGGAGCAGCGGCTGGCACCCTTCCCAAGTCAAGCGAGGCGGGGACCTTGCGGGGATCCCTCACAAGAGGGAGAGTCCGGACCCGTGGAGGCGGGATCAAAAAGTTCCCGGGCAGCCCTTCTGGCAGCGGCGCCCCCGGGGCTGCGCTAATGACCACCCTCCCGGGCCGGTTCCCCTATCCGGCCGTTGGATCCTCCGTTCGAGGGGCCCTTCTTGGGAAGGTCAAAAGATTCCAGTCGGTCAGGAGAACTTGTCAAACCGGGAAGCGTCTGATGTCGGCCTTGTAGAAACCGCACTGTTTTGTCGTTCGGACGCAGGGATGCTCCGGAATGGCAAATAGACCACCAAATCGTCCGGAATGGCGAAATTACCCTAGGGAGCAAGTTACACGGTCGGTTTTGCGAAAGAAGGAAACACTCCGCCCCCTCCACGGCGGTATCCCGCATGCACATCCTAGGCCAATTGACTACGAGTGTGATGGAAGTGAGCTACTTTGGCGCTTCTTGGAGTTGGGTGGTCTTACGGCCCGCGGAACTTGGTCCCCGAGGGGCAATGTCGGCGTTAAGAGTCCATTGGCGGTCGGTCAGCGATTCGAGGAGGCGGAGGTCGCCCGTCCGTCCCCAGGGCCTTGGGGAGAGGAAATTTGGGGCAAGCAGCCTCGGGAGGGATTTTAGGGTCCGCGCTCTGGCGTCAACACCCCAACTCCACTTCAAGACACGGGCGCAAGGTCCGGCGAATCGACAAGGAGAGGGCCTCGAAGCGTAAACCACGTGGGTTGCCGGGCTCTAGAAGGGTTTACGTTTTGGGGGCGAGGGGCCGAAGTCCCCTTCAGCCCGCGGAACTTGATCCCGGGGGCAATGTCGGCATTCGAGTCCATTGGCGAGCCAAATCGCGGTTCCGGTGAGGGAGGTTGCCCGTCCTTCCCGGGGCCTTGGGGAGAGGAAATCGGGGGCAAAGCGGCTTAGGAGGATTTTTAGTGTCCGCTCTCGGCGTCAACACCCCAACTCCACTTCAAGACATGGCGCAAAGTCGGCCGAATCGACAAGGAGAGGGCCTCCGGCGTAAACCACCTGTGGGTTGCGGGCTCTAGAAGGGTTTACGTTTTGGGGGCGAGTCACGGTCTTACGGCCCCGGAACTTGATCCCGAGGGCAATGTCGGCATTACGAGTCCATTGGCGAGCCAAATCGCGGTTCCGTGAGGGAGGTTGCGGAGTCCTTCCCGGGGCCTTGGGGAGAGGAAATTGGGGGCAAGCAGCTTCGGAGGATTTTTAGTGTCCGGCTCTGGCGTCAACACCCCAACTCCACTTCAAGACATGGCGCAAAGTCCGGCGAATCGACAAGGAGAGGGCCTCCGAAAGCGTAAACCACGTGGGTTGCGGGGCTCTAGAAGGGTTTACGTTTTGGGGGCCGAGTCACGGTCTTTTAGCCCGCGGAACTTGGTTTCGAGCAATGTCAACGTTAAGAGTCCATTGGCGAGCCAAATCGTGGTTCCGGAGAGGGGGAGGTTGCCCGTTCTTCCCGGGGCCTTAGGGAGAGGAAATTTGGGGAAAGCAGCCTCGGGAGGATTTTAGGAGTCCGCGCTCAAGCGTCAACACCCCAACTCCACTTCAAGACACGTCGCTAGGTCCCGGCGAATCGACAAGGAGAGGGCCTCCCGAAACGTAAACCACAGTGAGTTGCCGGGCTCTAGAAGGGTTTACGTTTTGGGGGCGAGATCCTAGTCTGTTGCGGTTGGAGCGTGGCGAGAAGGCTGCGGCCCAAGCGCATAGCAAGGGGCCCGGCGGAACGGAGTTTGGACTGTCCTCCTCCGATGTGGCAATTAGAAGTCGGGCGCTTTGCGATGGCAACACCACGATTAAATTCATAATTAATGCATTGCCGCGAAAATAAATTCTGATTTTTTGCCGGTTTGGATCCCTAATTCATCTCGGCCTACGGCCCAATTTTGAATTTTTGGAGAAGGTCTAGGTCAAAGGGTTAGCATTAGAACCGTCGGGGCAGCCCGTTCTTGAGGCAACCTGAGCTGATTTGGAAGATTTGGAAGATCACGGTTGACTTCAAGCCACAAAGAAACATAAATTTAGTGGCTGCTTCTATCGGTCGGGTTGGAGAAAAAATCCAAGCTGATTTGTCCATCTAAACTTCTAAGAATGTGCATTTGAAAGATTTAGAACATGGAAGTGTCCCATTTGTAAGAGCTACGGGGAGAGTCAAACCACAAATAATCTCGAGAAAATTGGTTCTACCAGTCCAAGTCGAAATGTCGCGAAAACCTCGAGGGCTCGAAATGGCAAATCGAGGCGAAGAAGGCGATATCCAACGAGAAAAGAATGCAAAATATCTTCAAGAATCCTTGGATCATGTTCATGCATATGTATCAATGCTAGATTGTACCCAAGAGAAAATATAACAATGTACAAAACATAGGTTTATTGAACAAAAGATCACTTGAACAATTCACATACTCCTCACGAGCTTGGCTTATGGTTTCTATCGTGAAGTCCTCCACTTGTCCATCCCCTTTGAACCATAGCTCCATGTCAAGTATGTGCGGCATCAGCCATGCACATGTCGGCGCTAGTATCATGTTAATCTTTGTTTTCTCTGTGGTGCTTCAAACCACGACCATCTTTTCAAGAAGCACCCTCATCATGCTAGGCAGACTCAGCTTTGGTTCCTAGCAATTTGGTCGATGCCTTCTCACCAATCACATACTTCTTTAACACTTTCATCCGATGGATCGTTGTTTCATAGTCCTCATCTTGAGTGGAGGAGGGGGGTCCACGGAGGATTCCCTTCCTTCTCATGCCCTCGGCGGCTCCTACACCAAGCTATAGATTAGAAAATAGATAAAATACAATAAAGTGTATAAACTTCTGAGTGTAGCCTTACTTGTGAAGACGGGTTCCATATCTCTGCTCTTGAATCCTCATCTCCTCTGAATCACGGTTCAAGCGTCGAAGCATACCTTCCATGGCCATGTATCCCAAAAGCAATAAAGAAAAAACTCTCACAATAAGCGCAATGAAAAACTAGGATCCGAGGATGGATTACTTAATACTCAAATCATAAAAAGAAATGGGAAAAATGAAAAATGGCCCGATGACTTTTAAAGAACGAGAGCGTCGTTTTAAAGGCGTATAGGCGTCGTTTAACGGCGTTTAAAGGTCGTTTAACGGCGTCTATAACGGCGTTCTCGGCTATAACGGCGTCGTCTGAAAATTTGTTTTGTTTTAGGTATCTTTGAGATGCCATATATATTGCCCTATTAGTCCTCCGGCTTCTCCGCCCCTCCGTCCCTCTCGCTCCTGCGCCCTCCGGCTTCCTCCTCCTCCTCCTTAAAATCGGAGCTCCTCACCTACATCTGCCATGGCGCTTCTCGATGCATGCCAGCTTGATGCCGCACGAGAGGCCGTGCGGCTTTCTTTGGAGCACACGAGCGCCTCGATCACGAGTGGCTAGAGAGCGAACCTAACCCAAGAAAGGCGGGAGTTCAAGCAAGCCATGACAAAGGCTGCGTGATAGGGGCAAGAAAGACCTTGCTTCGCATTCTTGGGAGGCGGAACCTTCCCTCAATCTGAGGCTCGAGTGCACGAAAGAAATGCATGGTGAGCTCGTTGTGCTTGGCCCGTATGCTAGAGGATAGGGGCCTTTGGGAAGGGAAACATTTCTTTGAAGCCCTACTTTCAAAAGTTGCACCAGACCAACGGGGGCATCGCGGGGAAGTGCTTTCGTTACATGAATTCCTTGGGGAAAGCGGACACCTGCGCCCGGAGGGCTTGGATTCCATGCTTGGGGAGGCTTGTTACGTGAGGGGGTGGAGGAAATCACCGTCCGAGCACCTTCGAACTGCAAGGAAGTGGATCCTGCCGGATCTTTGATATATACCACTAGATGTGCACCGCATCCACTTTGTTTTGTGTATTTGAATTGTGTATGGGTTTTATATGAATTTTGTATTTTGAAGGGAATACATATATGATTTTTGTATATGAATCTTGCATTTTGAAGGGAATCTTCACATTTTATGATTAATTAAACATAAAGCGTGTACTCAAGCGTATGTAGAACTGCCTTACGATGACGGCTTGCAAGCCATAGGTCTATACTAGGATGCCAATTAACTTGGCATAAATGTCTATGATAACCGAAGTTGCAATACTAATGTTGCCTAAATTACACAATGCCAAAAGTATTTTCTTATTCATATGTGGGAAGAAAATATAATAATCATAATAAAGTAATGAAGGTTCAATCGATGGTAGTCTTCTATCATGACAATAGTCTGCCCCCCAACCCCCAACCTCCCTATTAGGCCGCCATCTCTTCTTCACCTTCAAATATCTCGGGGGGGCGAGCCTTACATGGAACTCTGAACCACCACCGATCTTGCAAAGGATCTGGAGCGAAGGTGACCTACAAAACCTCTATTACATTAGTTCCTTTGTTAATGACATATATAAATTTTATTGCATCCAAGTAAACATACTTGTTCACATTGCTCAACCCTCACGAGTGTGTCTTGACCCGCGATCTGGAAGCGAGTTGAATCTAGTGAATACAGGCCACTTTCGGATCTTTGCGTATCGTGGCATGAGCACCCGTACACACAAGATCAAACCATTAGGCATCAAACAACATTGTTTTGAATGCACTACCGACATCAACCTCCATGATAGTCTTTATAGTACCAATCCATTCCAACATTGCCTCGATTGGGTTTGGAGTGCGCACTACCGGTCGGCAAAAGCGTACTAAACTTTGCTGATATACCACAATCATAAGTGCGTTTGCCATGATCCACACTTTGTCGTCGAAAGTGAGCACCCGAAGACCATATTGATGCATATGAATTATACTACAAAGTAAAGGAACAAATGTTCAAAATAACGAAACGAAACTTCGTGAATTATATGCTATTAAGTTGCACTTACAAATAGTGACACGCCTTTAGCATATGCAAATTCTTCGCTAGAAACATGTTAAACGCGTTGCCTTGCCATCTCTAGTTGTTCGAGCAGCCATTTATTGTTTATCTCACTTGGCGGGACCCCTAGATGATCACGGAAGTGGTTGTTTCGCGATTCTTTTGTCGATAAGCGTCTTCTCTCCTCATCTCTCTTTATTTTTTTCTTCCTCGTATTTTTTATCCATTTCTCCATGGGGTGGAGTTGTAGATGAAAACTTATTGACTTTTGCTTTGTTCTTCTAGTGTGAACAATTTCTTACGTGGTCTTCCTTGGGAACTTCTCCAACTATAGTTGGAGTGTCTTCATCGGTCCATAATCGTGGAGCATTGGGGTGTAGATCGGCCAAGAACTTCGGTGACATAGAATAATGACTCTCGTGCTAACCAACCCTCGGCCATGCAACCCCTCGGCCTTGCCTTCTGTCTGAAGTCCTTGAGGACCTTCGAGGCGTTCTATAAAAACATCCATCTAGGATTTGTTGTGCTGCAAGCTCTACCGTCCACTAAATGCACTAGTAAGTGAGTTTGTATGTCCGTAAAAACTTGTTGGGAATTCTTTCTCTAGCATACAACATGCCTCAACGACCTTAGTTAAGCATGTCCGCGTAATTTCATTTGTCGGTATCTCCTTCCTTGTAATCCATCTAAATATGATTTAAGAAAGAAAAAGTTAAGTGAGAGTTCACATCGAGTGTTTTCTAAATCCGCATCTGAACACGAAAAACTTCGATAGGAGACATATTGCATGTAGTGGACCGTCGGCGAGAGCGACCCTCGAGAACAATAGGCATAACAAACTGCAATATCTTATGCCAATCATGAGATTTCAACCCGTTAACTCCCCTTACGTTAGAGAAACAATTACATAGCGAATGCATATATCCTGTCCAGTCTTTATTGCCTTGATAAAGCTTCTCGAGCGGGTTTCATACATTTTCTAGAGCGATCCAATCCACTTGTGGCCTTATTCCTTCTTGACATTTAACCATGCTTTAGATTTTGATCCAACTTCTTGTAGATCTTCTCGTCTTTGCATCGTGTCCTTCGTCCGGTGACATGCTTCCAAATAGGCGCCAAAACGTTTTTAAAGATGTGCATGGGATCAAAGAAGATGATGGATCTTCAATTACGTCAATAGGGTAGAAGGAAGAAGGATGCTTTCCACTTCATTCCCTTAACCTTATTTCCTTGGTGGCATCCCACATGTTACCCCAATCTCTCATTGTCAACCTTTTGGGAGGCTCTTGATTACAATGTTTTCTCTTGGACCTCACGTGACGAAAGTCGATTTTCCATTGGCGGATATCTCTTGAAGTTTGCATAGACATTTTTTGTGCAATGCCGTTGGCCGGCGAGAGTTCAAGCTGTTCAAACCCACACAAGTGACATGCCGCATATCCGGACACTTGGAGTCGAGAGTTCATACAAACCAGGCCAATAAACGTTGTCCACATTAAGATTGCTCTCAAGGTAAATCTTAGATTCGAAGACGAAGTTCTCTTGAGACATCGTAAACTTCAATACCTTCACTCCACAATGTCAAAAGCTCATCAATAACTATTTTCAGATATGGATCTAGACTTTCCGGCTTCTTCGGTCCTGGAACTAATAGTACTACCATTAAATGGCTAGTCTTCATGAGTAACCACGGTGGTAAATTATAGTTGATCAACACTACTGGCCAAGTTGACCACGCGGCTGATTGACGTCCATAAGGATTAACACCATCCGTTGCCAACCCTAATCGAGATTTCGTGGCTCTCTTCCAAATTCGGCCATGTTTCATCAATATGCTTCCATTGCTTGCGGTCACTAACCACGCGAAGTACATTGTCACTTTCGGCGCATTAGCGGCACACCAACCCATGGCGAAGCTAGAGATTCACATCGAAACAATAGCCTTATCGCGAGGGATCAATGGAAAGTAGCGAACCACCTTCATCGGGGCCGGTCTTTCCCTTGGCATCTGCATTGTACCTAGAGGCACCACATTTAGGGCATGTTTCTGTGTTCTTGTAGATGTCATCCGGATAATATACCATGCAATCATTTGGACAAGCGTGAATCTTATGGTAGCCTAAACCCGGTAGGCTGCCAATATATTTTTTTATTTCAGTCGACTTTTGGGCATAGTGTTCCCTTGTGGGAGTATTTTCTCTTGCAATAACACGTATAAAAGCAGGACCTTTACGTTATACATTCAACTACAAATTCAATAAGTCAAGTGATTGCAATTGTACTTACTCTAACAAAGCCGTAACAACGGCATTGTTCCATTTGAATTTGGCTTGAAGGTTTAATATCAATAAAGATGTCGTCAATCTAGATATGCTTGCACTGGATATAATGCTTTATCGCCTCCTCCAATAAAAACGTGATCTTCATGACCATCGTTAGGAGTATTTATATCGTCATCTAGGTGGATTTATCGAAGATTGGGCCAAATGCATCTAACATGTCGGCTATGGGTTCTTCAACTTCCATGAAAGTCGTCCATAGGGGCATTGTCATCATCTTCATCATCGTATTCTGTTCATCTTCATCATTGTACTCTTCATTATCGTTGTGCCCATGTTTGTACCATACCGCTCAATGTATTCTAATTACGCTATCCGCAATGACTTTTGATGTCGCCAATTGATGCGGCTTGGATGTGGTCTTATATCCACTTGCCTACCACCGCACGTCGGTTAAACGAAATATATGCGTGATTGATACATACATTGAGAGCCCGTGTTTGTTAAATTTTAAGCATTTAATAACGAATCGAAATATAAAAATTTATGTCATAATCAAAGCATATATTGAAGATATAATACACATTTATCTTCAATATGTGCAATCTCATTCCAAGAGAAGAAGAAGAAGAATTCAAGAAGAAGAAGAAAAATGGTGCATTCCGACAAAAATTATATGAGTAATTTGAGTACATCATCAAAGGACCTCCTGTATTGGTTTCATATTCACAAAATTTTACACAAAGTTTTTATAGCATAAACCATGATATATCTCCCGATCAATTTTACGGCTAAAAAATCTTCTTGGTCTTTGTTTGCCTCGACAAATTCACAATTGGTAGCCGAGGATTCTCGATAGAGCTATTAATAAAAGCAACAAGGTTTCCATGCAACCGGGGATCGACCATCAATATATGTGAAGCTTTATGTAGTCACCGGGCTTGGATATTGTTAGTGCATTTGAATTTAGGCCATAGATGAGCATCGCCCACTGATGCTTACTCAATTTATGCCAAATTAATGCGAGTTATATTCGGGACCTACATATGGCATTAAAGGAACGATCATTACCATCTTTGACTTTCACACTAGTCATAATATATAATCCTGGGCCAGCACCGGGGGACCCGACTATTTTTAATCATGTACTGCCTACCCCAATATGTAAATTGCTCCCCATAAATAATTGGCTTGCCTCTAGGCCATGCATTGAATTTCTTACGATCTTTATCTGTAAAGGGCTGGACCAAATGGACTAGTGAAGGTGGAAGATTATTTTCTTGACATGATCTAGTACATTCCAATTTTGATGAACATTGTCATTCCCTCCAATCTTGGCAACGGCCATTGCACGACGAGTTCTATCACGTAATGGGATACTCTTTGAGGAAGTTGATGGCTTTCTTTTTGTAGGGTTTTCTATGAACGCATTCATAGTATCAACATCATCTACTTCCAATGACAACATAACCCCAAAATCTATATACTTTGCTTGAGCTCACTTCATTCTCAATTTCTTCCTAACAAAATACAAGCAAACTAAGTTAAGACATCGATTCAAGTACATGAGAGTAGTTGATTATCGTTCATAAGATTAGTGTATTATACCTCGTTGGAATACCCCACATGTCGTCCGAAACCTTTGGATTTGTCGGGCATTCACCATATTTCTCAACATGGTCGAGGACAGTCTTTCTCATCCGTTTTATTTGTCCTTTGCACATCGAACAATTGCAATATAACCGCTCTGTCAAGTACAACTGCAAAAAAAAAGTAACATCAAGATATAAAGTTAACTAATCATTCGAAACATGTTTATGGTACATACATCGGCGGCATTCATTTCATGCACACCACCCCAGCCTCTAGGAAGACTAGGTCCACTTTGGGTCTAATTGGACTATTTGTGGCAATTGTTGGGGTAACATTCTTGCGCAAAGTCGCCATGTAACTTTCTCAAAGCTTTACGTCTCACTTTCACGTTCAAATTCCTTCCGACGTTAGGTCCATGTTGTTTTTCTAGTAAACAATAAAAATATTAATAAAAAACCATGTAATAATATAATAATTATAAATATCCATGTTTTTTTCATGATTTTATCAAATGTTTATTCTTAAGATTCAGATTCATACAACGTTTATGATATTTAGAAAGCATTTGATTGAAGGGTGCCTGAACCCGATACATCTAGTCCTCTCCATTTGAAATGGAGTCGACCAGTACCTTATATTCACGCAACCTTTCAAATCTTTTGTAATCTATGAAGATTGAAACTTCTGTTCTGAGGTGCATAAACCCGATACATTTAGTCTTCTCCATTCGGGATGGAACCGACCAGTACCTTGATCATGCATCCCTCAAGTTTTTAACATACTTTCAAGATTCAATCTTCTAATCTATTAGCATTTGGAGGTGTTTAACTCTAACACAAAGATTAAAGCAGAGATCTTACCTTATGAAGACCCGCGGCAAAAAAAAATCCGAAACAAGCGAGTGAAAAAATAACAAGTAAATAACCCGGCGGCGGGTTCCCGCCCATATGTGGCGTCGTTTATCGGCGTCTGTGTGGCGTCGTTTAACGGCGCCAAGCCGGCGTCGTCGACACCTAGGCATGCCACATCGACTGCGCCGCCGTCGATGCCCCCTCATATGCCACGTCAGATGATCATGACGTCGTTTAACGACGTCAAATGATCATAACGTCGTTAAACGACCAACTGTGATTGTTTAACATAACAGAAACAACATACAATACAAATAACACAAATAAATAAAAATCTTGATTGTTCCCATTCATAAAATAAGCTTATACAACGACAACACAAATAGATAAAAAAACTTATTGTTTCCATTCATAAAAAAGCTTATACATTACTTATGTCCATCCCGAGGGGCGTGGCGGTTTGATGCAACCATTTGCATCATTATCCGCACCATTAATGTCGTTTTCTCTTTGTTTGGCTCGGTGAGCCATTCTACCAATCGTTCCCGCATGGAACGCCCGGATGTTAGTGCAATCGAAGCTCCTTTTCACTCATCTTTGCCACGATGGTGAAGGGAGGGTTCTCGGCCCGGGAGAAGCGGGGGGTTCTTTGGAGTTGTCTTCCCTTGGAGGAGGAGGATTACTTGCTAGAAGGAACATATCGTCAGCGAAGGTGGTCTTCAACTTGGGACCATTATAGCAAGATAGGGAAGAACACTCAAAAATAAGAATAACAAAGACTCTTGATGGATCCACTTATAACGTGGATGTAGGGTTAGGGTTAGGGTTAGGGTTTTATTTGGCAAAAAAAAAAAATTCCTACGTGTGGCGTCGTTAAACGGCGTTTTAAGGCTGGCGATGTCTTGACAGCTTGCGAACCCGACTTAGCACCGGCACCATGCCACGCATGAGGGCGTGACACGTCAGCGTTATTACGCCGTCGTTCAATTACGGCGGCAAAAAGCTGGCGTCTTGACCGCGTTGGTACCCGGCAACCTGCCCATTTCCACGCGCATGGCCGGTAGCGGCGTCGGCTGTGAAAGCGTCGTTGAGCGGCGTTTAGGCGGCGTGTTTGACCGACGAGCTGCCCGGCAGCGGCCCGGTACCCATACCACCTTGGCGGGGCGACCGCGTCGACCACGATGGCCGTCGTTGAACGACGTCGAAACGACGTTGTCGTCGTTGAACGACGATCTCGTTGATCAACGACGACGATCCGGCGTTCATCGACGACGCGACGTCGTTGGACGTCGACGATCCCTTGTAGTGATGGAACATCCTAAATGCAAGGCTGAATACATGGGAACATCCTGAATTAATACAAGGCTGTATTTAGCTGCTTGTAAAAATGCTTTTGCTTTTGCCAAGATCTTTTGATAGTGAAGGAGATTGGAAAAGGGCTACAGAGAAGTAGAAGCACCATCAAACAATAGATTGATAAATCTAAACTAAGAAAAAAACAAAAAACACGAAATGCTGCTGGTGTTTACTAATCGAATGCAATATATAAATGCAAAGAAAAGGATTTGGAACACACCTGGAGATGAACATCAGATAAAGAGAGAAGAACGAAAGACCTTACCCAGTGGAGAGATTCGGCCGACCAGCTATGTCTTCGTCGCCATTAACAGCCTTAAACGTGCTCGATACCTGGGGATAAAAATTTCCAATACATTTTGTTAAGAATTTTAACATGCTGTTAGGGTTTAGCATAACCAAAACAAGTATGAATCGTGGTTAGCTTAAAATTTAACCTAACCAACTACGTTAAACCTTAACACCTTTGATCTTAACAGAAATTATTAACAGGGCATGTGTGAATGTCGTCATTTAAAATTTTAACGCTTACGCTTAACATAACCATTGGTGTGTAATTACCCTAAGGCCGGCGGTAAAAGTGCTAGGGAACCCACTGGGGCAGGATACTGGTTTTCGGAACCGGGCAGCGGTGGCACCGCCCGCCTGAACCGGCCGACGAATTCGTCGATTACCGTGGACGGATCTGCCGAAGGGTAATTTCGTTCACTGATTTTCCCTGTTCTTCACTGATTTGTTCGACTTTGTTCGGTTTACCGCTTAGGCTTCGATCTTAGTAGATTCTCTGCTCGATATTGTTTGGTTTCATTTCGCTGAAACTTAAAACTAAGAAAATAAAAACATCGCTGAAAACTTAGAAAATGAAGAGATGCAAGATCTTAAAATGTACAAAATGAAGAGAAGGAATGGCAGAGCGGAATAATGCCTAAAATTTTAAGCAGATGCAAAGAGTTAAACCCGTTTCTCCTGTTTCAAGCCCTAAGAACAGTGGAAACCTGAAGATTTAGTCATTATGGAGCAAGAAAATGCGGATTGAAGTGAAAGAGCCCTGCGATTGAAATAGAACTCGCTGCTTTTCTTCAACACATCTTGATAGGTCGCTTGCCATCGCCGGATTTGAGCGCTATTGAACCCTCCCTCTACCGACCGCAAAAGAGAAACCACCGCTTTACCACCGCTGACCTCTCTTCGCCATCACCGGATATGGGCTTTTGCTAAACGAAATCTCCCCCGCTAAGAGAAACAAAAACCTCCTCTTTGCAAAAAAAAAGATAAACGGCGGCAATACTATAGCAGCTGGAACCAAAACCGTAAAAACAATTTAGAAAAATTTCGCCTCGTGTCCACTAGCGCCATGCCACGGCACGATTCAAACCCCCGAAAAGTGGAACATTTTCTGCTTCTTCCTCGCTGGGTCGTTTCTTGGCTGCTCCGCTTATTTCACACACGATCGTAGATTTTACCGGACATTCTCGGCACTTTACCCAAATGATTACAAGATCTACCTCGCATTCTCGTGTTTTAACATCGATTTTAAAGAGTTTTTATCGGTCCACGAAATTTTTCTAAATTGTTTCCATCGCTACGGGGATGTTGCTTTAGGCAACATTCGGCATGTCAACCATGCCGATTGTTGCTTTAGGCAACGATGCGGCATGTCAACCATGCCTCCGCGTCGGCATGGTTGACATGCCAGAATGTTGCCTAAAGCAACATTCCTGTATACGTAAAATCAGGGTGCCCTAGATTCAGCCCTCTCATCCAATGGCGCCACGCCACGTGCAACTATTCTTTTCCTGAATGTTGCCCTGAATTGTAGCCGACATTCTGGATGTGCTATTCTTCTCTCTAACCGTTGGATGGCCGCCACGTGGCACTGAATCTAGGGCACCCATGATTTCACGTTGCAAGAATGGCTCTGCGCCTTGGATTCCGTACAGTCGGTGCCTCGCCTAGCTCTGCCCGTAGCGTCGTTCTTCCACGCCGGAATCCAAAGCGCAGAGCCATTCTTGTATACAAAACCCAAAGATTATCAAAAATTAATTTACAAGGTAATAACCTACCGGTGGTTTACGCGGGAAGAAAATGTGCGCATTGTTTAAAGGCGTGACAAAATGAAATTGTCTAACGGTCAAGATGCCCGCATAGTTGTAGAGCTCATCGAGGCCGTTGGAAAGCTCTGGCAGAGGCTCTTCTTTTGAGGCATGTTCTTCCTTACGAAACCACTTTCCTGCCGGAGCTTCTATTCAGGTCTCAAATTTACCCGGGGCTCGCTGGATCTCTTGCATTTCAGGTATCTACATAGTGTTTTTCTTGACATGTTTTGAAAATGCTAATCTTCCCTAAGCTCTTGCTCAAATATTGAGGTTAAAATGGACACGCTTTATTCTGTAATGGATATGTCTTATGTATTTACTTTTGTAAAGCCTCGGCACAGAATAGTTAAGATCATATCATTACTGTCGTTTAGGAAAAATTTCAGAAAAAAATACTCGTAAAGTGGCTCTTTTGATACTCCAGAAAAACATGGGAAGAGCACGAACTAGGCGAAGATTGCCTGAAAGTAGACCAGCAGCCGTGGACGATTCAAAGACAGATGATTATCATTCTGTTAACTCAGAATTATACTCTGATTGTATTGAGGGAGAACTCCAAAAACAAATCGAACTGCAGATTGAGAAAATTACCAGTTTTGCAGATAGTCACACTATCGAAGTAACTTCACCTCTCAAGCAGCATGGTAAGTCTTAATTGCGTGGTCCTAAGTTCCATTTCTGTTGTTAATATAATATGAAACAACTGTTACGTCCAAGCACTCAAGCATATTTTGCTGAAGAGCTTAACTATATGGAATACTCTAGATTTTTCTCTTTAACTTGTAAGGGTCACTTCCAAACTACACCATAGAGTTCGAGTTTGATTTTCTTACAGGTTCCAGCAGAACGAGGGGTTGTAATGTTAGTAGGAGGGTCGATATATCTAATGTGCCAGCAGTTACAAAGGGAATTGAAGAGATCATGCCATGTTCTGATCCCAAACGACCACGACTATCCCCCCTTGCTGCACGAGCAGCCTTGGCAGCCTCATTACAGGGATTCGCATCAGTTAATCTGGTCCAAAGTGCTCTGGTAACAAAATTGGCACAAGCAGGAGGCCCA
Source organism: Isoetes taiwanensis (assembly GCA_021234155.1). NCBI lineage: Eukaryota > Viridiplantae > Streptophyta > Lycopodiopsida > Isoetales > Isoetaceae > Isoetes > Isoetes taiwanensis. The sequence continues at coordinate 3,067,730 of JAJEKV010000097.1, read as the reverse complement.
CTCAAGAATATAAGTGTCAACTTCACCTTGGCAAGTTCTGTATTTCAACCGACTGAAATTACTCCAACTGAAACAAAGAAGATGAACCATAGAAAGCTGTCTACTAAAGTGTTGCCCATAGAAAACCATAAATCAGGCATTGTTATCCAGCATATGGACAAGGGTCTTACAGACATTTCAAGAAATCTGGCTTCACAAGCTGCAGGCTCTGTTGAAGAAAATGTGAGCACACATTTTGTAAAAACTGGAGATCTTAAACTTGTTAATCCAGGACATGGAAACCAAGCTCACCGAAAGGGTATCCCAGCATTGCATGTTAGAAGGAGTCCTCGTCATTCAGTTGCTGATAATGATCAAGTGCTATGCCACACCGTCCTCGAAAATCAGAGAAATGCTAAGCTTGGAAAATTTACAAAGGAGGAAAGTCCACCTAGGTCATTAGCAGAAGGAAGCCTCCAAAACAAGGGTTTGAAGCAAGCAGTAGCAGGGCCTAAACTCCCTAAAAATTCTAAATCAGTCAGCACTGGCACATTGCATGTCAGAAGGAGTCCTCGCCATTCAATTGTTGATAATGATCAAGTATACACTGCCTCCAAAGATCAGAGAAATGATGAGCTTGAAAAGCTTAGACAGGAGGAAATTCCACAGGAGGAAACTCCACCTGGATCAGTTAGCAGTGGAAACACATGTGAAGTGAACACAACATATAAATCTCTATGTTACAATAAAACCCCTACAGAGCAAAATGTACCAGATAGGCATGTAAGGCGAAGCCCACGACTGAATGTAACTGGAAAAGAAGAAAAACTCCATTTGAAGGCATCATTTAAAGATGTGGAAAGGGTTACATCTGAAACCAATGCTGTTTGGCAGAGAACAACCCGATTCTCTGTTAGTAATTCGAGGAAGAAGTGAACAAAATTGCAGCACAAAAAAACACCTAGGAAGTTGAACAGCATATTGCCAACATAAGTAAAAGCATATGCAGAATTTCTACCAGAAAAATTCTAAGGAAGCTTAGCTGATATGATCAATGACGGGACCTGAGAGCAATCCAGCAGAAGTAATGGTAATGATAGTGTGCTAATCCTTAGGATGCATCTGCTGCCTTAAGATGCGACCTTTTACGATGGTTTTTTGAAGTTTCTAAACAAGGAAGGCTTTTCTTTGTATATTTTGTATCTGATACCTCGTCATGATCTTAAAATGCTGCCAAAGTGTCTTTGGTACGCCTGATGGCAACAACGAAAACACAAAATAGCTTTTTAGCAGCTAGTGCCACAATGAAGAAGCAGGTAATTTAATTGGTCAAGGGCTATTAAAAAATACCCGGTTATCATAGAGGAAAAACCCACCACAATTGAATATTAACTGGGTAGATTAAAATCGAAGGAAAAATATTCTTCTCTAAAATTGCGAGTTTCTAAAACAGCAGGCTAAGAATATAAACCTGCTGGAAAAGAATAGCAGGCTAGGAATATAAATATGCTGGATGCTTACCTTGAAAAAACTTCCCGAAATCTTAGGATAGAGAAGGGCTAGATAACGTCCTCCCACGAGGCATTACGGCTCAAGAAAATGGCCGATGGCCGAGTGGCCATGTGGCCAGGAAATTCCGAGGCCGTACGGCAGTACGGCCGAGGGGAGGACGTTATCGGCCTTAACATCCTGGGCTGAGTCCTTTTGCACAGAGTTCTTGGCTTCAAAGTGGAAGAGAGGTTGTCTGGCTCACAAATCCGGCAGCAAATCATGGGGTTTGGCAGCAGATCCGGCAAGAACTTCTGCAATCATGGTTTAACAGCAGATCCAAGCCGAAAAGGAAAACCCAATTCGCAAAGGAGGGCGGATCGAAGGGGAAATAAGAATGAATAAGAAATGGAGCTATAAGAACGTTTTTCACTGGAAACTACAGAAAGAAAGTAAGCCATCAGCAAATCTGCAGGGCTTCAGATTATCAAGGCTATAAGAAATGGATGCGCCCTTTTTTTTCTCGTTTTGGGAAAGAGGGGCCCTCGCTCTTCAATGCACGATTTTGGTCCGCTTCGGGTCCGTTTCACGATTGAACGCTGACGCCGATTGGGCGCCAGAGATAGGATTGATCTCACCCGCCCGCCAAAGGCGACGGGCCATGCCTTCTAAATCCGGCCGACCGCGTAACCAGCCCCCAAATCCGGCCGATCCTTTACGATCCTTTCTCGCTTGTTATGGCTGTAACATGCTTGTTATGGCCATAACAAAATTGGTCCACATAATGTTACCGGATATAGCACTTTAGAAAGAACGGCCGAGATTAATTCCTAGAGCAAAAGGATGAGGACCCGTGACGCTAAGGGCTCAAAATATGTATAACCTCGCATTTGATGGTATCTTCAAGAGGCTCCTTTCCCCGAGAATCACTAACCCTCTATGAACGATTCTCGCTCCCTGACCCCTCGCTTTGGGTATGGTCTTTTCGGTGGGTCCCAAACATCTATCCGTAGGGAGCATCCCGGCTATGCAAAAAAAGACACCTTCCTCCGACGGAATTATAAATCTAACTAAGATCCCACTCAAAATCACAAACAAAATCACAAATGTTTTATACCGCCAATGGAATCACTCAACGTAATACTCCACCAAAGAGAATCTTTAGGGGCATATTCCACCCAAGTGAAATAACCCGCCAAATATTCTCGCTACACCTAATCACCGTGAGTGTAATCCCCTCGATGGAAACACCTCTGTCGAGGAACCCATGCCGGGGGCTCGATTTGGCGAGCATCTCGGCCGCTCATATAACCCGGGTAATCATAACCGCTGATCCCGTGGATTCTCACCCGAGTGAAATCACCGGATAAACATTCCACCAAAAGGGATATGCATTTTTGTTATTCATCTTCTATGGAATCAAAGATATTCTTTAGGACCTAATCATGTCGCATATTTCTCGCACCATAGAATCACCGGCCTCCTCCCCCCCCCAAAACCCAAACCCCCAAACCTACCTTTTGGCATATATTTACCTAACGAGCCTCAGTATATGTTCCGACACCGACATGTTTTAACCATGTCTTTTGACATGTTATAGCCCTATGGGTCCGGTTGTTCGCCCATGGGCTTCGCTTCGATGGATGCATATCCATGTCTCGCACACATTACCCATGACCATGCCTCCCTGGACGGACATACCGGCATTAAGGGACCTGCATCGCATCACGCATCCCGACCCCATGATACGTTATAGCCAAATATGATTGGCTCACGACGGCGAAGAAAAGAGCAAAATTTTGAAAAACAAGTTTTGGAAATCATAGGTTATGGAATGATGTTTGGCGATTTCACGAATTTTCGATTGGGATGCCAAAGAAATCATGGAAATGATGCTAGGGGCTGAAATGATGCTTTGGCTGATTTCAAATGGAGCAGCATTTTCAAGTGAGTTTTTGGCTTCCTCTTTCTTTTTGTACTCCTCAAGAAATCGCCTATCCCTTTCCGATCAATGACCTGTTTCACCATGAAAGTTTTTCATGTTTTGAGCTTGACTTCCTGTCAATTTTGGGTCCCTCCAACAAAGATTAAACAAAGCTCGATTGTATTTTTCCTTTAGCAAAATTGGGTTTATTTTCCTTAAACAAATTTAGAGCACGATTATGGCGGTAATGCATGCGAAAAGCATTTTTATATTCTTAGCCCAACAAAAAACGACATGGTCATTCAACCAATTTTGTTTTGCTTGCACGTAGAAAGAGAAAGAGACCAGTTGCTGCTGCTGTGAAGCTAATTTCACACAACAGTGAGAGCATTGAGGCCACAATTCAGCCAAGAAGATCTTCCCAAATCTCCCCGTGAGGTATGGTTAAAGGCAGGAATTTTGGTCCTCTAGTAGCATAGGAGGGAATTTAAACTTCGTCTGCCCAATCCCTCGACATTGCCTCGAAGTTTCTATTGGTTTTACTTCTCGTGATTCCATGGCAAACAGTGAGGAAGGAGAATGTAGTACAAGCAGGGATCCAAACGATCTAGTTGCTCGTACACTAGTAAGCATTGCACATGAGTTATCCATTGATGGTGAGGCAGTTGTAGAGGCAGATTTGAATGCTACTATGGGAGAGAATTCCATGGAGAATGACGTCCAGGTGGCTGCCAATTCAGAGCCAATTCAAGATCAATTTGGGGCAGATTTGCATGATCATGTTGGGGCAGATCTGAGATGAAGACATCTTCGAGGAGGAGAACTTGAGGGAGAAGAAGAGCAGTTGCAGCAGCCCCTTTGGGAGTATAACACTGATACGAAGATGTATGTTTGTTTGATTGCTACCTGCTCATACACAGTTAATAGGAAGGATAGATTCAAGACTCACTTGGGATCTGCACATGGCATGAAAGATGTGGAAGTGGGAGGTGCTAAAAGAGGCAGGCCATGGAAGAATCCAGATGGTCCATCGCACCCTAATAGGTCCACTGATTTGTGGTACATGCAGTACACCACAAACCCGGATTGGAGGTACAAGAATGGGTCTGAGGAGATATAAAACGCCCGCACCAAAGCGTGCACGCCTAACATTTGAAGATTTGTGTCGATGGTGAGGCAAGGGAGCGGGAGGAAGCCAAATTTGTAGCTGATTTTGTGGAGAAGAGAGCACTTGCATGGGAGGCAATGTAGGAAAAAAAATTGGCACCTGTATAGATCTAATATTGCCGATAATTGGTTCTTGGAGGAGACAACCCAGAAGATTGGAACATGAAGGAGGAAAACTTAAACGAAAATTAATGGCATGTCTCAAAGTTGAGGATGAGCCACCAAAGAACACAAGATCCTAGCCAATCTACCCCCTCTCGGACAAAAAGTTTGCAGCCACGGATTAGGGTTGACCAATCAAGTCATTCTTTTGGTTGAGACCCCAGAGCATGCAAGAACCATGGCCTCTTCTAGCACTAGCACAGTTCACACCATTCTGACTTTGAGGCCAGAATGGACTTTTGAGAAAGGATTCATTGACCTCCTTTATGACTGATACAATATGAGGAATGCCAAGAAGAGAAAAGCAGCAGCATCCAATTATAATTGCCGATGGCCATTATATCTTAGGAGTCCAATATGGAAGCAGGGTTCTTCTAGCTATGGGGAGTTTTGTATAGAGCAAAAGGATGTCTCAGACAAGCCTGAATTAACGCACAAAGTCATGGCTTCATGACAATCACATCGGGTGCTACTTAATGTAAGCCTCTTATTGTATTAGTTAGTGTATTAATGTAAGCTACTTATTGCATTAGTTTTGTCTCTTTCTATTATTATTATTATTATTTTATTTTATTTTTTGGCTAAAATGCATGTGCTTTGCAGGATTCTGTGCCATACAATACCCTATAGCAGAAGAGGGCAACATTGTTGGTTTAATCCAGCCCCGATGGGGCTGCTCTTGAACAATTCAGACATCTAGAGAAATTTGTTGGCTCCTAGACTAGCAGGTAGGCGCATGGATTTCGGGAAGATAGATTCCATTTCATTTTATTGGCTGTCAGCTAACACCAGGTAAATCTCTCTATGTTAGCCAATGAATTGATACATCATATTCTTACACTCACAAGTGGCTGCAGGAGTGAAAGTGCTCTGTGACTGAGAGAATTGAAGGAACAGAGAAAGACGGAAAAATGGACGTAGGTCGCTTCAACGATGCATGAGAAAGAACCCACTAAACCCTAAGTGACTATGGCCCTTATAGATAGGCCATGTCATCAACACACGTGACCCTAAACCCTAAGTGACAAAAGGTGACACACGTGGCAAAAGGTGCTTGCTGAGTCATCATAATAGGTTGACCTAACATCCCCCCTGATGACCAGCATAGCTGAAAGTAGACAAAATTTAAGAATTTAACAGTGGAGAAATCAATGTCCCCCTTGAGTATCGGCCGCAGTACAACATGCAAAAATGTTTCATGTCGAAGAAAGTGTCTTCCTCAGAAGTGCTTTTTGTAAAACCATCGCGATGTTGTTCTTTGGTGGAGAAGTAAGAAAGATTGAGTCGTCCTTTTTGCACCGTTCTCGAACAAAGCGAGTTTGATGTCCATGTGTTTTATTTGAAGATGCATCGATAGTCTTTGGCATGTTGAATAGCCCCAATGTTATCGCAATAAATCGTTGCGGGGGGTTGTGAGAATGCCAAGATCTTCAAATAGGTGTACCATATAGCATTTCTTGAACTGTAAAGTGTGAGAGCTTTAAGCTCAACTTCAGTTGTACTAATGCTATTAGTTTCTTGCTTTTGTGACTTCCAACTAATGGGATTGCCTCCAAAAAGGAAATATACCCGATAGACATTTTCGATGGTCAATGTCCGTTGATGCCATGTCCGAATCGAGTAGAGAATTAATTGAGGATGCAACACTCTTGTATAACTTCGGTCCTTCTTTAGCAGTCCTCTCGAGATATCGAAGGACTCGCTTTGTTGCCTTCAATGAGTCTCTTTAGGATGTGTCATGAACCTAGAGAGTACTCCCATGCATACACAATGTCGACGAAAGTGGTACATAGATATAGCAGGCACCAATGAGTCAGTTCTATACAATGTGCCATCAACAAATTTCATCCTCAGTGTGTAATGTCAATTGTTGGCCCGGATCATATGGATTTGGTGCGGCTGTACAATCGACATGTGATACTTCTCAAGAAGTTCTCATGTAATTTTCTGTTGTGACGTAGAAAAATTCTGAGAGGTTTGCCAAATTTCATGCCAAGACAAGAATGTAAGTAGCCTAAGTCCGTTACCTCAAAGTGAGCATTGAGGCGAGCTTTGGTGGAGTGTATGAGTTCTTCAAAGATCCCCTGCCATTATGGTGTCATCCACATATAGCAAAATAATGGAGACCAATGTGTTTTGGAACTTAAAGTATAAGCTAGGATCTGCCCGGACCTTTGATATTTCATATCAATGAGAAATGCATTTATCTTCATGTTCCAACATCCGGGTGCCCTGCTTCAAACCATAGATGCTTTTCTTTAGCTTGCACACATAATTTGGATAGTGTGGATCTTGAAATCCGGGGGGTCGCATGTATAGCTCCTCTGCTAGTTCTCCATTGAGAAAAGCAGATTTGAAGTCCATTTGGTAGACCGGCCATCCTTTCTCGAAGCCGCTAATGCTAGCACTTTGCTCTCATAGTATCCATCCTAACCACCGGAGCAAAGACTTCATTATAGTCAAATCCTTGTTCTTGTGTGTAGCCTTTTGCTACTAAGCGAAGCTTTGTGCTTTGAGATGGTGCCATCGGAATGATATTTGGTGCGAAATAGCCACTTTGGCGCCTATTACGTTATGGTTCTGGCTGGTTTTGGAACAAGGTCCCAAGTATCCCGCTTATTAAGCATGGTGAGTTCTTCGTGCATTGCTGTTTTCCAGCTGAGCATGCTTTTGTTGCTTGAGCATACGCTGTTGGATCGAAATCCATCAACACTTTTTGCCATCAAGGCATAATTGCAAAAACCGGAGCTTGCAAGATTGGTCGATGACACTATCTTCCACGATAGTCTATAGCTGGTAAGCGTCGCGATCGAAGCGGATCTTCGGGTGCAAAGATGAGTATTCTAAACCGAGTATGGGTAGAAGATGCCGGAGATGGAACAGTTCAACAAAGTCTAGTGGCGCAAAAATCATCATACAGATTGTCCATGAGAGTTTCTGTGAGCCGGTGTAGGTGCCGATTGCAAAGGCATCATGATCTGCTTTTTTTGCGCCAGGGGTGACCGTGAGTTGGTGATGGCTTTGTTGGGCTGGAATGTTCTCAGATATCTTGATCATTATCAAGCAAGTTGCATATGACCTTGTCATATTCTATCCGGTCGTGGTGATAGAATTCAGAGGAGTATATGGCATCTTCCACAAAGACCATGCTCGAAAGAGGACTTTTTTTCAATAGGATCATAACAGCCATGCCTTCATGTTGGTTGCATACCCTATAAAAATACATTTCAAAGATCTGTCAGCTAGCTTTCCATTCTTCTGAAGAATTTCCCTAGGATAGGTAGCATATCCTAGACATCCAAACACTTTGAAGTGTGAATATGTAGCATAATAACAGGGGGTTTTCTTTGTGTTTTTGTACGCTTTTCACAAAGGTTTTCCTAAGATTTCATGGCGTATTCGAATAGATGTACTAATGCGCATATCTAGAGTGCACCATTTCTTAGTCGTTGATTTAGCTTTTTTTTTTCAATGGTCTAACATCCAAGGGCTCACAACAAAAGCCCTCTTTTTATTTTAGGGGCTGAACATGCAAGCCTCGTTTGCCCTAAAGCTTGGCCATGAACCACTGTTGGGGTTGGCCGGATTTGAAGCAGCGGATTTGCAACATATTGGATTTGAAGCAGCGGATTTGCAACATATTTGAAGCAACGGATTTGTCAAGGCGATATCAAGTTTTGGGCCTTTATAAAAGTTCTAGGGCAAATCCAGAGTTGGGGGTTTCTCCTACAACCCGAGAGCTCGGGAGGTTTCATCTGCGGCCCGAGCTTCGGGGAGTTCCGAACACATATCTCTAGTTTTAGATTTTGCAGTTTTGGCATACACATGATCGTAACACTATTCTCGACTCGGATTTACAGTAGATGCTTACGCTTTTAAAACTACCCCAAACAACGGCAGCGATCCCTCCACGAAGCATTGAAAGCTCGCCATTATACCAAATAAAAGGTCGATATATGGGGTTTTAGGTGTATCGTCAATCCGTCCCCCTGGCCCGGAACCAAAACCAAGGTAAACTTTCTTCCCCTCGTTCTTTTTCGAGGCGCCATAAATTATGTGTACATGTTTATCGCTCTATTACTATCCATATCAATGCCCGTGCAAGCTTCAACCAACTACCGTTCCAAGGACCCTTTAAAGCTAAGTTATGTCTCGTATTTTTTTTTCTTAGAATCTGAAGCTAATGGCTCTCAATCTCCATAAAATTGGAGCAAGATCATTTATCGGGATTGTGATTTTGTCTTTTACATCCAATCTCAAATGTAGGTCTACCTAATCTAAAAAGAATGAGCTGAAGTTAGATTTTTGTGATGGGGGTGGAAGCTAAGATGGCACTCGCTTTTTGTTTCTCCGGACAATGAGTACATATGCTGCCACACCAGCTCTTTTGTATTTGGGGATTCGCAAGTAGATCCCGGAAATAACAACTATTTGGCAACTTCTGACGAAGGCAAACTTCCCGCAATTTGATACTAGGCAGCCAATCCAAGGTTTTTCACCGTGGGGACACTTGTGAAGTTTGGTTTTGCAATGGCTTTTGTAGCCACAGTTCTAGCATGGAGAATTCTTGAAAAGCTGGATTGCTTGATGAAGCAAGGGGTACAATGCGTTGGATTACAGATTATTTTATAAAGGTCATCCTTCCAAGAATGAGCTATACTTCCGTGAAATTTCACCCCCTTATCCTTCTAAGCATTATCTTATCTTCTATTTTTCATTTGTGCTCTCTCTCGTTTGTTCTAAGCTTAATTCCACACTTTGTTAAACCATGGAATTCATTGCTTTAAGTTATGCAATGGCTTGCTTTCCTTTGTCCGTGCCTCAATTTACATACTACCTTGCTAGCATTTGTCATGTTCTTGGAAAGTTTTTGCATATGTGTTTTGCTCAAAATAATTAATGCTAAAGTATTCTCTCAGTAGTATTCTCTATGCAGTTCAAAAATTTTTGCAGGATGTTGATATCTCTAGCAATGCTTACGATGGCAATTGCACAAACAACTAAGGAAGACACAACTCAAAATTATTCATCTCTTCGAATAGTTGTGAACCTAAGGCTGTTTTTGCAGAATTTAAGTGAGGGAGCTGTTTCAGACTCAGATAGTGATGATGTTATCTTCACATTGCAGAATGTAGATAAAGCTCCAGCTCAAAGTTCTAGTAATGTAAAAGAAGGTAATGTGCTTTGTTGAATTCAAGAAACTCATATGATGCAAATCGATACGTGACCATTATTTTTGCTTTGTGTAGTTTGCAAGGACTTCTAGTTTTATGACCCTTTGGGCAATGCGGGGAATTGAGACTAGAATTAGAAGTGTTTCTTGAGATTATGCTACCAATTCTATATGTTCACCTCAATGGAAGTGAGAATCTCCAGTTGTGCATTGACTTTTTTATTCCTTATGCAAAACTAGTGGATTGTATTTCTAGAATCGTGGAATGTACGAGACATTGCATTTGCTCCTCTATACAATATTTAGATCACTGAATAAGCTAGGTTGTGAAGAGATGCAAGTATAATATGCTATTAATGTATAAAGGGGCAAAGACCATGCATTACTCTAGGGGCTAGTTAGGTCCTTTTTCTGCTTCTAATATCTAACATACAAACTTATAAATTATAATCTCATTTATTTTCCTTATCACTTGCCATTGTTTATTTCCTAGTGGGTTTTTTTCGTACGTTTCAATAAAATGATTACAAAATGTCTATACTATTATCACACATGTTTTTTACTTTACAGCCAGAATGCAGCCGCTCTTGCTCCATAATGTTTGATGCAGCATTATCCTTTGGGATGTTTGATGTCTGCCTTTGGGATGTTTGATGTCTGCTTCATGCACTTATGCTAGATATACAGTTGTCCAGTTGTACTTTTGCAGAAAATTAACTCATCCAAGTGTGAAGTCACGTTGTTTGTTCTTAGCCCCGAAGGGGCAAAAATTTTTTTTAACCTATAACAAAAACCATTACATTAAATTAAATTAAACCATTACATTAAACCATTACATTACTTTTAAATTAAATCCCCCTTCAAACCCCCTTTGGTTTGGGTGCATATTCACACGGGGGGTGACGTAGGGCAGCGAGAGCCCCTATAAATATTTTTGCACGCATACAAAATCAACACCATATAGTATATTACCTCAAATCTTATAGTATTTTGCAAATCTTGTTATACAGTATAGCAAATTCCATACTTCCATACCCCACAAACGAGGAACTTTGTGTACGGTGTAGATTAAGGAATAAGGGGTGAATATGCCTATCCAACGACTCGTTGTTGCGAGTCACCCCCCTGTGAATATGCACCCAAACCAAAGGGGTTTGAAGGGGGATTTAATTTAAAAGTAATGTAATGGTTTAATGTAATGGTTTAATTTAATTTAATGTAATGGTTTTTGTTATAGGTTAAAAATTTTTTTCCAAACAAAGCTTCAAATGGAGTCCGAGTTTCGTGGTTTTAGTGGGGGGCCCCCTTAGAGATGTAAACTAGCCGTGACGATACCTCTTAAAGTGCTTTATGCTTTAGCATACCCGTGTGAGATCCATAATAGATCGATTCTTGCTCTGCGACGCCATTCGAGAATGGGCATATGGGACCATTAATTCCCTTTGTACTCCTTTGGACCGTAGAAAGTCGTCAAACTCATGAGACAATGTATTCCTTGGCATTATCGGACTGAATGCCTTAATAGTGGTTGAGAATTGATTCTCAACAAGGTCACTGAAATTTTGATAAATGGAAAAAGCTTCAGATTTATATTTGATGGGATAAATCCAAGTGTAGCGGTGAAGTCATCAATGAAGAGGATAAAATACCTACCGCCACCTAGGGATGCAATTGGCAAATGACAAATATCGAGTGTATCAATTGAAGTGGTCTATCTGCTGCGATATTGTGCTTGATCCGATATGGAGCTTGGATTTGCTTGCCAAGCACGCATGCGACACAATGAAGATCTTGGCGCTTTGAGAACTAGTAAGCCTTTTACAATTTGATACTTTGATGCGTAAACTAGAGCGTAAAGGTTTGCATATCCGCATACCTTGCATGCCACGGTGATTCTTGAGTGGTTTAATTGTTCAGAGTATATGAGTTTGCTTTGTTGTTTTGTTGTGGCAGAGTGATTGTGAAGCACATAAAGTCCTTCCTTGTTGAGAAATCCTTGTGCTATAGGTCCAAGCTTTTGGAGATCGACATAAGCCGGGGATTCTTTTTGCAAGATGTGAACGAATCCGCCAGAACAACACTCCGACAAGCCTAATTTCTTGTCAAATTCACTTACACCGAGTAAGTTAACTAGGAGGCCAGTACAAGAATCACATCTTCAATTACGAAAGTGAGACAATTTTCTGCTTGAAGGATAGCAGCTCCTTTGGCTTTTGAATGTTCTATGTGACCATCTCGCCATTCTTACCAGAGTCTTATCATAAGACTTGAGATTGTGAACAAGTCCCTAATTTCCTCGCTAGGTGTTTAGTGGCTCGAATCAATGAGCCGGACATCATCTCGGCCGCCAAGGTCTCTGCGGCCATTGAGAAATTGGGTCTCCAAAATATCAATATCAATATGTGATACATGAGCAGCAGAGTTGAAGTGGGATTTGAAGTGGATTTTTCTTCTTCGGGTGCATGAGGAGATGGATGAGTTTTGCAATATTGAGCAAACTCTCTCTATAATTTCCTCAGAGCTCGCTTCATATGACCTTTAATGCTACAATACCAACATGAAAGAGGATCTTTAGAGCTAGAATCAAAGATCGAAAGACTTATTGAAGTGTCTTTTTCAGATCTATCATATTTATTTGTTTGGGCAGAGAATACTTAGCTTTTGAATAGTGTCTTTGATTCTTCATTTGCTGACTTCTTGTGTTCGATTTCAAATCATATAGTTGCCGCTTTGTAGAATGATGAAAAGAGACTTGAATCTTGGGCTGCAGTTGATAAAAATCCTTGACATGTCGATATTCTTTGGATAAACCATTCAAGGCATATAAGATGAGCTTGATCTCATCCATAGTACCACCTGCTCCATGATACTTTTCTTCTAACTCCTTTAATTGTTGAATATAATCTTTCATATTTGTGCAATCTTGCAGCCTTAGATTACTCATTTTCCCTTGAAGAGAGAGCTGCTTTCCATGCATGAACACATGCATTGTGGAGAATATTGTAGGCTTCTTGAAAGGTGGTCTTATCTCTGATATCACGCATGAATTCTGGTGATACACATGCTCTCAAATGATTGAGGGCATAGAAGTCTTTCCATGTGTCTTCAGGGGTGAGAGGATTCCAGGATTTGCCCAATACATCACCTAAATCCTTCAAATTAAGATGGGTTTGAAGGGCATCTCTCCATGTGAAATAGTTATCACCATCAAGAACTGGATGCTGAAAATATTTCCAAGGTTCATGACTGTGGCCCAAGAATTTTGAGTAGAACAAATCTGAATATATCTGTCAATAGGGCTACTCCAAGCACTCAGATCTACTCCAGGCACTCAGATCTGAGAGATCTAACAAGGAAAGAAAAGTCTAGAAAAAAATTTCTTCAGACTATGAAGTCTGGATCCCGATCGACCCAAACCGCTCAATGCCATAAAATCATGTGTAATTTCGAATTTGGGTATGCATATATCCATGCTCAGCCTCAAAAACGGCCCAAAGCAGCAAAATTAAAAAGGGATCCGACTATTCTTGCTCCGAATTACAATTCTTGGCAAATTCCTCCGTCTTGCAAAGCTAGCAAGAAATTCCGCGGAGGTTTTCGTCGATGCGCACGAATCTTGGATTGTTGAGAAGCCTCAGCAATTCTTCTGAAGGTAGATCAGCCTCTTTTCCATGTAATCTACAAATAAACTATTGAGTAGAAGATGCTAACTCTTTCCTCCAAGCCAGTGCTCTGATACCATGAAAGCGCTCTGTGACTGACAGAATTGAAGGAACAGAGAAAGACGGAAAAATGGACGTAGGCTGCTCTACGCATGCATGAGAAAGAACCCACTAAACCCTAAGTGACTATGGCCTTTATAGATAGGCCATGTCATCAACACACGTGACCCTAAACCCTAAGTGACAAAAGGTGACACACGTGGCAAAAGGTGCTTGCTGAGTCATCATAATAGGTTGACCTAACAAGGAGTCATTGGAGTTTGTTCATCTTTGTGACGGAGATGCAAGTTTGTAGTGCCTTTGGTCAGGCCACGCCCGTAATTCTACATTTTGATAGCTCTGCTGGTTTTCATAATCATGTATCTTCTCATTTCACAGTGTAAGTACCATCATTAATGATTTATCATGCACTTAGTTATGTAATTCTCATTCTTTTTTCGGTTTGGGAAAGCTTTGTTTCCTTTATAGGAAAATTTTATGATTCTTTTGATGATCAAAATTTTCAAAATTTACGTGAAACCTCCCCTACAATTAGGCGGAGGTTCCCTCTGATGTTATTAAACGCCATTTAATATCACACTCATATCATTCAAACATATTCAAAGATAAGGTCTGCGCAACCTATGTCATGGTCTTTTTCCCATCTTTCAAGAAATTTATAACCCTCAAAGGGGCTTTTCATTTAAGTATTTCATCAAATCTATCTTGATTTTTGAAAAAATTCGTCCCAACTCTCGTTTATACCTTTTCCGCCAATGTAGCTGTAGTAAATTTTTAGTTGCTACTAAGACATTTCTTAATCTTATATTGTCGATATGAAGTTTAAAGCATTGATTTCTTTCTGTGTCATCATAAGTTTTAGATTTGCATTATCTCCCGTATTACTTAGAGTATCAGAGATATAAGTGTTACCTTTATGAAACATTCAATAAAAACATGGACCTATTCAGATTTATTAGTGATTTAGCAAATTTACAATTTGACAATTACAACAAATTGTAAATAACATTTTATGGTTTGATGATAGATTCACTTAAAACTATCACGAAAATTTTACAATTTACAAACTCTTAGCACTTCTAAAAATATTTTAAAAAAGTGTTAGATTGACACTGATAAAATGATAAAGTCTGTGTTTTAATAACAAATTTCTAAATAGTTTATTTTATATGAAGTAAAACATATAAAAAATTAATCAATAATAAACTAGTCAATTTTTTTTTTGTTAAAACATAGATGAATCTCTCAATTAATGTTAATCTAAAACTTTCTTTAAATATTTCATAGAAATATTATTTCAATCATATAGAGTTCTTCTTATATAAAAAAAAAATTCTAAATAGATTGAAGTGAAAATTAATCTTGAAAGCAATTTCATGATTTACTAACCATCATATCTTTGACCTAAAAATAAACTAGTAACATTATTAGATTCAACAAGAGTTGAAGAAGTGCAAATTTTTGGAGGGTTTTTTCAGAGATGGTTTAGAGGGTTTTCTATGGGTTGACGCAAAGTAGGGAGGTATAAAAACTCTTCATTGGTATACATGCTTGGAATATAAATGTGTTGTCTACCTTTTGTTTAATCCTTTGCGTATATTCTTGGGTATTTGATCTAAGTATATAATTTTAATTTATTATACAATAGTATAATACATAAAGCATTCCCTTACTCTAATCAAAGCATCTAAAATAATATGGAAAAGTTTGTTGAAAGTAATAAAAATGCGGAAGAAAAATTAAGCCGAAAAATATGAAACAAATGTTAACAATAGTTCTTGTAGGTACCACATGTTTATGAACTAGATGTTTGATAAAAAATGCACACGAGTTTGATAGCAATGTGATATTTGCTATGTCTACCTCAAACTTTCAATACATTCATCGTCCACAAATAGACATCGCTTTCTCTTTGAAACAGTTGTAACAGGTGAATGTTCGGATGCTTGCACTATAGCAATCTTCTCAGCATAGTCTGGTAATGCACTGCAAACATGCACCAACATTAAAAACTACTAACAAGTAATGTCATGTAGCTATAAATGCATACAATATATCTTCAAAGAGTAAGATTTTACTATTCCTCCGGCTCCTCAACATCTTGACCCACAACATCCTCATCTTCAGACTCTGAATCATAATTCTCATTCTTGCTCCCCGAAGTCAATGCATTTGGCTTCATTAGTTTTGATATGCGCTTAGCTTTTACAAGATCACATAGAGCGGGATCACTATCAAATGAGAAACAATGGCATCCACGAATAGCACAAGCCATCAACATTGAGCCTGTTCTGTTCACCTAAAATAAATCAAGGACTACACCACCTTCACGGACAAAGCATTTCCAATAAATACTCCATAAACCCGAATAGATTTTTCAAGAACTTTGTCTTTTCTCGACTTGCCAAACATTTGGCGGCTTGCGATGACGATGATGAATGATAGATTTTGGATAATCTATACCTAAGAAACAAGAGAAGGAATGAGGAAATGCAAAATGTGTCTATCTTTTATGAAACAACATAAAGATCGCAAAACAAATAGACTTAGTAAACAAAATGAGTGATACATATAAGCATTGAAGGAGAGAATCACGAAAAGCTTACTTGATGATGCCCTCAAATGTGCGGTGTTGTGCCAATTCTGCCCATAACATAAACACGCAAAGAAAGTTGAGCCAAAGTGCCAAGTTTATCTATCTTGAACCCAAAAGGTTTATCGATAATGACGATGTAAGTCCTCATAATTTCTATGTTCCTCAATTTTCCGGCTTTTTCGACTTGTTTGCATTGCTCCAAAGAACAAATAGCTACGATCCAACCAATGCAATAAACAAATAGTCAAGATATCTTATATAGTACCATAATAATATTTAAGAAAAGAAAAGAAAAGAGAAACAATGCATACCTGAAACAATATTTTGCAATATGCAAGTCTTGGTAATGGATACCACTGATCACCAACAATGCCACTAGAATCCTTTAGCTTCAATGATTTGAGATAGGAAGGTTCTAATCTGCTTGTGTACTTTTCAGGATTGGATGTTGCCACCTTGTACACACTATACAAAGTGTCTTTTAGAGTATTTTTGACGACTCCAACCTCATTCAACCTGTAGAATACATAACATAAGTTAAATCATTAAAATGTAATAAGTTAAATCATAAGTTAACCTCATGTGACTACATATGTAAGACTTAATACGTACTCATTAATACGATTCAAGGATGATATCAATGGACCTTCTTGTATACGATCAACAACCACAAATGATGCCAACACTCGCACATGTCTCCCCCTACTAAACGTGTAATTGGAGGCAATCTCTTCCATCCACGCTACAGTACGATGATTCCCATCCCAACATAAGAACATGCGACCACTCAAATCTTTCCAATCCTCAGAAGTTGCAACTTCTAACTCAAACTCTTCATTTATTTGTCTCCAGATAGGATCCCAACCTTTGCATTGATAAAATGAAGGAGCCTTTTTCTTGAACATAACCATCAGATCGGAATACCTCTCGCATCTGTTGAGTGGAACTAGTCACTGTTCTCACTGCCTCATTTTTTAGAATTCTGCACAAAGGTATCAGTGGCGGTGGTGTAGGTCTAGTTAACCTGAGTTGATCAAGGGTCTCAGAAATCATTTCCATCGTGAAAGTTGCATCAAAATCCTCGTTAATATCATCCTCCAGACTTTCATATGTGGCTAGCTTTGCATCATGTAGTTTGGTGGATTTGCGTTGTTTCTTTCGTGCAAGCACCTTCTCTGGTTTTGGATTTTCCAGCTTATGAGTTTGCTGCGTATCAATCTGTTGCATATCAGATTCTGATGCATTAATTCCAGTATTGTCTGCATTTTCCATTTCCTCAATGTCTCCCCCATCGACATCCTCTTCTTCTGCTGTTTCATGGTCTAGAGTGACAGATATATTAGACATGATTTTAACTGCTTTTGTTCTATTCCGTTTGGGTGACTCCAAACATATGGGCTGAAAATCTAGATTCCTGCCCCTAGTTTGAACCATTAACAACCTTATGATCTTGTACTACCTTCAAGTTTTACATCGGAACTTCAAGTTTTACACCTGCAAAATGAAAGAGAAGTACTTTAACTTTTAACAGTAAAATGAATTTTAACCTCTCAATGACAGAAATAAAAGAAAAGCACTTTGCAAAATAACAGTTTACAATATGTAAAGAAAGTCTAAAAAGGAGGGGGGCGCCGCCGCCTGGGTTCAATTACATTAGTAACAGAACAACAATTTAGAATAACAAGTAAGAATGACAAGTTTTTAAGCCTGATAACATTAACAGCTGATCAGCCTAGGCTGCTGCCCATGCTTTATAGCAGAAATGCAGTTCTTGAACGTAATATTTTGAGCTTATGCATAAAAAGTGGAGCTTAAGATGTAACCAAATGCCTCAAAATGGGGGGCCGGCGCCGCCTGGGTTCACAAAACAGAGGAAAGAAATGGAAGCAAAGAAATAGCAGGTTGTTTCGAATTTCAAATCACAATTCTTTTTCAATATAACAAAATCACAGCACATAATAAGATAACAAAATGGAGGGGAGCACATAATAAGATAACAAAATGGAGGGGGGCGGCGCCGCCTGGGATGTTTTGGAGCAGACCAAGAACACAAAACCAAGAGCAGTTTAAAACACAAAACCAAGAACCGAAAATACTTACTTGAAAATACTTACTTGAAATGGGGGGCGGCGCCGTCTGGGGTAGTTCGGCATATCATATCTTCTATTAAAGATAGATACGTGTGGGCCATATCATATCTTCTATTTTAAAGAGCCTTTTGACTTTGGGAATGTTTTTTTGGGGTGAGGGTAAATAAACATGCTTTTGCGATCTTTAAGGAATGCTTTGACATGCATAAAAGTTTTATCCCAAGGTGTTACGAAAAGTGCATAGGTGTGGTTTTGGCACGGTGTTACGATAGGGGGGTAACTATATTTAACAATACCCCATGATCCCAATGTTTGCCAATATCCCCCATATATGTGACAATTAATTTATACTCTATTATGATTATAATAAGCGTTTTATAATTATATTATAATATTGTGTATTATAATTAGCTCTAATGCATTCATAGTGTTTGGTTTTTATGATTATGGCAAGCAATCATAACAACGACCAATATTCGACATTAATGACAAGATTCCGTTAACAACGTTCAAGTTTGGTATGGTTCATCTTTTTTAAACCCATTTGTGAGATTCAAGTTTTCTATTGATCTTTGACAATGGATCTAAACGAATGCGATATTCTGGCCTCCACCAAAACTGATGTTATCATCACTTCACCAGGAAAGCGTTTGAGAATTTTTTCCTCTTTTGAAAATGGAGAATGTTGTATGAGCAGAAAATGGCTTTGTGATAGTTTTCAATTTAAGTCAGTGGGGCTATGCATAAGTCAATCTTTCAATGGTCGTGAAGGCAGATCATTACGACTCCCGGAGACTACCAATGACAGAGGTGAAGTTGTCTATAGAGCTTTTGCAGTAAATGGTCATTTTATTTCTGTAGAAGGCGCACCCATTTGTATCAACACTCCCGATGCCCCAATATTGATTGAAAGTCCTAATCAAGATGTGTCCAAGAAACCTTTATCAACTTTTGAGTCAATTCTTTGGAGCGTTGGAACTAGTAAGTTGAAAAAAATCTGTCAGTCAGTACAGATAGCACAAGGAGTGGAATATTTACCATCTCAGTATAATGATACTATAGTATTTGAGTTGCCTCCTGATGTACTCAAGTCCATGTCTGGAATGGAATGCAAAGTTGATCCATATATCTGGAGCAAGCCAGAGAAAACAAGTCAAGCATTTGATGGTGTGGTTAAGTATTCCAAATGTTGTGGGCACATAAGATGCATGAATCCTACTTGTGATTATTTTCTTTCTAGCGGTTTTGCAAATGATGTTCAATGGAAGGGAACTCTGAAAAGGCAACCTATTATTGGTCCGTTGTCTAAGAATGCAGGTGAACAACCTTCATGCATCGCACTATGCCAATGTATAATCTATTATGTATTGCCTGACAATTTCAGGTACACTAGATTGGCCATTCATATTGGTAGGCATGAACACCCAGTTAGATCACTACCAAGTCGTGAAGAACTAGTGCAAATGCAGAAAATGGTTCAATCCAAGTCCAGTGGATCTGTTGCTAGGAAAGGGCCAAAAGAAATAGAGAAAGAGATTGCCATGGAAATAACAATCAATAGTTTGATATCATCAGAGGAAGCTTCTGACATTCACATGTGGGACAGAGAAAAAATTGACGGGTTGCTGAGACAA
This sequence comes from Isoetes taiwanensis, assembly GCA_021234155.1. NCBI lineage: Eukaryota > Viridiplantae > Streptophyta > Lycopodiopsida > Isoetales > Isoetaceae > Isoetes > Isoetes taiwanensis. The sequence continues at coordinate 3,047,795 of JAJEKV010000097.1, read as the reverse complement.
CTGGAGCCTCTTTGCAATAAACGAAGGTACTTTTCTTAACGTAGATATTTCTATTAATATATATCTCTTCTGTCTTTTGACAATTTTCTTGGTTCTAAAGGATACGTCAATGGATAAATAAGACATTGGAGTGTCGCACCACACAAAAAGATGAGATTGGGAAGATTCTTTACCTAAAGCAGTACTGCAGATATCAATTCTTTCATGGATCCAAGTTTCCCTACCAACTTCACAATGAACATACTGGTCGATGTTATATATTCAAAATGTCCACAACTGGTCCTGGATCTGGAGTGGAGCTTGTTAACGGAATGCGCCCTGGAGGTGACTTGGAAAATTCTTGGGTTCATTTTGATCATGTTAAACGTATACCTGGATGGACAACTTTGGCTTGTCATGTTTATGACCCCATGTATACATTGAACTTCTATTTTATTCATTTTAATGACATATATTTACTTCTTTTCTCTATAAATTTCAGTATGCGTTGTCTATTGACAATAGCAACTTGTGAGATGAAAACTGAAGATACTGCGAAGTTCTGGAAGAAGCTTAATAATGTAATGATGTTGAAGAGCTCAAAGCCAGCCCAATTTAGAGGAGTTATGGCCGACGAGCTAATTGGAATGCCATTCGTCTGGTATTCAATGATGGTCAACCAATAGAAGGAAAAGAACGTGGTTGTCAATTTCATTGGGAGCAGTGTCTACAAAGACATACAAATAAACTCATTATTCATGAGCATAGGCAAGAACATCTAACTTTATGCAAGGCTTGGAGATCAGCAGCTTCTGTGGAAGAAGCTGAAGTAGCATATCAAAATATTATTTCTTGGTGGCCAGGAAAAGCTAATCCACGAGATTTACCAGCATTGGGATCTTGGCTTGCACGGAGGCACCAAAGAGCTAGTAGATGGGGTAATTTCATGCATGATGGTGTTGATCTAGTTGCAGCAGCTCAGATACCAAACACAAATTTATCTGAATCTAGACATGCCAGCTGGTTAGCATCAAGAGGTTATGTCAATAAGATAAGCTTGTATGACGCCTGTCTACATGATCTGACAGAAGCTGTATTACAAAGTGCAAAGTGTAAAGCACATAGAGAACATAACTTTGTTGGCACGGGTCCTGGATTGGCTACATTGATTCGAAGATTAGGTACTCCCGCTACTAGCAATGTAAGTCCTTCAGTTTGTGTTAATGCAAATCAATTCAGTTTGTGTTGCATACCCAATCCGCCCCATAGATCCGTGTTCCTGAGGAAACAACCAAACAATTCTTAAGCGAACTAGAGACGTTCAAGTACAACAGAGACATGGGATCGAGAAGTCATCGTCCCGTGATAAGCTGCCCATACGTAAGCTAGAGTTAGAATGGATGCATCACGAAAGGCGTAACATAGTATTTGATGAAGCAAGATATGTTGTTCATGAGTTTGATGTGCCTGAAGAAGAGTGGGCAATAAGAAGAACTGAGCCAGGTAGTAGAGTGAAGTGTCAGGGAAGATTGGGGCCGAATGGTAGGAAATGTAATTCCTATATTAATAAGATTATAACTAAATCCAATCGCAGCACCATGTTTTGCTGGGGGTAATTAAGGAAAGCAAATGGAAGGGAGGTCGTACAAAAATTTTGGTTCTGCCCGATTGTGGCGTCCCCTACTGTGTATACGGTGCCCTCACCGTGATACAAACAGAGTTCATCCCCATACCAGCTCCATGCTAATACAGGGCCCTCCACATGACACCGCAACCGTGGACGGGTTCCAAAGGGAAGAGTGGAAGGGTCATTGCACCCGCCTCCCTCGGGGCCTACCTAGGCTGCGGGCGTAAACATACACGCCAAGAGCACATACATCAACATCATATGACCATCACGAAGGATGGCCCTCCACATATCTGCATAGACAAAGATCAGCACATCCCATAGGAATCCTACCCAAGGCTCGGACTCAAAGGGATGACCCGACGGCTTGGGTCTCCGTGAGTTCATTGCGCATGTAATTCATGGCAATGGATTTGGGCGGCATAAGAACATGGCCTAGGGTTGTCCACTCCATCCGCCCCTCCCGCGTACACTTTGCGTGATAGGTTGAAGAACTTCGGGTTGGACCGTAGTCTGCACGATCATAGCCAAAGGGGCTATAGCCAAAGCATCTCCCCCGACCCGATGAGGCGGTAGGGAGGTTTCTCTCCCACCGATGATCAATGCCATAGCGGTGACTAGAGGACACCAACCGTCCGGTACTGACTTTTAACCCACTTGAAGGGAACTACCACCCGCGACCCCTCCCGACCCCCTTGCCGGCAAAGACAACCATTTGCATTACGGGGCCTCGGCTGAAACCCCCGGGTGGCACCGTCGCCGAACGCGGCTTCTTATCCCCAGCGGTGTCGAACTCATACTTTCGGGGTGCACGCAGTCCACGAGTATTAAGCGCTTAGTCTGCGGTGCTCTCCCGGTAGACTTTACATCCCGAGAGCAACCGCTATGGACACTGACCACCCTTATCAACCTGGGTCGACCCTAAGAACACAACACAAAGGGCTGTTGTTGCACGCAGCCGCATCTACAAAGGTGCTAGAGAGGCTACTCTAGGAGCATCAACTACCAAGCTTTAGGTCTCTACCCCCTTCCCAATACAAGGAGTTCACAGAGATACATCATCCATATACATCCTGGAAGAACTAAAGAACAAGATCTAATCTATATCATAGAGTTAGGTTCTTTAGTTAGAATCTGCTATCTAGAGTTCTAGAGGGCTGCTATGGGCAATCTAATAGGCTAAACCCTCTTTGATTCAATGCCTAAAATAGGGTTTAGACTATCTAATTGGCCAAATACCTGATCCTTGAGGGGCTCCTCCCGACTGAGCTCGACCATCATCCTCAAGCTTCGAATCTAGAGAAACTAAGGATGTAATTCTCCCAAGCGAGTGCGGGATGCGGTTTTTGGTTTGTTGAGGCAGCCAAAGCAGGAGTTCAAAACCCTAAAATCGAAAATTAGGTTAGTTAGGGTTTCCTACCCTATATAGACAAGGGGTGGCTAGGGTTTCCAATTATCCCCTTTTGGCATGTGGGATAATTGGTAATGGGCCCACTTGCCTTTAAGGGCTAGGTGGCCAAATGTGCCCACATGGAAATGTGTGCACCCAAATGTGCTCACATGGAAATGTGTGCACATTAATGAATGTGTACATTGGAAAATGTGCACATTACTTGCACCTATGGGTATGGCCCACTTGGCATCAAGTGGCCACATGGAAATGTGTGCCCACATTAATGTGTACATTGGAAAATGTGCACATTAATACTAATGCACATTCTTAGCAAGTTGCCCCTAGGGCTACCCACTTGGCTATCGTTGGCGTACCGTCAATCGGGGTGGCGTGTCTGCGGCGTGGCGTGGCGGTACAATATCGTCACGGGGCGTATCTTTGTCTTTGGACGTCACATTCTCCCCACCTTGAAATGATCTTTGTCCGCGACATGCATTGGTTCTCCCCACCTTGGAATCTTCCTAACTTTTGCAATCAACACGATGCATACGATATGCTCCTATAATACTTACACATTTATTACAATTACCTCAAGGTAATATTTTTATGACATTATTACATCATTATATTATGAAATAACTTATCAATTCACGATATTACTAGACAATTTACTCCAAACTTCACTTAACATTACGATTAAGTTTATCAAAATTTAAAATTAACGTTCGAGGCACTCTTCATTCCTTGCAACACATTCCAACAAAATTTGTGTTGCAAGTCTTCAAATAACTTCGACCTCCTTGCCCTCCTCGGGCTCTCTTGGCTGCCGTGCAGTCGACACTACGTTAGTACCATTTAATTATTAATTAAAATTTTTGGTTATATGGTGACCACCCCACCTATCTACATGGATGCATGGCTAATCTCCCGGCGTAGGAAGAGGGTGAATCTTCCATTATGGCCGCGGAGACAGCGCCTACATGCCTATATGCCGCTCATGCCTACACCTCTAGTTGCCCGGTGGAGGATATCCTTCTCGGCGTGGGGGCGCGAAGGATAGATTCCTCCTATCAAAGCATATATGGGGCTAAAGGTGCTTTTCCTATGAATGCATTCCTCCATGACCTCCTTTCTCTCGGGGTCGTCTACTTAGTGGAGCAGTAGACTTTCTAATCTACCTTCCACTCGCCCAAGCGGAAACGCGGTCATGCCTACATTGACATTACACCACGCCCTAGAGATCACCGTAGTGGTCCCATCATCGGTGACAACGCATGCGACCCATACTAAGCGTGGGTGGCATGCGTGGATTAATCTTAATTATACAAGCATTAACCTACACAAATCGACATGCACGAGCCGATTTCTTGGGAGATGACCTTGCCGTCCCATTGCTCCATAAAGCGTAGGTCTTTGCTTTACTAAATCTTTCTTAAGTACCCATGTCGCGTCTTCCAGCGGTAAGTGTTTCCACTTGACCAAATCTTGGAGGAATTCGATCTCCTCGTTTTCTTGAAAGCTTTATCAAGAATCAATTACGGAACTATTTCCAATTTGTTCCTCCGTCATTTCCAACAGCGTTGGCGAATCAAGACTTAAATGCGGATTTGGGGTATGCCTCTTGACAAACTCACGTGGAAGACCTTATGAATCTTTAGGTGTCTTTGGCAAGTCTAGCTTGTAGGCTTGATTGCCTAGTTTCTCGACTATTACGAAAGGTCCAGCCCACCTTGGAGCAAGCTTCTTGCAATTGCCGATCCCCGAGCCGCTGCTTCACCTTAATCTTGAGCCAAACATCATCTCCAACTTTGAACTCTCTTCTTTGTTCGATGCTTGTCGGCGATGCTCTTTTGGCGACTTCTTCTGCTGCTAGCGGATAGCCACGAACTTCCTCTACAAGGCTGCTGCATATCGGCCAACATCTGGCTGCGAAACTTCCACTTTTGACGGGGGTTGTGCCAAATTAATGCGGAGTTAAACAGCGATAGCGTAATTGATCATAAATGGCGACATTTGGGATGATTCACCTTGGTGCTATTGTATGCAAACTCCACCAAGTGAATAAATTCTTCCCACATACCTTGCTTATTCGGACATAGTTTAAGTAGCATGTCCTCTAAAATCCTGTTGGTCCGCTCCGTCGGCCATCCGTCGCGGGATGATATGCCGTGCTCATGGATAGCTTCGTGCGGATCGTCGCCAAAGAGGTCTTGCCAAAAGGCACTCATGAACTTGGATCCCATGCTCGGAGATGATCTCCCTTGGCATGCCATGAAGCACGAAGATCTCTTTGGTGAAGAGCTTTCTTTGTATCCATGGTCATATCGTGGTTACGCAAGGCACAAAATGTGCCATCTTCGACAACTTGTCGACCACTACCATTAAGGCATCCTTGCCTCTCAGCATCCTTAGGAGTCCCGTGATGAAATCCATCTTGATTACCTCCCACTTAGCGTTTGGCACCGCTAATGGCTCTAATGCCCACGGAATTGAAGCTGCTCCGCCTTCCGTCTGGCGGCATAGGTGACATTCCTTGATGTAGCGAGCTATTTGCTTCTTCATTCACGGCCAATAATAGCTGCTGCGCGCACTTTGAAATATGTTTTCATGAATCCCGCATGGCCAGCTATTGGGCTGTTTTTGTTGTCGCGTGTCGTGGAGGATCAACTTCCTTACACCTGATGATTGATTCGCACAACTTGTTCTTATGGTATAACGGGTTGCCTTCCTTCTTATAATGCTTGAAGGCCTCCGCTCTTTATCTGTTCTAGCCTCCTTAGAAAGGCTTGCCCATACCTCCCACAAAATCCACGTCCGTTGGCAAGGACTCTTCAATCCTCTTACCAAAGTTCTTTGGAGGCGTCGAAATTGCATTGCAATGCACTCTAGTTGTCGGGGGATGCCTTGAAAGCATCTGCTACCACATTGAGCTTCCCCGGCTTGTAGACTATATGAAAGTCATATTCTTGAGGAACTCCATCCATCTCCGCTGCCTCAGTTAAGGTGTGGTTGCGTGAATACATATTGGAGGCTCGATGGTGGGTATCAATTGGAACTTCCTTCCCAAGAGATAATGCCTCCATATTCTTAATGCCACGACAACCGCAAGCAACTCTTGATCGTGCGTTGGGTAGCGGCGTCTCGGCGTCGTTCATCTTCACGGAATCATATGCTACCACACGCTCTTCTTGCATAAACCTTTGCACCGTAGCTATCTTACTGCATCTGTTGCTACAAGCTTATCTTTCTCCGGGTCGGCGGGGTTAAAAGCTGGGGCTGTTGTTAAAGCTTCCTTCAACAATTCAAACCCCTTTTGGGCTTTCTTGTGCCAATGCTCTACCCAATCTTTCACCTTCTCGCCCCCTCGTCCGGTGCATTAGCGGGGCTGCTATCTTAGCAAAGTTCTTCCACGAACTTCACTGTAGTACCACTAGGCGAGGAAACTTCTGACTTCATGCACATTCTTGGTAGCCCCCTTGAATGGCGGCCTCAATCTTGGCGGGGTCTGTTGAGATGCCTTCTGGCGAGATCACATGACCTAGATACTCCACCTTTTACATTGCGAAGTGGCGCCCAACAACTTGGCGTACAACTGGTGCCTCTTCAACTTCTCTAGCACTCTTCTCAAGTGTTGTACGTGCTCTTCAAGGGATCTGCTATACACCAAAATGTCGTCAAAGAAAACAATCACAAAGGTGTCCAGGAACTCCCTGAAGATATCGTTCATGAGCCTCATGAACGTTGCGGGGGCATTTGATAAGCCGAAAGGCATTCTTGTGAACTCATAATGCCCATACTGCGTTACGAAGGCGGTCTTATGGATATCTTCTTCCTTTATCCTGATCTGGTGATATCCTGACCTTAAGTCGATTTTGGAGAAGATCTTTGCACCTTGGAGCTGATCCATCAAGTCGTCTGATCTTGGGAGCGCGTACTTGTTCTTAATGGTGTGCTTATTCAACTGTCTATAGTCTATGCACATTCTCAAAGATCCATCCTTCTTCTTGACAAAAAGAATGGGCGCTCCAAACGGCGAGACACTAGGTCTAATGAAACCTAGGTCGAAGCGGCTCCTCCTGCTTCTTCTTCACTCAGACAACTCTGTGTTGTCATTCTATATGGAGCCTTACTTGTTGGCTTTGTTCTGGTTCGAGTGCTATCTACTTTCGACTCCCCTATAAGGAGGGAGCTGCTTGATCTCATCTGGAAAGAGATCATGGAACTTCGTGATTAGGCGAGATACTTGCTTGACAACTTCTTTGGCGCGTTGTCTTCCTTGCTTCCTTCGATTCCGGCTCACTAATCTCAAGCTTGAAGATGTATGCCACTTGCTCACTCTTGATGCACTTGAACAGCCGTTTAGAAGACATGCAGCGCATGATGGGAACAACCGTTACTGTTATCTCAATGATCTTGCCGTCGGGGCGTTGGGAAGGTCACCTTCCGCTTTCCCACGGTCGATAATGGCCCTGCTGCCCAAGGTATTCCATTCCTATGATCAAGTCATACTTTCCAATGCCCATTACCTCTGCTCCCATCTGGATATTAATCCACGGCAAGTCGATGTCGAAGTTAATTCTCTTGCCCGATGCGCCTTCTTGCACCACTTGCTAAAATAACGGGTCTTGGCTTTGACTTTAGCGGCTTCAACTTCAACATCTGAACCATTACGGGGATGCAAAGTTATGGCTACTTCTGAGTCTATCAAGACTATGAATGACTTAGCTTTAGCCTTCCCTCTTGTGGAAATTACCTTATCTTGGCTCTCTGCTTGCTCTGTATCTATTGCGGCAAAGATATGACACTCACCACGAATATAGTCGCGGGCCTCTTCGGCCCGTCGTCGTCGTCGACCAGGGCTTCCCAATCTCCCAACTCAGCTAGAGCTGCACTCATGGCGTAGGGGCGGTTTCTTTGTCCTATGGCCCGGCTGGAAGCACCTGAAGCACAAAAGCTTTTCTATGCACTCCTGCCTCTTTTCCTTGGGCATTGCTTGCAAAAGGATTACCTTTGCTTTGGAGTAGTTTGACCTCTCACCTTGTCCTTGAAGGACACTGCTTCTTCTCCTGCTTGCTTCCCTGGTTCCCACCATATTGTGTTCTAGGCTGGACTGGGTTTGGCTGCCACAGGGGCTATAGCTTCTGTCGCCTTGCCTTTCTCACGGAAGTCTTGCTGCTTGTGCCCGCTATTAGAGGTCCTGACCCTTGCAAGCTTATAGCCTTGGATTACGCCCGATCTTGTCCTAGGGTTTATTGCTCTCACAAGCTTGCGGATCTCCTCATTCAGCCCCTCGATATAGCTTTCTCTTGCATGCTTCTCTCCCAACCCGGCACATCTGACCTTAGCCTCATGAATTCCTCTGTATATTTCTGGCCCGTTTGTTGCCTTCTTTTGCAACACAAAAAACTTCTTTGCATCATCTTTGGACTTATGTTCCCTTGGAGCGTAATGGCGCTTGAAGGCTTTAGCAAACTTTCTAAACTTACAAGCATCCCTGCTTAAGCCGTGTGCCTTTGCATACCCCTTCCACCAAATCCGAGCGGCTCCTTTCAAGTTGGCTGTTGCAACTCTGCCCTTGTCCTTATCCTTCATACCATAAGCATTTCCGTACTCGCTCATTTAGTCCAGCCATGCCTCTGCTTCCAAGCGACTGTTCTCCCCACGAGAACTGTTCGATTCAGGGCCTTCCATACATTGCCCGGTCGCGGAATCTACCTTCTTACGGTAGTCGGAGGCCACGGTATCTCTTTATTCGTCCCTCTCGGGGTGTTCCTCTGCCTTCCCTCTGTTGGTTCCCAGGCACGCTCTTCCTCTTCCTCGAGTGGTCGCAGTCGAACTTGAGTCGGAAGATTCCGGACTGGGGGATCTCCTTCTCTTGCTCCTCTTCTTGTCCCTTCCTTCCCTCCGAGCTGATGCTTGCGGCAACTGAGCATTGCCCACCGAACCTACTCACGCTTGCAGGACGGTAATGCCTTTATCTGCTCCGGATCCGTCCTCATCTGGGCTATCTCACCTTTCTGGGGTCATGGGTTCCCTATCTTCAAATAGGTTCCTTGCCGGGGTGGTGCAGGCGGGGTTTGCTCTTCTATAAGGTCTCGTGGTTATCGTTCCCCTGGCGCTTAGCCCTCTAGCTTTGCATCCACAAGTGATTAATGGCTATATGGTTAGTTCCATTTGTTCTCTTGCATTGTTTATGTTTGTTGGTATAATTGTGGGGCAACATACATCAATAAAACATTTAAAGTGCAATTGTATTTATATATCATATAATATTTTAGGTACAAAAGTCTCGGGATCAAGAGTCTAACTAGTCTTGAAATCGCCGGTAAAGGCGGGTTGTCTTCAAGAAACTTCTTAACTTGGGCCGTCCCTACCGAAAGTGACCCAAGTTCCTGATGATGCTTGCCGTGAGCCTCCACGGATGGCTCTCACCGGGTCTTCTACCTGCGGTTGGATGTAAGGGCCGATCCTTTGCTAATCTCCCGGCGTCGGTGGGGGATGGCGAAATCGAAGAGGTCAAGTGCCATTGCCCTCTTGACTAAAACGGCATAGTCGACATTCTTTGCTATTCGAGCATGCACGCGAAACTTTGAGAGTGCAATCGGCATAAACACTCCTTCTTAAGCCTCACGGGGGGGCTGAACTTGCGGTGGATTACCGCTATTCTCCCATCCATCGGCGGTGGTAAGTAGTACTGGCGACACATTCGTTGTGTGTCGCCCGAAGTTTCTCCGCTTGTTTGGCCTCCAGCTCTGTGGCCCGGCGTGCTCGTCGACCTCTACTTGGTGAGCTCCTGTAGTCTTCAATTGTGCGGTCGAGCCTCCTAAGGTCGATTCCTTCTCCTTTTGGCAAGGGTGATATTGGAGGACCCGGCATTGGGATACTCGTGGTCTTCCCACGGATCCCCATCTGCTCTTGGAGGCGAGGAACTCCTCCTCTGTTGGCAGCTCCCGCTCGTCCATCAATTGCCCGATCTTTGCTATAAGCACGGATGTCGGAGGTCGTCTCCCACATGTAGGTGTCGGACTCCCTCACTTGGAGCGGGAAGTCTGATGCTCCCCGGACGATGAAGTCGTCCGGTCGGTCTGCCCTTGGTGGTGGAGTAGTTAGTCCAACTGACTCCCTCCCTACATTCGGGGAGGTTACGGATGTCGTTGAGGAGAGATACTCCTCTCCGCCGATGATGATAGGGGCTAGGCTTGTGATGCCTAGCCCAAGTGGGGAGCAACTCGATGCCTGGCGTGCTCGCTTTCGAAGTTGATCGACTCCTGCTCTCCTTGGCGCCGTTCTTCGTCCGAAGTCGAGCTCCGTGTATCCTTCATCGTCCGACTCTTCTTCATCTTCTCTTGCTTCTGTTCTTGTTGATCTTTACGGCGGCATTTGCCCTTCCTTACGCTCGGCTATGGGGTCTACCTCCATCGGAGGGATAGAGGTTGCCCCCATCGGGTTCTCCGCCTTGGGTGGGATAAGAAGATGGCTAGGGCGGCGGTGTAATGAAAGTACTTGGTCTGTTGGCTGTCGGGACCATGTAGTCGGGTAGCCTTTGCGCCTTGTTGGTCAAGTACTTGGCGATGTTGGGGACATCGCCCAAAGCTACTGAAGGGACGGGCGGGGAACGAAGTATCCTATGCAAGGGGGGACTTGGACAAGGGAGGGTCCTACCCTAGCCTGAAATTCCGCTAGCACCTGCCTATATGCTGGGGTTGCGTTCAGCGTAGCTTGGATGTCAATTTCTTTCACAAAGACTTGGAAGATGTCATTGACATCTGCCTCAGTGGCATGGGCACTGGCGCTGTACCATCGTCCGAAATCAGCAGTGGCCATTGATCTAGCAAGGAAGGGAGTATCAAACGGATGCAGAAGCGCCTCAGGGAGCTGAAAGATCGCCTAAGCAGTGGGGAGCAAATTTGCAGGGTGCCAATTGAGAAATGGGGAACTTATTTATAGAAAGGGGAAAACCCTAATTTTGGGATGACCTAGATTTTACTGATATTAGGTAATTCTGATCTATTAAGGGATGCAATTGCAAGTTTGAAGACTATTTCTAGAGTTTGAGCATGCTAGGGAGAGCAACTGAACCTATTGTGCAATTTGGGGATCATTTGGTGATGACATGAGTGCGGGGTCTCATCGTTGCGCCCGGACCCGATTTCTAAAATGTAGAAATCATCTGGCCTTGACGTGTGAGACATGGGTCCTAATTGGGCTAGGATTACTCAATTTAGGTGATCTAAGGCTGTAATTCTACTAATCTCATCGAGTTAGGCGAAATTGACCCCTTACTTGGTCGATTTGGAGCTGTTTTGGGCATTTTTGGGCATGGTCTCACCGCGTTGCCCGGCCCGATTTCTAAAATGTAGAAATACATCTGGCGCGGCGTGTGAGACATCGTCTCAATTTTGCTCCAAACTCCAATTTAATTAAAAGCGAAGGCTAGGGATCGATATCTTGACCTATCTAAACTGGTTTGGACACTTTATTTACACAAAATTTTCTTTATATTAACAAAATTTTACTGGTCATTTACAAGGTTCAAGGCGTTCTCCTTGATGTATGCGGCAAGATACATATCTTGCCTCATGAGGGTAACCCTCTTGGCGTGCCTTTGTGCGGCCGTTGAATCTTCAAAATGTTTCACCAAGTGGGCTTGACGCCTCTTGCAAACACGGCAACATCTAAATGCATCCACGCCGCATGTCCGTGTTGTATTCTTGGATGACTTAGCGGACCGGACGGACGGGAGCGCGCCGCGGGGAATCGAGGAGCCGTAACTTTTACGGAAGTGGCGGATCTCCTTGAGTGCCCCTGTCTTCCTCTGTTTCTTCTTGCTCCTCTTCTTCCCGGTGCTCGTGGGGCCTTGGGTTTTGGTGGAGGGGGCTTTAGTGTCGGCTCTTAGTTTCGGTGCCGCCTTGATCGTTCTCACCGGTGCTCACAGTAATAGGTGTTGTAGGCCTCCCACTTAGCCATATATGCGTTGTGCTCCCTCATTCTCTTCTCATAGACCTTTAAGGGGTCTATCCGTGGAAACTTCCCGCTGCGGCCGTGGGGCCTTGACCCTATCCCGTCGGAAATGGTGGGGGCTTAGCCACTGCCCGGCCTCCTCCTGCTCTTGGGCGTGCGCTCGTGTGCCTCTTCCTCTGGCCGGGGCTTTGAAGAGCTTGCCCGTCTCTGCGCCCCGACACGTAGTCTTGGTCGAATCGTCGGTGGTGGGGGGGGTCTCCCCTCCCAAGCGGCTCGTTGATGGCCGGACCTTGGCTCTCTTCCCAACCTTCACCCGGCTTCCTCTTGCCGCCTTGATGGCCTTGGCCCTCCTCTTCTTGGGTCCCCGGCGTCTTCCCCGATCCTTTGATCTACTGCTCCGTGGCTCTTTGACTTCGTACTTGTGGGCCGAAGCGCTAGGTCGGCCTCTTCCTCCGGGGTGAGTTCCGTGCTTTGCTCCTCCTCCCTACACCTCCTCCTGCGGGTGGATCTCATCTGAGGGTTGTTGTTGGCCTATGGGTGGGTTCGCTGTTCCCTCTGCTCCTCACGTGGGTTGGCGTCCCCTTGGTGTTGCTCCCTGCTGCTGCTCGCTTTACGCCTCCTGCCCGTTCAATTTCATTGAGGATCTCGCTCATGGCGTCCCGGCCGTCGTCCTCCAAGATCTCTGTATGGTGGCTCTGTCCGACCACGATTCCTCGCTTCGGCGAAGATCGAGTCGGCGGAGAAAGCGTTCGAAGAATCCTATGAACAAGGCGGAGCGGCGGGCCCCGAGGATCCGCTTGGCTAGGCTTCCTTGCGATGCGCTTTGTGCGGGCCATCATTTTTCGGTTAAATCGATTGGAGCTACTGGCGCGAAAGATCGCCTTGACAATCTGGCGAAGTTTCGGGAAGAACGGGAAAAATGGGAGGGGTCCATTCTATTTATAGGGCCAATTTTAGGTCAACTTTTAAACTACCTTTTGGGTTGTCTAAGGCATCTAAAACACTTAATTAAGCAAGGTCTCACCGTTAGCCCGGCCCGATTCCTAGAATCTAGAAACACATCTGGCGGCGACGTGTGAGACATGGTGGGGCCCACTATTAAATTAACATGTAACATGCTAAATCTACTAATTCTTAGCTTAAATTTAGAATTATCAAGATATTTTCTTGTAATTTACAACTTTTTGGTGTCAAAATTTGATGTCTCAAGACGTTAAGCCCCCGGAATTTCTAAAATGTAGAAATCATCTGGCGCTTGACGTGTGAGACCACCCTACTTTTGGATGTTGGCTCATCAATTTTTTAGTCTCTTTACGTTTCTATTCTTTTTAAGCATTACTAGCTTAGCATAAACTACAAAATGAGAAAAATTTTTCTCATTTTTCGAGGTTTGAGGATCCTATCAAGTTAGTGCTCTTTGGGAACATGGCGGTGCTTTGCTCTTGGTCTCCAAGAACTTGGCTCGATACCACTGTGGCGTCCCCTACTCGTATACGGTGCCCTCACCGTATACAAACAGGAGTTCATCCCCATACCAGCTCCATGCTAATCTGGGGCCCTCCACATGACACTTTGCAACCGTGGCGGGTTCCGAGTGGGAAGAGTGGAAGGGTCATTGCACCCGTCTCCCTCGGGGCCTACCTAGGCTGCGGAAGGCGTAAACATACATGTCGGTAGCACATACATCAACATCATATGACCATCACGAAGGATGGCCCTCCACATATCTGCATAGACAAAGATCGGCCACATCCCATAGGGAATCCTACCCAAGGCTCGGACTCAAAGGGATGGTGACGGCTTGGGTCTCGAGTTCATTGCGGGCATGAAATTCATGGCAATGGATTTGGGCGGCATAAGAACATGGCCTAGGGTTGTCCACTCCATCCGCCCCTCCTGCGTACACTTTTGCGGATAGGTTGAAGAACCCGGGGTGGGCCAGTAGCTGCAGGGATCATAGCCAAAGGGGCTATAGCCGGGTTACATCTCCCGGACCCGATGAGGCGGTAGGGAGGTTTCTCTCCCACCAGATGATCAATGCCATAGCAAAGGCATCTAGAGGACACCAACCCGTATTAGACTTTAACCCACTTGAAGGGAACTACCACCATTCACCACCTCACCCGACACAACCAGCCATGCCTTGCCCAAACCCCGGGTGGCACCGTCGCCAGGCACGGCCTATCCCCAACGGGTGTCGAACTCATACTTTCTTGCACGCAGTCCCCGAGTATTAAAAAGTAGTCTCAAGTGCTCTCCTGTAGACTTTACATGAGACCTCATTATGGACACAGCCACCCTTATCAACCTTCACCCTAAGAACACAACACAAAGGGCTCTTGTGCACGCAGCCGCGCATCTACAGTGTGCTAGAGAGGCTACTCTAGGAGCATCAACTACCAAGCTTTAGGTCTCTACCCCCCTTCCCAATACAAGGAGTTCACAGAGATACATCATCCATATACATCACAGAAGAACTAAAGAACAAGATCTAATCTATATCATAGAGTTAGGTTCTTTAGTTAGAATCTGCTATCTAGAGTTCTAGAGGGCTGCTATGGGCAATCTAATAGGCTAAACCCTCTTGATTCAATGCCTAAAATAGGGTTTAGACTATCTAATTGGCCAAATACCATCCTCCTTGAGGGGCTCCTCCTGACCTGAGCTCGACCATCCTGCTGAAACGCTCGAATCTCGAGAAACTAAGGATGTAATTCTCCCAAGCAGAGTCTGGGATGCGGTTTTGGCTGTTGAGGCAGCCAAAACAGAGTTCTGAAACCCTAAAATCGAAAATTAGGTTAGTTAGGGTTTCCTACCCTATATAGACAAGGGGGGTGGCTAGGGTTTCCAATTATCCCCTTTTGGCATGTGGGATAATTGGTAATGGGCCCACTTGCCTTTAAGGGCTAGGTGGCCAAATGTGCCCACATGGAAATGTGTGCACCCAAATGTGCTCACATGGAAATGTGTGCACATTAATGAATGTGTACATTGGAAAATGTGCACATTACTTGCACCTATGGGTATGGCCCACTTGGCATCAAGTGGCCACATGGAAATGTGTACCCACATTAATGTGTACATTGGAAAATGTGCACATTAATACTAATGCACATTCTTAGCAAGTTGCCCCCTAGGGCTACCCACTTGGCTATACGTTGGCGTACACGTCAATCGGGGTGGCGTGTACGCTGTGGCGGCAGCAGACAATATATCGCCCCGAGCCGTATCTCGTCTTTGAACGTCACACTGATCATATGCAACACACATGGTATCCTTCTACCAACATAGTACATGTGCCAGTTAGACCTGTTGATTGGCCAGTATGTACTGGGGTCAATCTAAACAGCCAATAGTTGGGAATATTGGAGAGAGAAAGTTTCTCTATTAGACAATTCACGCAATGCTACAGCTTCTAGTGAGCACAATGATTGCACTATGGCAAGTAAGCCCATGACAGTTATGGAGCGGTTTGAAAAACGCATGAATAGGACAAAATTGGGGAAGGATGCAGAAATCAGACTTGAACAAGCTCTACATTTGGAATGTGAACTGCTTTCAACGGGAGTCATCATACCTCACTTACATGTTGAGTATTGTATTAGGCGGCCAAACGAAACTTACAAGGTAAGCATTTGCAAATATCCAACATGCACCTGTGCAGATTTCCAGGCTAGAACAATGAAGAAGCAATATACTCCATGCAAGCATATAATGTATGTCTTTGCAAGGCTATTAAACCAAGATCCAAGATTGACTATTGACATCATCCAACCTGTACTTACAGATGATGTCCTGCGATCAATCCTTTGAAACATGTTCGTCTTCTATGTTTTCCTCCAATTACTTCGTTAAATAAATGTGTGCCAAGTTATTCTCCATTTAAATCAACTGTCCATTCAAGTTATAATCCTAGGCACCAAAGATCTTATCTATATGTTAGTGCCACCAAAAAATTCACAATTTCGTCTACCAGAAATAAAAAAACCCTCTTAACCAGTAAAGAAAAAACCCTCCAAGAAAATTTCCCCGAGTTGAAGTACATATAATCTTATAATGACATCTTCGAGGTAAATTTATTAGATTTGAATAAGTCCAGATTTTGTTAAATCTATTATCCACGCTATTATTCATAGCAAGATGAGTAACAAGGTAGCAAAATCTGTCGCATAAATGCATGCAAAAAGTATACAATAAAAAAAGAAAAATTTAATATGTATGTAGATTTAAAAAGAATTTAAAGATTTGTAGATAAAGTAAGATGAATATCTGCTTCTCTTTAAATCTCAACATTGCAAGACGGTCTATTTGTTACTGTGTTATTAATGCCACATTTAGATTCACATACATATTGTTGCTATTTAATTCATACATATTTTAAATGCCAATTTAAATTTATCACAAATTTTGATGCTACAGTCTATTATTCATCATTGCTATACCACAAACCAACTGGCAGATAGTCTTTTCTATCATGCATGGCATCAAATATCGAAATTGCTATTAATAGGATTGCAAAATACGCACGCACAGCTTGGGGACTGAGATGCTTTTCCAGACAGCTTTGACAAAGTGAATTGATCTGTTTATATATTTCAAGTCTGCCAACATAGAAATAAGTTGCAGAAATGGAAGGAATTGCACTATTTTCGAGCCACAGTGACATCTATTTTGAGATTAGGGTAATTCCATAAATAACGGCATCATTAGAGCAATTTTCATGTACATGCATCTTCAATAAGTGAACTTTGTACAAAGTCAATCTGATGAAATCTAGAGAACAGCAATGGCCAAAAATGAAGATGTATGATTGTTGTAGTGCTTACATACAAAAGCATGAAGATAAACCATATCGAAGAGTATAGGGAACTACATAATGTAATAGTTTATGAATTATTCAGCAATAACAATATCTGTTGCAGACCCGTTTGTGTATTTATACCATAATGTTCCTATAATGTTTCTTACAGCAATCAGAAAGTTTATCAATTGTCAATGTAAACAAGCACCTGAATCATTTCTCAATACATTGCACAGAATCTACATGAACAACTTCCGTAATGGAATCACAGATTGCCGAGGTCCACAAAGCATGACATTCAATTTTTTTCCCATACCATTTGCAACTTTCAGATAATGTCTAAAAATTCCAGATAATGTTTGAAAGTGAGTTCCCGAGAATATATTTGGAATGTTTGGATACACCAGACAGAGGAAGGTAGGAGTACCGTGTAACTCATGGTGGGATGCCGAATGCTCTGCAGCAAGAGCCAAATTGCCTACAAGAATTAAGGTGAAGCCAAAATGGTATAAACAGCTCCTAAGAAGCAAGAAGAGGGCTTATGAATCGAAAAGGCAATCGGATCTTGGATACTGGCTCCACAAGCACCCAAAAACTTTCTGGAATAAACTCAGAGGTCACACTGAACACTAACCATTGAATGAAGGAGATCTTCTGCAACTAGTACGGTCCCTGTATCGCTGCGAAAATGCACCAAAGATGGATCTTACAGTGGTGCATGAAGATCTTTTTACAATAACAGAGGTAAGCTTTGCCTTAGAGCATATCTGAAATGGGAAGGCTGCGGATCTTGATGGGATGTCTTGAGAGTCACCAAGTGGGGGCGATGAAAAACTCCTCCTAATCCTAACCAATCACATGAATGCTGCTGTCAAGGAAGGTTTGCCATGATCCTGGCAATTAAACAAGGTCGTCCCAGTGCACAAATCAGGTATAAGAACAGAGGTTTGCAATTACCGTACAATCATGGTAGGAAGTGTTTACTCTAAATTACTAGGCTGCCTACTAGAGCAGAAACTAAGCACATGGGCAGATGCCACTGGTGCAAGAGCTACATGCCAAGCAGGGTTTCGGAGAATGCACAGTACTCTGGATCACGCCCTTGCTTTGAAGGTGCTAATTGAACAGGCTAAGAAACCGAATAAGGCATTATTCCTTGCTTTCATTGACTTCTCCAAAGCCTTTGATACGGTTCCAAGAAATGAATTGGGCAATCGGATGAAAGAGATTGGTGTCCCCATCTCACTTATGGGTGCAGTGTCTCAACTCTACAAAGAAGTTAGAGTTCGGTTAGCAGATAACCCAACAGAGATCCAAAGCACAATAGGAGTAAGGCAGGGCTGTCCGTTATCGCCCACGCTCTTTGGATTGTACATAGATGAATTGCAATCATGGTTGGCAGAAAGGGCTTATAGGGACTCGTCTTGGTGACTATGTAATTCAATTGTTACTCTATGCAGATGATGTGGTGCTGCTGGCAGCCACACCTAATGAGCTCCAGGAACATTTAGTAACACCGAAATGAAGTTTTGGCGTGGAGAAGAAAATGAAAGTTAATCTGTCTAAATCCAAGATCATGATCTGCGGAACAGTAAACAGGCCGCTTTTCACTTACAATGGAGAAGCTTTGGAGACTGTAAGTCATTATAAGTATCTTGGTCTTGAGTTCAGTGCGAAATATAAATGGAAAGAGTGTTTTAAGAAACGCGGTACTGGAGGGAAAAAACTTTGTATGGCATGCTCGGGACGCCGCAAAAGCATCGTTACAAGACTGGGGTTTGAAGAGAATGCTTTTCAAAACATTGGTCCAAACAGTATTACTGTATGGTGCCCCAATCTGGGGGCCTACTTTGTCTATAGGCTTATGGAAACAGATCGAGAATGTTCTGAAGATATTTTACAAGAGGAGATGGGCATCAAACAAAGAAACACCCCGGCCCCATTATGCTAGTAGAAGCAGGTTTATTGCCACTGGAAGCGGAGGCATTGATCCAGGCTATAACTTTTGTCAATAGGGTACGCATGATGGATGATGATCGGATCCCGAAGAAAGCCATGGAAGCCTCCACAAGTATGGGCTGGTATAAAGATGTATTGGAGTGGGCGGATAGTTGGGGGCTGAACAGTACAAGTTGGCCAGACTCAGAAGTAGGGGTGCGAGACATGGTGCAGTCACTAGTATTGCAACGGATTTGGGCTGATCCTGGCACAAAAATGGCTTACTATATGAAGGAGGTGAATATGATGCTTGTGTACCCTGATCAAGCATATCTTCATGCATGTATCCCGCGACACTTGAAGCAAACCATTGCAAGATACCGCACGGGCTCACATAAGCTTCAAATAAAGATGGGTAGATGGTCTGGCATTCCAAGGGAAGAACGTATTTGCTCGATGTGCACAAACGGGGATATTGAAGACGAAGAGCATGTGTTCCTAACATGCATAGCATATGCAGAACTCAGGGACAAATTTGATATTAGTTTTCGTAATTTCCATACTCTCTTAGATTTGGATCCACAAAAGCTAGGTTGTTATCTCAAGACAGTGGAGTCACATAGACTATTTTTGATTCATCTACAATCAAACAGAAATATGTAATTTGTTGCTCTATGACCTCAAGGTCCTAAAGGGCATGATCAATACATTATTATTATTATTATTATTATTATTATTATTATTATTATTATTATTATTATTATTATTATTATTATTATTATTATTATTATTATTATTATTATTATTATTATTATTATTATTATTATTATTATTATTATTATTATTATTATTATAATAATAATATTAGAATAGCTATATTAACATCATTCACATGACGCCTACCTAAAATAGCCAATGGACAACTTATTTCTAAAGCGGGGTTGTAGATATCTATTCGTCTTTTTGAGTTGCAAATAATGCAACAGCAATCTCCATGGCCAACGTACCATCAAGCCTTCCATCGACTAGTGGAGATGACGGACCAGACATTCCCATGTGACCTGCACTGCCTAATCTGATATGTAATATTTGATTCTTCAAAAAATCTAATTTGTAACGTTTTCTTAGCGGCATGTACAGGGGCTGAACATCAGCCAGAATTACAGCAAAAAAGAAGTGTTCAGCTGCCACAGTTTGACATCTTGCCTTTCGAATAGGCTTCAACGTCGATACAAGTCGCACGTTTGCGAGCAGACGATCTGGCAGATGTAGTTGGCTACTTGTGCCTTGACGTAAACGAATTGTCTGAACACTATTTCAAGGGCGAACAAACCATAGAATCCAGATTCCACTATGTCTTTGTTCAACTGGAGCGCGTAATCATGAATTTAAAAAGACTTCAGAGATGCCTAAAGATTATGGATGTTGAGAGCAACGTGATAGATGCATGTCAGAGACATCAAATTTGATGGCTGAAAGAATCGCTTGCCATTCTCTGTTGTTGCCATGTAATTAAAGACATGCTTTGTATCTATATGTATGCATATTTCGTGTAAATATATACCTATGTTTCCTGTAACTAAAATATTTGCATAATTAAAACAAATGACCGCAAATGCAAAGATAAAGCTATTGGCTTTCAATTTATTAGACGTTTCACCAATTTATGAATGCTGAAATTTGCGGATACTATTGACAATAAAAATCATGTAATCAAAAAAAAATGCATAAATATACTACTATGTTTTTTCAGAATCAGATCACCCGCATATGTGAAGATTCCAACCAATGGCTTCAAATTAGTACATTTGTCAATCTATGCACAAATCAAATTTGCATACCTTCTTGGCGATAAAAAATCTATATGCAAACACAAACCACAGATCTTGCCACCGTCATATGACACTAATAGGTGTTTCTAAATCTTAATCCATTCAATAATTTTAGAAGTCCTAAGAGTTTATAAATTGTAAAATTCTCGTGATAGTTTTAAGTAAATCTATCATCAAACCATCAAATTTTATTTATAATTTGTTGTAATTGTCAAATCATAAATTTGTTAAATCACTAAAATTTTATATTTTATATTTGCGAAATGTCTATTACTAGATAGATTCAAGTGAAAATTGATTTAAAAAACGATCTTATCCTTTAGTATATATTATATTTTTAATTTAAAGATAAACTTATATAAGTAAAGATTGAAAAAATTATTAAAATCAAGAAGAATTGAATAATACATATAATCTTATAATGACATCTCTGAAGTGTTATCCAATAAATCTGAATAAATCCATGTTTTATTGAATGTTTCAGAAGGGTAACACTTATACCTCTGATACTCTAACTTATATGGGAGATAATGCAAATATAAAACTTATTATAGCACAAAAAGAAATTGCCTTAAACTTCTCAGCAGCACAACAAAAAAACCTCCTAAAATAAACGAACTATAAAAAGGGAGAAAGAAACTCCTAAATGTTCTGAGCTGTCATCCTGAATGTATTGATATGATACTTCATTCCCAGTTTGCAAAACAATGCCATAATCCCATGGAAAATGGACAAGTTGCAGTGGCTTGGAATCTCCTGCACAAGCAGGAAGCTATCGATGTCCTAGCGACTTTTCCAATATAAAAAAAGTCAGAGATAATTCAAAGGTAAAAACCGAGATTATCAATTGTCTGTCAATCTTAAATCCATAAATGGATACCCCGGCTTTTGCATGTTGAAGATACATTTTGCGCTCTCCACTCCAGTTCACTGGAAGTACCTCTCGGATCGTTGTTCTGCATCTTTTTTGATTCATGTGCAGTGTCTCAACCACGCTCAGTCGAAAATACTTTTGGTATCCATGTTGCCTTCCTTAGTTCAGCCTGGTACATTTTCTCATCAGCATCCTGCAAAAAACCATGATGGATTCATTACAACTAGTCTGAACCAAGTAGAATTATTAAGATTATATACCTGAAATCTAACTTTGTACAAATCATCTGGAGTATGCCCAAGGATCTCTTCAGCCTCCTCATTGAATGCACTGACTGATATTTCTGCAGTCCAATCTGCTAACTTTGCAAAGAGCACATATCTATAATACAACAAAGTGTTATATTCAGTAAATCATAATTGTTTTAAAAAACTCCATTCACCTCTTCTGAGCTGGTACAATACGTTGGCAAGTCTGACACCAGTAATTGTCATCTTGTTTAATTACTTTCTTCGCACATATTTCACAGGCTTCATACCATAGGGATTGATCCAGATCAATATAACTGATCGATGCATTGACGTTAAAGTATGCAGGCTTTAGAGAAAGCAAACAAATTCAAACCACTACATAATATCTATTATTATTATATCTAGAAACTAAAATGAATCATTCTTTTACCTTTTCACTGTCAATCCCAGCCATAACATCATCGCATAAGAAAACACGATCAGAATACATTGCTTTCGCATCAAGCATAATGTGATGATGAGGTAATCCAGCACCAATTGGCGTACATACTATATTCTTCCCATCGTTATTATACCTACACGCAATATCAATAACAAAATTACCACGTGATCTCTCCTCGCTCAGCAAACCAGTTGCTAAAGAAATATTTACCATGATCGTAAACGTTCAGCTGTCGGATTCTCTGGATTTATTTCCATGATTGTATCATTTGTAGTAGATAATGACAGGCCTGTTCATTATAACTCCAATAGCAGTCCCTTTTATTCATAACATAGACAATCATACCTCATATACAAACCTAGAAATTCAGTTACTCGAACCCCCATCAATGTAATTACAGGAGCTTGGTCAACGAGTCCTAATAGTGATTCACCTTCCCTTAATGCAAGCTCCTTCCACAAACTAATTTTCACACTTCTATTGCTGGATATACAATATTATCATTCAATCTGATCTCATTTAAGACATACAAAATACAATAAAGATATCTACACCTTTCGTCTTCAATAGTAATTTCACGTTTAGGAATCTCTTCATTATCTGACTTTCTCCGGATGCTTGCTCCACAAGAGACACTACGCACAATTCTCGCAACATCTGCATATGTAAAACAGGCTATTTTCTAATTGTCTACATGTATTCATGCATTTCGCTATTCACATAACGAGATTCCATACCAACCAATGTCCGTGTCCCTACATACGCTCCCAATTGCCCTATTGGAACAAAAGTGTAACCTGGTTCAGAACTGCCACAAACAACAGCATCCTCATCTGCACTTTCCTTTACAAATGAACTACTATTAAGAATCACTTCGTAATCATTCTTCAGTCTAGAGTATCTTTTGTTGGCAGAGTGCACCTTCCCTTTTGAGATATAATAAGTCTACACGCCCATTAAACAACAATGAGAATCAAACAAACACCACTGTGTCTCTTACTCGCCCGACTTCAAACATGTCAAAGAACGTAGTCGCTGCATCATCAAACTTGCACGCCTGGATTTCTGTATTCTGCAATAAAATTAACACCTCTACAGAGTTGTTAAGCTCTTACACACATACTTTACAAAAACTAATACCAACAACATACAGCTTCATCGATCAACTCAATATGAAAAACGTGTCCTGGACCACGAGCATTTCTATATGATCTTAGCACTCCCTTTCTTGTGACACGCCCCTTGATTGTCCAACCGATCTGGTAAGGAGTCGGATCTGCTATAGGCAAAACTCGTCCACTCATGAAAGCCCCAGGTTTCCTCTTTACATCCTCAGCCCCTTCTTCCGTCTCCACGACTGTATGAATTCAAGCAAAAGTTATTAATCTAACATAACAGCAACATGCATGTTTACGTTGAGGTCAAATGCATCCAAATGGTGAATTTGGTGATAAAGCCCTTTAGGGTCAACAATTGCAAGAAGAGAGCACTACTACTTAAAGCTTAAAATGCACATCATGTAACATTCTTCATAGCATTTAACCTAAACAACTTATAGATACAAATTCAAAATATGATTGAGGTAGCTAATGGCAATTCCTAAATGAAAGAGGTCCCTGAATAGAATTGGCATGGCTATTTGAATTGATCAGGGTTCTCCTAATCAACTTTAAAGAAGGCGATTCAGTACACCATGCAGCAAACAATCCCGGCTAAACTCTAAGCGTTTAGAATTTACCCCCCTTTTGGAGTGGCTAAATTATGCTTTTTCTAAAAAAATTGCCTTTATAAACTTTAGCCATGAAATTTGACTAAAGGTCTAAAAAATCGCCATTTGGCGAATTTTAGCCGCTCTTTATTACCCTGAAACTGGATGCAGCAAATCGAAATGCAATTCAATGACATGTTAATAAATTGAGGACACCTGCTCCGTCCGGCCCATTTTTGTATGCTGACTTCAAGAAAAGCATCGCTTCATTCCAACTTTATTTCCAACATATGGCTTAATATATTTAAAAATTTGCACTTGCATACCATTCTAAATTCGTCCAGGAAATCAAGCATGTGTCGCTGGCTCCTTACAATAATGATACATGTTGCTGAAAGAAGAATAAAAATCAGAAATCAATTTTATTAGAGACTTCAAATGCAAAAATCCAACTCTGAAACAACACTTACTCCAAATAATACCCTTACAGAGATCTTCCCTGGCGTACAACAGTGACAGCATGTAACCTGGCAAGGCAACATGATAAATTTGCACAAATTTAGGCGGCAAGTCCACCACGTAAGTGCATGTATAAACACAAATTATCTAAAAGTAAAATGCATGCGTAGGCACGGTGAATCCACCTCATGTTAGCTAGCTGACATTATGCTCCATGTAAGAAGATACCTAAATTTGAAGCAATAAGGCAACACATCAAGAGCAATGCCATTTGCTTTCTTAATGCAATCATCCACCATTTCTCTTAAAGGGCAAGCTAGAAGCTCAACTAACCAAGCAACCATTGAAGTTGCATCCTTCAACAGGTTCATACTTCAACAGGTCCTACACATCATGGTTGTGATGTGCGCTTTCTATCATTTGTGTGGAAGTGAATTCCTAGCGTGCAACTTTAAATCATTATGCTTAACATCCACCAAAATACCTCCCCGCCAACCAGGTCATGTCATGCGATGCATGAAAATCGAAGGCCATTGAAGCTCCATTTCAGCTTATGCAGTTAAGTTTGCTTCAACAAAGGGTGTGTTATCTCATAGGATAGATATAGGCTGCTACTAACACTATTTTTTCTATTTTAGATATCAAATTCATTTCTTTGCCCCCATCTTATTGTCTCTGTCTTCTTCTGGCAGACTACTTGAAGCCAATCATGCTTAACGCAGTTTGCAGGCCTAGTATTTACACTTGGACTTCAATTATTTTAGCCAATGCAAAGAACAATAAATACATCCTAGCTTTTGAAATCTATAACCACATGGATCTCGAGGGTTGAAGCTTCTTTGTCTGCAAGAAAAGGGAAACCTTGACCCCAAACGAATCTGCTCACTTACATTTTAAAAAGATTTAAAACAGAAGCAAGACTTAGAATATACTTACCTTCCAAGATGGCTCCAAAATCGATAGAACCACATCTCTAGAAGTTTGAATCCTAAGCAAGCTGTTCAGACCAATATTAAAAGAGTAGCTTAAACCGAAACACAAAATAATGCTGCTTACTTGTATCTGCCTGCTCACAACATAAAACTTGCCTTCCAAAATCGCATGTAGAAGCAAGAAGCACAACTCTAGAACCTTTCAATCCTGGATAAAAAATGTTAATTAGTTGTTAGCAAGATCCGGTAAAGGTGAGGCTTCCAATAATGAAGTAATTCTACCCGGTGTTTTCCAAACACCTTTTTAAAAACTCATTCAAAGAAGAGAAGAAGACCAAGATTGTCCATGTTGATAGTATAGGCAGCTTCAACTCGCCCCATTGTCTTAACGGGGTTATCTCTTAAGGTAATCCCATTGTGCCAGATTGACACAATGATACGAAACTTCTAAATTTCCTGTAATAAGAAAAGTGATTTTTCATGCCTTCTACTGTAAAAGAAAATTGAAAAGTTATTATGTTGATCAGCTTTCGATTAGAAAAAAACAATGTCGTAAACATTCTCTTACAAGGAGGAAAAAACAAACAACCAAACAAACCAACAAATAAACGAACAAACAAAAACCTCACCTATGTTCATTTGTAGGTCACATTCTCCCCAAGCATGCCCTTGCTCCTCCACTTGCTGCAGACCGGCAAAACCTTGACATTTGTTTCTTCGCTGACCTCCTCAATCTTCCTCGCTTCCCGTGTGCTTCATCATTCACCCGAGTATGCTTTTTTCTCGCTTCAAATATTGGTCGGCATGCTCTGGATGACAACATGTTTTTCGTGACAGTCGGGCCGAGTCGATGTTCAAGCTGCTGCCTCGCATGTTGTCATTTCCATTTTTCAAGCTGTATTGAAGAAATCTCAATCTGCTGTCCTTATAAATTGGGAATGCAGCCCCTTGTTTGATATTAAAAGGGAAGTTAAGCAGGGTTGCCCTCTTGCTTTTTTTTTTTTATTTCTTATTGTCATGGAAGGGCGTTATAGCAACTTTCAGAGAGCAAGGAATCTTCATCTAATCAAAGGCCTCAAACTTCCCCCCAGGGGAAAAATGAGATTTTGAATGTGCATTTTTGCAGATGATACCTTTCTCTTTGTTCATCTGAAGGAGCAATACATCTACAACACTCAGGCTATCCTGGATGACTTTGGTAGATGCTCAGGATGCAAGATCAATCCCATTAAGACTAAACTCATCTCAAGGCATCGAAGAGGGAGAGCGTGCAAGCTTTTCTCTCAGGGTGTATGTATCTCTCCCCAACACTAAACAATTTTTTTTCGCCATAGTTGTTGCTCGCTTAGCAAAAAGCTTCAAAACCGAGGAGGCTAAGCAAAAGCGGAAGAACCCATCGAGGTTAGGATTTTTACTAAGCATACAAATGATCTAATAAGGAAGGAAGAGAAGCTTGAGCCGCTTTTCGAAGAGGCAGAGGCAAAGCAAATCAAAACGAAAAGTAGAACCTACACAACGGTAAGAAAAAAGAAGATAATCGTTAGTTTCGTGAAGAGCCCAATGGAGGAGCCGAATGCGTCTTTCTACTCACCTTTGCAAGGTCGGATTAGCTGAGGCGTCGGATTTGGGGCCCAAACTGAGGCGCCAGAATGCAAATAGGAGAATGGTAGAACACAAGATTCGTAGAGAAGCATCCCTTCAGACTAAATTTTTCCATTCAATGCTGCTGGCACGCGAGTACAAATTCTGTGCATTCAATTCGGGCAACTACCGTCTGATTAGGACTGCAAGGGGAACGAAGATCGAAGGAAGGGGAATGCCGATGCGATCGATAACATGCATAGATTCCCCGCACACAACGCAACACTATCACAAAATAAAAAAGAAGATAAAAAGCCTTTATTATGCTTATTCCCTTAGATCACCTCAGATCTATTTATGCAACCATGACTATTCTTATGAAGCCATCTTGAACATGTCTGCTGCCTTCAGAAATTGAAAAACTAAGCTTTAATCTAAACATGCTCGCTATATGGCGTAACCGGCCGTAATTTTGCTTAAAGCTACTTGTTTTCTGTTCAACATCTCAAGCTTTTCAGAAATAATAGAATCTTTAAATAAAAGATCCTGTAAGTCGTCCAAGTCCTCGTTATATTCCTGTGTCGACATTTTGTGCTGTTACATGCTCTTCTTCATTCCTACTGTAAGATTGCTTGTATCCTTTTTGGTAAGTACTCCTCTGATCTCTGCCATAGAAGTTCCGTTTTTGGCCATATAATCCTATGTTATGCTTAGGATCCATGAAGGGATCACGGCTGCAGACCTCGTCACAACCACAAGCGGCAAACTCCCTTCTGAATGCTTCCGCCTCAAGTATTTCTTCTTCACTTTCGGATGTTTCCTTTCCGTCAGAGTCATAACCGATGTTTGGGTATCAGAGCCCAAAAAAATCCCAATCTGCAGTTTCATAAAGACTTTACTTTTAATTCTACCACCAATATTAACTTTTGATGGCCGGTCCTTAGTGCTCATACTTGGTGTTATACCCATTTGAAATGCAGAACCTAGCTGCTAAGTCATAGGTGTATTCCATAATCCCAAGGTTTACCTGGTTTGAGGCTCTAACAATAGGCTCTAATACAGCTTAACATATGAAAGATCCTTGATTTTTAAGTTCGTTTATGCTACATTTAGCTGCTCACTAATTATGGTTTGAATTATTTATAGACAAGTGGAGTTTGTTTTTATATCCCCTGTCTATATTGACATCTAAAGTTATTTCCCTTATTGGGGTCACCCTATCAAACTTTATGTCCTTAAAATTGCATGTTGCAACTTAACTTCTATATGGTATATTTACCCTTTTCACTATTTCTCCAACCAAGGTCATGTACTTAATGGATCCAACTAGATATTAGAGGAATATTATTTTTAGCTCTTATGTTATGTCCAGAAACATTCTCCAGTGTTTAAAAAAAAACAAAAAAAAAAATATCGCGACTATTATCAAGACGAAATAGTCAAAACCGCGTACGCGAAAAGACGATTTTTTCTTTTACCTTTTCACATACATGCAGTTTTTTTTTTTTTTTTTTTTTTTTTTTTTTTTAGCTTTTAATGTTTTGCATATGCTGAACAAGATAAAACGCCATGTGTGAAAAAAACTTTTTTTTTTCCTTTTACGCGTTTTCACTGTTTCACGTATGCGAAAAAACTTTCGCGTACGCAAAATAGCAAAAAACCGCGTATGCAAAATTCAAATTTCAAATTTGTGTCGCAGTTTTATTAAAACCGCGTACGCGAAAGTTTTTTTGCGTACGCAGTTTAGAAGATTTCGCGTACACAAAAATTTTGTTTTCCGGCCGGCGAGAGAAAAATACGTGAAATATGTTTTAAACAATAAAATACGTATTTTTTTACTTTATACGTCGAAATTTTTAATTTCGTAGTTACGGACCCTATCCATGCATTGAATTGGGCTTGAACAAATTTAGACATTATCTTCTTCCTTCACAATAGAATTCAGCAAAAGTACAATATGTTTACATTCATATCGATGTCAATCCCTTGCCATGCTTACAACAAAGATTCCCAAGATCCTAAATTTACAAGATGGGCTCTTATCATACAAGAGTTTGAGTTGAAGTATGTTAAGATGGCTCAGGGAGCTTAGAATACAAGTGCCTATTTGAGTAGTGGTGCTGAAATAGAAGAGGAAAAAAGACCAAAGAAATTTTTTAGGATAATGGAGTATTACAAGGGTTCATTGAGACCGTGGATCTTTGGTATAATAATATATACAGGTATACACAAGATCAGACTTATCCTTCCTCATTTTCAAAGCAACAAAAACATGCTCTTAGAGTACAAGCAGTTGGTTATGTGGTGCATGAAGCTATTCTTTATAAGAAGACTATGGAAGGTCTCTTATTAAGGTGTGTTACTGGTCAGCAGACTCATGATTTGTTGCAGCAAGCACATGATTGTCAGGGCATTTTGCAGAACAACAGCTAGGAAGATCCTTCATTGGGGGTATTATTGGCCAACTCTTTACAAAGATACTAGAGACTTTGTGACCAGATGTGAAAACTGTCAGAGGCACAAGCAATTAACATGCCATAATAATATGCCATTCCATCCTATTTTGAGCATTGGTCCGTTTCATATGTGGGAATTGGATTACATTGGGTCTATCAATCCTCCATCTTCCAAAGGTCATAAAGTATATCTTGGCAGCCACATGCATGTTTACGAAGTGGATAGAAGCAATTCCACCAAAGCATGCTACAGAAAGTACCACGGTAAGCTTTCTTTATCACAATTTGATTTCTTGGTTTGGTGTTCCAACCATTCTTTTGTTTGATCAGGGTATTCATTTCATGGAAAAAGTAGTAGCTCAGTTAATAAAAAAGATTGGTGTTCAACATGTGCAAGCTTCTGCTTATTATCCATAGAGAAATGGGCAAGCTGAATCTACAAATAAAATTTTGAAAGCCATCTTGGCTAAAACAGTGAAGGATCATTAAAGAAATTGGCATGAAGCCTTGATAAGTGCCTTATGGAGTTTCCGGTTTATGAGAATTTAGAAGTTCCAACTCCAAATCAAGTGCATAATAGGATGGATGATTTGCTGCAATTGCAAGAGATGAGACAAGAAGCAGTCAGACTTTAATATGAGGCATAAACAAAAAGTAACGATGATCAAAGATAAGTTCCAGGTTATTAATCCATTGGAGGAAGGGCAATTGGTTTTGTGCATGACTACTAAGCAACATCTATAGCCCATGGGAAGGCCCATTTTTATTGATAAAGAGGTACCAGATGGGGCTTTCTACTTGATGACTCCAGAAGGGGAATTGTTGCCTAATTCCAAAAATGACAAGGATCTCAGGCTTTATTTTAAAAGAGAAGTGCTATTCTAAGGGATTCATCATTGGACATAGCTCCAATTACAGGGAATTGGTGGAGAATTTTTGGGTGATAGCAGGTCGTTTTTCTATAAAAACAGAGGGTGACAGTTCAATAATACATCATTTATCCTACGTCAATGGATGTATTTCGGCGATATGAATCTAAGAGTTATGGTGCAGGTCAAATAGAGGTCTGGAACTCAGCTTTCAAAGTTTGCCATAGTTACACAGGCTATGTTTCGTCACTGTTTTTTTAGGAGGTTATATTGAGGAGGTTATATTTCTTTCCTAAACACACATGTAAAGGTGTTATTGTGGGGACATATCCCAAGGACCACACTAGTAACTTTTGTTGTGAGTTCTCCGCTACGGAGTGCCACATTTTCCCACTGTGGTCGCCATTGTTGCGGTGGTATATGAGACCATATACATAGTCGTATAAGCAGTTGTATATGCGCACATGCACACGGCCAGACTGTGAGACTGACCCGTCGAACAGGGACGAAAGTTGGCCATAGTGATCCGGGAGTCCCGCGTGGAAGGGCTCTCGCTCAACGGATCAAAGGTACGCCGGGGATAACAGGCTGATGACTCCCAAGAGCTCTTATCGACGGAGTCATTTGCGGAGGATATATACACGTATGCATTGTGGTGTCGAGGATCCCATTATCAGGAGTGTGTTATCTAAGCAGGGAGGGAAAACGGAGAGAGGAGGTGTATGAGAGAGAGATTATCTTCATCTAGCTATGGAGATTATGAGTCTTTATTTTGTGCATTGCATAGATCTTGTAGATTGAAGCTTGGATTCACACTCACCCTGCGTTTTGGTCCACTGTTGAAAAGTATAGTTTTCTTAGGTCCACATGTCCTTTATTCAGAGATTTCTACATGTAGATCTGTGGAGGTGTGGTTTTACTAACTAACGGTGTTGTTTTTTAAGTGGACAAGGAACGTCCACTGTTATTTTTTAAGGAGCTGTGGTTTTTGTTTTTTTAGGACGTGTACTTTTTTAAGGAGGTATGTTTTTTGTTAAAAGAACTGTGGTTTTTTCTTTTGAGGTAGTGGTGTTTTTAAGGAGGTGTAGTTTTTGGAGGTGTGGTTTATAAGTAAGTGTAGTTTTTTTTAAGGAGTCAGGGTCTTTGTTTTTTAGGACGTGTGGTTTTTTAAGGAGGTATGTTTTTTGTTAAAGGAACTATGGTTTTTTCTTTTGAGGTGGTGATGTTTCTAAGGAGGTGTGGTTTATAAGTAAGTGTAAGGAGGTTTTTTCTCAAGGATGTATGGTTCTCTAAAGGGGTGTGGTATTTTAAGGTTCTTTATAGCCAATTTTGTAAGCATCATTATACAATCATTGCACTGCTTCCATCCATATGACACCCCATAAAGTATTCATATATGTTGTCATTACATGCCATGTGTAAAAATGCAATATCTCATCTATTGTCCCTCTACCCCTCATGCTTATAGAAAACTAGAATGCAAAGGCATTATGAAGATCCCAAAATTGAATTGAACTGAATTTAACTTTAACATCCATGGAGACCAACAAGTCTATCAGATCCAAAGGAGTGAGTGAGTGAATGATTGTGTGTGTGTGTGTGTGTGTGTGTGTGTGTGTGTGTGTGTGTGTGTGTGTGTGTGTGTGTGTGTGTGTGTGTGTGTGTGTGTGTGTGTGTGTGAGAGAGAGAGAGAGAGAGAGAGAGAGAGAGAGAGAGAGAGAGAGAGAGAGAGAGAGAGAGTTTTGCTTTTTTATGCCTCAAATCCATTTTTGAGCATATGCACATGATCTCGTGTCCCAATCAGCTCAAACATGCCACAGGAGCTCAAACATGCCACCAAGGTGGCTCAAACATACACAAGGTGGTTCAAACATGCCACAAAGGTGGCTCCAACATGCCAAGATGGCTCCAACATGCCACGCCGCTCTAGCATGCCATGCAAGTCCAATATGCCAACGCGGCGCAAACATGCCACGCAGGCTCCACCATGCCACCTAGGCTCCAACATGCCAAGGTGGCTCACAACATGTCACCTAGGGCTTAAATATGCCAAGTTGGCTCAAACATGCCACCTAGGCTCCAAAGATGCCAATCGTAGCTCCAACATGCCACCTAGGCTCAAACACGCCAAAGTGGCTCAAACATGCCACGGCGGCTCCAACATGCCACCTAGGGTCCAACATGCCAAGGTGGCTCAAACACGCCACCTAGGGCTCCAACATGACAAGGTGGCTCAAACATGCCACATGGGCTTCAACATGCCACCTAGGCTCCAACATGCCAAGGTGGCTCAAACATGCCACGTGGGCTCCAACATGCCAAGGTGGCTCTAACATGCCACCTAGGGCTCAAACATGCCGTGGTGGCTCCAACATGCCACCCTAGGCTCCAACATGACAAAATGGCTCAAACATGCCACCTAGGCTCCAACGCGCTCAAACATGCCACGCCAGGCTCCAACATGCCACCTATGCTCCAACTTTCCAAGGTGGCTACGTGGGCTCCAACATGCCACCTAGGCTCCAACATTCCTAGGTGGCTCAAACATGCCACATAGGCTCAAACATGCCATGCAGGATCACTTAGACTCCAACATGCCAAGGTGGCTCCAACATGCCACCTAGGCTCAAACATGCCAAGGTGGCTCAAACATGCCACCTAGGCTCCCAACATGCCACCTAGGGCTCAAACATGCCGTGGGACTCAAACATGCCACCTAGGCTCCAACATGCCAAGGTGGCTCAAACAATCCACGGGCTCCACCATGCCACCTAGGGTTCCAACATGCCAAGGTGGCTCACAACATGCCACCTAGGCTTAAATATGCCAAGTTGGCTCAAACATGCCACCTAGGCTCCAACATGCCACCTAGGCTCAAACATGCCAAGGTGGCTCAAACATGGCACGCAGGCTCCAACATGCCACCTAGGCTCCAAACATGCCAAGGTGGCTCAAACATGCCACCTAGGCTCCAACATGCCAAGGTGGCTCAAACATGCCACATGGGCTACAACATGCCACCTAGGCTCCAACATGCCAAGGTGGTTGCTCCAACATGCCACGTGGCACCACCTAGGCTCCAACATGACAAAAATGGCTCAAACATGCCACCTAGGGCTCCAACGCTCTCAAACATG
Organism: Isoetes taiwanensis; assembly: GCA_021234155.1. Lineage (NCBI taxonomy): Eukaryota > Viridiplantae > Streptophyta > Lycopodiopsida > Isoetales > Isoetaceae > Isoetes > Isoetes taiwanensis. Next base: position 3,014,555 of record JAJEKV010000097.1, on the reverse strand, counting down.
CCACGCTGGCTCCAACATGCCACCTATGCTCCAACATGCCAAGGTGGCTCAAACATGCCACGGAGAGAGCCCAACATGCCACCTAGGCTCTAACTTGCCAAGGTGGCTCAAACATGCCACGTTGGCTCCAACATGCCACCTAGGCTCCAACATGCCAAGGTGGCTCCAACATGCCAAGGTGGCTCAAACATGCCACCTAGGGCCAAACGGCTCAAACATGCCAAGGTGGCTCAAACATGCCACGGGCTCCAACATGCCTCATAGGCTCCAACATGCCATGTGGGCTCCAACATGCCAAGGTGGCTCAAACATGCCACCTAGGCTCAAACATGCCAAGGTGGCTCCCACATGCCAAGGTGGCTCCAACATGCCAAGGTGGCTCCCACATGCCAAGGTGGCTCCAACATGCCACCTAGTCTCAAACATGCCAAGGTGGCTCAAACATGCCACCTAGGCTCCAACATGACAAAATGGCTCAAACATGCCACCTAGGCTCCAACATGCTCAAACATGCCACGCTGGCTCCAACATGCCACCTATGCTCCAACTCTGCCAAGGTGGCTCAAATATGCCACGGGCTCCAACATGCCACCTAGGGTCCAATATTCCTAGGTGGCTCAAACATGCCACCTAAGCTCAAACATGCCAAGGTGGCTCCAACATGCCACCTAGGGTCCCAACATGCCACCGAGGCTCAAACATGCCGTGGCTCAAACATGCCAAGGTGGGCTCAAACATGCCACTTAGGCTCCAACATGCCACCTAGGCTCAAACATGCCACGTGGACTCCATAATGCCACGTGGGCTCCAACATGCCAAGGTGGCTCAAACATGCCACCTAGGCTCAAAAATGCCAAGGTGGCTCCAACATGCCAACTAGGCTCCAACATGCTCAAACATGCCACGCTGGCTCCCAGCATGCCACCTATGCTCCAACCTGCCAAGGTGGCTCAAATATGCCACGTGGGCTCCAACATGCCAAGGTGGCTCAAGCATGCCACGCGAGTGGCTCCAACATGCCACCCAGGCTCTAACATGCCAAGGTGGCTCAAACATGCCACGTGGTCTTCCAACATGCCACCTAGGCTCCAACATGCCAAGGTGGCTCCAACATGCCAAGGAGGCTCAACGGCAAACATGCCAAGGTGGCTCAAACATGCCACGTTGGCTCCAACATGCCACATATGCCCAACATGCCATGTTGGCTCCAACATGCCAAGGTGGCTCAAACATGCCACCTAAGCTCAAACATGCCAAGGTGGAGATTCGACTTCGCCATGTCGTCCTAATAAGCTTTGAAATTACCCCCTGACCAAGTTACATGGTCATTTTGGCAACGAAAGAAATAAATTAACCCTCTACATAGCTGGATTCAAAGCCACCTCCTAGGCCAATTGACTCACTGAACGTGTTGGACATGAGCTACTTTGGTGCTTCTTGGAGAAGGGGTGGTCTTACGCTTACCTAAACTTGGTCCCCGTGGTAAAGTTTCCATTTTGAGTCCATTGGCAGTCAGCCACGCTTTGGAGTGGGAGAGTTGCCCGTCCAAGGCGAGGGGCCTCGAGAGAGCACCTTTGGGGCTTAACCGCCCTAAGGTTTTAAGGGTCCATCTTTCCGCATCAACACCCTCCCACGTGATGACATTGGCAAGATCCCCGGTGAATCGATTAGGATACGACCTCAAAATGTAAACCCCGTGTGTTGCTAGGTTATTGAAAAGGTTTGCATTATGGAGGTCGAGTTTTAGTCCGTTGCACTTGGGACATGGTCCAGAAGTCGAGTTCAAAATGTGAAGCAATAGGAACTGAGGGAATGGGATTTGGATTTATCTTCCTCCCAGTGTGGCAATTAGAAATCAAGAGCACCTTTTGCAGTAGCAAAATTGTTTGGGATCATTCGGGATGGCCAATAGATCCAAACTCTGATATTTCAGTTGCCATGGCTCCGCATGTGTGTTTAGCAAAGGTGCACCTAGCTATCCAAGAAAACGGCCACGTTTTGGCCTCCGAAACGTAAACCCTACAATAACCTAGCAACACACAGGGTTTACGTTTCGGAGGCCAAAACGTGGTCGTTTTCTTGGATAGCTAGGTACGCCTTTGCTAAACACACATGCGGAGCCATTGCAACTGAAATAACAGAGTTTGGATCTATTGGCCATCCCGAATGATCCCAAATAAATTTGCTACTGCAAAAGGCGCTTTTGACTTCTAATTGCCACACTGGGAGGAGGATAACTCCAAACCCCATTCCATCAGTTCCTATTGCTTCATGTTTTCAATTGCAGCTTCTCAACCATGTTCCAAGTGCAACCGACTAAAACTCGACCCCCATAACGTAAACCCTTCAATAACCTAGCAACACAATGTGGTTTACGCTTTGAGGCTATATCCTAGTCGATTCACCAAAAATCTTGCACAATGTCATCACGGAGAGGGAGGATGTTGACGCCGAAGATGGACCTTTAAACCTTCCTGAGGCGCTTGCCCCCAAAGGTCCTCCCCAAAGAACCCCGCCACGGACGGGCAATTTTTCCACTCCGAATCGCGGAACCGACCGCCAATGGACTCAAAACGCTGACATTACCCCCGAGACCAAGTTTCAGGCGAAGACTACCCCCTTTCCAAGAAGCACCAAAGTAGCTCATGTCCAACATGTTCGTAGTCAATTGGTCTAAGAGGTGGCCGCGCATCATCGCCATGTAGAGGGTTCGTTTTTTTTTCTGCTGCAAAAATGACCGTGGTAACTTGGTCTCTAGGGTAATTTCGCCGCTTCTGATGGCATGGCTAAGTCGAATCTCCATTCCTGAGCCTTTGTACGCCTCGAACGACAAAATGCCTTCCAAAAATTCCAAAGGTTATCATATTTCTGCATGAAGTCCTATCATCATGCCCACATGGCATGTTTGAGCCACCTTGGCATGTTGGAGCCTAGGTGGCATGTTGGAGCCTCCTTGGCATGTTTGAGCCTAGCTGGCATGTTCGTGCCTAGATGGCATCACCTTGGCATGTTGGAGCCTAGGTGGCATCACATGCCAAGGTGGCTCAAACATGCCACGTGGGCTACAACATGCCACCTAGGCTCCAATAACATGCCAAGGTGGCTCCAACATACCACCTAGGCTCAAACATGCCAAGGTGGCTCAAATATGCCACCTAGGCCCCAACATGCCAAGGTGGCTCAAACATGCCACGTGGGCTCCAACATGCCACTTAGGCTCCAACATGCCACCTAGGCTCAAACATGGCATGGTGACATGGCATGCCAAGTAAACAAGGCTAAGTTTTGACTAGGCTAAAAATGAAAAGATGTCATCTTTGGTCTTTTCATTGGGTGATGTTGGCAAATTTTGGGTGACATGGCTAGATGATGGTGACCTGGACATGATGACTTGGACTTTATGCAAGAAATATGATATCCTTTGGAATTTTTAGTAGAGGAGTTTGGCAAGGGATGGAATGGAGGGATCTTGCGCTGACACCCTTCCCCAAATCGAACTAGGCCAGGACTTTGTGCGGCTTCCTCACCAGAAGGGAGAGACTAGACCCAAGAGGCTAGACCCAGCAGCTGTTGGCGTGGAATATTCGCTCCAATCTGGTGATCTTCACCTATTTTGAAGTAGAATCTTGATGATTTATTCGAAAGGGCAAAACTTTGAGCAGTTTGCAGCAGGCTTAAGGGCAATATTTTGAAGCAGTGCCGACGATTTCTTTCAAACAGGGCTTTTGAACAGTTTTGAAAAGGGCTTTTATTTCTTCCGAACAAGGCTCCAAAATCTGTTTCTTCCAAACAATTGAATCTTAGCAGTTGCTGGGCTCCAACATGCCAAGGTGGCTCAGGCATGCCACCTAAGCTCAAGCATGCCATCTAGGCACTCAAGTGGTGACATGGCATGCCAAGTAAGCCATCATCTCCACCGTTGGTCGATCGTTCTCACCATCCGATCTAGAGCTCCATTGAAGACACATACTATAGTTTTACAATATATATATAAGAGCTATAAATAATATATGATGTTCTTTTGCCCCAAAGTGAGAGATTTTTTGGGCTTGAGTTGCCCCCATATTGCATATGGACATGGCATATGTTCAATGGCCTCGATTTTCCTAGCACAAACCGATAAGCTTGGGTATACCATTACTTGCATTGCACTTTGGGCAGATGGAAGCACATGTGGTCAGAGCACTAGGGGACCAGGAAATATCAACTGGTCAAGATGAAAAATATCTTCAACCATGGTGTTGCCTCATGGCAATCTCACATGGCGTAAAATGGCTAAGAGATTATGATAAGTCCCTTGATAGACTAGGCTCATTTGAGGGTAGGCTCATTTTTAAGTGTTCCCTGCAAGGCCAAAAGTGTGAGGATTTGCCCCTCCCCCCAAATGACGAGTAACTCTAAGTTGTGGCTAGTAGGGGGGTTGTGAGCCCTAGACGGGAGCAATAGCTCAAGCCCATTGGGGGCCTTTAAATTCTCAGAACTCAATATTTAAATAATATATCTTTCTAGCCTTTAGAAACAAAAAAAGAATGGATTAATCCCATTTTGACACTGTTTTGGCGAATGAATAGCCTAAACTATTGACCATTGAAATATTATCTGCTATGTCTATATTATATTCATTATCTATTGATTGATGTGTCTGCTATTATAGCCGCCGGATAAAATGAAACCAAGGGCTAAGATCTCGATCTTCGCCTTCCTATCCGATTGACCTGAACTTTTTACGGTGTGAGCGGGCTTCTTTGGGCGGGATTGGAACATTTTTTGGCGGTTCTCTTTTCTTCTTGGGAAAACAGACGATTCGCTTCTTTCTTTCCTTTCTCTCGTCCGGGATTTCTTCCGCCAATCCCGATATTTCGCTTTCTCCGGCTTCCGATCATGGTGGGTCTTCTTCTCTCGCTTCTCTTCAAAGATGAAACCTTGATCAAGCTTTGGTGTCTCAGTTTGTCCCAACATACCCCTTTGATCATACTCGCTGTCCCGACCGCTTCCTGGATCTCCTTTTTTCGGCAGATTCATCCCTCGCCCTTCTACCACAACTAAATTGTGTATGATGCCCCGTAAAGCTCTACTTTATGCTGTTTTTTATGTGCTCATGCAGGAACGTATTAATCGTGTTTTGCTTAGTATTGGGCTTGTTGGTGACAAGAACATGGCCCGATCCGGTGGAAAAGGAATTGCGCTTGTCTCCAAGCTTGCCCAATAGAGCCCCGAAACTTGAATTTTTGTGCTTTGTTTGAAACTTGAATTTTTGTGCTTTGTTTGAAGGCCCGACAGTTTGAAGGTGTGTTGGTGCTAAGAACATGGCCTCGATCGCTGAAAAATGAGCATGCCCGGGATCATGTCGCACAACAATGCACGTTTCTACTGTTTGATCCAAGAGCTAACAAGCCAAGAAACAAATGAAAACAGTATCATGCATGCTTTTTGTCTTTTGCATTTGCCCTTTTTTTTTTTAAGTGCGCTTATGTATATAATCGTTGTTCTCTAACAACAGTATGCAGTGAAGCTTAACATCAATGTAGATTCTAAAAATGTAAAAATCATTGAACTTGTTCTTTTTTGTATGATCTAGGCATTTTTGAACATGATTATTTTTTCCTTATATGATCCCGATGTAGTCTTGAAAGTAAGGATCCAATGATGCGTAAGACCCGCTTTCTTATCAAAAATTAAGCAACAATTGGTTGTGGGAGTATCTTTGCAACTAACAAGGGTTTAAAATTGAAAAAATGGAACACCATTCCATCTAAAAGAGTTTAGAATTGGAAAAGTGGAACATCATTCCATCTAAAGATTGTAATGCATTTTCTGCTTTCAAAATTATGAATTCCATGAATTTCAATGTTTTCAGTGGCATCTAAATTATTTGTATCTAATGGCTGATACCTCCATTACCTTTCCTTCCTTATTAATTAATGTTAGAATCTTAGAATTTGGATTACAATCTAATATTATTATGCCGTGTGGGTTTCTTTATTTTAAAATAAACAAAATCAATAAAGGATCCATAGATATATTCACTTTTAAATTGTGGTATATACTAATTTTTTTTTTCAATTGTGCACCACGTGTCAATATTTCATTAGTTAAAATATTGCTTTGTCATTTAAAAAAGTATGCCATGTGTTAATATTTCATTGGTTAAAAATCACATTTAAAAAGTAATAATGTGTCGAAAAAATATTTTTATTTTTAACAAATTATGCCACGTGTCAATATTATATTCGTTATATTTTTTTAAAGTATGCCACGTGTCGATATTTCATTGGCATAAAGACACATTAGAAACAACATCTTTCTTTTTCTATGTGTACTAATAGTGCTTTTTTACATGTATTTATTTTAGAAAAACAATAGTTAGTAGCATTAAAAACAATAGCTAGATTTAAGTAACAGGTGGTACTTGGTTAAATAACATGTAATTTTTTTTAAAAAACCATCTTACTTTGACGTTGTAATTTAAGTTTACACATGTAGTAATATCTAAACCAACGCGTGTTATTTTGATGAACAACAACGTATGGCTCGTGAAAAAAACCACAGTCACGAAAAAACCACACGTTGACAAAATTTTGCGAAAAACAATAGTGAAAAAAAGGACACGTTGACAAAAAAAAAAGGGTGCCAAAAAAACCACAGTGGAAATTTTCTGCCAAAAACCACTGTCTCTTTGTGCAAATCCGGATAAACGGGCCACGTGGACTTTTGGGGCCATTTTGGTGTTGTTTTTGGCATAAAACAACACTTCCGTACAAGTAAAAAACAACTGTGGACCAAAAATTGGGGTCAGTGTGATTATTGGTTTTTCATCCTTTTTGCAAGGATGGAGTTTAGGCTCTAACATATTTAGAAATTTGTTATTAAAACATAGACTTTATCATTTAATCAGTGCCCGGCAGGGGGTCGAGCTGAGCAAAGGAAAGGTGGGTTTGGAGAAGGTGGCTTACAACCGATGGAATCAAAGGGAGAAGGAGCGGCAGGTAAGAGCGGCGTGGATTTGTTGTTTTTTTTTTCCTTTGTTTTGGTAACTAAAGTCCAGACGAGGGCCGAAGCGCGGAGTCGGAGGTGAAGAGGAAGGAGATGGTTTGGAATTGAAGAGGTGCATCGGGAAGGCAGCGGGAAGGAAAGGTTCAGAATTGAATGTTAGATTAATAACTTTTGTTTGAATTCATACAGTTGTGGAGAGGGAAGAAGGGGCTGAGGATGTAAAGAGGAGACCTGGGGCTTTCATGAGTGGACGAGTTTTGCCTATAGCAGATCTGTCTCCTTACCAGATCGATTGGATAATCAAGGGGCGTGTCACAAGAAAGGGAGTGCTAAGATCATATAGAAATGCTCGTGGTTCAGGACACGTTTTTCATATTGAGCTGATCGATGAAGCTGTATGTTGTTGATATTAGTTTTTGTAAAGTATGTGTGTAAGAGCTTAACAATTCTGTAGAGGTGTTAATTTTATTGCGTATCACGTAAATCCAGCGCATGTTTGATGATGCAAATACTACGCTTCTTGACATGTTTGAAGTCTCCGGCGAAAAGAGACACAAAGGGTGTTTGTTGTAGATTAGATTTATAATTGATTCTCATTGTTGTTTGATGGGCATGTAGACTTATTATATCTCAAAGGGAAGGTGCACCGCCAACAAAAGATACTCTAGACTCAAGAATGGCTATGAAGTGATTCTTAATAGTAGTTCATTTGTAAAGGAAAGTGCGTATGAGGAGGATGTCGCTTGTGGCGCTTCTGAACCAGTTACACTTTTGTTCCAATAGGGCAATTGGGAGCGATATAGGGACACCTGACATTGGTTGGTATGGAATCTCGTTATGTGAATAGCGAAATGCATGAATTGTTGAGAAGATCATGTTGTAATGGTACATGGTACTTCAAATGATGGTTATTCTTTGTGTGATAATGACCACAAGGTTAGAAGTTGATGCATGAAGTTTAAGGGTCGATTAACCTATGGCTAAAGGTTGATAACCCTATATTAATATTGAAGATCATCTGGTTCAGAATTGCTATGATAAACCATGGTCGAAGGGTTGCAAAGTTTATTAATAGTTAATAAGCCAAATATTGACACGCGAATATGAAGTGAGGGGGAAAAACATATTCAAAGTTTCAGATTGAAACTACTGAAAAAGAAAGCTCGGTCGGTCCGGCTCATTGGCCGGATCTGGAGCTATAATAACAATGAAGGGTGAAAGCATGCTACGGTGTACCACTTTTGGAACCCTCAAAAGTACCTACACTGGGTACTTTTAAAACTGGTACTTTCTGTTTTTTCTTCCCATTAAAATCAATCCAAAATTTTTGAATTGAAGATCAATAACATGTCGATCTATAATAGTAGATGATAACAATACTATTAGAGACTAAAATGAATGAATCAACTCTCAAACTTATTGTTTATTGAGACATTTATGCAAGTTCCTAGTACCCAGTGCTGGGTACTTTTTTGGGTAGTTTTGCACTCCCTAAAAAGAACTTTAGATGGTACACCCTAGCATGATTTCTGCATAAACATGTTATCGGTGAATGCTTTGTTGAATGCAGGTGCTAAATGTGAAGATCCGATCAACTGTAGGGGAATTCAAAGACAAGTCAACCGAGCTACAGTAACTCGGTCAATGCCTTTGCTACAGTAAAAATACTGTAGAAATTCTAAGGTTTGAAGATATTTCTTGAAGATATGAATTGCATGCTTATAATGACGATAGATATTTGTGAAAACTATCTAAGCCATATAAAGTTTGATCTTGTGTAGTCATTGTGAAGTTGTGAATGCAATGAAGTTGTGAGCTTGTGAAAATAAATATCATCTATAATCTATTCAATTTTATTTTTGGATAGATTATTTGAGTTGTTTAACTTAGCCTGGTGATTGTTTAAATTCTTCATTGGTATCGAGCTACAGATCCAAGAAAAGCCATCATGTCTAGCAGATTTGGAGCAAATTTGCTCAATGCCATTGAAGTGTTTAAGGGAGAAAGTGGTTTCCAAGTCTAGAAACAAAGCATCCAGGAGGTTCTGGAGTTTGAAAATTTGTGGTATTTGGTTGATCCAAAAGCAATCAGGCGGCCTAGTACTAATGTTAGTACATGATCAACAAATGTAGGTGGAGCTAGTTCAAGCTCAAGCACAGGGGATTCCACAGCTGGTGGAAGTGCTGAAGCAAGTGTGGCAAGAGAAAGTACAGGGCCAGCAGTTACCTCAAGTGTGCAAACAGATGAGGTAATTAAAATTAAAGAGGCCCAAGCTATTATTTGCTGTAAAGTTGGGCCAGGGCTAAGCCCTAGTGAAATGTGGTCTTACATGGTTAAAAATTATGAAGCTAAAACATCCTCCCAGATAGATGTTTTAGAAAAACAGTTGAGGAAGCTGAAGCTGCATGACAAGGAGAACATAACTGAATTCTTTGAAAAATTTGATTCCATTGTTGCTGATTTAGAAGGGGCTGGTGTTATATTAAATGAGCAATACCAATTGCTGGCTATCTCCAGAGTTGTGTCTCACAATGCCTATTTGGCTACCCTGCTAAGAAATATTGCTAGAACAAAGGAACATGCAATACAAATGATAAGAACAGAGTTTGAGCAGAGGCAGATTGGCCAAGAGGAAGTTGATCAAGCCACTGAAGTACTCTATACAGGCAAACATAAAGAAAAGAAAGGATTTAACAAGGCTGGCATGGAAAAGGTTGGACCTTGTTACAACTGCAATGCATATGGCCATTTAAAGGCTGAGTGTCCAAAGGCAGGGAAGGAAATCATATGTTATAATTGTGATGGTAAAGGGCACTTTGCTTCAAGTTGTCCCAGCCCAAGGGGTCAGAATTCCAGGGGGAAAAACAGGGGCAGAGGAAACAAGGAGACATTTGCTCAAAAAGGAAAAGGGAGCTCCAGAGGCAATCCAACATTAAACTTAACTCAAGGAACTCGAAGTGAGGAGGACGAGCAGAATGAAGATGATGAGGTAAGTTATGCTAAATTATGTCATTTAATGCACGATACAAATGATCGTAATATGATAATTATAGATTCGGGAGCTGAGAGGACAGTGACATCATCTGCTAAATTGCTTAAGGACTGCAAAAAAGTAAAAAGAGGGCATGTGCAACTAGGAAATGGGGATTTGCAAGAAATCAAGGGCACAGAAGTGCTCGAACTTTTTGATCTTGAAGGAAAGGCAGTCAAGTTAGAAAATGTACTTTGTGTGCCAGGCTTAGTTAGAAATCTGATTTCAGTGTGCCGGCTAGTAGATCTTGGATATAAAGTTCTCTTTGAGAAACTGCAATGTAAAGCGTTCTTCAATAATAAACTAAAGTTTGTTGGCAAAAGAGTTGGCAATTTGTTTGGATTAAATTTAAATCATTATGCTCCAAGTGTTAATCTTGTGACATGTACCAACATTAAAACATGGCATGAGAGGATGTGTCATGTAAATTCTAAAACTGTGCAACTCATGATAAAGAAGGGGTTAATTAAAGGCACTACTGCCAATGATGAGAAATTCAAATGTGTTGGATGCATTTTGGGAAAGCATACTAAACTCCCTTTCAAGAAATCAGTGAAAAGGGCAAGAAATAAATTAGATTTGATACACACTGATCTGTGTGGACCTCTGAATGTGACCAGCCTATCAGGAAAAAGGTACTTTATGACCTTTATTGATGATTATAGCAGGTTGACTAAAGTATACTGTCTAAGTACAAAGGATTTAGCATTGGAAGCATTCAAAAATTTTGCAAATGAGGTGCAGCTTGAAACAGGGAGAAAAATCAAATGTTTGAGGTCGGATAGGGGAGGTGAGTTTATGTCAAATGAGTTCAAGCATTATTGCAATAAACGTGGCATCAAGAGACAATTGATATGTAGGTTTTCACCTCAGCAAAATGGAATTGCTGAAAGGAAGAATAGGACTATTCTCAATGTAGTCAGAAGCATGCTTAAATACTCAGGTTTGCCAAATTTTCTTTGGGAAGAAGCTGTCAAGGCAGCAGTATAGGGCGGATTTGGGGTCTCAAAATGGCCCATAACTTGGATGCCAGAATTCCACGTCATGTTTCTCGCGACCAATGATGTTTGCGCATTTTTTTCCAAAGTCAGTATTAGTTGGCAAGTAGAAAGAGGAGCAAGGCTTACTTGGCATCCACATGGCGAAATTTCATAGGACATGTTTATGCATTCATTGCAACCACATTAATGGCCCGCATTTTTCAAAAATCGTATCGCGGACCAAAATAATGGCTACTTTTTCCGCCTACTGTGCACATGCCCACATGCACCAACCACCTTATCAAATTTTTCCGCCAAGATTTCCATTGTTCACATTAGCGCCGCTACGTGCATCCTCTCCGCCTTCACTCTTGATTTGGAATCCAAGTCTCCAATAGTGTCTGTGTTTTTGCCCCATTTACAGAACACTCAAGGTCAAGAAGTAGGAGGTTATGTCTCCAAAGGTTCATGGGTGAGTATGTTATAGCATCGATGAGGGGCGAGCATAGAGTTAAGCGACAACGGCGAGGCGATATGCGGACAAGCAAACGTACGTTGCATGCCATGTTTTTACTACCCAAATTTTCATTCTGAAGTTTTCCTACCTTTCAGCTCTTCCCATTCATCGTTTCTCCCCGCCATTCATTCTTACAATTCAACGAATCGATCAGATCTCTAATTGCATCCATCATTGAATCATCATTCAATTAAATTGGGATTATGTCTTGATTTTGGGACAAATTTCATATTGCAAGTTTTTTAGTAACTTGATAAAAGTCACAAGATGTTAACATATAATCACACACCTTAATATAAATTCACACCTTAACTTCAAATTACAAAATCATATATCATGGAACTCAAGTAGTACACAACTTTTATTAACTGTAGAAAAGATACATAGCAACTGTTTTTCATTTTTCCACTAGCATCCCCAAGGATATGAGAACCTTATTCCTTACATCCCCGAGGTATTGTAACTCTCATTTGTTTTACTAGGAATAGTTTTGGAGTCCACGAGTACAATACGGTTTCAATGTCTAGCCAAAGATCGGGATCACTAGGATTTCTCCTCCACCTCTTTGTCCAACAATCTGAATATCTTTCTTTATCTAAGTGACATTACTCAAACCCATGTATTGGACACCACCATTCCACGCCAAGCACCTTATTGAAGTTAACATCACCTTCTTCTTTGCAAATATCCGAGATAGTGTATCCCAACCACACCGGATAGGTCTCTAGATCTCTTTGGTTTTACTACTACAAATTGGTGGCACTCCACGCCGAAGAGAAGGTTCATAACAATCCACGCCTAGATATTTTGGCCTATCCTTCTTAGGACCAACATAGTGTTTATCGATTGAGGAGGAGCATATGCCTTCACAATGCTACTAATGGTACCATCATCTTCGGGTCAAGACCAGCTAATGTTTTCCACTTACTTTTAGGGAACCACCCTTCTTTCAGCTCTTCTAAGGATGTGTCTACCTCATCCAACAAGTTGATCAACTTCTTCCAATAATCTATCAATGCACGATTAGTCTCATCCAATTAGTTTGCCAATGCTTGATGTAGTCATTGATGCCATCCTTAGTCAATCCCAATTGCTTGACTTCTTCAGTTGGTTTTAGAGCTTTTGGTTGACCAGAGGTATCACAGCTTGCCATTTGCATCCCCGTAAAATTCTGCCCCCACCTCTCCACTTCTCCTCCCGAAGGTCTCATTTTCCATTGCATGATTGGAATCCCTTCTCTCACCCAAAAAGTGAATTGAAGAGGTCTAGAATGACCTTCCATGTCGAAAGCATAACCATCCACAAAACTCTTCCAATCAGGCACTTCTTCTATGATAGATCCTATAGGAGATGGATTTGTACATCCATGAAATATTTCCAATAGCCTCGAAAGTTGGTAACTGCCTCATTTGTCTCAATACATGACTATATTTTCCAAACAATGCATCCACATCCTCATGAGTATGTCCCAGGGCATTAGAAACCCCAAATTGACTCTTTCAAAAAATACCCACAAACAAGTTAAGTAGGATAGGAAAGAAAACATCCACTGTTCTTATTTTGACCAAAGACAATTATCTAGTTGCAAGAGGAGCTTTCGGGCATCTCTCGAGGTTTAGCACGAGATGTTGAAGCTCCAACATGTTCATTAGGTCCATTCCTCCTAAACCTTGCCTTGCTAAACTTTTCAATCAAGTAGGGGTTCCATCCAACAATGCACTATGTAGTGCCCAAGCTAGTCAGGATCCTCGTAGGTGATCATTGTAACCCTTCCAATAGTTTCTTAAACACCTCATGATACTCCCAATGTGAAAATCTGGACCATCACTCCACAACTCTAAACCTGAAATGGCCATAATAGGTCCGAGGCCCGACCATGCAATATTGCCCCGGTCATTGAAATCAAGTAGGGTATGATCTTCCACATGACTTAGGAATGTACTTGAATTGTGGAAGACAAGTCTTCATTGGTCCATTTTATCATGTATAATACATAGATAGTCATTAGGTTCCATTGCGGATAAGGTCCTCCACATCCAATAAGTTGATCTACATGATAGTTGATCCGTCATATGGTCCTTCATATGTTCCCCTTATCTTTGCCCTTAGACTTGGTTGCACGCCTTATCTAGTGTCTCCTTGACAGCACATAAATTGCACTTGGCAAAGTTGTTTGAAGTTGCTATGGTCACATGCTTGAAATGCTTATTCCATAGCCTACTAAAACTGGCTGAGATATAGAGGCCACTCCAAGTTCCCCAAGCAATGCATTTATTTCCTCTAATATGCTCTTAAGGGTACAATGGGATGGCAATCTCTTTTCAACAATAACTCTACCACAAGTACTCTTATGTGGCATGTTTTCTACATTGAAATCCACATATCTTTCAAATATTTCCTTTGCCTATAGTTCTTGAGGTAGGCCTTACCGGCCAAGTGTTCCCATGCAATGCAATCCTACTACCATTTTCATGTCTCTTTTTTGCCAGTTGTGCCAAGAAGAGGTTGGAATTCCATGTATAGCCATCCATGCTTTTGAACATATCCACTTTCCATTCAATGGGAATCTTTTCTTCTTTGATCTTTCATCCCAATTGCATAGCCAAATATGGTGTACATGAAATTCCTCCCGCTATCACACTTATGTTCCCGATATGTAGCTCTTGCTACCACCATCTCCTCTATTGTGAACGTTCTAATACTGGAGGCCCAACAACATTCACTTCCTCTAACCTTCATCGGGGCTTCGGAGAACCATCATAATCGACTTGCATCTTTTGGTGGGATAATGTTTGAAAGTTGGAAGTGGCCTCTTGCTACACCGTGAACATTATTGACAATGGTTCTACATCTATAGGAAACATGTAGTTCCCCTCCGTTTAATCTTCGTCCCCTAGGCCATGCAACAATAGTTGGAACCTCTAGTTGCTTCACACAAGCAAGGCATTTTTGTTTGCTCGAACCCTTTTCCTTCCAATTGTCATATAATTTTTTTGAGATTGCCACACCTAACCTGTCCTCCCCTAATCTTTCATCATTCAACGCATTGATAGGATCTGCTAGAACAATAATCCCTTCTCCTTCTTGCCTCTCTGTTGCATGCATGCAGGATCTAGACCTTTTTGTTTTTCCAATCGACCCGAGTATAAAGTACAATTTCCTTTCCTTTGGCATCATCCTTTTCATTTGAGGTCTTTTCCTTTCCTTTGCCATCATCAACATCATTTGGAGTCTTTTCCTTTCCTTTGCCATCATCAACATCATTTGAGGTATTTTCCTTTCCTTGGCCATCATGTTCATTAGTTGGGGATTTTTCCTTGCCTTGATCAGCATCATTAGGGGCTTTTTTTTTAGCATTTTGCATGCCATTGACCTAGAATGCATAAAAACATATAGTAAGTTAGCATATCCAAATAACCTCTCAATAACATGTTCATAAATGAAAGCCTCATATGTCTTATTCTATTTGATCATTCTATTTATATAATGGGACTCCCCAAGTTATTTTCCTCAACATTATATATGAATAAAACCCTCTACTTATTAACCTTCTAACTTGTATCCTATAATAACCTTTGTAATAAATTTTAACCTTGTAATTATAAGGGATAACCCTTATAAGGGTTAACCTTAAAGGGTTAATTTAACCCTTAAAGGGATAACCTTGGTATCCTATAATAACCCTTATAATAAATTTAACCTTCTTATTACAAGGGAATAACCTTGTCCTTAAAACAATTAACCCTTGCAATAAATTTTCGCGGAAGTTATAATGGCGCGGTACGAAATTTTGAAAGCAGTTATTATTTCAAGTTAGCATTCGTTTTCGAACTTTTCTCTCTCACTTTCGAATTCCAATTCCAATTCCAGGCATTCTAGGCACTTCCAATTCGAGTACACTTACCTTACCTTACGCTTCCAATTCTAAAATACGCTTCACATAAGCTATCTGCTTCAATCTAAAACCGCTTCAATATCGGCTTCTCGGCTTCTATCTGCTTTAAACTATCGGCTTCTATCTGTTTTTATCGGCTTCTATCGGCTTCTATTTATTTGCGCTTTCGAGCTTTTAGGCTTCTACAATCTTACGCTTTAGGGTTTTTTCTACTCAAAGGTTTCTACAAAGCATTGGGGTAAGGTCTCCCGGTTTTTTTGACTTTTCGGCTCTCTACAATCTCTCTGGCTTGGAATAACAAAGTTTTCTGGTTTTTTGGTTTTGTGTTAAAGCTTCTCGGCTTCTCGGTTTCCAAATTAGCTGCTATTGCTTCTTCTCGGCTTCTTAAGGCTCAAATCATCTGCTGTTCTTAAGGTTAGTATTTCCTGTTCTTTACTTAAAGTAGTATACGAGCTTCAGGGTTAATCAAGGGGAGTGCTTTCTGGCTTAGACTTTTACATGCATCAGTCCTATACTGCCCTAGCACCTTCGGATACAGATCTATTGCTTATAAACATGTTTCTATTGTTTATATGATCTTGCTCTATGATCTTGCTCTATGATCTTGCTTATATGATTTTGCTGTATCTACTCTTATTCTATTTCACTAGCTCTTGCTCTATCTGCTCTATCTGCTCTATCTGCTCTTATTCTATCTGCTCTAAATAATGAACCAAAACAATGAACAAAATCAATGAACTATGATCTTGCTCTATGATCTTGCTCTAACTGCTCTAAATAATGAACCAAAACAATGAACTAAATAATGAACTAAACAAGGAGTATTACTATTTGTATTCTGCGCTATCTGTTCAGATTCTATCTGCTGTTAGATTTGCTCTATCTATTCCCCTGGCTTCATATTCTATTTGTCTGCATTTTTTTTTCTATAGAATGAATAGTTAGAATGGGCGAAATCGCGCTTGGCGCATTTCTAGTTTGGCTTCTAATTTCCCACTAGGTTAGTCAAATCGCGCCAGGTGCGTTTGTAGTTTGGCCTTTCTATGTCATACTGCTTTACACAAATCGCGCCAAATTACACAAATGTGAAAAATCAATATAGCAAACGCGCCTGGCGCGTTTTGGATTTTGTATATTTAGAATCGTTTTCTAGGGAGAGGAATATCATCTGCTAATTAGTTAATTTCTCTCGTTCTAGTGCATTACACATGGCCGCTTCTAGTCCAAATGTACTTCCCCGGGCGACCATCAACGGCCGGACCACATAAAGATACTACTTGATTGTCTTTGTTCAAAACATTCACAGAGAGCCGGAGAAGCCATATGATAGTACGCTTGTTGGGCCATGGGAATGCTACCATCGCATCATCACCGACATATCTGACTCCTCATGCTCTTAATAAGGCTCATGCCAACAAATAAATCTGAGGATTTGATTTATAGTATCAAGGATCGTCTGACACTATGGTTTGGAGACTCGACATTCGCAGTGAGGAAGAGGATGTTGTCATATCAGAGTGGTCCAGTTGGCACTTTACTCGATATTGGGCGATGAAGTGGGCCTATCGACATTTTGTAGAGATATGTAGAGCAAGCTATGTTAGTTCGAAAGAACACGCGCCTGGCGCATTTTCACAAAATGAAAATGTACATATATTTATTTTGAATATAAATACAATCTCGCGCCTGGCGCAATTTTCCAGCTTAAACTTTTGTCACGCTTATTTTATTATGTTTTTTTATATGCAATGTCGAAAATATTGAATCCTTGTGCATATCTCGTTCTAGTGCATACACATGGTCGCTTCTAGTTCAAATATAGTTCCCACGGACGACCATCAACGGCTGGACCACATACAAGATACTACTTGATTGTCTTTGTTCAAAACATTCACAAGGAGCTGGAGAAGCCATATGACAGTCTGTATGACGGGCCATGGGAATGCTACCATCGCATCACTGGACATATCCGGCTCCTCATGCTCTTAGTAAGGCTCATGCCAACAAATAAATACGAGGATTTGATTTATAGTATCAAGTATCGATACCGCCTTTTCGATTTGGAGACTTCGATATTCGCGGGGAAGAAGAGGATGATGTCATATCCACGATGGTCCAAACGGCACTTTACTCGGTATTGGGCGATGATGTGGGCCTATGTGACATTTTGTAAAGATAGGAAGAACTTCGCGCTGGCGCATTTTCACAATGGAGATGTATATATTTTTTGATTATAAATACAAACTTCGCGCTGGCGCAATTTTGCAACTTAAACTTTAATGTCACGCTTATTTTATTATCTTTGTTTTATATGCAATGTCGAAAACATTGAATCCTTTGATGCCCTCCAGCCAGTATGACCAACCCCAAGAAACTACATATTTTCATTAACGTGTAGTTTCATGGGGTTGATAAGACTGGCTAAAGAACATCAAAGAATCCAAAATTCACATGTTATGATATATTCTTTTTTTTTTTTTTTTTTTGGCCCTCGATATACATACCTTTTCATAATTTAAGATCTATAAAATTATAGCTTCTTTGTATCAGAAGGTCTGTACATACCTTTTTTAGACGTTCTTTTGGCCACGCCACAAATGTGCCCACGCTCTCCCCGATTGTGTTGCCACCTGGATGTCTTCTTGGAAGAGCTTCATCCTCATAGTTGCAATTTATAATGCTCACTTCTGAAACCGTTTCCAAGAGGGCGCCATGGCACTTAGATTCGAGGTCAGTCTTGATTTTACATAATCCAAGTCGGCGCTTCAAGTTTCTTTGTTAATAGATAGCATTCTTCTCCGTGGCCGATAATTGAAAATATTAAAAGAATGATTTCACATGAGCAGTCTTCAAGAATATAATATGTTTCAAGAACGGTCTTCAAATCCTACTCACCATAGTTAAAAAGTCCGGACATGATAGCGTGTCGATCGATCGAGGATCACGATCGCTAAGTCGAGGGCGATTCGATCCCGGTCGAGGAGGCGGTCGAGGAGGCGGTCGATCAGTCGAAGTCGGCTAGTCGATGCGGTTTCTTGAAAAATTCGGTGGCGAATGAATAATTCGGCGTGCCACATAGGCGTTTCTTGAAAATAATATAAATAAATATCCGTGGATGTGCTTTAATAAGAAAATTAAGTTTTTAATTTAAAATGAGCGGGATAAGCGGTTAATATAGGCGGGATAAGCGGTTAATATAGGCGGGATAAATTGTAATTTAAAATTGGATAGCAATCGGCCGGTTCGGATAATGCACCCATCACATTATAAAATTTGAATCGCGTCCCATAACATTGCATTCGAACATTGCAGCGATATGGCGTCCGGAGGATCTGGCGCAACGAGAGGCAGAGGCGGAGGGAGAGGCGCAGGGAGAGGTGGGCGACGGGCCAACACTCAGGAAGTTCCTGACAGCACTCAGGAAGCAGGTATTTACTATTTCTTCTCGATTTCTACAGTTTCTGTGTTATTTTTAAGTTTTCTCCGCTGTCTGTGTGGTTTTTTATCATTTTTCTACTGTCTTTGTGTATTTTCTACCCTTTATATTGTTTCTGTGTCATTTCTACTGCTTTTACTACCTTGTTTTGTGTGTTTTTGTTATAATCTTCTCCTGTACTCTGTGTTTTTTGTTTTGTATTCTCCATTTCGTATAATGTAGACCGTTTAATTATAGTTTCTTGCATACTTGTTTGTTTATACTTTTGTTCTGTATTCTCCAGTTCTTTTGACAAGTCTTTTTTTTGTAGCCTAGTATGTCTCTTATAATATAGAATCTGTGGGGCCCCTCTTAAAAAAGCAGCTTCGGCCCGATTTATAATGTAGAGCGTCTCGATATGATTGTGTTTGGTTGTCTCGCTTTGCTTTTCACATGTACCATTTATGTTTTTGAAAGTAAAGGCGTCTATCAAAAGCGTTATTAGTGATTTCATTACTCACCACATGATTGTAACTTTCGGGATCTTCTAAAAATGTGAAAAGAAAAAAGCAAAGCTGCTGCTTGGTCAAAGGGACATCTGCCTGAGAAAAAACCAAACGGAGGAAGATGTATCGATTCGCGGTTTGGCACCGCGTTGTGACCATTGGCGATCTGGCCAGGAATAATGAAGGCTCGGTAGAGCCTCCATGCCCGAAGAAGATCTACGAGAGGGCTCTAAATGGTATGTGGAGATCTTCAAGACTAAGAAAAAAAACGTCGATTTTCATGTCTAGAGTTAAGGAAACAGATCAAATGAGAAAACAAGGTATTCGATCACATCACGAAGAAACAGGGGCGATTCATCTTGTTCCATTATTACTTGAAGCGGGTCGAGAAAAATAAAAAAGTATTTGAAGAAGATAAATTACTGCGATGTCGGTTCCTTTAAAGAGACGACCCTAAGAACGGATGAGGCGTGAGATAACCTCTTCAAATTTGGCTGGTCAGGTGGTGAACCATTGACACAAAAAAAAAATGTGAAGGTCTCTCAGCTGTGAGAAGAGCAATCAGTACAAGGCCGTCAGCTAGTCTGTACCTACAAGCTTTAAAAGAGAAGGAAGATGCAAGTTCTAGAGCCAGGGAAACACCAGACGTTCTAGGCATTACAGATATGACTAGTGATGACGACAAGGCGAGACAGTTAGAGGCCATGAGCAAACTCAAGAAATATACTGACAAGTATCCACTGGGCCTTAACTTCACGCATCCTATCCATGTCGACAGGCTTTTCAGGTCCATGAAGGTTATGTTTGTCAGCAGAAGATACGACAAGCAGCACGCAATGGAAATAGTCAACAGCATGATAGAAAACCCAGGACAGGTGCCAATGCCGGCAGATGTGGTGCCTTTTGATATGAAGACGAAGAAGGTGTTGCTATGGAATAAACTTGAAGATTTAATTGGCAACCTCGATATTCACTTCATGATAATAGATGGCCAGCATTCAGTGGAGGCGCATAAGGTTTTGATCAGTCAAGCACAAAAAACTGGAAATCAGTTATTCTATAGACTATATTGATCGAATTGCCCGGTTCCTCGGTGGCTCAACAACGGCCCGGCGAAATTAGCGAAATCGGTAGCGCTCTGAATGACATGGGAAAGACATTCCTATACAAAAGGTATTTTATATTCCCACACATAGCATTCCAAATCAGCGCCCGGTAGCGTTTTAAACTAATCGCGTATTTACAAAAGCCTGCCTAAGCGATTTCTTCATGAAGCATACATGAGGAAATCGCGACCAGCGCCGGTTTTGCGTTTTATCGTGATTGGCGCTGGCGTTTTTGTTATTTGTTTTGGCGGTTACAAAAAACGCGCTGGCGTGAATTCTTCATCATGAAGAAATCAGCGCCCGGTATTTCTTGTAAATCCGTCGGTTAACAGCGCTGGCGTTTATATTGTTATTGCTTTCCGCGGCTGTCTATTTTATTTATCTAGCGGCCCATATTTTTGCGGTCCGTATGTGGAAGCGATTCGCGGCACGCTTCGTAACCAATGGATCGAATATGGAAAACCGATCTTGACCCGGACAAGGGCAATCTAAGAGTGCGAATTCAAATTACTAGAAAAGGACTACGTGCCAAACCATAATACGGACAAGACTAAGGGCACCCGGATCAAAGAAGAAAAAAGGGATGCCCAAAGCTGGCTCGGAAGAGCAAAAGCGGTGCCAAAGGATGCACCGCAAGATTGTTTTTCTTGACCATGTATGGGAAAAAAGTGGAACAAATTTTTGGGGCGCCTATTGAAAAAAGAAGTTGCCGATTCGTATGGCGGGGTTTCCTCCCTTAAAGATCGTCTATTTTGATATAGGTATCATAGAAATGAGAAAGGCACAAGGATTGGATGATCACGAAATTAATCTACGTTCTAGATAGTTGCATCGAGAAAGGAAGTTATGTACAAAGAAAACGTCTGCGACAAAGCACTTGACATCTTTTCGAAGATGCATGCGAATCAATAAAAAATATGAAAGTCCCGAAAAAGGCTGTTGGCGAAGAACTGCAAAGGCTCCGCGAGGAGACTACATGTTATCGAGAGATGGCTTAATGCAAAAGTACAAGCGTATCTAATAATGACATTAAAAATATGTATTTTGGTCAAAAGATTTTGTGAAGCGACAAAAAAAAAAGAATGTGGCAACTCTTAAGGGGATTCACCGCGAAAGTGGCGTCGACCTAAAAGAAAAGTTGCTTTGGTGAAGAAGGCGGCTGGAAGAGGAGTCTCCTTTTTTTCTATAAGGTGTCCACGGTTATAAGTGTGCCATACCGGGCGTGGGTGAAGGGCCAGCCGACATCACTCTATTTGTTCTTGATAGCCGTTGCACGAGATGGACACAAGATGATTACACACCTTCTTCAACACATCGCGATTGGTTTTACGATGAGATGCATTATACTATCGTGACAGTTTGCCACTCAGACATGTCCTACGCGATATGCACTAGGCTAGCGCAAATGATCTCGAATGCATTAAAGTGATGAGGGCAAGCGGTAATGATAGATGAAAATAAAGATAGTGAGTTTAGTACCGAAAAGTAAGATCTCACATGTGCTAGTCCTTATGATAGCCATTATGGATGATAAAGAATATATGAAAGCCTCAAGGGGAACCGGAAGGTGAGAAGATTGCTTGGCGATGCTATCGACTAGATGAACCCCTATTGAAGAATGTTTTTATGTGAATCAATCTGCTGAAGACAAAGGAAAGGGGCTGCGGATGTGGATGTGGACTTTGAAGAGGGACGAAGAGGTAGAGGAAGAAGAAAAGGGTGGTGACCACGTCCTTAATTCACCAATCAAGTATGAGCTACTTGGCCGCGCATAAGGGGAGGCTGAATAAGTACGAGGGTTTTCTTTGGCCCTTTGAGTTTTCGATTGAAGCCCTTCGCCCTTTAGAGTCAACGTGTTGGGAGTTTCATGTTGGAGGTTATGTCGGTGGGGAAAGCTCACGAAGCTAGCTAGGAAATGCCAAAGTGTGGTCTCTGATGGTCAAGCCAAGGACTTCCTTGATATTTTTTTCGAGAAAGTGCTAGAGGTGGCACCTAGGGGTCCAATAGGTAGTGCAAAAAATAAAGCTTCCAGCTCTAAGTCCGAATTACCTGCAGATCTGGCTATAGAGCGGGAACAAATGAGACCCAGGGGATTCACCTTTGATCAGCGTATAACCCATGAGAGTTCAACGGAGGGGTGTTTTTTGGACCATTTGCGTACGTATACTTAGGGGTTAGGGGTGTTTTTAGGCACTGATTTGGAGCAAGATCTATACACAGAGGGGTCAAATTGCCTTTTAAAAATTGCATTATACAAGGGGTTTTTGCTACCCTCGAGCCAGAATGCCATACCTCCCTTATGTATAAGTGCATCCCCCGGGAAATGAGAAAGCAGATGGAGCATATAAAGATGAATATCGACAAGCAGCAGGTTAACTATGCGGCCGAGAGCGTGCCCTTAATTCCAATCACATTGGAAAATTCGGTGAAGGGGATGTAGAGAGCATAAGCGAAGAAGACAAAATCCTAGGCGATCTGATTGGATTGGGCTTCGAGGGAGGTTAGTGTGGCGACCATGCGGATATTAAATATCATCACGAACATTATACTCCTATGTACAAAAGATGGTGCGTCACCTACGGATGCAAAAGGGTAGTTGCACAAGGCGGGGTTTGAACTTCATAACCTTCGGTTCGAGTCACACCTGCTGCCAAGTCTTCTACCAATATTTGTTGAAGCGTCTTTCTCATATGTGGGACTATCTCGGAAAGGTTCTAGAATGTTCTAGAACCTAAATGCATCTTGTGATACTTGGCGATCTCATCCATTGGGTGGCGATCGGCCGGATTGGTCTAGATATATAAAGAGCCACCTCCTTCTTGTCAAAACCATTCGGTTCCAAGCGCCAATCTTGAGCCTTCTAGGCATCGTCTTTGTATTCTGCTTGCCTTGGGCTATTGTATTCTTGATTCTGTTCATATATCAGGATTCTTTGCCGATCTTGGCGTATTTCTTCCGTATTTCTTGCATATTTTCCGCGTATTTTCCTTGTTTTCGTAGTAGGTTCATGGCGGTTTGAACCGAAATCCCTTACCGGGATCTTATGCGCTCTGATCCTAAACATTTTTTTTGCTCATAGTTGGTGATTTTATATCTATGGAGGAGGTTCGACTTTATTACAACGAGTCCGTGACTTGTTCAAGTATGCCCGGCCGATTGCGGTTGGACAATAAAGAGCTTAAGGAGCGTATTGCTTCACATGAATCGCTTCTAGCTGGGATTGAGGCTATCGAGCCTAAAGATCAGCCCCGAGAGAAGTTTGGCGGCACTTTCGGTCCAAGCTCCGCGGTTTTTGAATCGGTCAGGGCTTGTGATTCAGCTCCATCCTCATAGATATCCCACGGCTCAAGAACAAGTGGGGCTGATTGGTTCTCTTCGCCGAGGGCCAGCTCTAAGTTGGTTTTGCTCCTTTATTGGAGAAAGGAGCCCTAGAGTTCACAAGATTTTGCTGCTTTCAGCTGCCGGAACTTCGAAGCATGCTTTGGAGACCCGCCGTCGTCGTATACAGCGATCTAAAACTTTGCAACTTAAAGGCAAGGCTCGCCCCGGCCGGTATATGCATCGGAATTTTCGTCAAGTGCGGTGGAGATGCGCACGGGATGATATTACGCCGAGTTGTTTTGAAGGGGTTCACGAGGATGTCAAAGATATGTTGTTGTTGTCATGGAGGATCCCGGTGTTTGGAAAACCATCCAGTTGCGATTCGATGTGATAATCGGCTCTTGAGCGTGGGCAAGAGGCGTGGTCGGTCTTTCCAATTACACAGCCTATAGCTCGCCTTCCCGACCTTATCTATAGAATCTAGCGGTCACGACTGAGCCTATCACCCGGATTGTCGGGCAGTTCGAGGACCCTTATCTGCTTAGAGAAAAGCGTCGGGAGAGAGGCTAATCTTTGCCTCTACTATGGAGGGCTGGCCATATCGCTCGTGGATGCCACTGTGAAGCGCCCTAAATCGGTCGGAAAACCGGGGGCGGTCCAGAGTAGTAGGAGTCTCGTCGGTGGCGCCTTTTTCTCGGAACTCCTTCCACATTTCACGACATGTTTATTCCATCGGATAAGGTCAACAAGGCATTCTTCATCCCTATATCATTGAAATCAGAAGTTGGAGAATTGCAAGTGTTGGTATAACTTGATTGTGGTGCAAATGCTTGTTTTATGGATAGTCGCGTTTGCTAGTAAGCATGCCATCCCTAGAAGCAAGGTTGAGCATCCTGCTTACGTGAAGTGATTGATGGGCCGGAGATCTCCTCGGTGCGATCCGCGAGAATGTGCTGCGCCTCTTGAGGGTTTTGTTTGAGGGGAGTTTCTTGTAGTATTTCCTTCAATCTCATTACCTAGCCCTCATAGCCAATAGTTTTGGAGTGCACTTACGGCTCGAGCTACATAACCCTTGATTGATTGGTGTACTAGATCATTTTCGATTTCTTTGGTTCTAGCCCTAGTTCGAGTTCATCTGCCGGTCGGTCTCTACACCAACATCGACTTCGATCCGTGCGATGTCATTGGGCCCCGACTCCGTCCTTGATGTTCCATGTTACGTCCGTCGCTTGCCTCTGCTCCGGTTCATGCCCCAGATTCTGATCATGTTCTTGATGATGTCGGCTCAGCTCTAGTTCCTGCTCTTGCTCGGTTCGATTTCTGCTCCTGCCCCATTCTTGCTCCGGTCCATGTTCTGCTCGGTTCTTGATCCGGTTCTGTTCGATTGCTCCTGCTCATGTTCATGTTCTGCTCATGCTTTTGTGGAGGTTTCTTCATGCCCTCAGTTTAGTATCTCCGAAGATTTCTCTTCCCGCGAGTTTGATAAATCTAGAAGGCAAGATCAAGTTGATGTTTGCAATCGGGTTCACCCATCGGCTTCTTCGGCATCGGCAAATCGCTCAATGCTCCCGGATAAATATGGCGACTTCTCGATGTTTTGACAAAGTCAATGCCGGCAAACTCCCGATCATCGTCCATATGATTGTCCTATTGATTTGCGGCCGGGGACCACGCCGCCATATGGTCCGATATATGGTCTATCTCCCATTGAGTTGAAGGTTTTGCGGGATTATATTGAAGAATTTAGCCACTTGGCTTCATTGACATTCTCGATCCCCTCTTTGGCGCCTATCTTCTTAAGTCAAAAGAAGGATGGTTTCTTTCGGTGGTTGATTATCGTGGCCTCAATAAAAATCCGCATTGCCAAATCGGTGTCAAAGCTTCCTCGATCGAGTTGTTGGAGCGACTCAAGGTGCGCACTATTTTACGAAGATTGATCTTGGGTGCCTATAATCTTATTCGGACCGGGGTGATGAGTGGAAAACAGCCTTTAAATTTTCGGTATGGCCATTTTGAGTACCACGATTATGCCGTTTGGACTTACCAATGCTCCGGCCAGATCTTCGGCATATGGCCAATGATGTTTTAGAGTTCTTAGACACTTTTGTTATCATCTATTTGGATGATATCCTTATTTATTCTAAGACTCTCGAAGAACATGAAAAGACATGTTAACAGTCCTTCAAAAGCTTAATGTGAGCATGGACTATATGCCAAACTTGAGAAGTGCGGTTCGAGCGGGATAATGTGGAGTTCCTTGGCTATCGCATCACACCACATGGAGTCTCTATGGATCACGAAAAGGTCGACACTATTACGGAGTGGCAAACACCTTCATCCGTTCGAGATGTTCGGTGTTTTCTTGGGTTTGCCAATTTCTATCGGCGTTTCATCACGGGATTGACCGGGAGATTGCTCTTCCTTTGACCGCCTCCTTTGTCAAGGGCGTGCCATTCGAATGGGCTGTGGGCGGAATCGCTTTTGTTACCACGAAGCATGCTTTCACCACGGCCGATTCTTGCTCATCTGAGATCCTTTAGCCTATATGTTGTTGAAGGCGAGATGCTTTTGATTTTAAACAGGTGGGATCTGTCGCGGGGAGGGATGACCATGAATTGCATCAATCGCCTATCATTCACGAAAGTTTGGTTTGAAATCAACTATTCCATTTATGACAAGGAGTTGTTGGCGATAGTGGATTCTTTTCGAGGAGTAGAAGGCGTTTCTGGAGGGATCTCCTTATAAGCTCACCATCTTCACGGATCACCGAAATCTTGAATATTTTCGATCTGTTCGAGTGCTCAACCGTCGCCCGGCCGGTTGCATACTCAAGTATTATCCCGGATTGATTTCATGATCAAGTACCATCCTAGATTCCTCCAAGGAAAGCCTGATGCCTTGTCTCGGCGCTCCTACCTTGAGCCCAAACTAGGTGATCACTGCATGTGATCGGCAATCACGGGTTATTTTAGGGCTGATCGGTTCGGCTTATGGCTCTCACTTTGTTCGAGAGGCCTCATGATCTGACCTTGTTGGATGCGTTCGAGCATCTACGCCCTCCAGATCCATTGGTTCAAGATGTATTCTCACACATTGGCTGCACCATCTTCTCGGCCGGATGGGATCCGACTATGATCGTTTTGAGGGTTGAGATGGACTCTGCTCGTGATGGGCTTCTATATGTGCGGATGGTGCTTCTAGGCTTCGGGTTCTTGGGCTTGCCATGATTCACCTCTGGCCGGACACTTTGGAGTAGTCAAGACTCTTGAACTTATTAGTCGAGATTGGTGGCCAGGTCTTCCCGCTCTGTCGAAGCTTTTATTCGATCTGTGACATCTGGCCGTCGAGGCAAGGTTCCAAGGCATCTTCCTCATGGCACCTTTCAGCCTTTATCGATTCGGCCCGGTCTTTGGAAGAGTATTTGGTGGATTTTATTGTCGAGCTTCCATCCTCCAGGGCCATGGCGCCATCCTTGTTGTTGTTGGACGGTTTTCCAAGATGGCACATTTCATTCCTTGCGGCACTTCTATCTCTAGTGAAGCCCACAGCGGTTCTCTTGCTTGAGGTGGTTCGACTCCATAGCTTACCGGATAACATTGTCGGTGACCACGGCCCTCAATATGTTGCCGGTTTTTTGGGCGTCTATTGCAACTCTTGCATGTGGAGCGTTAAGCTCTCTTCGGACATCATCCGAGATCAATGGGCCGGTGGAAGCGTGCTAATCAAACCCTTGGCGATATTTCGCGATGCTTCATCAATTATCGGCGGGATGGCTGGGTTGATTGGCTACCACCGAAAATTTGCTTATAATAATTACGTCCATGCCTCCACGAGGCCGCACCGTTCTTTATTAATTTGGCATGCATCCCGGTAGCCTTTGATTGCTCACGGATATGACTTCGATCAATCCCGGTGCCAAGAACCCGAGGCTCGAGAAGCTCCGCATGCTTCGGGATGATCTTCAGCACCATCTTCTTGAGGCCCAAGCTGCGTTATCGTCATCATGCGAGTCGGCATCGTCGGGGCGCTCCTCGGTTTGCGATTGGTGATCTTGTTTGGCTCTTCGCGTCGGGGATTTCTTGCGGCGGCTTCGCCCTTGTAACAAGCTTCGACTCTGCGGCTTAGGTCCCTATCGGATCATTGAGCGAGTTGGTGATCTTTGCTTTCGTCTGGGCTTCGCCCTCCGGTCCGGCTTCACCCGGTGTTTCATGTGTCTTTGTTAGAACCCTATATGGCGAATCCATTTCGGGGATCGAGTACCTCCACCTCCACCACCCGGTCGAGATTGATGATCATGAGGAGTTCGAGTTTAAGATTCGGACTCAAGCTTCTTAAATTAAGCGATTGTATTACTGTCGATTGGGAAGGTTATCGCCAAGTGGCCGAGAACTTTGGGAGCTGCCGGAGAATCGACTAATGCACGACAAAATTAGCGGAGTTTCACTTGGAAAGTACTCCGCCCCGGCCGAGGACTTCGTCGCCCGTCGTAGGGAGGGGATGGTGTGGACGACCATCACGGATATTAAATCATCACGAACATTATACTCCTATGTGTACAAAAAGATGAGTAGTCACACGGATGCAAAGGGTAGTTGCACAAGGCGGGGTTTGAACTTCGCAACCTTCCGGTTCTTGAGTCACCACCCTGCCAAGTGCACTACCAATATTTGTTGAAGACATTCCTTCACGTCTTCCTCATATGTGGGACTATCTCGAGAAGGTTCTAGAATGCGCGATACTTGGCGATCTCATCCATTGGGTGGCGCGATCGGCCGGATTGGTCTAGATATATAAAGGAGCCACCTCCTTCTTGTCAAACCATTAGGTTCAACGCCGGTCTTGAGCCTTCTAGGCATCTGTCACCGTATTCACCTTTGCCTTCGGCTATTGTATTCTTGATTCTGTTCATATATCCAGATTCTTTTGCTTAGATCTTGGCGTATTTCTTCCGTTATTTCTTGCGTATTTTCCCGTATTTTTTCCTTGTTTTGAGTAGGTTCATGGCGGTTAGCATAAAGAGTAATGAAGTATCAACCATAGTTCAAACACTAAGTTGTGGCGGCTCCCAGAACATATCGACCTTTCGACGTATACATCTGAGGGGGACTTTCCCCTCCCATGGCAACCAACTCACCATGGCGGGGCTCTCCGCCTCTAACTTCCGGGCCATCTATAAGAAGATGCTCAAGTGAAGGACCTGACGAGGGTCATTCGGTCCACGCCTTCAATGGGCTCCCTAAATCGCGGAAGCGTGAATACAAAGTTAGCACCGCGGCATAATCATATCATAATTTACCACCCACGAAGGGTGGCACATCCATCAAGTGACAACAACAAAGAATATGCATTTAATACTAAGGAAAACACCCCAAACCCATGGTTCTCTGCTCGGCTCGGGACTCGGGGATCGTGGACGGCTAGGCCTCAAAGATCTTGACCCAGAATCTTGACATGGCGTTGGCTGGCATAGAACATCGGGTTAGGTTGTCCCTCCATCCGCCCCTCACATTGCACACCCTTTGCGGTGGGTCGATCCACGCCATGGCTTGGCTATAGCCTTAGGAGAGCAAAACTCAATTGTCACCCTTTGAGTCTACTCGGGGTTCATGCGCTTCCCGTCCGATGAGGCGTGGTCGTGGAAGCGAAGCTTCGGGATCACAATGGTTCCATTGGGTGAGCTAGAGAATAATGTGCCGCATCGGCGACCCTCGCATCCATACCCGACTTACTCACCCAATCTACTCAGTGCAAGATGCTCCATACGGATCACACCTCTACCCCGTGGAGTGTCGGACCCATACCCTGCCCCTCACGGACCGATATCATCGCCTAGCCCACCGTAGGGAGTCTCGTGAGCCTTTTTATGTTGCAAGCAAAGACCCCACCCCCACTTCACCACTTGTGTCCCTCTGGCTAAGCCAGACCATAGCTGCCCACGACCCGGGTGGTCTCTTGTACAATGTGCCGCATCTAATGGGAATATCTGTTTCTATCTAGGGCATACTACAATACATGCTCAGAGGTCTCTACCCCCGTAATCCCCCATCTCCTGGTGCTAACTAAGCAAAGAACTACTAAACCATCAACCAAAAGCACGCATGAGACTAGAGATAAGAATACTCACCATATCAATCAAGGGTTAGTCTAATGAAACCAAACCCGCAGGAAAACAGAGAGAACACACTACGTAGAGGCTATGCTATAAATCAACAAAGTAACCTCCACTAACAATCACAAATGGGTCTTGGGCTGCTCCATCTCGACTAACTGGAAGAGGTTGACGCCTTTTCCTCCTCCTCCATCCCACTGCTCCCAATTCGAATTGGGGCAATAAAGCTCCCAATTTGGGTGTCCAAATGGAAACCCTACCTTGCCCAATCCATTTGGGCCAGTGGCATGCCTAGATTGGTTAATATTAGCTAATTTGGTATTTTAGCCCTTTTAATATTAGGATAAGCCCCAAATTCGAATTAGGTTTTGGTTAGGTTTCACCTTTATAATTTAATTATTAACATAGTTAACCTTAGTTTATGAATAGTAATGTGCCATTAATTATTCATAGTGACGGTCCGCGGTTATACTTAAATATCGAGTAAATATGTGGGCGTCACGTCTTCCACTTAAAATGATGTTGTCCTCGGCATCAAGACGATTTTGTTGGAGGCAACATATCATACCCATTGGAAGAAAGTCCCTCCTTAAAGAGATAGGCATTGGGGATTATAAGTCACCCGTGACGCGTTGTCATGTTCAAAGTGATCAAGTTTGAAATGACTTGTAATGTCAAATTTATAACTTTGGGGATATAGAGGTAGAGGCATAGATCAACATGATCATCGGTTAGAATCGCTTAAAAGTGAAACTAGCCTCTCCTTTGTTTCATTAGGTGGCGAAGTTCACAGCCTATCTATTTTAAGTCGTTCCTTCTATACATACAACTGGCGACATATATTAAAGATAGGTATAGATATAAAGAACCGCTATTTGTTGTTGTTATATTATAATGTGAGTTACTAATCTCGCGACCGCTTAGTAGAAAGTCATTCTAAGGATATTAACTTTGTGTGTAGGTGTATTATATTCCCTCGCTTAGGTTGTAATTCATTTCATTACAGCCATCCATAATTTTAATTTTGTAGCAAATTTTGTTTTCCTATTTTTTGTTACGGTTTTTAGAACTCGGACAGTATACTTATCCCTTTTAATACAATCCATATATTGTATCAAGACGCATTCTTACCTATATACTTTAATATTAAGTACGACGGACGTTGTTCATGACTTATTATTCATAACCTTGTTATAACCTAATCTAAGTCTCAAGTATTCCCTCCTAAGTTTGTGTAAGACATGCATACTTATCTACTTCTATTATATTGGATTATGTGTTTAAATAGTTCGCTCCTTTTAATTATCTTTAATCTTTCCACACTCTCACACTCTCTATCTTTAGCATAGATTACGGTTAAATGAGGACATATATTAATTCATTGGTTATGTTTATACATTTACGGGACGTCCGTGATATTCTTACATTTGAATTACTTATTTATTTTATTGCTATTTTCGTAAATTATCACTTCCATAAAGAGACTCTTATGTAAAGGACAAAATACCGCACATATACATTCGGATTTTGGTACCACACCTTAAGCTATCACAGCGGTGCTATGGCTATGCAATCGCGTCTTTGTATCAAAAGGCCAATTGTGACTATGGTGTCCACGGCGGAAGCATCGAACCGATGCCTGGTCTGTCCTGAGCCTGTTATATGGTGATGACTGAGCAGGTCCTGGGCCCTTACTTGAAGTAGAAGTGCTAAATGTTGGGAATAAGGAGTGTTAAGGTATCCCTACTTTGATGGATACTGAAAAAAAAAAATGGTATGACGATGTTTGGTATCTGGATTGAAACTGGACTTAATAATTACGAGGATTTATTGCCACATATATGTGCCACTCAACGTGAAGAAGACCGGATATAGCACCATATATCCAAGGAAGAAGTGGTTTATGATTATCTACCATATACCACGTTTAGAGAGGTACTATACTAAGGTGGAACCGGATTATGAGTACCATTTCGTGAGGGAAACCACTTTAGAAGTGTAGGTTTTAGGCCATGATGATGCAGGTGCATAGAATGTCGGTTAACATTTTATAGCTATTGCTACTTGAATAGAGGTATGGTTCGGAAAAGGTAGAGAATATGTCATTATGAGGATCTTGGATCCATAAACTACGATTATAAAAATACGCATTTGGCGTTTCATTAAGGAGATTGATGTTCTGGTATGCAATGCAAAAGAGTGCATGATTAAGATGACAACATAGTCACTTGATCACAGCTTAATAGCGTCGACAATTGCATGACGATTATCACGATACCGAATTAAAGAAAATGGACACATCCGGAGTCTGGAACATCGAACATGTCAGAATCGTAATTGGACACCTAGTGTGGAAGCGTAAGCCACACAAGGTCAAGAGAAGACAACAATTGGTGGGACCAAAGCTTGGCCGTAAGGTAATATACCCACACCCACAAGTGGAGACAAGAGGGTTTGAAAGTTGTTGTAAACAACGTTTCAAATATAGAAAGTTTGAATGGCGTTAGATACACCAAAGTCCGGAGAAGGAGGATGTGCTTTGACTTGTATCGTGTGTGTATCGGTGAGTAACTAAGCGTTGGTATATGTGTGTACTAGAACATTTAATAGTAAAACATAACTAAAAAGAAGATAAGATATATACCAGAACTTTTTGTTCACATATATGAATAGGTAATGAAGATAAGAATTGCCATACTAGACATTAAGCAAGTGTGCCCCTGAAATTTATGACTAGAGTATGCCCCAAGGAATTTATGACCAGAGAGTTTAGAAGGTAGTGAACCACAAACATATAGTCACTGGGGGCTACTATACTGAATTACATATGAGTTAGAGTTAGTTTAAATACGTTACCACGCCATAAGGCAAAGATGGTTTCTGACGTTTGAAGGGATTTAGTACAACACATACCAAATGGGTCCTGCCCCCAGACTTTACATTGTCGGCGGCCCTTCCCCACCAACTTCATATTAGCAGAAGAATACTTTCACAACGGTGCGAGTGAACCCAGACTCGGTCATGGTAAAGAATAAGCATAATGATATGCTTAAGGGCGAAGATATTAAGTTAGGTATGTTTACCAGACAAGCATTCAAGCTATCCCAATGTTTGTGAGTTGACTATCTTAGATACGTCACGTACTGCTGAAGATGAGAAAAGTTTAAATCGTTGAGAATAGCAATAGCTAGAGTAAGTCTAGCATATACCTGATGTTACATTCAAAAACATCCCTCGAGGATGGTTGGAACTGTTGGAATAAATCCATAATGAGAGCTTAGTCAAGCCAAAGTTGGGTTCTGTAGATACCAATGAGTTACTACTGTTATGTTTCCAGAGCATTATGTGGTTTTGGAAATAAAAAAATGTATAAAATATCAAGATTCCCCTCGATGGAAGAAAAGAAGAGTAACGTATGACTTTGACAATTATAATTTTTAGAGGAACCGGAGAAGAATGGGTTAAAGGACCAAGTCCTACAAAATCAAGATCTGCGTAGATTACAAGGAGACTAAGGTGAATTCGCAGTCCATAAGCATCCAAGAGTTACCACTGCAACAAAACGCGTAGCCGTGATGAACTGCCCTGGCGCACCGCTAGACATGGACCTCGGAAACCTGCCAAAGGAATTGGATAAATCATATGGCTGCTACCAAACACGGGGTTTTCCTCCCACAGCCAATCCCGCCTGGAGCGCCCACCACGCCATCTGCCATTTCGGAAGCCCATCGTCGTCCACCGGCAACCAACAAGTTAATTCAACCAAGTATGGCAGTATGGAACAATTAAGGATCCTTAATGCAGTTAGCCTTTGTGAAAGTGCCCTCATCCGGGTAGTAAACCTCTGAATTGGCGGCATAATCCCATGGGTGGTATGATAGTGTATATACACGACCCGGAATTACAAGGCACCAAAGGGATGGCGGTTAAAGTAATGGGATCCTATCAAAAATGTAGGCAAAGATATGGATTTCAACACAGAGTTGGAAGCCGACAAGCCTTCCGCGGCTCTACCTACAAAAGGCAAGGTACATAGGCAATAGGTTTGTTTGAAAGAACTACCACCTGCTATTAATAAGTTAGAGCAAGAGCTCTATATCAGGGATGTGGAGATATAAAATACCAACATAACATAAACATCTTTAGGGAGGTAATCTAGGTGGCGCATGAAGGAGAGAAAGACGAGCGCATCCTAAAAAGCTACCGTATAACTGAGACAATGGCGACCGCCAACTGCTGTACGTTAGGTATGATGTGGTAGTTGGCACTTCGAATTAAATGTCACCACCAGAATAAAGCTTAAGGTAGGTTGAGTAGTACAATAGTACACCCAGATAGCTTAATAGCAAAGCACTGCCAATCGCTCGAATGCGTCTTGCATAGACACCTAAGACCAAGCTTCCAATAGCGATCCATACCGGATCGTGCGAGGTGAGACGCATGGATTACATGGGGTGCAAGTTAACATATAGAGACTCGAACATTGATGAAGCAAGCCCCTAAGCTATATTAAACTAGGGTAATTTCCGAAAGGTCACAAAATACAAGGCAAGCACCCTGATGACTCCGTGTAATTCACCATTTATATCGGGCGTTACTACCCGCTTCTTAAGTCATTTGAATGCCGCATCAAAGATGATGAATACGACAGAAATGTAATGACTAACATTTCCGTGTGTGATGTAGGACACGCTGAATCATAACCCCTGTAAATGATAGGTGGGTTAACAATATAAGGAACATATACCGCTTTTGGTGCCACAAAGACCATTAATGAATACCGTGAAAGGCGAATGGATTAGTGACTCCATCAATAAAGGTCGGCAGCCTGCAGGTTCGTGTATCGCGGCGTGCATTATCATAGACTTAGGAAACATATTGAAGAAGAGAAGGGTAGTCTTTACAACATGTGCAAAGGTATACCGTATTTGAAAGGCGCAAGAGTCGGAAAACTCTTTAAGATTTGGTGCATGGCTTTAGGGAAGAAGACTTGCATTGCCTTAGGACAACATGGTGAATTGACTCACCAAGCGATTTTTAATAATTAGATAGAGGTAGATAGTATTTATACCGCCATGCCATATTGGCAAATGCCCATGAGGACATATGACGGGACCCCCGCAGACCTGGAACACAAGATCTCCTAATAAAGGAGGCCCATCTTGAGAGGTTCTTTTTGGTGGCACCGCCCTTGGGATATTCATATAACCCTGAATATGTAAGTTCATTTGCGTAACCTAAAGACGCTTAGGTATTAAAATAATGGCTGGAAACATTTCATTTTGACCTTATCTAGGTACCCTAGCGAGGTGAGAGTAATCAACAATGGTTGGGTGGCATTGAATGTAACGGAGAACACTCCAAAAGAGGGTAGATCTGCTGTCACTTGACAGCGTGGTGGCAATGTGATAATTAACTGCCATATAGACCTGGTGAAGCCTGGCACAAAGTGTTGACATTGGTTATGGGCTCTAACACGGCACCACCACGACACAGTCAAAATGGTCCGGGAAAACAATAAACACCCAACCATTGAGAAGAAGTGAGGGTGGTAGGATTAAAGCTGCCACCCATGGTCTAGAGAGGGTGTCGCATGGCGCATTCCTAGTTGGTTGGGCTTAAAAGATCCTTTCCTGGGAAAATAAGACGCAGCTAAGGGTTAGACGTCATAAGGTCCAACATGTGCCATTATAAGGAATATAGCATGGATTGACCACAGGCGTCCGAAGAAATTGTGTTATCACCAAGATCTACCAAAGGAAAATAATTAAAGTTGTTAGCTGCCTTCCAGAGGAACCGATAACCGACATTATTATCGTCACTAAGGAATATCCAAGGATATAACACGCAGTCGCGCCCTAGAGAGTTACAATTGCCGTTAATTAAATTCTGGAATTAGTCCCACCAAGTGAGTTGATGTTGTCATGAATAAAGCTTGGTCATCGTGACTTTTGCTAGATTAATGCCGCGGTCATTTGTCGGTTTATTCCTAGGGATACCAGCTATATATGGTTAACAAGCAACCGGCTGACTATGGCGTGAGAGGTCGACTCCCATGGCTATGGCAAGATCGCCATCCGGCGGTTATATGGTTTGTTCTGGCGGCTATGGCGGAGAGCTTGCTCCAGCATATGGTAAAAAGAGCTTGCTCCCATAATCGCCAATGGTTTACCGTAAAGCACTTCCAATTTATGGCGCAATGGATGCACTATAAATCATAGAAAGCGTTGCCCTTCAAGAAGTTAGCTTATTGGTAAAGGTGTTACGATGCGTATATCGGGTTCAATCCTTATGATGCACTTTTTCTTAAAAGAATCGCTTAACTGACAAACGTATCATTAGGATATGTATAACAAAATAATAGAATAATAATAGAATATATATATATACTACATAAAGATATTGGCAAGATGGAAAGAGTGTTGGTTGGAAGTGGAGAACAACGCATGATGGGAAAATTTTTTTCTTGAAAAGGTATTTTTGTACTCATGGACCGTATATGGGCACCGCGATCCTTATACCTACCGTCATTTATAAAAACACAGCTAAGCAAATACTTTTGATTTTTCTAAGGGTTTAGCAATACGTAACTGAACGAAGTACAATGAT